>NW_019168037.1:12266219-12983225 GCF_002303985.1 Durio zibethinus | reverse complement strand
TGGGACCTCAGCATCAGCTAAAAAAAAATTTGACCAATGAACAATAGTGGCCATTGGGTCACACAATTAAGAAGAACAAAAGAACTAAAAGGACGAGCCCAATTCATTTAGCTTTGAGGATTGAAGGAAATCTAATTTTCTCATGATGACACCATTGTCATAAAGCTATGGTGTACAATCAATATAGTGAAGAGGATACTGTTTGATAATAGGAGCTCGACTGACATCCTTTAAGTAGGATATGTTGAAACCTTCTATCACCACATTGATCGGTTTTGAAAATGAACATGTGTCAGTTAAAAGAATTATCAGGTTACCGATCACACTAAGAAACAAAAATCGAAAGCTGTCATCTCTATTGTTAAATTTATGTTGGGTAGACGTCCCCCCTTAGCAATACACCATGATTTTAAGTAGGTCGAGGCCAATTTATTATGAGAATTGTAGGCTTGATTCCTTATTTCAAATCAAATTTCTTACTCCCAATAGATAAGAGAGGTTTGAAGATTTTAGGTTCACGATAAAACAAATGTTATGTTACTATGATATATTCAATAATATTCTTTAATTTATTCTTTAATAATATTAAATTATTAAATACTAAATAGTCATATGATTAATATTGAATAATTCTATAAGTTTAATAAATTATCTTTATATAAAATTTATATTGCTAAAAATGATATTGTTACATAAATAACATTCAAAATTTATCTTTAAAAAGATATTGTTACATAAATTTTCATACTAAAAAAAGCAAAACCTCAACCAGAAGTCTAAACAAGGAATGAAGACATGATAGGACAAAGAAAGTAAAAGGATTAAATAATAATAAATCATTTACTTTTAAAAACCTTTTGATAAGTTTATAGCCATCGGTATGTTGATTATTTCTATTTTTTAAATTTAACATGAAAAATAACTTCTTATATATATAGTATATATGGTATATATATATATAATATATATATAAAGGAGTGATCACCCCACTAATTAAATATTTTTATAACTAATTATTTTGTAACGCATGTGTTTTTTCGCTTAGTGTCGTATCAAACAAATTTTATGGTTTCAAATACGGTTGAAATTCATGTCAATGGATCGTAGTTCATGCTATGTAAAAATGAGTCCAAATAAATATAAATAAGATACAATTAATTAATCATATGAAAACCTTTAATTCGTACGCATAATGTAGTTAATAGAATTAAATATGATTAATCTATTTAGATATGAAATAGTCAATTCATTTAGAAACAATTAATATGTTTAATAAAAATTTGAAATGTTGAAAAAAATCATGTCAATAAATACAAATACTATTTCCATATTTATGGTTTGACCATCAAAAATTTTTTATCCAACATTTCACCTAATCGACTATCAATTGACGATCAAGAATTGCCAATGATGATAATATTAACATTTTATAGCCTTTTATCAAAACTTATAAATGCCGACAAAATTAACTTTTTTGTAGTGAATGTTTTGAGTTGTTTTATTTTTTTCTTTGAAATAATTTTTATGTAAAGATCGTAAGGAATTTGAACTTCAAATTTATTAAATATCACCCTTTAAGGTGGCTACATGGTCGAGATTTCTCCGCTTTATGCTCCTCCATTTCAAATTATGTTCTTGCTTCTTTGACTTCCTTTTGTGTTTGCAATTAGACATAGTAGATTAGCTTTTGAAGCCAATCCATATAAATATTTATATGGTGCTCATGGAAGACTCCTAATGCACATAGACATGTGTAAGTTACCAAGTTCATACGCATCAACTACTTTTTCCCTTTCGTTTTGCATAGTCTTGTAATTACCTATTTTCACTTGTAAACGTGCTATTGATATGACATTAATTTGAATTAATGTCAGGATTGCTCTATGAGGAAATACTAGATATTTGATTTGCAACTTCTTCATTTTACGACCATAATCAATTCAGACATCAGTTGTTTAATTGTTATTTCATTTTGGCTCCACCATGTAAATTGTCTTTCCTTAGCTTGAACGTTTTATTATTCAATTGCCTTTTTATTTTTCCACCTGGATTTAGTTTTGTTGAAGGAAAACAGTCTTGTTGACATGCAATTTCATTACAATCTCATTTTAGTTATCATCTTGTACGTCAACCTTTTTGCCTAACAAGTCTCAACCAATTGAAGTTCTTCCAATTATCATTAAGATTCACAATCAACTTCTGGAGCTTTTGCTGACTTGAACCTGAAAAACTCGTTCAACCTGAAAACTAATAGTAATAACAACGGAAGGCTTAGGCGAAAAAGACTGATTCATGTTCTCCATTTCATCCCTTCAACAAGAATCAATTAACATTGCCTGACTTATGAAATGCTTGTTCCGTATAAATAAGATTAAATCAAGCTAGAAAATACCAGTGGTCAGAGCAAACATCACAATCTCAACTCCAATGAGAAGAAATTTGGCTTTCGCCTCACTGTTCTTTACGAGCTTTAGATCTGGCAGGTTTTGCAGGTATTATGTAACCCAAGAGAATCAATGCCATCGGAAGGATGGTTCCAGCATAATACACACCCCCGTATGAGGCAAGTGTCTCATGCATGCTTAGTACCTGCACCATTCAAGAAGAAAAGCTTATTAAAAACTATAAAGTTATGGAAATGATAAATTTATTCATCCCTCATGATCATCCCACGCCATCCATCCATCAGTAAAATGGCTGACTAACGGATGGCTTGATTGGATGCATGTATCATCACCCAAAAGTTATACAATTTCTAATAACTGACGGTTTAACCTGAGAGAGAGAGAGAGAGAGTTACCATAAAACCAACACAGGAGTAGTTCAGAACAAAAATTGTGTAAGCAAAGTTCGCGAAGGCAACTGCTTTCTTCGCAAGAGCCATATTCGTAGGTACAGCTTGTTCCCATCGGAAAATAACTGCTCAGAAAGACAATGGGAGAAGTAAAAAAATAAAAAAATAATAATAAATTGATCCAAATAACAAAATGGATGCTCGTATCAGTACCTCTTGAACCAGCAATCATCAAAGCTGACTGAACAAAGAATATGATGTACCCAGGATACAGTCCCTATAGCAAATCAGAAAAGGTGAGAACAAAAGAAGGTTAAACATATAAGAGAAATGCCAGGAAAATTTTGGGAGAAATATAGTGGAAAAGGAAAAATATGACAAGTATTGTGTGAACACTATTAAGTTTTTCAGTATTAATGCAAAATGACTCACATGCCAAACAGCACTGACAGTCTGTGTGGCCAGCAACTGGAAAAAACCAGGCTTCTTCCCCTTGGTAATAAGTCTCTCATAAACATCTGCACCAACAGAGTATAAGTTTAAATTTTTACTCAAGATATCTTATGACTTTAGCCGGAATTTACTTCAATTTGTCCTACATATCCATGAGATGGTCTATGCTAACAAAAGCAAAAAAACTGCTGTCACTTTAAAAGCAAAAAAGCCATACCATATTGTAATCAAATATATTTTGACTCATTACACATAAAATTTAGCATTTGATGGAGATTATGACAAAAAAAAAAAAAAATCCTACCATTGGACCGCATCTAGCCATCAAGGGAAAAAAAATTTTAAGCCAGACGATCAAACAAAGATGAGTTCAGAAACCAATTCCAAAAGTTGTATAGATTTTAAGGAATATATATACGCGAACAACAAATTTAAGCAAGACTAACAAAGGAAACACAGAAAAGAATAGCAGCTAGAAAGACTCACAGTGACGAAGCCAGGTGCTAACTTGAATGTTCCAGACATGTGGTAACAGCACTGAACTCTTTGCTAACTCAAATCCTAGAATGTCAACAATCTTCGCACGATCCCATTTTGGTTTTGGTGGTGAAGATTCTGTCCATCCACTGAAACCCAGGCCAGATATAATAATAGCTGCCTCCGAAATTGACCAGATGAAATAATATTTCCACCGCATTGAAAAGCCAGCCATATACTGGTAACTCCACTTCTTCCAGAATCCCCATTCTTGGTATACAGGTTCAGTAAACCGAGACAAGGGATAATGCGGTATAAGGTAAAGATACAATGCCATGGCCAAAGCTGCTTGGGCAAGTGCTCGGAGAGTTGCTCCATAAGGTGATGGTGATGGTCCTTTATCTGAACGAGCCCACATCTTGAAGGGGAAAAAGAATAACAATATCATCAAAGCTGCATCCTGGTAACTTCAGAGTAAGAAAGGCATGCAGGAGCACAAACGACATAATAAACTTACCCCCTTCCCTTCTGTCCAGTCAAGGTAGTCCTTCATCTCATAAACTGGACCAGCAAAGTGACTGCCACAGCACAGGCAATACCCAAAATATTCAATCAGTGAAGGCAACTTAATCAACCGGTATTTCTTCTGAGGCCTCACGTAACCCTTCCTCTTTCAACAACCCATCATTGTAATTTATTGCACATGAAATGACTTTCAGTGTCAAGACCATCAACGCACCTAAACATCAAAGAGAGTGCTCCACAATTAACTGACAAGTATAAAGTACTACAGAAGCATTCCCTTGAGAACTCACAAGAAAACTATAGAAAATCTTTGCATAGTCATGTACATAAATGCATTTGCAATGAAATGAACTAAATGTCAAGGTGGGAACAGATTTGCTACTATGAAACCACAAATAACAATAAACTAAGGGTTGAAGTTCATCATAGCTCAAAGAAGCAATATGAAGATTAACCTGATTTATCCATTTCAGTAAAGCATAGAAGATTTACAATTTATTAAATTTCAAACCCAGTAATCGAATTTTAAAGACCAATTTCTCAAATGTGAAAGAGAACTTGAAACATGCTTACCAGTGGCATCGATGCCTCCTTGCTTCCACGCATCCCCGCTCATGTAATATACATGGCTACAACCATATAAGAATAGTCAAGATTCTGAAATAAAAAAGTATTGTTTACAAATACTGAATTATCAAGCATGCATTAAAAGAATTTCAAACAAACTTTAATAGATAATCGAATATCAGTAAAGTGTTGCATTAGCAATACTCTTCTCACAAATTTTCAGCAGGGTCAAACCATCAATTATCTCAGATGGTAAAGGAATGAAAGATGTACATGCATTTACTTAAGTATTCAAAAAGACATACTTGCAATCTATCAGTCAATTTGGCGTGAAAAACCAACAGGCAAGGCCACATAATGTTTTTGGCTGCAAGATTTCCAAATTGCCAATGGATTTCACCATTTTAATAGATATTAAATTATGCAAACAAAATATCACCGTATTAAACTCTCATCCATCATAATTTCTCATTCAAGCAAAGAGAAGTATACCCTTCCTAAGCCTTTTTTTTTTGGTACATAAAAGTTTAGGGTGAAGGAGGCTTCCCCATTCCAGGGCTAAGGAAGGACCTACATTGGATTTACCAATTGCCTGCCCACCAAGGGGACTGCTGGAGGAGGGATTCAAATCTAGACCTTACAAGCAACTCGAAACTTACCAACTCAACCATCCCCATTGGCTAAAACCTTTTGTTTTTGTCCTAAGAAGAAAGAATCAGTTGGCCACCAATACATTAATTTCAGTTAAATGAAAATGAATCTTAATGAGCAACAGGATCACACTACATTGAACTTTTTCATCATTCAGCTCAATAAAACGCATAATCTGCTAAACCCAGCATTGCATTTCCATTCTTTATCTAATTTTTATATTTGATTATTAGAAAAGCAAAAAAAAAAGGAAATCAAGCTGATTTGAGTTCCTGTAGCTTCTCTAGAACTTTTTTAATAATGAAATAGTAATAATTCTATATGTAGAATTACAAAAACAAATTTTAAAAAATATGTAACAGATCTACCAATAAAACTTTCCCACGAAAAGTTTCGTTTTGAAAAATCAATGAAAACACTTACCAGCCAATCAAATAACCAAAACCCAAGAAAAATGTGATAATCCCACACTTGGGGCGATAAAGAACCATTGCAGCATAACCCAATAACATGGGCACCAAGAAATGCAAATTTGAAGAGAACCCAAATGACAGATAGGAAAGCAACGCTCCTGTAAACGCTGAGTAAACGTGTTTAGCTAGTCGGCCTGGAACTGGTCGCCATAGAAAACTCACCGGTATAGTCATCACGAAACATAAAAGGAACCGAAGCACCGGCACAGATACACCAATCGATGCCGCCATAGTTTCCATGTCAAGTTCCATCTTCGTTAGGAATGTTGACTCAGACCCAGTCTTCCAGTCTGATGAAACAAACGAGTTCCGCTCAGTGAGTTTGTAGCGGTCGTCAATTTTTATACACCGAGTACTGACAAAGAAAGCATAAAAAAAAAAAGAAGAAAAGTTTTAATAATTGAATCGAGAATGGGAAATATTTTGATTTTAAGATTTCGTGTACGTTTCGCAACAGGAGATATAAAGCACGAAATTATCCTTTTGTAGGATTCTATCGTGCGCGGCCGTAATCACAGTACATATGCTTCATATATTTGTACTTTTGGTTCCAAAAGGGTCTGACTTTATTTTTGAAGTTAAACGTACAATAACAACAGCGCGTGCATGTTACGTCAAACAAAAATGGAAAACTGGGGGATTTGATGGTTGCCTAGAAATTATCGAACCGATAGGCGTGATTTCCCATGTCCCATAACAGTAATTTTCATTTTATACTTGTGTTCTTTCTCGTGAATGATGATCAAAATTTTTTTAGTTTTTATTTCAAATATTAATTGAAATATAAAAAAACTATTTTCAAGTGGATGGTCAGTGGATCTAGTAATTGTATCAATGTAAATAATATATTAATATTTTTAAATTATTCGAATTTGATTTGAAAAAAATTTATATTCGATTTGATTTTAAAAAAATTTATACTCGATTTGATTATTATCGAATCGAATTCGAGTTCAAGTAATTTGATTTATCGATCGAATTTGAGTATTTTTATATTCGATTTGAATAACTCGTGAGTTTAATCGAACTTTTATATTTAAATATATTTTTATTATTTTAATTAATAAAATATTTCGAGTTCGAGTTCAAGTATAAATAATCGAATTTTTGTCGGGTATACGAATCGAACTTATTTTTACATATTAATCGAATTTAATTGAGCGAGCTCGAGTAGCTCGAATTCAATTACGAATTGAGTTCGGACTTGAAAAATAAAACTCAATCGAATTCGAACCGAATATCGAACCCCGAGTTGTGAGTCGAGCTTGAACTTGAGCTTAAACTTCTCGCCGTATCGATTCGACTCGACTCGATTACACCCTTAAGTAACTAATTTCATGAAACCCCTCTAAAAATTTTTTAGTGTTGTTAGAATGCATTTGCTCTTTACATTTTAATTTTTTTAAATATTTTATAAATAAAATTATTTAATTAACCTTTATTTTTTACACAAATTTTTGAAAATTTTTTTTAAAAAAATTATAAATCTTTTAGAAAATAAATTTTTTAAAAATCATAAAATTTTTCAAAAATTCGTTTTTTAAAATATTTGAATTTTGAAAAGTTAAATTTTTAAAAATATTTATAATTTTTTAAAAATTATATGATTTTTTGAAAATTTAATTTTAAAAAATCATAAAACTTTAAAAAATTATAAAAAAATAATTAAGTAATTTCATTTATCATTTTTTTTTATAAATTTAAGTTATAGATAGAAAAAATAAACATTTAAAAGCACTCAAAATTTTTCTTCCCACGGGACCCTCACTTTCCCAAAATACCCCAACTCTTCTATTTTTGTTTCCTTTTTACCCTTGAAACTATTATACATTGATGAAAATGTTAATGTCATATAGCTTTTTTTTTTTTCCTTTCTCTTTTTTATTTAAAAATTTTTAAATAGCTTTTTAATCTAATAGAGATAAATAGAATTTTATGATTTATAATAAACTAATTAAGAACTAAATAACTTAATATTATTTATGCATTTATTCAATTTTTAGTTATTTATTTATTTTAGCCAATAATTTTATTTGGTTGTTTATTTTTATTTAAAAATAATTAATCCTAAATCCAAAAATTTTAATAATTTATTACTTTCATAAATGTTAAATACTAAAAATTTCATTGTATACAAACTTTAATCTTATTATTATTTGATATAAAATAATTATAGTGATTTTTAACTTTTTATTAATTTCACATATATAAAAAATATATTATAAATTTTATTATATATAAGTTTTCATCTAATATCTTTAATGATATTTTTTTTATTATATTTCATTTCACCATCACAGTTACTTTTATATTTGAGCACATATTTTATCATTGATTTCAATTTTACTGTTAAAAATGACGAAGTAAAAAAAAAAAAAAGTCTAACAGAAAGAATGAAAGAAATAGGGATGATAATGGTTTTGTTTAGTTTGATTATTTTGTTTGAATATCTAATATAAATTTTTATAATTTGATTTGAATTTAAATTAATAATTAAATATTATAATTTTAAATTGATTTTTTTAAAAAAAAAATTCTCATCTTTAAAAAGAAATGAGAAAAAAATAAAAATTGTCTCTCAAAAATAAAAAAAAAGGTTCAATTACTTCACTTAGGCTAATTTGGATTTCATGACAATAGTATCACAATTAGATTGAACACATTTTTATGCGATTAATAATGATTTTATAATAATATATGATCAAAATTTAAAAAGATGATTGAAAAAAATTACGAACACTAATTATGAGATGAAAGAAATAATAATTATTTTTATTTTATTTTTATATTTAGAGAAAATTTATGAACATTTGGTTTTTTTGTAAAATGTCACATTCTTAAAGCCAAAGAGTCTTATGTAAAATTATATCACACAATCAATCTAGTTAAAAATCCCTAATCAAGATAGAGTTTTTATGTCATTTAGAGTTTGATTGCTATTAAGACTCTTTGCATAATGCATGATATCATGTAATATACAATAAGAACATTTATGCCACAAATCATGTAGACCTTTAGGATTATCATCATGCAATTAATGTAAACATCAAGGTTTTTATTTTTTATTTTTGAAATTTATGCCTTTAATTTATTTATAATAATTGTTATTATTGTTTTATATGATATAAACTATTATGTGCATTATGCTCTTTGATTAATAGCCCCATCATGATTTTCAATCCATTTATATCTATGTGATAGCAAAGGCGTGTTTGATAGAGTACAAAAGTGGAAGAACGGATGGTAAAAGATGGAAAAGTGAAAAGAAAATGAATTTTGAATGTGTTTGATGAGAAAGAAAAATGTGAGGAAAGAAAATAGAAAATTATATTAACAAATACAAATCTTTCCAAATTAAAAAGAAAAGAGGAGAGAAAATGAAAAATTGTGAGTAAATGTTACATATTTACAAGATTATACATCATTTTTTAAATTATTTTAATTTTAAAAAATTACATTTTACGTTCTTTCCTTTTATTTTTTGAGTCTACTAAATAATAGAAAATTTTCATTTTCTTTGAAAATTTCCACTTTTTCAACCAAATACTTCAATAGAAAGATAAATCTAATTTTCCATCATTTTATTTTTCATCTCTTTTAATTTCTTTATCCTCATTATTCGTAATTACATGATTGCATTAAAAGACCAAGTGACATAATTATTCCAAATTACATGATTGCATTAAGTGAAAGAAATATGTTATACCAAATAACCTATATAAATTTATTGACAATTTCATAAACAATTTTATATAGATTAAAATATAAAAAATGTGAAAGACAATTAATTTCTAAAAGCGAACCAAATCTTAAAACTCATTGTGTTATCAAACTTAATTGTTGAAGCATTGTGAGGCAATGGCTCCCCCAAGCATTTGAAGCTCAATACAGGACTCACCAAATCTTAAAAAAGTAATTATAACAATATATTACATCAAATTAGCTTCATCAGCAAAATTTTCCTTATGAACTAACGTTCTCTCTGAGCTAGCTTCACTAAAAATGGCATAGAAAAAGCTACTATCAGAAACAAAACATTTCAAATCTATACTATTATACAGCCTGGTGCATGAGTAAATATTGCAGGAGGGATAGTGAGCAATCATGTGTCAAGAACAGTTCAGAATCTTGCTCTCTCTGCCTTTGATGCCATTTTTTGTTATCCGGCGGATGTAAATACGTTGAGGGAGAAATAACTTCCAAGGCAAGAAATGTTGGGGACTGCAGAATGTAGAATATGATCCATCTTCATCCATCCTCCATAAAACACCATAAAGGGCATCCATTAGTGGATTAATGTGCAATTCATTTTGCAGGTAATCTTCACACCCCTTAAATCACATTTGCTTCACTCAGATTACTAAATAGAATAGAAAATTCCCACAAGAAATTATCTTCTTTTTGCTTAACTGCCTTGATCCTTGCCCAGCTACTGAACTACAAGTATAGAGATGCTGCAAACACTATGTCTCTTTTGATCTTAGAGACAGCCTCTTCAAATTTTGACTCGAGCTCTGTCTCTCCAATAGACTTGGCCGCTAAAATAAGCTGCTGAAGAACTTCTTCCAGTCTTCTGATGGCTCTGATTAAGCTGCCCTCGAAAACCTGTGTAATTTCCATAATCTCATAGAACTTGGATCCTTTTGCCCAAGCATATACAGCTTCCATAATATCAGGCCGAAATGAACTTACAAAGCTCTCCACATCAATTTGGACCTGTAAATAAAGAAACGCTTCCTGTAAGTTGTGTATATGTTCTCTTGCAATGCAAGAGTAAAACCACCTGCTCAGCTGTAATCAGTAATCACATGACTGTCACCAAAATAGCAACCTAAAAAAAAAATCTCATTCCTAAATGTACAGTGCCTATGATTCTTTTGACATATGGTGTCTGGACTGACGGACGGGTGCCTTAGGAAATATGTGGTTCCCTATCTTCTGGAAACTGCTCCTATATCACTACTAGTATGGTATTTGTTCTGAGAAAAGAAGAATAGTCCTATGAACCACATTTTGTTACTTTTTTTGTTTTTGCTTTTATTCTCTAATTTAGTTTCTTTGCACCATACTAAAAATCCAACAAAGCCTTATTCATTATTGTTATCGCCATTGCCCTAAACTCTGGGTGAAGTGGTTTTTATCAGATAAAATGATAGGGAATAATTACACTTTTAGTCCCAATCCTTCATGTGTTTCTACCTCTCTGTCCTAAATGTTTGAAAATTGTTGTTCCAGTCATAAAGGTTATGCAGAGTTAAAGAATTTAGGTTTGGAAGTTAACAACACTGAACTGTTTAGGACTAAAATTGTAATTATACCAAATGATACAAATAGAAATAATTGAATAACCTAAGTAAGAACATTAACTGAGAACCGCAACCTTTCATACTGAACTGAGCTTGTTTGAGGTCAACTACTAAGATGGACCGAGAACAACCCAGTACAATTGGGCATTCCTTTTGACAAAAAAGCCTGCTTTATAACAACCCAACCATGGCGTAATGGTTGTTACCCATCCAACGGAAGGTCAAGTTACAGTATTCAATTCTCCCTCCCATCTAACCTTTGTCCAAATATACCAAATGAGGGAAAAGAAAAAGTAAACAAAATGCCAATTTCTTGTCATATCCAAAGAGGATCTCTAACGAACCAATTGGTGCATCTACATGGTGACCAAAATGTCTAAGACACTTGACTTAGAACCAGGGATCTCATCCAAGCTAAACTTGAGTTCCAAAACCTTGCCAGACATCTTATCTCACTGGCTTTTCGAAATCCAAACTGAGACTGCAAACGTAACACTGAAACAAACAAAAATGGGATAGCAACCAGCAAGATGAAGGTTTCTAGTATACCTTGCACTCAAGCTGAGCTTTGGCAATCCTCCGTGCTGTATCTTGTAGTTGTGTAAAGAGCAACTCAAGTTCCTCCCTGGGCTTTGCAGCATCTTGGAGCCTCTCCTGCCAAACAAAACAAGAGAGCAAAGACACCATTTCTTCTGCCTTTACATCCTTTAAGACCCCACTGAACATAAGCTCTGTCAGAGTTAACTCATCAGCACTGCTGATCTCACAAGCAACCTTGCCCTTCAACTCAACAACATCATCACTAGTAATATATCTGCAATCACATCCAATATAAGAGAAAAACCTAGGCAATATAGGCCTCTATGCAACAAGCTTAAGTTTTGTGAAGTATTATCCATTAATATTGAAACTGATAAAAGGATTTAGTTGAAGCTTTAAGTTAAATAACTTTAGCCATGAATAAATTTGAGTAAATGGTGGAAGTAATGGACAATTCATAACAAACTACAGGCATCATTGAGCATTTACAACCATAAACATTAAAGCAACATTTGATTTATATGTTTTTAGAAGGTGGGAAAAAGCAAGGACTAGGGTATATATATTAGAAACAACAACAGATCCTAATTCCAAGAAAAATGATGATTGAGGATCTTCATTTTGATTGCAGAAAAAAACTGCTGGTCATCTTTTGTTATTCTCTAAGACAGAAGAAACAATAAAAAGCAATAACTGGAGATCTGGAGAAAAAACGTATCAAATGCTAAGCAGCTATCAAGTTATGAAACCATGAGATGAGGAAAATTATGCTATGAGCCAATGAAAGAGAAGCTATGATAGAGAAATGCTTGTTTACCCTAGCCTCCTCAGAACCCGTTTTCTGGCCTTAAGCTCATCTTTAAAAGCCAATACTGTGGATGAACGCATTGTTTTCTTAATTGATCTGACCTTGGCTGTCAATTCTTCCTTCCTGTTCAGAAGTTTGAGCTTTTGCTCAATAAGAGGGGATTTTGCAATTTCATGTTTTTCAAACAGGTTCTCTAATGCCTCCAACCTACGGACTGCCTTTTTGTATGAGTTACTTTGAATCTGAGACATGGCAAAATAATTTGTTAATTAATAGAAAGAACAAAGACAATCTTGAATTTTCTTCACAAAATATCATGAAGAAGAAGTTAAACGTATACATTCATTTCTTCAGGATCCAAAGGCATCCCATTAGCATATCTAGAAATAAATTCTGAAAGCTTCTTCAAGGCATTCTCTCGAGCTTCTAATGGCAAAAGATCTTTGGGTATGTTCAAGCGTGCACTACTTAAACTAGTAACCTGTTCAAGGCATAAAATAACAAATTAAATTCCTCCTGCATCAAATGGACATTAGTTTCACCAAGACCAAATAAAATAAGTTAGAAGTATATTCCTATTAACTTTTTATATTAAAATAATCAATTATATGGCTGCAACCAGAAAAATCCAAGTCAAGTAGAAGCCAATCTTCTAAATCCTATAGAAGATTCAATTTTTCTTCATTAAATAAAGAATCAGTCTGAACAATAAAAAAGACTTCAAATATTGTAATCAGAAATTCCAATGACAAAAAAAAAAAAAAGAAATTAACTGATTGGTCAAAATAAAAAGGAAAATTCCAGCCAAAAAAAAAAAAGGAAAAGAAATGAACCTAAAAGCAAGGTTCTTCTGCCACAGCTATAAGGAGAATGATTATTTCATTTAAAGACAGATATTTTCCCAAATAAATAGATCTTTTCTTAAATGTCATTATGAAGTAGGCAAGTGCAGCATATTATGAATGATATTGTTTATTTGGAACACAAAATCAATCTACACATGCAAAGGTGTACATCAGGATTATAAAACAAATGCTGCACAGAATCAATGCTAGTGACTTGCTACCATAAATTTTACCAACTCCCAAAGCATACAGTTAATTTGAACTGAGAGTGAAATATAACAATGAAATAAAAAGAGGGGTAACAACAAAATAGAAAAGTTGTATATGGCAGAGTTAATCTACCTTAACATATTTGCTCGCTCCCACGTCAACAAGCATATCCCTATCCTTAGTTTCAAAAGTTTCTTAATTAATTATTATCATTATCCCTTTAATTTATATTACATGAAAAGGTTCACTATATCCTTCCAAAATCTTGTTAATTATATTTACTTGAAAATTTCTTAAAAGACAAGAAAGACACAATCTAGGAAGAAATAACATAGATAACAATTGTTCATCTCATTAATGATTATTATTTATGGTGCTTTGTAACAATGCTGCATAAATTAAAAATGTTGAGGACGAGGGAGGAAAGGAGTGGAAGGCAAATGGCTAAACACACGAAATGCAAAAATCTATGCCTAGAGCCAATTAAGTTGACCCGAACCTGAAAAACCTGTCAAAATCTGAACTTGACACAACTCATTTTGACCAAGAAAAGGTTACAACCCCAACCCAAAATGATCCAGCCCTGAATAACCTAAAATTAAATTGATTTGACTTTAAAACTCAATAATTTAGACCTAAAAATGACCTGAAAACGAGTGTCAAACCTGAAAGACCTGCCCCTGGACAGAATATATAAACCAAGAAGTACATTCATTTCACCTGAGAGAGAGGCACAGAAACAACAAGTGGTTCCCCTGGCTCTTTCAAAGGGACAATCTTGATTTGTTTCTTCCCAAGACCATCTTTGCTCACAGCACATCTTGTAAGAATATCAAGGGCATAGCTTGCATCTTCCGGTCTTCTACTGGCATCATCTACATCAAGAATTTCACATGTTTGCAACTAATTTAACTCTAAATGGGGGCATTGTTTGACAATTACAAGCAAAGAAATCAACTTAGTGTTCTCACCTTCAATAGCACTTTTCACTCTATGGAAGTCCATTAAAACACCCCAAGTAGCATGGTCCTCAATGGAGAAAGATGGAGACTTTTCGTCATCAATGCATTTTATACATACAGGCCTGCCAGATTTCATATAGGGTAAACAATATTTTGGAGAATACACAATATCACGAATATCATTCTTCAAACTTTTATATTGCTGAATCAGATTGTAATAATTCTTCAAACTATCTTCTTCTTCAATTATCATGGAATCCCTCTCTTCTTCAAGAGCCTTTACTTGTTTCTGCAAAAATAACACCTTACATCAGATTACTTGACAAAAGCTCTAAAATAGTTAAAATAGCTCAAAGAGCTATGGCATGTTTGATTTTCGTTGGAGAAAGAGTTCATAATTATCATGGAATTCCTCTCTTCTTCATGAGCCTTTACATGTTTCTGTAACCATAACATCTTGCATCAGAAAAATCAACAATGGCTCTAAAAATAGTTAAATAGCTCAAAGATGCTACACGTTTAGTTAGAATTAGAGAAAGGGTTCAAGATTATTAGAAAATTATTTATCCACTAAAATGTAAATACAGATGATCGATCAAGGTTAACACAGCATACATTTCTTTTCACAGTTTTTAACATGATACTCATGGTATGCTTTGGCCCTTTCTTTAATGAGTTTCAGAAAAGGACTAAGATTTAGTAATCAACAATTTAATTTATACTTAAATCAAGTCAATCTTATTTAACAATTAAATCAGCCACATTATCTACAGATGGCATGGCCTTAGTACGGTGCAGGTATTGCCAATGTCAAAGTCAGCCATGGAATTAATAAGGCTTTGCTAGGTAAATGCTTTTGTTATTTGCCTTGTATATTCTAATTATTTTTTATTTTTCACCTTTTGCATTCTATGCTTTTCTTTTTTGTTTTTTTAAAAGTGCAAATAGCAAAAGCATAAACCAAACAAAATCTAAATTTTAGAATGGAAAACCTTCAGTAAAAACTGATGAATACTTTCCACCATCTCTTAAATCTTTCATCTTTTTCTTCTCTTTTTTCCCAATTAAATCTGAAGATTCTTCATTTACTAGAAATGTATAATCTTTCTTCTTATGTCCCATCAATTTTTTATTATTATTTTTCGTATTACACTAGCACTATGACGGTGTTCCTTTCCTACGGCTCTAGAGGTGGAATATTTCACCATATGCCTTTTTTCTCCTTTAGATTTCTATTTCCTCACCACTCCGATCATGGGGAAACATTAAAAGTAAATGCCTTTGATGACCAGAGAACAATAGCCACTTGAACTGGCCAGCAATTCAACACAACTTGTTGTCTCAAAAACTAACATTACTATCTGTCTCCAAGAATAACTGGTACCTCATATTTTTACTCTCTGCTATTGATGACCAATGATGTAAATAATATTAAAAATCAGTTTGAATATTCGAAAACCAGAAAACCATAATCAAGGGATCAACATAAAATTAAACAAGTGTGGAATCTAATAACGACAGACCTCAAGGTCAGGAATTGCACGATCGGCTTGAAACTGGTAGAACGAATTCCGAAGCATACTTTCAGGATCAGCATCTTCACAGCGCAATTGATTCAATAGCATATTGTAGCTTAGGTGGAAGGCACTGATATGAAATGGAAAAGGTAATCAACAAAAAAATCATAATTCTTTGCTTATGGAAAAAATCTTATGCATTTAAATCCTCTACTATAGCATCCTTCAAAACCAAGTTTTGACCAGTCAGTGCTTGTCCGACAATGTTAACACCTAACTTACTAGGAGTTAACCATCAACTTTATTCACAACAAAAGGATATAAGTTGCTATCAAAAAGTATGTCCGACTAGATATCAGCTAGCAGCAACTAAAACCCTCTAAAATCACCTCAAAAAGATTTCCCCTCTAAAAGAAAATATCATTTTACCCCTTTCCGAAGTTAAGAACCCCAGATCAAGAGATTGATTATACAAATTTGTTGCCAGCAGGTGTTACACATAAAATTACTGAGTTTCTGTTGATGTTTAAATAGAGCAAGAAAAGCTAATACCTTTCATTTTTAATACTGCAAAGAAAAGAACTGTTTGTTCACCTTTCAGTTTTCTATCTCTCCTGACTTTTTTATAGTTTCCCTTTTTCATCTTTTCTACTAAACAAGGCCCAAGAACTGGAATTTAGGATCATGGGCCAGGAAAGTTATGTTATCTGATTTGGTTTAAATAAATGAATCTCTCCAACATTACCATTATAGAACTTGCTTGAAGTTCCTTATGGAAAGGAAAAAAATCCACAGATATGATATCATACATAAACTAACAAGCATCATGTATAAATGTTCTGCAGCATGAAACTTATTGGAAATAAACAATAAATTCAAACACCAAAGTATCATCAAATCATGGAAAGATATGGATTTGTCTGATTTAAACAGGTTGCATCTGGTAGAGCAAATATACCTGTTCAAACTATCAGCATTTCCCTTGAGCATCATTTTAGCAGTAGATGGTTCCATCCTTTCATCCACCATAAGAATGCATATCCCGCGTGCATCAATACCTCGACGACCAGCACGGCCACTCATTTGTATGTACTCTCCACTAGATATCCATCTAAACTTGTCCCCATCAAATTTACGAACATTTGTAAACACAACAGTTTTAGCAGGCATGTTTAACCCAATGCTGAAAGTCTCTGTAGCAAACAAACACTGAAGAAAAAGGTTTCAATCTTTGTACCTCTGGTAAAAGTAAGCATCAAAGGAACAGCCAACAAAAGGAAAAGAAAATTTTTCTACTGCCAAACAAGCAGTATCATGTTCAGAGATGCTTAACATAATAAAGATTCAATAACATAAATCAACCTATAACTCATATGGTACTCAGAAAGTTTATAGCAATCTTTGGTCTCACAATATTTTCTTTACCAGTCTGTTAAAAAATAAGTGATCAAATTGAACGTACTGAAAATTGTATATAACAAAGGGCAAGAAGGAGGTCGGGCAGTTACATACTTTCACAAATGTAAAGCTTGAGCATGCACTTATGCTCCAGATTCCAGAGATACAAAAGCCAACTTACCATAAGCATGTGGAAAACCACCCAACACAAATTCAAGAGAAAAATTAAAAAGGACAAGAATTTCAGACTATCAATTAATATGACAAAAGATCACTTCAGATGCTCAAATGAACAACTGGAAAAAAATCAAGAAAGATGATAGTGTAGTGAATAAAGGGCACATTTTCGAAGATTGACTTCAAAACATGAGCGAAAGAACACATGCAAACTAGCCAGCAGACTGCTATCTATCCATTTAATTTGATAATTGAAGATTCCACAACCGTAGGTAAATTTAGTAATTAATCAGTCAATATGATATGTTATGGCTGATAATTAAACCTTAAATATATGCACTAACTTAAAGAATCAAATTGAGTTTATACTGCCTACCTTGATCAGTCCTTCCTGAAATAATATCTCAATTACTTCCTTTAGGATGGGAAGCAAGCCAGAATGATGCACACCTATTCCACGTTTCAGAAGGGGTAACATGTTTGATACCTGTAAAAGGATATAATAAAAGGCATAACAAACATCTGAGCAAACCAAAACAAGTTATAACATACTAAAAATGACAGCAAAACATAGATCTAAAATATAGATCTCCATGTTGAAACACATTCATTGCATATAAGGAGCAGCTGAAGGGTCCATTGATACAGTTTTTATTTTCTATGTTTTTTTTTTCTTCTGAATATTCCTTCTTTTGTTCTTTTTTTTTTTTCTGAAAACAACTAAAAAGTGTTTAGTCAACATTTAAAAATAAATAAATAAATGAAAACTAAAAACAAAATTTCATATTGTTTCCATTACTTTGGAAGTTCTCTAGTTGGTATTCAGGTGCAGGTGAACAATACCCACACATATGACAAAATTCAAAATTTTTATTTGTAAATAAGCCTTGAACCTGGGACTTCTTTCCTTTCATTACCCATTCTATCTTTAAACCAGTAGAACCTGGGAAATCAGAATTTTGCAAACCAAACGTGTGGTTTCTTATTATAAATTGAAATCAAATGCAAAAATAAATAAATAAACAATTAAAAATTTTAAAAATAAAAAGGAAAAACTGCCAACTAAACACCTTAAGTGAGGTAACATTCGCAAAAAGTTAATAACTTAAAGGATGGATGGTTAGAAGTAACTAATAAAGGATACAAGATCCTGATTTTGACATAACTAACTCTCAATTTGGTAAACAGAGAATAATCGTACATTACAATTCCATAAACAGAAATACAAATGCATTTGCATTCTTACATGTGCAAACATTTGTAAATTCAAATTCATACATGTATCATGCATTTAGAAGAAGAGGAATAACAACTTGCCTGAGGTAGCTTCTTATCATCATCGGAAAGCATATCCATGGCACTCCAGAAGATTATTTCTATGTTTCCTTTCTCATCATCATCATTTAAATCCATCCTTGCCATCTACAGTTAAAAACATAAGAAAAGAACAAGATGTTGACATATTGGACAGTAAAAAGACAGAAAAAGCGGTGCATGTCCCTAAAGGGAATATCAAAATATTTATTTTGTTTTCAGCACATTTGGAAAAGAACAAGAAAAAGAAAGGAGGAAATGATCCTTCATAAACCCTCTATTGGAGAAGCAACTACCACTAGGCCAAACTTGAATTGGCAGTAAACTAAAAACTATGATAGCATATATCTATTATGAACTTGGCAGCATTACGTGTAGCATAATGCTGAGCAAGTAATTCTTTGTGAAACATACTATGAAGCAAGCTACTAATATTTAGGCATCTTTTGGTTTGTAAGAGGAAACAAGAAATGCCATCCACCCATGCCTGCCCTAATCCCTAGCAACAAGATATATATTAAAAAGAAAAAAAAGGTTTTGTACAATCACACCCTGCTTACACCAAAAAAAAAAACAACCAACCTGCATTGCGAGAAATTCACATTCCCTCTTGCTAAAGCTGAAAATTATCACAGGGTCGTACTGTCGCTGAATGATCATTTTCACCAACTTAAAGATGTCACTTTGTTCATTAACTTTTCCCATCAACAACCCCTTCTTTGATTTACCATTATCTTTTTTCCTGTCACTTTCACTTGTGGGAACTAGTGCATTTAAAGCTTTCTGAAAGCTATCCTCACGGAATTTTCCTTTCTCATCTACCACCAAAAATAGACCATCACCTCCAGCAGGGAAAATATAATGCTGAAGAGGTGTAGGCCGATAATCAGTGTAAACAATGTGACATGGCTGCTTGTGAACCTGCAATCATTGAACCAAAATAAGCAAACATATTTCTACAATTAAACAAGCTATAAAGTTAATAGTTTATAGAGGCATCTAGCAATATAATCTAATGTGCTTGATCCAAAAAACAGTCTACTAAAAAAAAGGTGCATAATGTCCTCGAGATTCATAATCACTTTCTAGGCACAAAATCCAATCACAAGAATCAGCAGCAGGGACCATTAGGATTAGTGCTGGTATTTCACATAGGAACAATCTAAAGAAAAAGAAACGCAAAGTTATTATGCCACCTCATATCTTTTTTTTTAAGCATTAACCAATAACATTTCAATTTAGACATCAAAGCAATATATACATATACATACAGAAATATATATATATACATATATATTATATATATATATATGCTTTTCAGTACAACTCTCTTGGTTCTTCAAGAAGGGTTAGACTACTCTCCATTACTTTTCAGTCCATATTTTGTAATATACCTTTAATCACCATTCATAAGCATGTTTTTCACAATTCATGGGAGGATTCGACATATGTGAATGGTGATGATGATGATGATATATATATCTATATATATTGAAAAGTAATGGAGGGGAGCCCAATCCTTTAAAGAAAAGAAATTTCATAAACATAGTTCAATAAAATGGATAACAAAGTATTCATACAAGATACATACAATAGAAGATTAGAAGAAATGCAACTTCCAAATAAAAATTAATATACCTTTTCTCTACAGGGGAACTCCTCTACCTAACTCATTTGTGATTCCATAGATTAATAATACAATGAAAAGCATAAGTTAGTCTCAATGAATCCTCAAACTTGATAGCATCTAACATTAATATTTCAGATTTAAACAACATGAAAAGAATACAAAAGGTTGGGCATTAAATTAGTGACTGATTTTCGAAGAGTCTCTGGAGTATTAAAGTTCCTAGAACAAATAATAGGATAAGGTCCAGAACGTCTTAGCGTTTGAATAAATTGACTGTTCTCAAGAGTCAAAACCAAATGATATCTGCTTGACAGCTTGAAATTTTAGCTTCAAACAATTCCATAATACCCAAACAATGGGAGTAAAACTGCTTCCATGAAATCACAAGCCTAGTGCTCAAAGTCAGCACATATTAAGTTTTAGAAGTTTAGAGTGGCCATTGTTTTTAACATCCCTACTATTTCTTCAAGGAGCATTGACTACATATTGAGAAGTAAAGCAAAAAATATTGCAACTAGAAAAATTCATGCAGAATGGTTTTCAAAATTGTATCATACATCATGCCATCTTTCAACCAAGTCACAATAAATTGCAAAATAATTCAAAAGGCACAGGTTGGAAAAAAAAATCTCCTCAAAAAAGTTTAAAACTGCTCTTAAAAGACTAAAGCAAGCAAACCAATCTATAGGGTCTATGCTGGCAGGTCCTAGCCACTCAAACATCAAAATAGTATAACCAACGGTTGTACTGATGGGAAAACTAAAAACGCCAAGTAGTTTCCCTTGAAACTAACATCAATTATGCTGTAATAATCAGATTTAAACTCAAGCATTTGAGATTTTGAGTTGGATTTATTATGTAATTTAATTTTGACTGGTGTCCTCTTTGTAGTTCCTCAAAGAAAACTTTCCTACTTTCAATTTATAAGACCAAGCTTTCAAATGTTGCACATGTAACCTACTAAGAGAAATGACTTTAAATTGGCTGTAAAGCATGATTAATTATTATCAAGTTGAAAGTTGATGAATATATTCAAGCAAAGATTAATCACCTTTGCCACCCAATCAGCAAATTCCTTTGCATTAGGCACAGTTGCTGAAAGAAATACAAACCGAGAGTTCTTTGGTGCCATAACAATGCTCTCTTCCCATACCACACCTCTCTCACGATCACGCATGTAATGAACTTCATCAAAAACAATCCATGCCACCTCTCTAACAATCTCTGACCCTTTATACTGCATACTACGCCAGATTTCCGTAGTCATCACCTGAAAATCAAACAGTTGGGAAGATTAAAAAAATCAAATTATAGACGAAAAGACATAATCTCAGACGGATAGCAATAAAAAACCAACCAAGCAAGAAGCATTAGGGTCAATTGTAACGTCTCCAGTCATCAAACCCACATCGGAAAACTCTTGTTTAAACTCCCTATACTTCTGGTTGCTGAGAGCCTTAATAGGTGAAGTATATATAACCCGCTGATTATTCCGCAAAGACATAGCAATTGCATATAGAGCTACTACAGTTTTCCCTGCTGATGTATGTGCTGATACCATGACAGATTGGCCATTATCGAGGCAGTTGATAGCTTCAGACTGAAAAGGGTCAAGAGTGAAGGGAAATTCCTTGGCAGGTTTACAGTCTTTTGGAAGTTCTGTTGAGGAAGTGGAAGGAACATAACCTTCTGGATATGAAACATCATGCACACAACCTACGGCTTCCTCCACCAACAATGAGCCATCTCCACTCTGTTGTTTCTTCTTCTGCTGAGGAGAGTCCGAGGATGCCTCCTCACCCCACTTCCTTTTCAGCGATCCCATTTATCAATATTCTCAACGAAGAGACCAGGGCAGCGACGGCAACTAGGGTAAACTGAGAAGGAAAGAAGACAGCAGGAACAAAGCAACGACAAAACAGCTTTGTTGGGAAAATGCTCTTTAGCCCAACTGTTTATAAAATTGGGTTTTTTAGTGAAAAATTAAAATATAGGCTTAATTATTAAAAGGAGCTAAATAAAAATTAAATAATTATCTAAACAACTATATTTTATTATAATTAAATGAGTTTTTAAATATTTATTTTTATTTAATTAAACAATTAAAATTTTTATTTTTATTTAATTAAATTATTAAATATTTATTTTTACTTAATTAAGTTTTTGATCGAAGAAAAATAAATGTTAGTGGTTAATTAATTTTCATCTAATATAAATTTAATTGGTGAAAATAGATATTTGAAAGTTTAATTAATTATAATAAAATAATAATAAGTTAATCATTATTTAATTTTAGTTTAGGAGTTTTTTTTTATATTTATGCCTAAAATATATAGAATTTAAAAAATATTTTTTTAATAGTATACAATAATAATTTACAAAAGGATTTTTTTATCTTAATAAATAAGAGTGTAAATAAACATAATATTCTATTAAAAAATCATATCATTTACATTAGTTTATAAACTTAATAAACAAGTTCAAACAATATTTTTGTCTTTAATTACTAAACAAACAAAATTTGAACATAAATTAGCTCATCTCGTATATGTTCTCCAACACATTTGATAAATTATTCATGAACAAAGTTAACTGACTACGTTTAAGAATGTAAATAAAAAATTGAGGTTGTAGATAATATAAGAATTTAAGATAGCAATTTGCACCTTGAACATGCATTTTTGTTCATTCTACGAATGAAATTCTTTTACTCTTGAAATTTATGTTTGCATACCCTATCATTAATAAAATAAAGTAATTTTATATTTATTGAGCTTAGATGAAATCGATGAAAATTGCCTTCTTTATTATACCTTTTTGTTCATTTTATGAATAAAATTTATGTTCCCTTACCCAAGTTTATGTAAAAGGAGCTTTTAATGAATTGTTCGAAAATAACAATATATTTCATTCATTAACAATCCGTTGTATATGTTAAACAAACAATTTAAATCATGATTCATATCTCTAATCATGATTTACATCTTTGAACTGAGCATACAAATCTTTCATTCCTTTTTTATGTCATTGAAAACAATACATAAATAAAGAAAAAAAAACATATATAAAAGAATAAGTATCAATTTCCATCTCTTGCTACCATTTTTTTCTTTTTATTTCAACCTTAAAACATTAAGTTTTCTCTTCAATTGAATTTTTTTTTAATAACTTTAGTTTCAATACAATCCATATCATTATCCTTTAACCATGACACTTGATTCTTCAAATTTTTTATTTGATTATATAATAAAATTTCTCTCTTTCTTAGCTCATTAATAATTTCTCTTACTCTATGACAAAATCTTAGATAATACCATGAATGAAAACCACATGCAATATCCTATAATCAAAATGAATTTTTTAATACATTTAGCCCTATCAATATTATGTTGCTTTTTCATAAAATAGAATGATTATTATAGGGTATTGTTAAAGTCAATGAAATATTTTGCTAGGATTTTAGGTAGTTTATGAAGTCCATTTCGGTGCCTTCAAATTGCAATGACAAAAATGGTTTCTCCTTCATAATAAATTTCATAGATTAACTAGATGTATGTTATATACTATCTAAATATCATTCCTTGATAAAATCGTAAAAGTAAAAAAATAATAACAAAATCAAAAGAATCATGAACATGAAGTAGACTAACTTTGAAAAGGAAATGCTAGATGATTTCATATTTCAAGTAGATTTGGTATTAACTTATGGTTTAGTTTTCTAATTTTTTATATTAGAAATTTGTTAACATGAATAAAATCTAAAGAGAAAGAAGAGATAGAAGCATTTTTTGAAAATAACTAATGGAAAGCTTAATGGCTAAATGTCATTGTTATTGAACTTAATGGTGCATGTAGCTTACTCTTGTTAGAATGTCCTGATTTGAGCACACTTGCAAACGTTTAATTTTTAATTAAACAAAATTAAATATTTTATGCTTAATTGAAAATTGGCCTAAACGTTAGATTTTAAATTGAGTATTTAGCGATAAAGGTTCTATTATTCTTTCATACAATTCAGAATATCAACAATATAGCCCTATAAATGTAGGCCATCATGATTGAATTACATATCCTTTTGTGTTCTTGTCTTCTTGCCTTCTTCAAAGTTTTTTTCAACTACAAGTGTATTCATATTGCCTTTTCCAATAACTATAAAAGGATTTTTTTTTATCTTTTATATGGTAAGTTTTGGTTTCACAACCTTCATTCAGCTTTCTAAACTTGGCAATCCAAAATACGACATAATGATATGATACTAATAGATATAAAAAAGGACATAAAAGTGATAATATGGTTTAAAATTTTAACAATAACTAGATATGGGTTCAACCAAAGTAAAAAATATATATTTTATATTTTCGTGCTAATACCAAATGTGATATGTAATTTTAATGTAAAATATGACATGAATACACAAATTTTAATATTTTACATGATATGAACATACAAATCATCAGGTTTAAATTTAAGGATAGCTCATATTTATATAAATCTATTTCGGAAGACCATTTTAACAATGATTCAACACCTCGGATGGAATTAATTTTTGACAACCCTGACTTTTGCAACGATCATTCCCATAAAAATACATTGAATCTCAATTTATGAAAAATTTTTCAAGTTGGCAACTCTAAATCAATTTTCATATGCCAACTTGAAGGTAAGTATTGAAAAGTGATGACTTTTTTCAAGATTTCTCTATAAACAATTATGAGAATTTTGATAATTAAGGAGTAATGAATGAGTAATCAATTATTGATTTGAAAAATATGTTTAGAATCAATTGTAATCATTGTAATCCTTAATATTTCTCTCAATATTAGTTTTCATATATTGTCTACATCACCTATAAGGTTTATGTGTTTTTTCTTACAACTCAGATACCAAAAATGTATCTCTTTCTCATAAATGTAAGCCATCATAGCCTAATTGCTTATCTTTTTGTGTTCTTAGCCTTTGCCATATTTATTATTCTTTTTTATGCACAAATATTTTTATTTAAAATTTAACATGATATCAAAACAAAGCACAACCCCTCTTAGCCTTTTTGTGGTAAATTTTTATTCCTTCATGTGAAGTTTACCATTACAATTTAGGGGAAGTATTAGAATGGTGATAAAAAAAGTTCACATAAGTTAAATTGGAGACATTCTGAGTACATATATATCAAGAACCTTTTCACTTATTATCAATTAGTTTTAAATTAAAAGTTCATCTTAAAATTTAATATGATATCAAAACAAGCACAACCCTAATTCATTGTTCCTTTTGTGATAATTTTTTATGCCTATGACACAAATTTCATGTCGCATGACGGACGCATTATATTTATGAATGAAATTCATGTTACATTTCTGATATCCTACATGTGAATTATTTTAAACATTTGAAATTCAATACTTCAATTCTAAATATTGTTGAATTGTGAATCGTGAATTTAACTTCAATAAATTAACGAATTTGTTAACAAAATTTATGTGACAATAATGGTGGCAATTGGCATAACCTTAACTTTAATAAACAAATGGATTTGCTAACAAAAACAGCTATCTTTTTAGGTGAAATGGTCATTCAAGATAAGGGTGAATTAGATTTCTCCAAAATTTTCTCAAACAACAATTTTAATATAATTGAATGAAAAATTAAAATCAATATCAAAATATGATGCAAATAATAATAAATTGATAATCTTATAGCAAATGAAAAGTAAAGAGATATGAATAGAGAAATCAAACATAAAGATTTGTAGAGGTTCGATCTTTTTCCATAAAGCACCTACGTATTTTCTTCTTGGTTATTCACACAAAAGCTTCAATTCACTAATCTTGAATTGAAAATACAACTCTATATTTTTTTCTCTAAGACTTAAGATAGAAATCTCTATCCTTTATATTATTTTACCTAATTTCACTACAAAACTCTCAAGAGGATATCTTACCTCTTGCTTTCTTTCTCTTTTATATATCAAAGGTAATTTTGCAAATAATAAAATAACCACTCTAAGACTAGGTGTTTGCCAAGTTTAAGTACAAAAAAATGATGAATGAATAACAAATATGATTTGGATACTATAAATACAAAGATATAGACTTTAAAGCTTTAAAACTTTTGATTTTTTGAAAGATATGAATGTATGGCTTGTTGGTGCTTGCTTTCCTTATTCTTACTACTTCTTGATGTATTGGAATGCCTGATATGTAGAAGAATTGAAAAACTAGCACTTGGGGATGGTTTGAAGTTGAAAAAAATCATTGAAGCTTGAAAACTAGCCATTGGAGCTTTTTTGGGCATAGGGGATTAATTGGTTTTGATAGATGATCGATCTTGTGCCTTACCTAATCAATCTTTTCTTATAGGGATTGATCCCTTTTGCCAATTTTTTAACATTTTGGCTTTTTAGACAAATACCCAATTGATCTTACACAAGAGAGATCGATCATGTCAAGCAGAGGATTAATCATATCCCTTAAGGGATCGATCATGTCAAGCAGGGGATTAATCATATCCCTTAAGGGATCAATCAGGTCAAGCTGGATAGTTGTCTTATATTTTGCACTTTACTTACTAATTTGATCATTTCTTGAGTTATGTAACTCTAAATAAAAAATCATTTGAAGATTTAGAAACTAGACTTAAAAGGCTTTCTATTCAATATTAAATTCATCATCTTATTCTTTGTATTCGAATTATTGTGAATTTTTAAAACTATTCCTTATGCAGTTTTTAGATAACTACAAAATGTTTAGTAAAAATTTAAAATCTTTTCTTAGAAAATTTGGATTTTGATTTTGTTTGATCTATTAGAAAATAGATGTAAAAGGCTTTCTAACCACATAAACAAATACTAAAACTTTGTAAATTAATACAAAAAATGAAACAAGTTCAATGTTGAAAAACTTTACTCTTATAAAACAACTTTTTTAAGTTAATCTATTTCTCAAAATCAATATTAGCAAAATTGTATTGAGTCTAAAATGAATAAATTCACTTTAAAAACAACAATTGAACTTTCATTTAAGCTTAAATAAATAATGTCTAAAAATAGTTTTGATTTGAGAAATAAAAAAATATAAAAAAAGGTTTGTTTAAACTTTGAAAATCATATTATTTATTTAGTACTAAAATAATAAAACTTAAGAACTTGTATTAAATAAATCTTTTTCAAAATTTTGATCAAGCTTATTTAGCTTAATGTTTTGTCATTTCAAAATAAGGATCAATTCAAGATTAACAATCTTTCCCTTTTTGATATGACAAAACTTAAAGATAAATTTGTTTGATAAAAAACTTTTTTTATAACATTTAAGATTTTTGAAAAACTCTCACATTGACTCTCAATTTATACATCTTAATCTAAGACAACTCAATTAACATATGTTAGAGCGTATATAATAATTAAGCATACACAAACATATGTATATCAAGCATAAGAAAATTTGTCCAACAAATATTTCTCTCCCTTTTTGTCATAGCAAAAAGGCATAAGCAAATAAATACAAAAAGGTATTAACAAATATATTCATAAAACATTTCTCTCCCTTTTTTGTTTAAACTCTTTATATAAAATGTTTAAGCTCCTATATTAATTGTTATAAACATACAAGAAATATATCTAAACTCACCTTTTTTTTTGTTATAACAAAAGAAAAAGAGATCAATTCAATGTATGAGACAAAATGCATGATAACAATAATATCAATAGTATTTTTGAATGCATGTAATCAATTGATGTTCACAATCAAGTTTAAATATATGTATTCAAACACAAAAGCATAAAAGTATTCTAATGTATCCAATTTTAGCATTTTAGCACAAATTGTCAAATTTACTACATGAAATTTATAAGCAAAGGATAATGAATGATATGCAATCTACTTATAAATTATGTTATTGTAGATGTGCTTAGAACATAAAATAACAATAGTAATTAAGCATAAACTCAAGCACATATATTTAAACCCATACCAAATGTTAATGATACTAATTATTAAAGATATGTCATCAAAAAGCATACCAATTGCTATCACAAAACAACTCATTTTAATCCAAGCAAAATTGTATTCTAAAATTTTTTTCTTTTTCAAAATAAGGAGTAATCAATTTAAGGCACACATAATTTTGCATGAAAAGTATAAGGAATAAGGATAGATATACTAAATAGGCATCAATGAAAGTTCAAAAGATTTATTAGTAATTTTGTCCAACAACTTTTAAAGATCACACATATGTCAAGCATATATAATGAATATTTAAACTTTCAAAGATTTAATCAATAATTCTAATATGACAAAACCAATATTTCATAAGCATAACCTATCCAAAATAAGAATCATAAACTCATATATATAAATGAATCATGAGTACTAATAAGTAATAAGGTTCAATCATCATGTCTTAACAAAGATTATATAAGCATAATTTTTCAAACATGATAAGCATATATGTTATAACAAAAAAATAATGAAAACATAATTATTCAAATATAATCCAAATTATTTCAATGCATAGCAGTGTACTTAACTCAAACATATGCAAGTATTCAATCATATATTTTAATCAAAATCATACAAGCATATGAAAAATACATAAGCAATATACCTAATTCAAAAAATATACAAGCTTTTAAGCACAGTTTGGTACATACCATCTCAATGATCTTAATCAATGCAAATATATATAAATTTCAAATTTTTAATTCATAATCTATGAGTCAAATCAATTTAAAGATTAAAAAATCAACATAGCCAACTCATAGCCATGTTCAAAATTCATTTTAAGCAAATATTCATGCAAAAAAATTATATTAATCACATCAATGCAATAAAAAACTAGGCATGTATATTAATCAAAGTGAATTAATCAATCCAAGCCTTAAAAAAATATTAAGACAATTTTTATCAAATAACTTGGTGACTAATTTGTACAATGTGTTCATATGTTCAAGCATAATGTCTCATTTTTGTACACAATCAAAAAATTCAAAAACAAATGAGTCTTTTAAGCACATATCAAAGCAAGTATGTATTCAAACTCATTCATCATAAGCAAATAGCATAGAGTTAATACATTTGCCTCCATCCATGTCAAGCTATGTTGTTATGCTCATTTGGCTTTGAATTCTCCAATTTAAATGTTTTGAGTAAAATTAGGCTTGGTTGATGAAGAAGACTTGTTTTGCTTCTTTCACTTGAAAACAAAAAAATATAAGCTTATTTATGTTCATTTTAAGTTCTTCTAATATAGACTTAGAAAAATTTCTTGACAAAAGATTTTCATTAGTAGCATCAAGAATACTAACTAATAAAAATTATACCAATTGTTAAAATATGAATTTCACATTTTAAGTCATTATTAACAAAAAAAATTTTATTAAGCACAAATTGCCAATAACAAAATAGATATATACTTAAGCTAAAGGTCATATATCAATTTAAACATCAAATAGCATAAGAATAGCACTAAAGTAAAAGTTTACATATAATGTGCAAAAATCAATTTATGAGAATAATAAACAGAAGGAAGACATATTCAATATTCAAAATTATTCAAGAAAACACAAAAGAATATGTCAAATGCCATATAAAAATTGAAAGGATAAGAAAAATATATTTATCATAAAAAAATATAATCAAAAAATTTTATCACAAAAGCATAGATATGTCTACACAAATTATAGGCTATAATCAACAATGACTTCAGGCAAACATAAGCATTTTAAGAAAATCACTTATTTAAGTCATGTTGTAAGCATGTTAAGTAGCTCAATTATATTAATATAAAGCACACATACTAGACAACACTGGATGAACCAATAATATATTTCATTTAAGATTAATTAGTTCATCATGCATCAAATTAAAATTACAAATCAAGAAAAATGTCAATTAAGCACAAAAGCAAGCATATTTTTAAAATATTTTATTACAATCTAAAATCATAAATAATCAAATAAATTGTGACATAACAATCAAGCATAAAAATATATTTCAAAATTTTCACAAAAATCAAGAAATAATCAATTTAGCATTTTTCAATAATCAAGTATTTTAACCACATAAACATTACATCAAGAAATAATTTTCATCCATATGCACACATGAGATTTATAACAGTAACGAAATTAAATGAGAAATAATAGTTTAAGCACTGAAAACAAATTATTAATTTTAGCAAGAATACTTGTTCCAAAATATAATCAAATAAATATCTATAATGCATATCTTTTTTAATTAAAAAATATTATTATATATATTAAAAAATTATTGAAAATTTTAAGGTTAAAGTCAAAATAAAAAATCAAAGGTCAAAAATTAAAAGTCAAAAGTCAAAGAGTTATAACATAAGCTTGGCACATATGATTCCAACCCATTTGAATAGCCAAAATGTATTTGGTGGCATTTTGCATAAATGGATTGAGTATCTCCACAAGGGGATTGAACTTGTCATTTAGGTGATTGTTCCCCCATGTAGGATGATAGATTTATTTTTTGACAAAAAAATTAATCATTCCCTTTAAGAGGGGATCAATCTTTTTTTCTGCTAGAGCAATAAACAGTGAAAATTTGCAGCTTTTGGATTCCAAATCTAGGATTTTAATGTTTTTAGTCAAAAATAAAATCTAAACATGTTAAAAACATCATTTTAAACTTGTAGAAATAAGGCATTTAGATCAAAAACATTTTGAAGCAAATTTTAGCATGATTTTGAAAATATTCTAACTTTACCCCTTTTAAAGCTTATGTCATGGAAGTATGTATGAAAAAGGTTTATGCATTGAAACCACTTCAAACAAATTTGAAATGATCAAATAAATATGATAAAAGCATAAATATTCAACAAATGCATGTATTTCAAATTTTCAATGTTTCAAATCCCATTTATGCATGAATAGTGCCCAAAACACTTTTAAAACATTTAAACCATTATGGCTTCCATTCAAAAACTTTGGAATAAGATTGTAAATATTTTTCATAAAATAAGAAAGCATGTTTGAATCATAAAGCATGTGCAATATAAATAAATTTCTCAAGTAAGCTTTTTAAACCTTATACTATTTAATGATCAATATATACCATACAAAATATACTACAGCCATAAAAATCATATTTGTATCCCCAAACTCATGTAAAAAAGTTCATTTATGCCAAACAAAATAAAATGACCATTCAAAGCTTAATATGTCTAAGATTTTAAGTCTTAAAAAATTTGTAACTCATTTGTGCTTGAAAAATACCATGAAAAAAAAAATCTAAAAACTTGTCAAGCTCATTTTTAACCAACTTGAATGATTCCAAAAAATTTAAATGTCAAAACAAAGTTGTTCAAGTGGTCATTTGACTTTAGAAATAAGAAAATCAAAAAGTTAATTCTTCACATATTTCCTTAAAAAAGGCTACTAAAATAGGCAAATATATTTAACCTCATACTTAAGCTCATTAAACCATTTAGACAAGTTTAATATTACAATCTGAAAATGTCCAAATGTTTTTTCTTAATGCCCATAAATGTTAAAAAAAAAAATAAGATTTGATATTTTAAGCTAAAAAATCCTTTATAACTTGAACTTAATACTATGCAAAATTAAAACCAATGTAAGTTATCATGTTTCTTTATTTGAGTAAATTTAAAACATTGAATACAAAATATTCAAATTTATTTCTATTTAAAAACTTACAAAAACAATATTTCATATTTTAAAGCTTGACTCTAGCAAAAATTATTTTCAAAGCAAAACATAAAATTTTAAAATCATTAAGCTTTGAGTGCTCCCCTTAAGTTTACGCATAAATATAAAAACAATTAAGTACATAACTTAATCACATCAAGCATATATAAAATATATCTTAAGCATTACACACAATATCGATAAGTATATGTTGGCATGTATTTCCTTCAAAACAATTTAGAATCAATCAAGATATAATAATAAGCATATAACAATCTAGCATTCAAAATTCATCAACAATAGGTAACCAAATTCAAATTCATAAAAGTTTAGAAGTTACCCATCTATTTTGTGTGTCTAGAGTATTCAATCTTTAAAATCACAATGTAACTCCTTGCTCTAGTACACCTACAAGAGACATTCTTATTTGATTTTTGGTATCCAAATTGCTTTGGATCCTTGATAGTTAGTTACAATATCTCTTGTTTCTTTTGGAACCCATACGTATCTAATTCTAAATGAAACTTTTCTCTTTATGGATCATATATATATTGTATGACCACGAAAATTACAAAAATTACATTTAATCATTTTTGCACTTAAACTCTTGTTTAAAAGTTCTTATTTTTCATTCATCAATTCATCAAATTTCTTTTTCAAAATAATAATGTCTTTTTCTAAAAATTCATTTCTACTTTGAGAGATTTTAAAATCTATTTTTAATTTTTAATTTTCTTTTTTTAAAACAGTTTTTTCATTCATCAAACAATCATTTTCAACATTCAATTTTGAAATCATTTTCTTATATTTCTTTTTCATTGATTCACATTCAATATATAGCTCATTATAAGCATTTTGTAATTCATAAAAAATATATGAATTTGAATCAATAAAATTAGAAGTTACCTCCGATTCTTCTAAAGCCATAAGATATATAATGCATTTTAGTTAGAGGTTTACCTTTCATGTATTTCCTCCAACTTCCTTTATATCTCATTTGAGGTGGAGTACTTTGAAAACAAGTTGAAGTTGTTAGAGTCAAAAACTCTACATAGTAAGCACTTGATCTTAGCATCATCTATCACTTACTTTATGTAGTTTGCATGATTTGAAAGAATTTTAAACCCTTTCTTTATCACATTTTAAGCTTTGAAATCTTGGGTCATTATGAACACTTTCATCCTCATTATTCATTCACAAAATTCAAATTTATCAAACATAAAATCTTTGAGAACTTTTTCATCATCTTGGAACCTAAATTGAGCCACATGATCTTTATTCGATGTGGTTAAACCTATAAAAATATATCAAAACTCTGATACCAATTATTACCTTTTTAGGTGAGATAGTGATCCAAGAGAGGGTGAATTGGATTTCTCTAAATTCTTCCAAAATAATGATTTTAATATAATTAAATAAAAAATTAAAATTAATATCAAAATATGATACAAATAACAATAAATTGATAATCTTAAAGCAAATGCAAAGTAAAGAGATAGGGATAGAGAAATCAAATACAAAGTTTTATAGAGGTTTAGTCTTTCTCCACAAGGCACCTACATTATCTCTTTTTGGTTATCCATACCAAAGCTTCAATCTACTAATCTTGAATTGAAAATATAACCCTATCTTTTTCTTTCTAAGGCTTAAGATAGAAACATCTACCATTTATAGTATTTTACTCAATCTTACTATAAAGCTTTTAAAAAGATACCTCTCATTTTACTCTCTTCCCTTTTTGTATATCAAAAGTAATTTTACAAATAATAAAATAACTTTTGTAAGGCTAGGTGTTTGCTAAGTTTAAGTACAAAGAAATGATGAATGAACAACAAATATGATTTAGATAAAATAAATACAAAGATATAGACTTAAGAGCTTTAAAATTCTTAATTTCTTTGAGAGATATGAATGTATGGCTTATTGGTACTTATGCTCTTGATTCTTACTATTTCTTAATGTGTTAAAATGCCCAATATATAGAAGAGTTGAAAAACTAGCCATTATGGATGGTTTAAAGTAGAGAAAATCTGTTGAAGCTTGAAAACTAGTCGTTGGAGCTTTTCTGGGCATAGGGGATCGATTGATTTTGATAAGGGATCGATCCTGTGCCTTACTCAATCAATCCTTTCTTGTAAAGATCAATATCTTTTGCTAGTTTTTCAACATTTTGGCTTTTTGGACAAATATTCAATCGATCCTATACAGGAAAAGATTGATTTTGTTAAGCAGGTGATCAATCCTATCCCTTAGGGGATCAATTGGGTCAAGCTAGGTAATTGTTTCTTGTTTTGCACTTTACTCACTAATTTGATCATATCTTGAGTTATACAACTCCAAATTAAAAATCATTTAAAGATTTAGAAACTAGACTTAAATGATTTTCTATCCATATCAAATTTAGCATCTAATTCACTGTATTCGAATTATAGTGAATTTTTAAAACTATTTCTTATGCAGTTTTTAGATAACTGCAAAGTGTCTAGTAAAAATTTAAAATATTTTCTTAAAAATTTAGATTTAGATTTTGTTTGATCTATTAGAAAGTAGACTCAAAGAGCCTTCCAATCATATAAACAAATATTAAAATTTTGTGAACTAATATAGAAAATTAAAACAAGTTCAATGTTAGAAAACTTTATTCTTGTAAAATAGCTTTCTTAAGTTAATCTATTTTTCAAAATCAATATTATCAAAATTGTATTGAGTCCAAAATTGATAAGTTCACTCTAAAAGAAACAATTAGGCTTTCATTTAGCTTAAATAAATAATGTCTAAAGATAGTTTTGATTTGAAAGATAAGAAAACATAAAGAAAATTTGTTTAAACTTTGAAAATCATATTATTTATTTAGTACCAAAATAATAAAACTTAAGAACTAGTACTAAATAAACTTTTTTGCAAAATCTTGATCAAGCTTATTTAACTTAATGTTTTGTCATTTCAAAATAAATATCAATTTAAGCTAACAAAAACTTATGTAATAATCTTCAAAGAAAAAAAACTTACGCGATAATAATGTTGGTAGTTGGCATCTACATGATTTCTACCTTAGCATGTTTAAATGGCCCAAAGAAAAACCTAATTTCTTTTTAAAATACCAAAAACAAATTGAACTAAAATAAGAAAAAAATTAACTCAAATGAATTAAAATTGAAAAAAATAGATTCTCTTGGAAAAGCTCTCCAATCTAACATAAATGACTAAGGAATTCAAATTGCTCATTTAAAAAATATAAATGACTATAGTAAATTTTAATAAAGTGAAATCTACATAAACATCTCATTTTTTTTAGGGTTTTTCTTTTAAGCTATTTCTAAGTTTAAAAAAATCTGTTACTCGAATTGTTCTAATTGGACTTTGAACCAATCCATTTAAGTCAAATTGTTATAGGACTATAGGCTTTATTTTGTTGGACATGAATTAATTAGACAATACCTTGGTTTTCAACTCAAAATAAGACCAAACTCTTTTTATTTATTTTATTATTTTATTATTTAAAAAATAAAAACAAAAAATTAAAGTTCAAAAGAAACGAAAATCAATCATGGGTTTTGAAAAATTGATATTAGGATTAAGGTTTTTTTAAAATAAAGTTGGATTAATAAATTGTTTAATTCAAATTTAAAATCGAAATCCTACATTAATATGGAATTTCATCTAGATTGGGACTTAGTCCTTTTAAAAAGATAATAATCACTAATTGGCTAGAACAATATATAAGAGAACCAATTAGGAATATCAATCTTATTCATACCCAATGAGGAACCCAATTTTTTATCGAATATGGATGGAGATGGATATTATGTTATGGGTATATGGATGGAAATATGTATGATTTTAAATTTTTATTAGGTACAGAGATGGGGGTGGGTAATATGGCACTTGCCCTGTACCTCTACATTGCATATATATATATATTTAGTAAATGTTTTTTTATTAAATGATATATATTATTATTTTTGATTAATTAGAACTAATATGTTTTTGTTAAAAAAATATATGTTAATATATATTTATAAAAAATTACTTAAATATACAAAGTAAAAAAAAACTAAAAAAATAAATTTTGGTTTTTAGTTTTTTTAAAAAGCTATAGATATAGGGATTATCCATACCCATTAAATACCCATAAGGATGAGAATGGGGATAGATTAGAAATACCCATTGGGTATAGGTATAAAGATGTATATAAAAATTTAAAACTAGGAAAGAAGAATGCTCTACCTGTCCCATACCCTATCTTTTATCATCTCTAAAGCCAATAACCATAATATAGAAGCAACATAAAAATTAATTAGAAAAAAAAAGGCGTAAAGGTCTTTTGGCAGTGAATACTTTTGTTTTTCAAGAGTTGAGATGAAATATTTTCTTGAGTTATACCGAAAGTATCAAAAAAGACTTGAGAAAACTTTTGATATTCAAATAATAAATTGAAAAAGTGATCAAATAAAAAAAATTAAGGAAAAGTTACCATTTTGTCATAATAGTTTTGGGACCACTAGACGTAAAATTTTAAAATCGAGAAAAACAAGAAGAGTCGTCACCAATCTTTTTTAAGGTGTAATTGGCCACCAAAAAAGTTTATCTTTTTAATAAAATAATAAAAAGGGTTTAAAGTTTACCAAAAGATAACTTTTGATTTACGAAAACAGAATTAGGTTTGGGAGTCGGTTATGTGTATAGAATAATTAGCACCTCAACAGCACCCATGAAAGTTGGTAACCATCAATCATGCCTTATTTTTGGTGTTGAATAAAATGGTTTTGATTTGAAATTTAATAATAATTCTCTTCATTTTTTTTGAAAAAAATAATTTTATTAAAATTTTTTATTTAGGAATATCGAAAAAATCTTTAAGTTAAAGAACCATCTTAAAATTCTCCAACGTCTAAGCAAAATCTACGAATAACTCTTTTCACCTAAGATTTTTTATAACATTTCTCAAAATGAAAATAATATTCTTTGTAGATGACAATTGTTTGTGACTCTCGATTATCTAGGCAGAGTACTAAGAATTATTTCCCTTAAAATGTTAATTTAGTTTTATTTAAAAATCTATTTTTTTGAATAATACTTTCATAAAAACATTTTATATAAAAAAACTGACGATGCTACAATTAATTAAGAAGCAATAGTAAATGACATAAACATGCAGAATGAATGTAAGTAATAATAAATAAATGCATGTATGCCAATGAATGATATGCGTAAGGATGAAATGCCATTTTGAAATCAGATTCTTAAATATAATGAGACCACCCGGGCTCTCCAGCCTTTAGACAAAGTTTGGGGGTAACTATTTATATTTAAGATCTCATTTTATTTTTTTTTATTTAATCTCATTATTATTACAGGTTAAAAACTCATATGAAAAACTTAATTAAATAAAATTTTCTAAATACCCTATCTTCTAGACATCATTCGAAAAAAAATTAATTTATATAAAATTTTCATACATATTTTTAGAATTTTAGGATGGTTTTAGGTATGGTTTAGGTCGAGGCATTAAGGTTTGAATGGTTTTCGAGTAATAATTTGGGGTTGCGTGTTAAACTTAAGGTTTGGGTTAGATTTTAAAGTTTTGAACTTTATAGTTTTGAAATTTTAGGATTTTGAGGTTTTATGGTTTTAGGGTTTCAAGTTTTAAGATTTTGAATTTTTGTGTTTAGGATTTCGAGATCTGGGGTTTTGAAATTTAGGATTTTAAAATTTAGGGTTTTGAAATTTTTGGGTTTAGGGTTTTTAGGGTTTTAGGGTTTATAATTTTAGAAGGTTTTAGGTTTCGAAGGGTTTTAGGGTTTTGAAGTTTTAGGGTTTAGAGTTTCAAGATTTTAAAGGTTTTAGGGTTTCAAAATTTTTTTATTTACTTATTTTATGAGAAAAATGAAAATTATTGGTAGCTTAAACTTTTTCAATTGTCTTCGACATCTAGATGGATTATCGAAACAAATTCAATTTTCGTAATCCTTTTTTCCTAACAGTTTTATATTGATGCGACATGGAGCAAATAGATTATGCAATAAGCGCTAAAAACTAGAACAATTGATTTAATCAATTTTATGCATATTTTCCATGTTTACTTATTTTTTATTATTTCCTTTTTAAAACAAGAATTAAAAAATGCAAGAAATTTCCTATAATTTTTTTTTTGGTTTGTGAAAGAAAATTTTTTATTTTATTTTTAATTAATTTTTTAAAATTTTTTAATTTTCCAACCTTTAGGTGGAATTAAATCTATAAAATATGATTTGAATTTCTTTCAACATATAGGTAGGGTTTTTTTTTTTTTTTTGTTTTAAAACATTTTAGCTTCTAAAACCCTCTTGCTAAAAAAAGTCTTTAAATCAAAATTATCCCCTTCCAAAAAAATAAAAATAATAATGTCTTAACACAATATGATTATAATCTCATTTTCATAATTATGATTTTCCCATAGTCATAAATGTAAAAGAACAATAAATATAAATACACACGTTATAAAATGATCAAGGTAAAAAAATTATACCTCACAACTTTTTGTTGTTGATGCCGCAAACTTATAATCAACCTAGCTTACTGATTCAAGCTACTGAGCCAAAACCATATGGTTTGGGTTTGATTCACCACAATCGGGTCGGGTTGTCAAGTTAGGGCAAACTTTAGGTTATGGGTCCCAAGTGAGTCAGTTCAGGTTGACCCAACCCATTCTATGTTTATTTTACACTTTATAAAAGCTTAACTTTTTTTTTATAAAATCGTTTTCTCATAAAAAAACTCATTTTTCTTATTCAAAAGAACCAACAGCCTATAACTTGACTGTATATCGCCACTGCTACCATCGTTCTATCACCAGTGCCATCATTGATCGGTTGTCTTTCCTCCCCAAATTTGAGCAACGATTTCCTCTCTATGCCCTATTCATAGATCTAGTCTCATTTTCCCCTAAAACAACAAAAAAACTCCAAATTTGAGCTAAAAGCCAAAAAACTTCAAACCTCTTAAATTTTCTCCTCCACTGTCAAATCCCTTTGTATTGTTGATATGTGGTTCCCATATCCTTGCTCTTCATTTCCATTGTTTTAGATCTTTCTAAAATTACTTGTTGTTCTACATCTTTTTTTTTTTTAGTGAAATTGACTTTTTTTATGCTTTAGGTTTGGCGTCGCTCTTTTTATACCGTCGTCGACCTTGTTGTCTCCCCTATCGTTGATGGTTTCCTTTGTTATGCTATGGATTTTTTTTTGTTTTGTGATTTTTTTTTTGTGTTCGACGATATGGACGCTAGCTTGATATAGGCAAGGGTGCAAGGACTTAGCTTAATTATGGGCATAGGGTTTTACGATGCTTGTGAAAGATGTGCCTTAGGATTAGGAAATATGAGTATGGAAGGACTGTGTTGAGGGCTCCGAAGTGGGCAAGGTGCTTAGGTAGAGTCGAGGGAGTGGCTGAATAAGGTCATTGCTGGGGCTTAATGTTGGTTTGATTTCTCTCTCTAGGCTGGGGGTGCGTCGAGTGCTTTTGATAAAGAGGAGATTGGTGCACCACCCGATCCTAGGTGCAGGCAAAGATGTAAAAAAATGTTAAAAAGGAAAGAAATAAGGGTGGAGGTCTCATCTCTAGTGCTTAGTGGTTCTCTCCTTTTATCTTGTCAATTTGTTTCCCATCCCCATTCCTCGGGCTTAGCCTTGGGATTAATTTTTTGGAGTTTAGTTGAATTGGGCAGAGAACCACCTAACTTTTAGGGTGGTGGAGCTTGCGAGGTTTTGGGATAGTGATTATTCATGAATTTGTGTTAAGGTTAAAGGTAAAAGCAGAAGGTGAAAATTAAAATGCTAAAAATGGTGCATGTAGGGGGTTAACGGACCTAGCTTTAGTCTTTTTTTTTTGTTATTTCAATTAATAATAATAATAAAAATAATTAACTCTAAAAATAACTAGATAAATATAATTGGGCTTTAAAATCAAATGTTGAAATCAAAATTGAACAAGCTCAAATTGACCAGACAAAATTCGGTGTCTACACATTTTAACCAAGATAATTTTAAGATAATATAAGATTAATGGCACTATTTTAAAATGAGCATTATAGAGATGCTAATATTTTCCTTACACATAACGATACTTCGAAATCTAATTCTATTTTGTACACTAAAATATATTAGTTTTAAAGAGGTTGAGTCAAGTTTAAGATTTCTTTAAAATGGATAAATTCAATCCAATGATCAATCACATTTATCTAAAATTTATTGATGATGACTTCATTTTTTGTGTTTAAAAGTTGAATTCTCAAACTTATACGTTATGACACTCAGTGCAAAGTCTTAGCTTTATTGTATGTGTGTGTGTGTGTATAAATAATTGAATAAGTTTAGTAGTTATAAAAGTATAAATGTCAAAATAATGAATAGCAACACAGCATCCAAAAGTTAAAAGACCAATTAAAAAACATCAAAAGTTCAAGCCTTGACAAAAAGAGAAAAGGCAAGGGACATAAACAAGATCATGTAAAGAAAATGCAATATTCATTTCTTAACTACCAAACCAAGAATATAAGCAAGCAGTTAGCACTTGGTCAAGCAAGACTACAAGATAAATGTCAAAAGAGCAGACAATAAAAAGTAGCCTCTTAGAAAATTCCAACAAGAGGAATCTTATAGTAACTTGTAAATAGTTAAATATTGGTTAAGACAAAAAAAAAAAAGGATAACAAGATTGAGTAAAGGGAAAGTGGAACAATTCTTTTTGGGCCACATACAACAACCTATCTTCTACATAGAGGATTCCAAAGTGTCAACATTGTTATATCAACAAATTAGATGAGAAATTGAAATTAATATACTTTGGTCTACATATATATCATTTAATAAAGTGTCAACATTTTTATTTATTTAATAAATTTTATTTGATAAATGGAGATAATGATAATTAAGAAAAGAATAAGAAAATAAAGGATGTGTAATATAAAGATAAACAAACCTTTTCATAAAATATTAAATTAATCTGACAAGTAAAGGAATAAGTGATTTTTTTGAATACTTTTGAGATGAAAAAATTTCTTGAGTTATATTGGAAGTATCTGAAAAGACTTGAAAAAATTTTTGATATTCAAATAATAAATTAAAAAAAGATCAAATAAAAGAAATTAAGGAATAATTACCATTTTCACCAAAATAATTTTAAGATAATATAAGATTAATGACACTATTTTAAGATCAGTATTGTGGGAATACTAATAACTTCATTACACTTAATCATACTTCTAAATCGAGTTCAATTTTGTAGACTAAAATATATCATTTTTAAAAGATTGAGTCAAGTTTAAGATTTCTTTAAAATAGATAATTTCAATTAGGGGACCAATCATATTATCTAATATTTATTGACGGCAACTTCAATTTTTGTATTTAAAAGTCAAATTCTCATATTTAAATATTATGACACTCAGTACAAAGTTTCAACTTTATTGTTTGTGAGTGTGTGTATATATTATATATATATATATATATTGATAATTGAATGAATTTAGTAATTATAATAGTATAAGGCCAAAATAATGAATAGCAAGACAACATCCATGAGTTAAAGGACCAATTAAAAAAATCAAAAGCTCAAGGATTAACAAAAAAAAGAAAAGGTAAGGGATACAAACAATATCACGTAAAGAAAATGCAATATTCTTTTCTTGACCACCAAATCAAGAATATAAGCAAGTAGTTAAAATTTGGTCAAGCAAGACTACAAAATAAAAATCAAAAGTGCAAACAACAAAAAACAGCCTCTTGGAAAATTCCAACAAGAAGAATCCCATAACAGTTTGCAAATATTTCCATATTTGCTAGGACCCAAAAAACAATATTTAGCAGGAAACAGAAAAAGGGAAATACCCTATTTCTTTTTGTTGTCCATTTTTGCTATCTTAAGGCTATCTAAAATGACGATGTGTTACTTTTTTTTCTCGAGAAATTCTACAATTAAATAGATAACTTAAATACAAATTTTAATTTTTTTTCAAAAATAAAAATATAGGAATTTTATTTCCTTATATTTACTTGTTTCTCCTATATAATAAAAATTGAAATAAAACTATTTCGAATGATAATATTCCAAATCCTTGGAAGATGTATAGACTTATTCATATACTTATGTATTTCAATTCCACCTATCCAAACACCAAAAAAAAAATTTGTTCATATATATATATATATATATATATATACTTTATTAATTCTATGTAATGGATACCTTTTATTTGGGTACCCATTACTATCAAATCCGATTATATTGTATTAAGGTATGCTATAATCTATAATTATAGGATTTGGTAGGAGGGTTACTGCTCAGTGGGGTTTGGCTAACATCTTTGCGCACCCTATACCTAAGCCCAACTAGTTATTTGTTCGGAGAGCACAGGGTACTTGAACCCTTTTACCCTAACCCATCATCTATTTACATTTACAAATATTAAAATTTTATATTTGTGGGATGATTTGAATTTGGCAAGTCTTATTACAAGAGTTTTAGGGTCTATATGTATAGTCGGTGAGATTAATTTACGGGGGAATTAATTTATGTGAGATTGAAAATGATGGTGAAAATAAAATTAATTACTATATTAATGATATTAAAATTAATAGTGAAAATATGTGTTTTGGATACAAATGTAGTAGTAGTGGTGAGTGAAATTATAATAAGTAAAAAAAAAATTGACAATTAAGGGTATGAAATAAAAACTATATGTAATAAAAAATTTAAATTATTTAATATTTATAAAATTAATAAATTATTAAAAATTATTAAAATATTTTTATTTAAATATTAATCTATTACTACATTATTAAAAAACAATAAAAATAATAATATATTAAATAATATTTTTTTATTACGTTAAATTTACAAAATTATTTCTTGACAAAAAAATTAATAACATTATTTAAAAATTTTTATTCTAAAGCATATGATTAGGCTCTACACTAACAAATTGTATAATTTATTCTATATTACATTATAAGAGATTATTATAACGTAATAATAACTTTTGAATAATTTTTGAATTATTATGTTAACATAATAATAACTTTCAAATTATTATTATAAGATACAAATATCAATAATATATTTTATGTACTTGATTCTAAATTGCCTAGTAAGAGATTATGTTTTTTAATTTAAAAACAAAACATTGTTTCTAAATGGCATTCTTAACAAGAAGAGATTATAAAATTTCTTTATGTCATGTATACCTATGATAATTAAAAATTTTATATTATTTATTTTAAATCATATTATAACTTATAAGTGATTATTTTAGGTAGACACACCATATAGTAATTTGATTAGGGTATTAATATATATTAATATATTTAAAAGACTAGTAACCTTTAAATAATTATTTTGAACAATTAATTTTGGAGCTTAATAAGGTAATAATAATTCTGAACTTATATTTTTAATTTTAGTACTTGTTTGATTTTATATCCTTAATTGATAGAAAATTGTAAATTAGATGTTGAATAAATTGGTGTTCTTACTCCAATTCAAGTTTGGGTCAAGTATTGGATATTATCAAAATTTTGCTTAATAATAGAGTATTTAACAGATATTGTAAATATTATTTTAGAATTTAAATGGTAAAAGCATATAATATTCAAGTATTTATTGGATTGGAATATTTTTATGAATAATCGAATTCGGAAAAAATCCAAAAATAACACATATTTTACATCTTGCCATCATTATGAGACGTGCCCCAGTGACTCATCCAAATGAAAACGAAATAAGTGATTATTGTGGCCCGTCGTGTCGCATTCAGTTCAAGCATTTAATTACCAACATCATCATTGTGATACCTTTAATTTACAAATTCAATTTTATTGTCGGCAAACAAAAGTGGGGGCCATGTCCGAAGGGCAAGAAATTTTGGATATAAATAACCTTGCAGTCTGCGGCATTCAAGCACAAGAGTGAAAAACACCAAGAGAACAAATAGTTACTTGCTAGAGATTACCAAATTAAAGAGAGATATCAAAAATGGCATTGACATTGCCAACCTTTATGGTGCTCAGATCCGATGAGAAGAACGAATACCTGGGCTTCATCCATGAAAATGGGAAGTCTGATGGGTATCTGGAATTCTCGGAAGCTCAGGCTGTGAGCCCGTATGCAAAATTTGAAGTGGAGATGGCTGCAGGAGCTGGCAAAGATGGCATGGTGCACATAAGGAGCTGTCAAAACAACAAATACTGGGTAAGAACCAAAAATCTTTCCGCCACTGAAACCCCAGGGGAGGGCTATTGGATTACTGCAACGGCCAGCAAGCCGGAGGAAGACCAATCCAAGGAGTCATGCACATTGTTCAAGCCTATCTCTGTAGACCCTGTAACGAATACGGTCCGAATTATTCATGTTCAATCAGAATGCTATCTATGCTTATGGCGGCTGATCAATTCGAATCCAAAACCTGGTGATCGCTGCGTCTTGGCATACTACAAACACTTTGATGGTAATTCCCGTGATATCTTTACAATCATTGATTGGGAGTCGTTGTTGATTCTGCCTAAGTACGTAGCATTCAAAGGAAATAATGGTCAGTATCTTTGTCTGCGTTGGATCGAATATCACCCATATTTGACGTTTGCAACTGATGATATTGGTGATTCAACTGTGCCATGCGAGATTTTTGTTACTCACAACGGAAACATCCGCATCAAGCCCACTTGTTCAGAAAAATTTTGGAGGCTCAGCCCAAATTGGATTTGGGCAGATTCTGATGACGGCGCTACCACCGTTAACATCCCGGTGGACACCTTGTTTCGCCCCGTCAAAGTTGACAATCGCACAATAGCTCTTATCAACTTGGCCAACAATAATTTCTGCAAGAGCATCACAATGGAGGGAAAGACAAACTGTCTTAAAGCAGCCGTCCCCTCTGTTACCAGAGATGCCCAGCTAACGGTGGAAGAGCCTGTCATGACAAGACAAATTCATAATGTCAAATATAAACTTGATTATTCCAGGGTCTATGATGAAAGAATTATTGTTGCAGCTAAAAATTCTGCCAGTAACTATAGCCAGCAATCCTCCACTTTAGACGTGAAGCTTTCCTATACAGATACCAAGACTAGTACTTGGAAAACTAATTTTTCACTAAAGTTGGGAGCGAAAGCCACCATCGATGTCAACCTGCCACTCATTTTTGAGGGGAAGATTGAATTATCCGGTGAAGTTCAGTCAGGAATTGAGTGGGGAGAGACCAAGACAATTACCACTGTAGTGGAGGTTGTACACAAAGTTGTTGTGCCTCCGATGACTAAGGTGACGGTGGATCTGATTGCAACAAATGGTAAGTGTGACGTTCCCTTCTCATTCACTCAAAGGGACACTCTTTATAATGGGACCACTGTCACAACTGAAGTGCAAGGTGGCACTTACACTGGTTCTAATTACTACAACATCAGCTTTGAAACCAAAGAAGAGAAGTTGAAGTGAACCAAAGCAATATACTGAAAACTCCACTGGGCCACAAGCGGGGACTTGCAAGGATTGCGTGTGAGGTATATCATCGTATGTTTGCCATTGTGTGCATAAATAAAACCGTGTTTCCTTTATGGAAGCAAGCATATATCTGTTTTCTTATTATTAATTACAGTTTATGTATACTTCCTGCATAGCCCAGTGGCATTATATTTCTTGTGTACTTTAACGTGAGAATATATAAATTACGTGTGGTGTGTCTTTATGTGGTTTGGAGATCAATATGTATTTATCTTTATGGTCCATATATATATATATATATATAAAATAAAAGTACTCTACTTTTGTCTGCATATATCATTAACAAAATTAAGAAAATTTACTACATTGCTGCTTATATATATATATATATATGTATAATGAGTTGGTGTATGTGAGGGTTGTTTTTGTTAAATATATTTTCAAAATATGAAAATAATATGATAAAATAAAGACTTAATCAATAGAAATCTTATCTAAGTATTTAATAAGTTAAAAGAGAATGTTTCATGATCAATAGGATTGATTTTAGATTTAAAGAATCATTGAAAAATGACGTATCATAAAAGCAGTCGATTGCCTTAGCGACTACTATATTCATGCCTAAGGAGCAGTGGACTGTCTATGATAAAAGAGTTGACTATTATGCATTTCATAAAGGTTCCAAGGTTTTAGTACAAAACTTAAAAAAGGAGCAATCGACTGCCTACCCTAAGCAATCAATTACTATGACTAGAATCGATTGCTTTATTGATTGCTTTAAGTTTTGAATATTTTAGAATTGAGAAAACTCTAATGCCTACTTTGTGGAACTTCTGGAAACAAAAAATACAAAGAGACAACCAATTGCCTTTAAACCGCCCTAAACAACCACAAGTTAAACAGACGATAGTCGACACCCTAGGTTCCTTTTCTAAATATAGTTAGTTTAGCTATTGAATTGAATTTCTTCATCGTTTGATAGGCTTCTTTTAAGTCAGGCAGCAAGCTTACCTTTCAAGCTGAAAGCCTACTGCAGAATTAGTTACTTCTAACATTGTAGCATTATCTTCAACCTCATTGTCTTTTAAGTTGATCTGTTTCCTTACTAGCTTTTTCCTCCACATCGGCTTTCCCACTATTTGATATAAGTTTACCACTAGACAGAGAGGAAGTGGGCAATGTATCTTCAGTTTCATTGTCTAATACTTCCACAGCAGCAACATCAATCGTCAAATATTATTTTCTGAGAACTATCATCAATTTCAGGTTCACTGATATGATATTGCTTCCTAAGCCTTCTTCTATTTCTTCCTTTGTTATCCTTAGACTTCTTTAAGTCCAACATTTCTTCATTTGTGGACATCAAACCCAACAAAAGCATTTAAAATAGAAAACACATAAAAATGCTTACTTTTACCAAAACTTAAACTAAAGAGCATAATTATGAAAACCAGAAATGATTGTCAGTTCAAAACCAACTAAGCTCAAAATACAGATTTGGACATGTATTAAAATGACGAGACTAGAACAAAGTTTTCATATGTAATATCACTTTTGCACATTGTGGTTGCCAGTTCAAAACCAAACAGTAAACCTTAAAGTACAGATTGGGACATGCATTAAAATGACAAGATCAAAACGAAGCTTTCATATGTACTGTCATTTTTGCATACCGTTCACAACGATCCAACATGATTCGAAAAATAAAACAATGCATAGGGGGCCCATAAATTCTAACGGAGCAGAAGAGCCTGGAGAAGATGGGAAGACTTGTGGATCATCATCATCATCATTGATAAAACTACTACCATACTTTCTGTGCTGTTCTCTCATCTTTCCACAACTGTCTCTTCAATATCTTCTCCATAAGATTTTCTGAGATACATAGTTAATGAAAAAAAAAAAGAAAATAAAACAATAATTTGAAGCAAATTTGACACTTTAAAAGAATAATAAAAAAAAGGATAAGGTTCATCATTGGGATGATTATGACTACCTTAGTAGCATAAAAACAAGATTAAATAAATATACATACTAAAGTCTAAAATGAAACTTTCTAGTTGCCAGTATAAAGCGGAAGAATGGATAAAAGATGAAAACAAAGAGTAAGAGACTCTGCAATAAAAAAAAGATACATTGAACTGGGTTTAACCACCTATAAAGAAAAGATCAACCAGAAAACCAAAGAACCATACAATTCTTAAACAAAATATAATATATTCATCATGTTCTCATGCATAATAAAATATTCCAAGAAGAAACCTATGGTCAAGTTTCTATAGCAATATAAATGTAAGAGTTCAGGCAACAACCTTTTCCATCAAATTTTTTTTCCATAAAAAGGAAATATAAGAAAATATTTAAACTGATTGCATCAACCAAATGACTTAGAGGACTCAGCAAAGCACGAATTGACTGAAAAATCACACAATGATTTGTTAAATTAATTAATCAAAAGAATGCTCTGCACATCATGAATAGTGGGTGGATGGTTAGGTATACAAAAACTTAGACATGCAGATATATCTACATATTCACTGCATATTATCCTATAATACGTTGATATACACATTTGAGAAAAAGAGCACTCGTCAAGAAACCAAAAAAAAAAACCCAAAACCCTCTTCCACACCCCACCACAACCCATGCTCCCTTGACTCATTACTACCTAAATCAAAATGCTTGAAATTCCCCATAACAAAACCATTCGGCCATGTCCACCCAAATAAAAAAATTAAAATCACACCCAAAATTAAAAAAAAAATTGAATCACAGTCCTTTTTGAGGAGCGGAACCCAGTAAAATAAAGAGCAAAAAATAAAAGACAAATGAAGAGAAAGGGGGACCCCTTGGGATTTTTGGTTTGAGAATTTGAAGGAGTTTCGGGGCCGGATCTGTAAAGGGGGGAAAGATCTCGGTGAGGGGATGAACATATTGAAAGCTGGCAGCCATTGGAATGGCGGAGGTAGGAGTTTCGTGATTTTTTTTTGGCAGGTTTAAGGGTAGATCTAGGATGGGGGTTGTTTCTAAAAAAACTAAGGCGAGAAAGGAACTCAGGAGGCTGAGATAAAGATGTTGAAATTTTGGGGTTGAACAATGACTGACCGACGGCTGCAAAAGGCGGCCGGTCGTCGGAATCAGGAATCTGGGAGGGGGGTTTGTTTGTTTAAAGAGTGTTTGAAATTTTTCAAAAGGAAGAAAGAATTGAGTGAAAAAGAAAATATTGGTTTTTATAATGCGAGAACCAATAAAAAAAAAGAAGTCAGGATCCGCGCGTGGATCCAAATCAGCGATATATGGATTTGGACTCGTTCCGGGATCTGCAAGCCCGACTAGGCTCTAGCCCTTGTCAATAACATTTGATCGGTCTGATTCAATCAGTAATTGAACCGCTTCAAGCCGCCGTTGAATTGCAAAAATTGCGTCAAACCCAAAGAACCAGTTTGAAGCGCCCAAAATTGAATCGAACTGTTGAATCGTTGACCAGAATTGATTAAAGGTATTTTAGGTATTTTATTTATTATTTTTTTTATTTTTATTTGTTTTTATTGTTTTTATTTCAATTTTTATGATTATTTATTTATTATTTTTCGGTCAATTTTGATATGAAAAATAAAATAAATTATGAAAAATAATTAGAAAAATTATTTGTGAAAATAAAATATTGTTTAGTCGAAATTTATTGAAAATAATTATAACATAAATTTGGGAAAAAAAATTGAACTATCATTTTTTTAAATACTTTTAAAACAAAATAATAAAAATAAAATTTTCATCGACAATAAAATTTTAAAAAATCATAAGTGATAATTTCTCAAAATTTTAGATAAATTTTTTTTAAAAAAACATTTGATTTAAAAGGTCCCAAGCATTTCTCAATAATTTAACTTATTTAATACTGTACTTAGCAATCTTATATGATTTTATCTTGTTTAATTGAAATTAATATTTAACTTATTTAATACTGTACTTAGCAATCTTATATGATTTTATCTTGTTTAATTGAAATTAATATTGGATGTCATCTTAAAAAAAAAAAAAAGAAATATCTAATGTTATTACAACAAAAAGTGATTACACCTAAGCTTGAAATTATAGAAGTTTTAGTTTCCATCCCTACGGTTGTGGTAAATTTTACAACTTTAACATGGTTCATAATTGCTAACTTTGTTCTTCAACTTATCTTACATCTCACAAATTGCATAAATTTAGTATCCCAAAATTGAATTATGATATATATATATATATATATATGTGTGTAGGAGAAATTATCACATTCACTATAATAAAATATTTAGATTTTACAAATAAAATTAATACAAAACACAAAATTTGTAACAACTTTTATATTGTTATATTAAAATGTTAAAAAATAATTTAAGCAACGACAAAGAAAATTCGTTATAAATAAAACAAATTTTCGTAACAAAATTTTTTTTCATTCTAAATATGATAAAATTTTTGTAATAAAATTTTTGTCATCGTATAAAATTTTTAAAAAATAAATTAAGTAACGGTGTTAAAAATTTGTTGCAAATAAAATAAGGTTTTACAATACTAATATTTTATCGTTATAAATGTGATAAAATTTTCGTAATAACTTTTTGTCATTGTAAAGAATTTTTAAAAAATAAATTAAGTAACAATATTGAAAAATTGTTACAAATAAAGCAAGTTTTTACAACAATAATATTTCATTATTACAAATGTAATGCAAATTTTCGTAACAAATTTTTTGTCGTTGTAAAAAATTTTTAAAAAATAAACTAACTAATGAAATTAAAAAATCATTATAAATAAAATAAGTTTTAGTAACACTAATATGTTATCATTACAAATATGATAAAATTTTTTATAACAACCTTTTTATCGTTGTATAAAGTTTTTAAAAATAAATTAAGTAACAACATTAAAAAATTATTATAAATAAAACAAATTTTCGCTATAATAATTTTTATTGTTATAAATATGATAAAAAATTTTGTAATAATTTTTTTGTTATTGTATAAACTATTAAAAATATATTGAAAAATCATTGTAAATAAAACAAGTTTTCGCAACAATAATTTTTTATTGTTACAAATGTAATAAAAAATTTTCATAACAACTTTTTTTGTTGTATAAAATATTAAACAAATAAATTAAGTAACAACATTAAAAAATTATTGCAAATAAAAGAAATTTTTGCAACAATAATTTTTTATCATTACAAATATGATAAAAATTTTCATAACAACTTTTTTTGTTGTTGTAGAAAATATTAAAAAAATAACTTAAGCAATGACATTGAAAAATCGTTGCAAATAAAATAAGTTTTTATAATGATAATATTTTATCATTTCAAATATGATAAAAACTAGCATAACAACTTTTTTTGCATTTCATAAAATATTAAAAATAACTTAAGCAACGACATTGAAAAATTGTTACAAATAAAACAAGTTTTTGCAGTAATTTTTTGTTGTTGTTACAAGTAGAAAAAGATTTCACAATGATAAAATTGATCAATGTATAAAATATTAAAAATTTCAATTAAGCAACGATTATAAAAGTCATTGTAAATATAACAATATTTCACAATGATATTTTCAATTGTTACAAAATAGGTTGCTATATATCAATATTTTTGTAGTGCTATTAAATATATGGCTTGTTTTCTTGGCATTATTTTATTGGAAGAAACCTTGTTAATGACAAGGTATTTTCATCTCTGACCAAAGAGATTTTAGTGGTTTGATATTTTTAGTGTAAAGTAAATCAAACATAGGCTTCATCGTATCTAGGAAGCTATTCATACAATCCTTTTTGCATACTATAATTGGTAAGGACAAAATAAGCTTTAAGGAAAGTAGCATTTGCAGTACGCCCTAAAGTTGGTTCTACGTCCTTTAAAGGTTTCATCTTAAGTTTAACCAAGACTTAAAAGGAATACTACAACCGAAGATACAAGTGAAGATCATCATCAATTACAAGTTCATGAAATTACAAGTCTTGGAACTAACAATTTTAAGGATTATTTTCGCTCATCAAGGCTGAAGATGGAAAGGTTCAAAGCATATGAAAAGTTTATAATGTTTCAAAAATTAGAACAAGATCAATGAAACAAGATTTTAATCACTAATGTGGAGAGTAAATTGGTAAATTTGCATGCTACCAATGGAGACCTTTACATGTTTTTAGAAGATATGTTGTAATTTCTTGGAGCCATTGGATTTGAAGGTAAAATGATCCTATGGCCAATATTACATACTTGATCACCTAGTTTAATAATAATAAAAAAGGTTACTACTTACGGATGCATTTTGATCCAATGGTTGAGATAAGTGTTTTTACTTTTTAATTGACATGTATAAGGTTGTAGAGTGGACTTTTTTTCTAGAAACTAGAATTCACCATTAAAGAGAAACTCTTGAGAAAAAGAACCCTTGTATACAACTTTCCTTTAGGTATATTTATTCACCCTTTTCATGCATTTATTTCCATCTCTATTTCATGTAGTTCTTGCTATCTTCCTCATCCTACCCTTTCAATGATAGTGTTTAAGAGAAGAAAAAGATCATAAAACAATAAAGTGCCATCATAAAAGGGCTTCGACCATAAAGCTTCCCATGTAGGCTGAACTTCTCTTCCCATTTTTCAATATTTTTTCACTCTTTAATATATAACATATGTGTTTTTTATGATTTAAAGTTTTGATTATCTTATTTTATGTGTTTTGGTTATGTTTTTGTTTAAATTTCCATGAATAAAGTATAGTTTGTTCATTTGCATATTTTAGTTTACTAAATGTTTGATGAAAGTTTTGTTTTGAATAAGTGGTAGATATTTTGTTTGCTTGATGTATGGTTGATATGTGAGCGATGAGTATAGTGAAAAAAAGGAAAAACCTTTTAAATTGGCCATTGTAGGTTAGGCTAAGCTTCCTATATGCTTAGGTGGAACCTACCTATTACATTTGGCTACATTTTTGTTTGTTAAATCATGTTATATTTGTCTTGGAATTCATGCTATGTGCCAATAGATTTTTACAAGATAGAAAAACCAAGTTTATGGTGTTTTTATGCTGTTTTAATGAATAAAATGTAAGATTTTTTTAGTTATTCAAGTGTTTGATAAAATGGCTACATAGTTTACTAAGTTTTTGATAAATTGTTTTCATTTATATTGTATTGTCATACATTCTAAAACCTTAGTCCTAGGCTAAACCTTAACCTTAGCCTAAATGAAACCTTAACCTAGCTAAAACCCTGAACAAACCCTAACCCTAAACCTACTCTAAACCCAAACCTTAGTTGAAACCTACTTTAAACCCTAACCCTAATCGAAACTTTAAACCTACCTTAAAACCTAACTTAAACCGAAATCCTAAACCACTATAAATCCTAACTTTAGTCGAAATCCTAAACCCTTCTAAACACTAACCTTAGTTGAAACCATAAACCTACCCTAACCCTAAATCAAAACCCTTAACCACTTTAAACCCTAACCTAGTCAAAACCTTAAACCCCTCTAAACCCAAACCATAGCCTAAAACCTAAACATATCCTAAACCCAAACCTTAACCTTAAATCGAAACTCTAAACCACTCTAAACCTAACCCTATATGAAACTCTAATCCTCATTAAAACCTAATCTTAGTTTAAACTCTAATCTTACCCTAAACCAAAACCCTAAATTAACCTTAAACCCTAACCCTCACCAAAATCTAAACTTGCTTTAAACTTTAACATTTTTGAAATCTTAAACCTACCCTAAAACCTAACCTTAAAACTGAAACCCTAAACCTAATTTAGTCATAAACCTTAAACCTAAACCCTAAAATAGTTAAAACCCTTTTCCAAACCCTAAATTTCAACCCAAAATTTTAAACCCATATCACATTCCCATGTATTTAATAATTACACATGCATTATTAATTTTATATTGACATTCTTATATCATTTTATTTATATTTGGTATTTTATATTAGCATGCAAATGATTTATGTTTTATGTTTCATGCATTTTGCTTTATGATTTATATAATTTATTTTGTCGTATTCATGGCTTTAAAATGAAGAAAAGAAATGTTTTAGAAATAAATAAGGTAATATTCCTAGTAAAGTTAATTTTTGAAACCTGGCCTAAATATAGGGACAATTCTTAATAATTGTCTTTAGAAATAAAATTATCTTTGTTTTGATGGATTATTATGGAAACCCCAAAGTAAATGAATGTTTTAAAAAAATTTTGCTTAAATATAGAGGAGTTTAAAAAATGTTTCGATACCAAAGATTTTCATTTTAATCCAAAAAATGATTTGCATTTTTAAAATAAAAAATAATAAAAATGAGATTTTGTGAAAATAATGAAATTTAAGGATTTATCTTTAAATATTAAAAATAAGATATTTTCTCAAGATTCAAAGATAACATGCAATTAATTGGTATCATTTTTTTTAAATAGACATTGTGAGGTGCCAATCCTTTTCTATGTATAACCGAACTCTCAAACCCATATCTAATTTCAAAAACCAAAACAATCTTTTGATAATCCTAAAACTCGTTATTAGGTTTTATTAAAAGATAACATTTTTTAGGTTATCAATCACATTTATATAAAAAAAAAATTTTATGGCAATTGTCGATTTTTATTTTTAGATTTTTCATCTTGCAGTTGGGTTCTTGAACCCACACATTATGACAAATGTGTACAAAATGACAACCTATTTCTTTTTTTGTCTTTAATCCCTTTTTTTATTTTTAATTTTTTTAATTTGATAAAATTTGTACAAAAAATTGATAAATAATTTTTTTTAAAAATGTCAATGCGAGTATATATGACAAAACAACCATGTATCCCATGGATTTCGATTATTTATGATCTGATTGGTCGTTTTTTTTTTTTAATTTGGCATCAGATCAAAGTTTTCTTTCAAAAATAGAGGCAAAGTCAAATACAAATTTAAGGTGTTTGTTTTGTCCGGGTATATATAAATATATGCTTTATTATTTATTTAATTTTATATTTATATATATGTATTACATTAGTAAAATTATTATTTAATACTTTAATTTAATAAATCTATATGCAATTCCTATTTGAATTTCTTTTTTGTTTTTTTCTCTTAATTTTTTGTTTTTTTTTTCTAAATTGACGTTTTAAAATTAGATAATTTTATAAGAAAATTCACTAGATTTAGGGATAAAAAACAACTCATATCCTTTCGATTTCTATTTGGCTTGAACCAAAATGTATGAGTTTTTTAAAAAAATTCAAGATTGGATTGAGACTTTTTCTTTAAAATCAAGATTAGATCAAAAGCAAGTACAGTCTTTTGTCTTACCCTAATATATTTAATTATATTTTTAATTATTTTTGTTATTTTATATTTATATTATTATATTAACAAAATTATTCTTTAATATCTTAATTCAATAAAATTACTATATTTATTATAATTAAGATATAATTCATTCATTATCATATAAATTTTACTCATTTTACTATTTGTTTGACCTTCATTTAAAGTGCCAATGAGATATCTTATGTTTCTCTTTTAAATTTTTTTAAATTTTTCTTCATTTTTATTTTTGTAATTTTTGTTTTTAGTTTAGATAAATTTATTAAAAAACTAGAGGAACTGTCCACACGGCACCATAATTTGATTTTTTTTTTCTTTTGATTTTTTTAATTACATAAATTTTGCAACAAAAGAAGCTGATGCATAGAGATGAGAAAATAATTCGTATGTGATACAATAAAAGGTGATTTTTTTCTTTTTTTTTGTTTTCATGCTTTTTATTAATATGATTTTGTTAGAAAAATAAGGCCAATGGAGATATTCAAGTGGTACTTCTATTTGACTTATTTTTTATTCTTTTATATTTAATTAGATCAAATTTACAATAAAAGATGTCTATTGATAAAAATGACAAAACAATTCATATTTGATGAGTTTTAATCTATCTCGATATGATGTGAGGTTGTTTTTTTTTTTTTAAATAGCGATCGAGTTGGTTGGAGTATGTCAAGTTTTTATAAGATATGGGATTGGCCGTCATTATGTTTAAGGTGCTTTGTCTCGACTTGTTTCGTGGTATATATAAAAAATATATTTTATTATTAATTTAATTATATATATATTATATTAATAAAGTTATTATTTGATATTTTAATGTAACAAATTAATATTTTAATATCAATGAAACGTTTTATGGGCTCTTTTTTCATTTTTCGTTTTAATTTTTTTCTTTTTTTCTACTTTTTTTATTTCTTATATTTTTATTAGATAAAGTTTATGAGAATAAAAAGTCAATTTAAGTATCCAAGTGCGACTCCTATTTATTTTTTTTTTAACTTTCATCTCTTTTTTTTTAATTAGATAAATTTTATAAAAAATAATGAACAAAAAAACAACACAAAAAAATTTGACTTGCAATAACGAGTGAGTATCCACATAATAATCTTAAATCTTGTAACCTCGTTACATTAAGATAAAAATTATTGTATAATATTGATTTTATTTTATTTTTATATATTATTACAACTAATGATCTAATAAAACATCCATAGAAACTATTAATTTATCCAACTTATCTACTGTTATATTACATCTAACGATTTATATATTTGTTTAGTATTTGTTTTATATCAAATTATATCATAATTTGTGTTGTCAAATACAACTTTTATTTTTATTTTTGGCAAATTTATATAATTTTTATAAATTTTAAATAGTATATTTTCGTATTTTCATATTTTTTTTATCATTTTTATTTTTATATATTTTAGTATATCATTTATATTTAAAATTACCCAATGTATATTATATTATATAATATAATGGCGTAGAACTAGGATTTAGTATAAATATAATAGATAATAATTGTAAAATAATTATATTTTATTATTAAACCAAAATAGCGAAAGAGATCAACAAAATAGTAAAAAGATAAGAAAAAGAGTGACTCTGTAGTCTCGACTTTTCTCCTCTTCTCTGTTCCTCTATTCTCTACTGCGTCGCTTCTACTGGTACCTCACCTTTGATTTTCTCTTCTCTTAATGCCTTTTGCCTTTACATTTCTTTTATCGGAAAAATCTACTCTCGATTTCGTTTTCCCACTCTTAGATTCTTGCTTGTATCTGTGCGACAAGGGTTTTCACTTTTCAGGAATCATAATCCACTCTTTCCTATTTTACTTTTCCTTCCATCACATTACCTTCGCTCTATTTTCTAGGGTTCCAACCATTTTCAATACTCTCAATTTTTTTTTTATTTCTTGTATTTTTTTTCTTTTACTCTTTTATTTTATTCATGTCTTCAATAATGTAGGTTTATTTGATATTGCTTTAATGTGTATCAGTCATGTTTGACAATTTTGGTTACTAACGTTTCACTTACTGTTATTTGTTGGAATTTGACCTTTTTTTTTTTTTTGAGATTTTTGTTTTCCTGTCAAGTGCTCTTTTTCTTTTTTTTTTGCATTTATATGTATATTCTCTCTGAAGCTGTTGATATGCTTTTATGTTTGCTGATATTTACTTTCCTGTAATGTAGATTTTGTGGTAAAAAGTGTAAATTGGCTTGAGATTGTTGGAATTATACGTTATGGAGATGGCAAATTTACAAATGACCGGTATTCTAGAGCAAAGTGATTATTGTGGCCATCGTGACACTTTCAGTTCATGCATTTACTAGCATCATCATTGTGACACGCTTAATTTACAAATTCAGTTTCATTTGTCGGCAAACAAAAGTGAGGGCCATGTCCAAAGGCGCAAGAAATTTTGGATATAAATAACCTAGCAGTTTCCGGCATGCAAGCTCAAGAGTGAAACACACCAAGAGAACAAATAGTTACTTTCTAGAGATTACCAAATTAAATAGAGCTATCAAAAATGGCATTGGCATTGCCAAGTTTTATTGTACTCAGATCCGATGAGAAGAACGAATACCTGGGCTTCATCCATGAAAATGGGAAGTCTGATGGGTATCTGGAATTCTTTGAAACTCAGGCTGTGAGTCCATATGCAAAATTTGAAGGTGAGATAGTTGCACGAACTGGCAAGGATCACTTGGTGCACACAAGGAGCTGTCAAAACAATAAATACTGGGTACGAACCAAAAATCTTTCCACCCATGAAACCCCAAGGGAGGGCTATTGGATTGCTGCAACGGCCAACAAACCGGATGAAGACCAATTCAAGGAGTCGTGCACATTGTTCAAGCTTATCTCATAGACTCTGCAACGAATACGGTCCTAATTATTGATGTCCAATCAGGATGCTATCTATGCTTATTGCGGTGTACCAATTCGAATCCAGCACCTGGTGATCGCTGCGTGTTGGCAAACTACAAAGTTTTCAATGGCAATTCCAGTGATATTTTTACAATCATTGATTGGGAGTCATTGTTGATTTTGCCTAAGTACGTAGCATTCAGAGGAAATGACGGTTAGTATTTGTGTCTTCGTTGGATCGAAAAGCACCCATATTTGAAGTTTGCAACTGATGATATTGGTGATTCAACTGTGCCATGCAAGATTTTGTTACTCACAATGGAAACATCCGTATCAAGCCCACTTGTTCAGAAAAATTTTGAAGGCGCAGCCCAAATTGGATTTTGTGCGGATTCTAAAGACGGCGCTACCACCATTAACATCCCGGTGGACACCTTGTTTCGCCCCGTCAAAGTTGACAATCACACAATAGCAGCTATCTACTTGGGCAACAATAATTTCTGCAAGAGCCTCAGAACGGAGGGAAAGACAAATTGTCTTAATGCAGCCATCCGCTCTGTTACCAGAGATGCCCAACTAACAGTGGAAGAGCCTGTCATGACAAGACAAATTCATAATGTCAAATATAAACTTGATTATTCCAGGGTCTATGATGAAAGAACTATTGTTGCAGCTAAAAATAGTGCCAGTAACTATAGCCAGCAATCCTCCACCTTAGACGTGAAGCTTTCCTATACAGATACCAAGACTAGTACTTGGAAAACTAATTTTCCACCAAAGTTGGGAGCGAAAGCCACCTTCGATGTCAACCTGCCACTCATTGTGTAGGGGAAGATTGAATTATCCGGTGAAGTTCAGTCAGGAATTGAGTGGGGAGAGACCAAAACAATTACAACTGTAGTGGAGGTTGTACACAAAGTTGTTGTGCCTCTGATGACTAAGGTGACGGTGGATCTGATTGCAACAAATGGTAAGTGTGACGTTCCCTTCTCATTCACTCAAAGGGACACTCTTTATAATGGGACCACTGTCACAACTCAAGTGCAAGGTGGCACTTACACTGGCTCTAATTACTACAGCATCATCTTTAAAACCAAAGAAGAGAAGTTGAAGTGAACCAAAGCAATATATTGAAAACCCCACTGGGCCACAAGCGGGGACTTACAAGGACTGTGTGTGTGATATGTCACCGTAGGTGTGCCATTGTGTGCATAAATAAAATCGTGTTTCCTTTATAGAAGCAAACATATGTTTGTTTTCTTATTATTGCTTACAATTTATGTATACTTCCTGCATAGCCTAGTGGCATTATATTTCTCATGTACTTTAACGTGAGAATAAATAAATTATGTGTGGTGTGTCTTTATGTGGTTTGGAGATCAATACGTATCTATATGTATATAATGAAAGGTAATTTACTTTTGTTTACTGATATCACTAACAAAATTAAGAAAATTTACTACATTGCTGCTTATATATGGAAATGCGTTGCTTTGTTTATATATAAATAATTAAATAATGAGTTGGGATATGTGAAGGTTTGTTTTTGTTAAAAATAATTTTAAAATATGAAAATAATATGATTAAGTAAAGACTTGATCAAAAGAGAAATTATATTAAAGTATTTATTAACTTAAAGATAATGTTCCATGATCAATAGAACTAATTTTAGACTTAAAGAATCAATGAAATGCGATGTATCATAGAAGGAGTGGGCTGCCTTAGTGACTGCTAGGTTCATGCCTAAGAGGCAGTTGACTACCTATGATAAAAGAGTATACTTCTATGCATTCCAGAAAGATACCAAAGTCTAGATATAAAACTTAACAAAAGAGCAATTGACTATCTACCCTAAGCAATCGATTGCTATAGCTAGAATCAATTGCTTTCAATTTTGAGTGTTCTAGAATTGAGAAAAGTTAATTGCCTACTTCATGGAACGTTCTAGGAATAGAAAATACAAAGAGGCACCTGACTGTCTTTAGGGAACAATTGACTACTCTAGTTAAAATTTTGTAATTTTCTGAAATGTGAAGAATTATTTCCATTAGAATGAAAAGAGTGATCATTCAAATAAATTGATATAACTTCAATAATTCAATTTTTTTTTTCATTAAAAGAAGTGATCTTTGATTGAAACAACATAATCAAAGAGTTATAATCATAGAATATAAATTTTTTATATAGAGATTATGTAAGTTCATTTGATAAGTGATCTATTATGATCAATAGAGTTGATAATTTTCAAAAACCCTGTCTACCTTCTCCAATTATTTCTCAAATATATGGGTTACTTTCTTAGCATTGTTTTATTACTAGAAACCTTGTTAAAGACAAGGTATTTTTGTTTTTCATCAAGGAGAATTTAGTGGTTTGATTTTTTTTTTTGCAAGGTAAATCAAACATATGCTTTATCGTATCTTAGAAGCTATTCGATATAATTCCTTTTGCATATTATTATTGGTAAGTACAAAATAAACCTTAAGGAAAGTGGTATTTGTAGCATGCCTTGAAGTCGGTTCATATGTCCTTTGAAGGTTTCATTTTGGGTTCAACTATGACTTGAAAAGAAGACTACAACCGAAGATACAAGTGAGGATCATCAACAACTACAAATTCGTGAAATTACAAGTCTTGGAACTAACAATCTTAAGGATTATTTTCATTCATCAAGGCCAAAGTTGGAAAGGTTCAAGGCACATGAAAAGGCTAAAGTGTTCTAAAACAAGATCAATGAAACAAGATTTTAATCACTAATATGGAGAGTAAATTAGTAAATTTGCATGCTACCAAGGGATACCTCTGCATGTTTTTAAAAGATGTCTTATAATTTTTTTGAGTCAATGGATTTGAAGATACAATGATCCTATGGCCAATATTACATACTTGGTCACCAAGTTTAGTAAAAAAAAGACAAAATAGTTACTATCCATGGATACATTTTGATCCAATGGTTGTTTTTGCTCTTTAAATTGACATGCATGAGGTTGTATAGTGGATTTTTTTTCTAGAAACTAAAATCCACCATTAAAGAAAGGATCTTGAGAAGAAAAATCCCAGTAAAAAATTTTCTTTAAGTATATTTCTCCACCATTTTCATGCATTTCCATCTCCATTTTATGTAGTTTTTACTAGATTTTCTTCGTAAGTTCATATTTGATCTATCTTCCTCATCTTACCTATTCCATGGTAGTGTTTGAGAGAAGAAAAATACCATAAAGCAACAAACTGCCATCATAAATAGGGTTTGACTATAAAGCTTCCCATGTTGGCCGAACCTTTGTATTTCATTTCTTAGTATTTTTCACATTTAATATACAATATATGTGTTTTTGATGATTTAAAGTTGTGATTATCTTATTTATGTGTTTTGGTTATGTGTTTGTTTAAATTTCCATGAATAAAGTATAGTTTGTTCATTTGCATATTGTAGTTTGCTAATGTTTTATGAAAGTTTTGTTTTTGAATAAATGGTGGATATTTTGTTTGCTTAATGTATAGTTGATATGTGAGTGATGAGTATGGTGAAAAAAAGATAAAACCTATGTTAGGCCAAGCTTCCGTTATGCTTAGGTCAAACCTACTTATTATGTTTGGCTATATTTTTATTTTTTAGATCATTTTATTTTTGTCTTGAAATTTATGCTATGTGCCAATATATTTTTATAATATAGAAAAATCAAGTTTATAGTGTTTTTATGTTGTTATGATGAATAAAATATAAGGTTTTTTTAGTTATTCAAGTGTTTGATAAAATGGCTACATAGTTTACTAAGTGTTTGATAAGTTGTTTTCATTCATGTTGCATTGCCATACATTCTAAACCTTAGTCCTAGCATAAACCTTAACCTTTGTCTTAATGAAACCCTAACCTAGCTAAAAACCCTAAACTAACCCCAACCCTAACTTAACCCTAAACATACCCTAAATCCTAACCTTAGTCTAAACCTACCTTAAACCTTAACCCTAGTTGAAACTCTAAACCTACCCTAAAACCTAACCTAAATCAAATCCCTAAACCACCCATAACCAAAGCCCTAAACTTACCGTAAACCCTAACCCGAGCCAAAACCCTAAACTTGCCTTAAACCCAAACTCTATTTGAAGCTTTAAACTTATCTTAAAACCTGAACTTAAAATTGAAACCATAAACTCTAATTTAGTCATTCTCATATCATTTTATTTATATTTGGTATTTTATGTTAGCATGTATATGATTTATGTTTTATGTTTCATACATTTTGCTTTATGACACTATAACACAAAATATTTATAATGGCATATGTATTAATCTCAAAATGTCAATTATATGCCTTTACATCATTTAGAGGCAAAATGCATTTTTGTCCTTAATACTCTAGTCTCTAAATGTATATAACAACTTATTAGGTGCAAATAAATAAATGCCACTAGTTTTAAATATAAAGGTAAATTTACTTGAATTTAAAAATAGCTTATAGCAATTATTTTGTGTCTTTAATTATAACTTTTGGAGACACATACTTGTGCTTCTAATTTTAGAATTAGAAACAATTAAACTTGTTATTAAATTTGAATATTAAGATAAAAAAAATTGCCAATACTCAATTAATATAACTTTCTTAGTAACTTTTACAATTGCCTCTAAATATATTATTTTCTTTTTTTTTAATGATGGATTTACCATATAATATGTAATAAATAATTCATATAGAGTTATATTCATAAACAATTTATTTACATTAATGTACTAAAATTGAATAATAAATAACAAATTTGGTCTTTAAATTACATTACACATTATAAAAATAATACAAAAAGACAGAGTAAAAGTTTGTAAATATTGTATTTTTTGTGCTCGAATCTTTAAAAGATTACAAAATATTTATAAGAGAAAACCAATAACAACACTTCAAACAATCAAGTTCCATGATCATCTTCATTTATAGTTGGCTTCTTCACAAACTCTTTGTCCAGGTGTTACCACCATATCTAATTATCATTGTTCAAACCTAAAATGAGTATAAACAATTTTTGTTAAATAAAATTAATGAGTTTTAAAAGAAAATTTGTTATTAGCCTAACAATTTATAATAACTATTACTCAACTAAAGCTATAAGAGAAAATCAATTATTTGTCTAAGAGATTTCAAATATAACTTCCTTTGAAACCATATATAAGGACATGTAAATTAGTTTTTATTAAATAAAATTAATGAGTTTTGAAAGAAAATTTGTTATTAGCCTAGGAATTTATAATAACTATTACTCAACTAAAGCTATAAGAAAAAATCAATTATTTGTCTAAGAGACTTCAAATATAACTTCATTTGAAACCATATATAAGGACATGTAAATTAGTTTTAAAAAATCAATTATTTGCCAAAGAATCTCCAATATAGAATTTTATTAAAACTTTTTTATGTATATAGATATTTCATTTTAAAATTTGCTTTTTCCTTTCTAGTAATTTCATTATTTGTGTAATGTACAAGACTTATGTAAGGACCAAAGAAAAAACTCAATAAGGATGAACAATAATGAAGATTCTTAGTTGATGAAAAAATAATTAAAGAATCTAACCTCTTTAGCTACATCATCTAACTTGTGTCCAAGCTACTTCAAAGCTTGTATATAATCTATTGTAAGCTCTAAATCACCAATCTACATTTAGCAAGGCTTTACGTTGTATCAATTATAACAAAAAATATTTCACAAACTTTAGTTAGTAATTTTGGTTCCAAAAAGCAAATTTCATTAGCAAAAAGCAGTGAAATTTAATGTCAAACTTGTAAGTATTCTATAAAAAAATTCATAAATTAACAAGTACCATAGAAAAACCCATATAATCATTTTCAATCTGATTTAGTTAAAATGAACAATATATCTTCATTATTAGTCAATGGACCATATGCTTACCAATTTAGTCTATTCTGTTTCATTAGGTCCTAATCAAAATATCTTATAATGGGGTGTTTAGGGTTAGATTATCATTCATAGAGAAAGAAAACTAAGGGATTAAAGATTGACAGAGATGGTCTAACTACACTTGTAAATACAGTTAAAATGAATATATACTGATAAATTAGACCTAAGTTTTTGTATGTATAATTAGCATGCACTATAAAACTTACACTAGTTTACTTCAAGGGTTTTTTTTAAAAGATAACTTTGTAAAATTTCGTATCTAAGTTATTAGTGGCTAACAGAGCATATTTTTCCTACTTCTTGATCAATTGCCACACCACCAGCCTTAACAGCCCCTACTGCAATAAAAGTTAGTTCAGTAGCTTAGTTAGACCTATTACACCTAAACCAACAATTGCAGTTTTGCTACTAAAATTGTTGCATCTGCTTGAATTTCAATAACTAAAAAAATATTGTTACAACACAACTATTAAAAATTCAGACATTTTTCATTATCGATACCTAATACATTAACTTAAAATTGCTTAAGTTACAAATGCAATAAAGCTTTTTTTATCACCTTTGCCAACTAAGAACTTGTGAGAAAAATGAAATAAGAATCCTTGCAAATGTAGCCATTAAAGTTTCTGCAATAGTTGAGGTAATTTTTTACTAGATTTTATTTTCGTAAAATAAGAATCACAACTTAAAAATGTTGAACTTTCAATGGCTTGTTCTATTAGTGCCATCTTTAAAGCATAAGTTGGTAACTATCCCAATTTGTTCCTTAAGTAATAAATCAATCGTAATTTGAAAAAAAAATCATCATCATACATGTACCTTCATCCAACTTAAAATTTGCAAATGTGATTGTGTGAACTATAGCCCATTCCAGTTTAAAAAACTACAAGCTAATCCTAGTAAGAACAATTCAAAAAGACAAAGTCATACAACTTATGTAATAAAATATTTTATAACATATAAGGCTAAATAAAAAAAGAAAAAAGAAAACCTGTGTTGAAACTAGAATGTATGGCATAGAAAACAAACAAAATCAAGTCAGCATTGTTATGATCAAGCGCAATGTTAATTATCAAATGATAGTCAGAACTATTCATAAGTCATCATTTTGTTGTTCACATCATTTCGAGTTTTCGTCAGCATCTTTAGTAGCCGAGGCTTTACTTAGTAACTTTTTGCTTAAAATAGAACTCATCCCCCTCAACAAAGCTGTTTGATTAGGTTTCTTTCAAGAAGGTTCAGCTCTATATACTTGAGTTCAATTGAAACAAAAAGTGACTATTAGCCAATTGGATATTAGAAATCAAAACTAAAAAATGAAAATCCAAATGGATGGAGTATTTAGAGGAAAAGAAAACTTAGCTAAATAAACGAGGATGATAGCAATAAATGGTGATTATGGAGATGACGATGAAAATGATAATTGTCAGAGTAGAACAAGAAAAATTAGGGTAATTAGATTTTTAAAAATTAGGAAAGAAAGATAATATTTGATTTAAAAAAGAGATTTTGATTTTGGTTCTGATTGGAGAAAGAGATTTTGATTTTAAAAAGATTTTGATTTTGAAAAAGCAAAAACATGAATTTTTCAGCCTTGGAAAACAAAAAAATAAAGTAAAAGAAAGACAGAGGGAGAAAAATCATCAAGAGAAAGATATGTGAAAAAGGAGAATTTTTATTATTATTAAAGGTAAAAGTGTCATCAAAGCATTAATCATTAATGGCGATTTCATTTTCATCAGTAAAAAAAAAAAAAAGAAAGAAACAGATAAATTTGAACCGTTCTCTAAACTGTCAAGAAAAATGTGTCTTTAAAATAAACTTCTTTTGTAGTGCCATCTCCACTTATTTTTTTAGACTATTTTTGTAGATTCATATGTCTACCTTTAAAATAATAACTTTAAAGGCAAAAATTGATAAGTATAAAGACTAATATAGTATTTGCCCTTAAAAAAATTAAATAGAGGTAGATACAATAAATTATGGCAACTATACCATATTTGTCTCTAAAAATTATGATTTTGAGACAAAAAAGTTATTTGCCTCAAATTTTTTGTCTCTAAATATGGTTTGTGTTGTAGTGTGATTTGTTTTATTTATTTTGTTGTATTCATGGTTTTAAAATGAAAAAAAGAAATGTTAGAAATAAATAAGATAATATTCCTATTAAAAGTAATTTTTGAGACCTAATCTAAATATATGAGAAATTCTTAATAATTATCTTTTATAAAGAGTATTATCTTCGTTTTGTTGGATTATTACGTAAACCCCAAAGTAAATGGATGTTTTTAAAAAATTTTGCCTAAATATAAAGGAGTTTAGAAAGTGTTTCGATACCAAAAGTTTTCATTTTAATTCAAAAATAAAAATGATTAGCACTTTTAAAATAAAAGAACAACAAAAATGAGATTTTGTGAAAATAAATGAAATTTAAGGAATTATCTTTAAATATTAAACTTAAGATATTTTTCTCAAAATTCAAGGATAATATGCAATTAATTGGTACTGTTTTTAAAAACAAACATTGTGGGGTGCTAATCATTTCTCATACATAATCTTCAAACCCATATATGATTTCAAAGAGCAAAACTATCTTTTAATAATCTTTAAACTCGTTATTTGATTTTATTAAAAGATAAATTTTTTAGGTAATTAATGACACTTACAAAAAAATATTAATGGTGACTCTTATTTTTGTTTTTAAATTTTTAGTCTTATGGTCGGGTTCATGAAACTCATACATTGTGACAAATGTGTACAAAATGGCACTTTATTTCATTTTTCGTCTTTCACATTTTTTTGTTTTTTTATTTTTTAATTAGATAAAATTTGCACAAAAAACTTGTAAATAATTTTTTTTTAAAAAGTCAATATAAGTATATATGACAAAACAATCATATATCCAATAGATTTTGATTCACTACGATTTGATAGGTCATTTTTTTTTTTAATTTGGGATCGGATTGAGTTTTTCTTTCAAAAATAGAGGTAAAGTTGAATATGAGTTTAATAAGTTTTATTTCATCCGGGTATATATGAATATATATTATATAATTTATTTAATTTTATAGTCATAAATCTGTATTATATTAATGAAATTATTATTAAATACTTTAATTTAATAAACCCACATGCAATCCTCATTTAACTTGCTTTTCTTTTTTTTTCACCATTTTTTAATGGATTTTTAAAAATTAGAGAGTCTTATAAGAAAAATCACTAGATGCAAAGATAACAAAATAACTCACATCCCTTAGGTTTCTATTCGGTTAGAGCCAAATTTTGTGGATTTTTAAAAAATTCAAGATTGGATTGAGGTTTTTCCTTTTATAAAATCAAAATAAAATCAAAAGCAAGTTTAGGGTCTTATGTCTTATCTTAATATATATAATTATATTTTTAATTATTTATGTAATTTTATATTTATATATTATCATATTAATAAAGTTATTATTTAATATCTTAATTCAATAAAAATACTATATTTATATATAATTAAAATATAATCCATGCATCTTTGTTTAACATTAATTTAAGGTGTCAATGTGATACCTTAAGTTTCTTTCTTCTTTGTTTTTAACTTTTTTTGTTCATTTTTATTTTTGGTTAACTTTTAATTTTTGTATTTTTTTTGTTTTTAGTTTAGATAAATTTATTAAAAAAACAAAATGGAATTGTCCATGTGGCACCATAATTTGGTTTTTTCTTTCGATTTTTGTTTTTTTAATTACATAAATTTTGTAATGAAAAAAGCAGATGTATAGGGATGTGAAAATAATTCATATTTAATATGTTTCGACCAATAGGAGGCGATTTTTTCCCTTTTCTAATTTTTTTCTTTTTGCTTTTTGATATTTTGATTTATGCTTTTTATTAAATTGGTTTTGCTAGAAAAATAAGGCTAATGGAGATATCCAAGTGGTACTTCTATTTGACTTTTTTTTCTTTCACTTTTTTGTGTTTAATTAGATAAATTTTGTTTGTAACAAAGGGTGGCAATTGATAAAGATGACAAAATAATTTGTATTTGATAAGTTTCAATCAATTATAATTTGACATGGGGTGATTTTTTAAAATAGGGATCGAGTTGGTTGAGACGGATCAAGTTTTTTATAAAATATGAGATTGAGGCATAATCCTATTTAGGGTTCTTTATCTCGACTCCTTTTGTGGTATATATAAAAGTATATATTTTATATTTATATTTATATGTATGTGTTATATTAATAAAGTTATTATTCAATACTTTAATTTAGGAAATTAATATTTTAAACTCAATGAAGTGTTCTATGAGCTCTTTTGTCATTTTTTACTTAATTTTTTATTTTTTATTTTTAAAATTTTTGTTTTTTTATTTTATTAGATATATTTTGTAAGAATATGAGGTAAGTATCCAAGTGTGACTCTTTTTTTTTTTTTTTTTTTAACTTTCATCCCTTTATTTAATTAGGTAAATTTTCTAAAAAACAATGAATAAAAAGGTAAAACAAAATTTTTTTGATCCATAGCAACACGCGAGTATCCACTTAATAATCTTAAATCTTGCAACCTCATTAAAGTAGAATAAAATTATTGTATGATATTGATTTTATATTTTTTGTATATTATTACAACTAATGATTAATAAAATATCCATAGAAAACTATTAATTTATCCAACTTACCTAGTGTTATGTTACATCTAACAATTTATATATTTGTTTAATACTTATTTCGTATCAAATTATATCATAATTTTGGTTGTCAAACAACGAATTTATTTTTATTTTTGGCAAATCTATATAATTTTTATCAATTACTATATTCAAACCTGCATTACATCGTAGAAGTTGACATGTTTTATCGTGAAATGCTATATTACTAAAATAAGTGGATATAATGAAAAACTAAATTTAAGTCCATACGATGCACGGGTGATAATTTTATTTTATAATAATTTTTAAATATAATAAAATAAAAATTTTAAATACTAATAGTTTATTCCCAATAACAATAGATTAAAAGTAATTTAACCAAAAAGATTTGAATTTGTAATAATGTTCATTTAATCTATAAACACCTTAAAATAAAAGGAAATAAAAATAGAATCAATTAAAATTTTAATTGAGAGATGATTATGCATATAGATATTTGAATATATGAGTAGCAAATTCCTTTTTTATTTGAATTTATAATTGAATTTGCTAATAATTAGAAATTTTTACCAAATTCAAGTCAAAATTTATAATATAATTCAAAGTCAAATGTTATCAAGTAAATTAATTTAGGCATGTGGTAATCAAAAGACATGTGATACTAAATTAGACTAACATGTAAAAAAGATAGATCAACCACAAAATTAGCTAATTTTTTTATTATATACTACTATTTAAAAGTTAGAGTATTGTTTATCGAAAAACATCAACATGTTTTTATTTTAAGAAATGTTGTACTTATAATTTTGATAAAAATTTATTTTTAATGATAAAATATGTTGTTAGTATTCTCATAAAAAAAATTAAGCATATTAGCCTCAATATATATAATACTAATAGTTTATGATGCACTCTTAACTCTTTTTTGCTGATTGTATATTTCAATATATTAAAAGTAATAAAAGCTCACATTTGGATTTAACACTTCTTAAATCCAAATAATACTATATGTTTTTTAAAAAAATTATAAGAAATTCAATTTATTCTAAATGTTTGAAAAAAAATTCCACACCTTTAAAAATTTTTGTAAAAAAAATAGTAGCACAATAAAATGTTGAATAAAAAAAATTATCTTTTTAAATTTTTTGGTGAAAATAACAATTATTTATTGTAAACCTTATAATACTTGTTACATGAATCGAAAAATTGAAACTAAAGAGCTACTTATATCAATTTTCATTTATTTGGATAGTAATTAGCTCCAATTTAAGTTAAATTATGAAAGTGATAATATTAAAACAACAAACATAATATTAGAATGACAAAAAAAAAAAAAAACATATCACTAAGAAAATAAATAAATCAATTCACTTAATACAAAAAATAAAAAATAAAAATGCGTACTTGATACATATGATAGAATAAGTGATCTATGATTACTTTTCTCTAATTTATCATTGAGCTTACTTTTTATTTTATAATAAAGTATAACGGAAATTTAGTATATAAATCGATATTATAACATAAACAAAAAAAGGTATAAAGATACATATAATATGTGTATAGTTTAAATTATAATAGAATTAATAGCAATAACAAAAATTTATAAAAAAAAATTTCAAAACATTAAATTTTCAAGAAATTTTGTTTAATTTTAAAATTTTTTTTCAAAATGATTTTTTTAAAAAATACATTATTTTAAAACTATGATGAAGAATTAATTTAAAAGACCTTAACACAAAATAAAAAGTAAAGTAATACCCAAAATAATACAAAACCAAACATAAAATAACTTGTACATCTGATCTAGCTATATATAACATCACAAAAAAAAAAAAAAAAGAGAGAACCTAAGCCTAGGTTTATTGCATGTCAAAAGAATATCATGACAATGGGAAAAAAAATATTGTAAGGATGTAATTTATATTTTAAGCATCCTAAAACTCCTTTATTTATAAGATGAATATTGAACATAATTATGGGATGATTTATAACTTTTGAATGTCTAATGACTAAAATGAATTTGAGAACCAAATCAAGATCAATAATGGTATTTTAAATTAAGAGTAATTTATGCTTGACAATTAGAATAATCAAACATATTATGTTTTAACTTGTTTAAGATAAATGGAAAAATAATGATTTTGAAATTAGTGTAATAGTGGTAATGAAATTCATTTTATTTGATATATTCCAAAATTAATTTTAATTGATTTGATCATTTATTAATCATTTTAAAATTAATACATATATATATTAAACGTGTATACATAGCTTAAAAGGTAGAGTAAATAAATAAGTTATAGATTTAAAAATTAGAGAGTGAATTTTTTGTACACAAATGTAATTTAAAAGTTGAATATTATAATTAAAAAAAGAAAACACAAAATTATCCCATAATGATGATAATTAAAGTTTTATTACCTTTAATATAAATTTAATTGAAAGTGATTTAAAGTAAATAACAGTAAAAAATAAATATAATTAATTTACTTTTTAAAAAATAATTCAAACATAATCAATGCATTGAAATGTTTTAAAATTTATATGAAATCAAATAAAATTAATTAAATGCAAGTCACATATCGATTGTTTAACATCATTCATATATCAAAATAATAGGCCATCTATCTTGAATTTTTTCCTTTTTTGCTAAAAGATTTGACTTTTATATATTTATATAAGATAATATAATAATTCATTAACAACCATAATTTATTGTCAATTAAAAATGTAACCATTAATAATTTAATGAATCGTGAAAAGAAGAGATTAACATGTTGGTATTCATGATATTATTCAAATTTAAAGAAATAAGAAACATATAATATTTTTGGAACATGTATACATGAATGTATATATTTCAAAAAAATAGTTGAACATGAATGTATATACTTTATTATTTTTATTGTAGTTATTGAGAACTATTGCCCTAAAAGCAAGATTGTTAAATTAGGTCATGAAAATCTAAAATAAATTCGTCTTGTTTAAAATGCTACTAATATGGCCAATGAAAAGATTTAACCAAAAAAGATCAGGTAGATAGCAACATAAATGGTCTAAACAATGCAATATGGATACCAAGTTATATAAAAAGATTAAAATCTGAAACATACGTTTTCATAGTGATTTAAACAAAATACATTTATAGAACTTTGTTAGATAAAAATTGAGTGAGCAACCTACATAGGAAAAAAAAACAGAGGAAGTTAGAAAAAAAATTTATAAAAACACAATCTCTTAATCTTATTCAGGACAAATAAATAACAAAATTATACCAAAACAAGTATTCATGCTCCCAACTCTAGCAATAGAATATAAAGAACAAAAATAAAATAACAATAACATATATAAAGACATATAATTAAAAAAGAATGAAGCATTTATATCAATAATATCAAAAGATAATATGCATTTTTGTTTGTTTTGTGCACCCAATAGCTCCTTAGGAGCAAAAAAAGAAACTGCTTACCTTAATTCTACAAGAAAATCGGACTTCATCTATATTCCATGCTATGTTATAACTGTTTTAAATAATCACTTAGAATAATGATGAATGAAAATAATAATTATATAAGACAATCAAATCTAGTTGCATGATATCATGAATGCTCAAAATTTACAAAAATTCTCATTATAGAAAATGTGTTAGTTCACACTAATTTATAATGATAGTTCATGCCTAATAGTTAATAAGAAAATTGATAGTTCCAATCAAGTTATTTTGACAAAAAAACCTAAGAGGGAAAAATAAGAAAAAATTGTGTTATGTTGTAAACAAATTCTGAACACAAAAAAATAAGAGTCATAAAAAAATACACTATGATAACTAAAAACATGTATCATATTGCAAATAGTATCAAAAAGCAAAAAAAAAACACAATTTTGAAAAAATGCAGATATCAATATTGTAAAAAAATTAATTGCCTACGTATAAAAAAAGAGTAAGAACTCATAGATGTCATCACCTACAGCACTAATAAAATATTTAATACTAACGTAAAAAATAAAATAAATAAATAATCAATTTAAAAAAATGCATTGATTAACACAAAAGAAAATTTAATTTTAAAGCTATAAAAATGCTTCGAACTTGAAATCATAGTAATGATCTAACATAAAAGAAATAAAAGCCAAACTCCATTCTTATCTATATAAAAAAGATTAGGTAATGCACATAGCAGCTTTGAATGTATGAAGATATAAACAACCTCTTCCAAAAGCTTTTTACCAAATTCATAAACTATTAGTTTATCATTACCACCCAATTTTTGTATGCTAATTTCATTTAAGAAGAAGGCTAGCATTCAAAATAGAAAAATATTGCGATAGATTATAAGTTCTATTTTAGATCTTTGGACTTATAAGCACATAAAATTATATCAAAATCCTTACTTTGTTTTTGTTTGTAAGATTACCATATTAAAGTTGAACTTTAAAAAAGACTTATGGAAAACAAATATAGTTGTTGATAACAAAACATAACCATTTTTTTTCTCAACAAACACATAATGCTTTATTGATAGATTTTAATAGGTAGACTAAATGGAAGAATGAAAAAAACTATACTTAGATTAGAAACGTACATATATCATAGAAAATTACTCAAGTATGGAGAAGTAGAATTATAAAAAATAAAAAACCAATCCTTACATGTAATAACCTAAATAGTAATTAGTATTTTCAAACTTAGGTTGATGGAATAATTAAAGATATGTAAACTAACATGTTGCATGAAAAATTCCCATAATAATCTATAGAAGCAAAGCAAAATAACTAAAATTACTATGATAATCTATATATATTGGATATTAAGCAAACCAAAATTACTTTATTTTAAACATATATAGGGAAGTACTTAGTTTACCATTCCTCATAGGTTTCAAACAACATCTTGCTAGCCAATTCATTTAAAGGTCATTTTGGAAATGACTCAATCAATAAAGACCTAATCACTTACAGTCACAAAGTTTAGTGTAACGAAAATAAAAAACATCAAACTAAAGATCCAAAGGTAAACTAGTAAAAGAAATTGATTATCTGGGGCAGTTCTTATCAAACAAATTGATACAAAATGAAATTTGGTTCCAATAGAACTTATAATGAATACATGTCATAATTCACAAACTTGGATTACACAAATTTCACCATTGGTTATAGTATTTGAATGAAAATATTTGTAAAAAAGTAGTCTACAATAAAGATGTTCAAACTTTAGAATATCCACTAATGAACAAAATAAAATATATCTATAACTATATTTGGCAAACTTCATTATATATTAAATTGAATAAAACTAAAAGAATACTTATAAATCATACATACTAGGAATATGCCCAAATATTCTTTGACAATCTAAATATCAAAAAACATTAAAGAAAATAAAAGTCTAAACTTGAAACAATCTGAGATAAAAATCTTAATTGATGAAACATACATATCGAGAAAAATCTAAATTATGTCCTTAGTCAAGTCTCCATTAAAGAATTTCTTGCACAAAAAATGAAAGAAAAAAATCGAATTCGTCAATAAAAAAAAAAAAAGGACCAAAAGATATAGTAAGTTAAGATTCATAACAAAAGCTAATTCAATTAATGATTATTTTTTAAAAAACAATGCTTTTAATTTGCAGACAACTCTATAGACTTGCCCATTTGCATTTTTTAATTAGGACAATAAAATTTCAACTTCTTACATATGAATAGTAATTAAATTAGTAACAAGTTAGAATTATGCTTGGTTCATATTTTATTTTCAATATTAAAAATAAAAATTAGAATAAAAATTGCATGAAATTCAATCATTTTAATTTAAGGCGGGACCCAAATTCTTGTAAGAAAAATGATATGAGAAAATATGGTATACTCACTTTACATAATAGGTTTTCAAGAGAGAGCCATCGAAAATGTTTAGAGAGTGAAATGCTTGGCTTGTGCTTACATTAGTGATCTGGCTTACTCTAAATTGTTTATTACTTTCAGGCCACCTAAATTATAGTAAAGATCATGGACAACATACTTGTAACAATTGAAAAGTTATTTTATTGACCATTTTTTTATTTTTTTATTTTCTCTTTATTATTCCCTTTAATCTTTTCTCTACTCTCTCTATCTCAATTCGAGCCACCACTAACTTGATTCACTATTGGAGTAGGCAACCTTTGATCCACTCTTGGTTCTCTTTTTTTTCCCTCTTTATTTCGCTTCTTATTCTGATTCTGATTCTCTTTTCTCATCTTTTTTTATATTTTCATTACAAAGCTTCAAGAGCTTTCTAAGGCTCCATAACATCTTGCCTTTCTTTAATTTTTAAACAAATTGTTTCAAAAATATCTTAAGTTTTAAAAGATGATTTTATCTCTAAACAATTTTTTTTCAAAATCACCTTTTAAAATTTTTTTTGACATAGATGAGTTATCCTTTCAATTAAAAAAAAGGGATAACTTTTATATCATGTAATAAATTTCATCATATGATTTTTATATTTTTATATATTTATTTTTTATATGTTTTAATATATAGTTTATATTTAAAATTAAGAAATATATTTTTTATAATATAAGGTGTAGGACTAGGATTTAGTATAAATATAATAGATAGTAATTGTAAAATAATTATATTTTATTTTAAACCAAAATAGCGAAAGAGATCAACAAAATAGTAAAAAAGAGAAGAAAAGGTGTCTCCGTAGTCTGGGCTCTCTCTTCTCTGTTCCTCTGCTCTCTGCTGCGTCGCTTCTACTGGTACCTCACCTTTGATTTTCTCTTCTCTTGATGCCTTTTGCCTTTACTTTCCTTTTATGGGAAAATGTACTCTGGATTCCGTTTTCCCACTCTTAGATTCTTGCTTGTATTTGACCGGCAAGGGTTTTCACTTTTCAGGAATCGAAACGCACTCTTTCCTATTTTGTTTTTCCTTCCATCACATTGCCTTAGCTCTATTTTCTAGGGTTCCAACCTTCAATACTCTCAATTTTCTTTTTTTTTTTTGTGTTTTTTCTTTTACTCTTTTATTTTATTCATGTCTTCAATAATGAAGGTTTATTTGATATTGCTTTAATGTGTTTCAGTCATGTTTGACAATTTAGGTTATTAACATTTCATTTACTATTATTTGTTCAAATTTGATCTGTTTTTTAATTTTTTTGAGATTTATGTTCTCCTGTCAAGTGCTTTTTTTTTTTGCATATATATATATGTATGTATGTATTCTCTCTGAAGCGGTTGATATGCTTTTATGTTTGCTGATATTTGCTTTCTTGTAATGTAGATTTTTTATAAAAAATGGCATTGGCATTGCCAAGATTTATCGTCCTCAGATCCGATGAGAAGAACGAATACCTGGGCTTCATCCATGAAAATGGGAAGTCTGATGGGTATCTGGAATTCTCGGAAACTCAGGCTGTGAGCCCATATGCAAAATTTGAAGTGGAGATGGCCGCAGGATCTGGTAAAGATGGCTTGGTGCACATAAGGAGCTGTCAAAACAACAAATACTGGGTACGAACCAAAAATCTTTCCGCTACTGAAAAACCAGGGGAGGGCTATTGGATTACTGCAACGGCCAGCAAGCCGGAGGAGACCAATCCAAGGAGTCGTGCACATTGTTCAAGCCTACATCTGTAGACCCTGTAACAAATAAGGTCCGAATTATTCATGTTCAATCAGGATGCTATCTATGTTTGTGGCGGTGAAGTTGGAATCCAGTACCTGGTGATCGCTGCGTGTTGGCAAACTACAAAGACTTTGATGGTAATTCCTGCGATATCTTTACAATCATTGATTGGGAGTCGTTGTTGATTCTGCCGAAGTATGTAGCATTCAAAGGAAATAATGGTCAGTATCTATGTCTTCGTCGGATCGAAAAGCACCCATATTTGAAGTTTGCGACTGATGATATTGGTGATTCAACTGTGCCATGCGAGATTTTTGCTACTCACGATGGAAACATCCGCATCAAGCCCACTTGTTCAGAAAAATTTTGGAGACGCAGCCCAAATTGGATTTGGGCCGATTCTAATGACGACGCTACCACCGTCAACATCCCGGTGGACACCTTGCTTCGCCCCGTCAAAGTTGACAATCGCACAATAGCACTTACCAACTTGGCCAACAATAATTTCTGCAAGAGCCTCACAACTGAGGGAAAGACAAACTGTCTTAATGCAGCCGTCCCCTCTGTTGCCAGAGATGCCCGGCTAACGGTGGAAGAGCCTGTCATGACAAGACAAATTCATAATGTCAAATATAAACTTGATTATTCCAGGGTCTATGATGAAAGAATTATTGTTGCAGCTAAAAATGGTGCCAGTAACTATAGCCAGCAATCCTCCACTTTAGACGTGAAGCTTTCCTATACAGATACCAAGACTAGTACTTGGAAAACTAATTTTTCACTAAAGTTGGGAGCGAAAGCCACCTTCGATGTCAACCTGCCACTCATTTCTGAGGGGAAGATTGAATTATCCGGTGAAGTTCAGTCAGGAATTGAGTGGGGAGAGACCAAGACAATTACCACTGTAGTGGAGGTTGTACACAAAGTTGTTGTGCCTCCGATGACTAAAGCGACGGTGGATCTGATTGCAACAAATGGTAAGTGTGACGTTCCCTTCTCATTCACTCAAAGGGACAGTCTTTATAATGGGACCACTGTCACAACTCAAGTGCAAGGTGGCACTTACACTGGTTCTAATTACTACAACATCAGCTTTGAAACCAAAGAAGAGAAGTTGAAGTGAACCAAAGCAATATACTGAAACTCCACTGGGCCACAAGCAGGGACTTACACGGACCGTGTGTGTGGTGTGTCATCGTAGGTGTGCCATGTGTGCATAATAAATAAAATCATGTTTCCTTTATGGAAGCAAGCATATGTCTGATTTCTTATTATTAATTACAATTTATGTATACTTCCTGCAAAGTCCAGTGGCATTATATTTCTCATTTACTTTAACGTGAGAATAAATAAATTATGTGTGGTGTGTCTTTATGTGGTTTGGAGATCAATACGTATCTATATGTATATAATGAAAAGTACTTTACTTTTGTTTACAGGTATCACTAACAAACTTAAGAACATTTACTACATTGCTACTTATATATGGAAATGCGTTGCTTTGTTTATATATAAATAATTAAATAATGAGTTGGGGTATGTGAAGGGTTGTTTTTGTTAAAAATATTTTTAAAATATGAAAATAATATAATTAAGTAAAGACTTAATCAAAAGAAAAATTATATTAAAGTATTTAATAACTTATAATAATGTTTCATGATCAATAGGATTAATTTTAGACTTAAAGAATCAATGAAAGGCGGCATATCGTTAAAGCAGTGGGTTGCCTTAGTGACTGCTATGTTCATGCCTAAGAACCAGTTGACTACCTATGATAAAAGAGTATAGTTCTATGCATTCTAGAAAGGTACTAAAGTCTAGATACAAAACTTAACCAAAAAGCAAAAGAGTATACTTCTATGCATTCTAGAAAGGTACTAAAGTCCAGATACAAAACTTAACCAAAAAGCAATTGACTATCTACCCTAGGCAATCGACTATTATAGCTAGAATCAATTGCTTTAAAATTTTGAGCATTCAAGAGTTGAGAAAAGTTAATTGCCTACGTTGTGGAACATTTTAGGAATAGGAAATACAAAAATGCACCCGATTGCTTTCAGGGAGCAATTGACTACTCTAGTTAAAATTTTGTAATTTTCTGAAATGTGAAGAATTATTTCTGTTGGAATGAAAAGAGTGATCATTCAAATGAATTGATATAACTTCAATAATTCAAAAAAAATTTTTTTTTTTTTTACTAAAGGAAGTGATCTTTGATTGAAACAACATAATGAAAGAGTCATAATCATAAAATGTAATTTTTTTAAAATAAAGATTATGTAAGATCATTTGATAAGTGATCTATTATGATCAGTAGAGTTGATAATTTTCAAAAACCTTGTCTACCTTCTCCAATTATTTCTCAAATATATGGCTTAGTTTCTTGGTATTGGTTTATTGCAATAAACATTGTTAAATTCAATAAAGAGAATTTAGTGGTTTGATTTTTCTTGTGCAAGTTAAACCAAACAATAGGCTTCATCGTATCTTAGAAGCTATTCGATACAATTCCTTTTGCATATTTTAATTGGTAAAGACAAAATAAACCTTAAAGAAAGTGGCATTTGCAGCACGCCTTGAAGTTGGTTCATATGTCCTTTAAAAGTTTCATTTTAGGTTCAACTATGACTTGAAAGGAAAACTACAACCAATATACAAGTGAAGATCATCAACAACTACAAATTTGTGAAATTGCAAGTCTTGGAACTAACAATCTTAAGGATCATTTTCGTTCATCAAGGCCGAAGATGGAAAGGTTCGAGGCACATAAAATGGCTAAAGTGTTTCAAAATTTAGAACAAGATCAATGAAACAAGATTTTAATCACTAATATGGCGAGTAAATTAGTAAATTTGCATTCTACCCATGGACACATTTGCATGTTTTTAGAAGATGTGTTATAATTTCTTGGAGTCATTGGATTTGAAGGTACAATAATCTTATGGCCAATAGTACATACTTAATCATCAAGTTTAGTAAGAAAAAGACAAAGGAGTTACTATCCATGGATGCATTTTGATCTAATGGTTGTTTTTGCTCTTTAAATTGACATGTACGAGGCTGTAGAATGGAATTTTTTTTCTAAAAACTAAAATCCACCATTAAAAAAAAGATTTTGATAAAAAAAACCCTTGTAAAAAAATTTTCTTTAGGTATATTTCTTCACACTTTTCATGCATTTCCATCCCCATTTTATATAGTTCTTGCTATATTTTTTTTCATAAGTTCATATTTGATCTATCTTTCTCATCCTACATATTTCATGGTAGTGTTTGAAAGAAGAAAAAAAGGTTCAACCATAAAGCTTCCCATGTTGGCCGAACCTATCTTTCTCATTTTTTAGTATTTTTCACATTTAATATACAATATAGGTGTTTTTGATTATTTAAAGTTGTGATTATCATATTTATATGTTTTGGTTATGTGTTTGTTTAAATTTCTCTGAATAAAATATAGTTTGTTCATTTGCATATTTTAGTTTGCTAAGTGTTTTATGAAAGTTTTGTTTTTAAATAAATTATGGATATTTTGTTTTCTTGATGTATGGTTGATATGTGAGTGATGAGTATAGTGAAAAAAGGGTAAAACCCATGTTAGGCAAAACTTCCTTTATGCTTAGGTCGAACCTACCAATTACGTTTGGCTATATTTTTTTTCTTAGATCATGTTATATTTGTCTTGAAATTTATGCTATGGGCCAATAGATTTTTATAAGATAGAAAAATCAAGTTTATAGTATTTTTATGTTATTATGATAAATAAAATATAAGATTTTTTTTGTTATTCAAGTGTTTGATAAAATGGCTACATAGTTTACTAAGTTTTTGATAAATTGTTGTCGTTCATGTTGTATTGTCATACATTTTAAACCCTAGCCCAAGCATAAACCTTAACCCTAGCCTTAATGAAACTCTAACCTAGCCAAAACCCTAAACTAACCCTAACCCTAACCCTAACCCTAAACATACCCTAAACCCTAACCCTAGTCGAAACCCACCCTAAACCTTACCCTTAGTTGAAACTCTAAACCTACCCTAAATCCTAATTCCTAAACCACCCAAAACCAAAACCCTAAACTTTCCTAAACCCTAACCCTATTTGAAACCTTAAACCTACCCTAAAACCTGAACTTAAAATCAAAACTATAAACTCTAATTTAGTCATTATCATATCATTTTATTTATATATGGTATTTTATATTAGCTTGTATATGATTTATGTTTTATGTTTCATACATTTTGCTTTATGACACTACAACATAAAACACTTATAATGGCATATGTATTAGTTTCGAAATGTCAATTATATGCCTTTACATCATTTAGAGGCATAATACATTTTTGTCCTCAATAATCTAATTGCTAAATGTATATAACAACTTATTAGGGAAAAATAAATAATTGCCACTAGTTTTAAATATAGAGGCAAATTTACTTGAATTTAAAAATAGCTTATAGCAATTATTTTGTGTCTTTAATTATAACTTTTTGATACACATAATTGTACTTTTAATTTTAGAATTAGAACAATTAAATTTGTTGTTAAATTTGAATATTAAGATAGAAAAAATTGTCAATACTCGATTGATATAACTCTTTTAGTAACTTTTACAATTGCCTCTAAAAATATATATATTTTAATGATGGATTTACCATATAATATGTAATAAATAATTAATATAGAGTTATATTCCTAAACAATTTATTTTTATTAATGTACTATAATTGAATAATAAATAGCAAATTAGGTCTTTAAATTACATTGTACATTATAAAAATAATACAAAAAGACAGAGTAAAAGTTTGTAAATATTGTATTTCCTATGCTCAAATCTTTAAAAGACTATAAAATATTTACAAAAGAAAACCAATAACAACACTTCAAACAATCAAGTTCCATGATCATCTTCATTTGTAATATGCTTCTTCACAAACTCTTTGTCCAGGTGTTACCATCATATCTGATATCATTGTTCAACCTTAAAATGAGTAAAAATAAATTTTGTTAAACAAAATTAATGAGTTTCAAAAGAAAATTTGTTATTAGCCTAACAATTATAATAACTATAACTCAACTAAAGCTGTAAAAGAAAATCAATTACTTGTCTAAAAGACTTCAAGTATAACTTCCTTAGAAACCATATATAAGGACATGTATATTAGTTTTAAAAAACCAATTATTTGCCAAAAAATCTTCAATATAGATTTTATTGAAACTTTTTTATGTATGCAGATATTTTATTTTAGAATTTACTTTTTCCTTTCTAGCAATTTCATTATTTGTGTAATGTACAAAACTTATGTAAAGACTAAAGAAAAAACCCAATAGGAATGAACCATAGTGAAGATTCTTATTTGATGAAAGAATAATTAAAGAATCTAACTTATTTGGTTACATCATCTAACTTGTGTCCAAGCTACTTCAAAGTTTGTATATAATCTATTGTAAGCTCTAAATAACCAATCTACATTTAGCGAGGCTTTACCTTGCATCAATTATGACAAAAAATATTTCGCAATTTATAGCTAGTAATTTTGGTCCCAAAAAGCAAATTCCATTAGCAAGAAACAGTGAAATTTAATGTAAAACTTGCAAGTACTCTATAAAAAAAATTCATAAACTAACAAGTACCATAACAAAACCCATATAATCATTTTTAATATGATTTAGTTAAAATGAAGCTATTGGTTACACAATATATCTTCATTATTAGTCAATAGGGCATATGCTTACCTATCTATCTCTAATTCTATTTCATTGGGTCCCAATAAAAATATCTTATGATGGGGTGTTTGGGGTTAGATTATCATTCTTAGAGAAAGAAAACTAATGGATTAAAGATTAACAAAGATGGCCTAATTGCACCTGTAAAGACAGTCAAAATGAATATATAATGATAAATTAGACCTAAGTTTTTGTATGTATAATCAGCATGCACCATAAAACTTACGCTAGTTTACTTCAAGGGTTCTTCTTAAAGGATAACTTTGCAAAATTCCTTGCCTAAGTTGTTAACGACTGACAGAGCATATTTTTTTGCATCTTGATCAGTTGCCACCCCACCAGCCTTAATAGCCTTTACTGCAATAAAAGTTAGTTCAGCAACTCCACTAGACCTATTACATCTAAACTAACAACTGTAGTTTTGCTACTAGAAATTGTTGCATCTGCTTGAATTTCAATCACTAGAAAAGTATTGTCACAACACAATTATTAAAAATTCAGTTATTTTCCATTATTGATACCTAGTACATTAACTTAAAATTACTTAAGTTATAAATGCAATAAAGCTTTTTTTATCACCTTTACCAACCATAAACTTGTTGGAAAGATGAAATAAGAATCCTTACAAATGCAACCATTAAAGTCCCCTGCAATGGTTAAGGTAATTTCTTCTTAGACTTTATTTTCTCAAAACAAGGATCACAACTTGAAAATATTGAACTTTCAATGGCTTGTTCTGCTTGTGCCATCTCTAAAGCATAAATGGGTAACCATCCCAATTTGTTCCTTAAGTAATAAATCAATCATAGTTTGAAAAAAAAAAATCATAATCATAGATGTAACTTCATCCAACTTATGATTTGCATATGTAATTGTGCAACTAGCGCATTCCAATTTAAAAAACTACAAGCTGATCCTAGTAAAAATAGTTCAAAAAGACAAAATTATACAACTTATTTAATAAAAATTTTCTACTATATAAGGCTAATTAAAAAAAAAAAAGAAAAACATGTGTTGAAACTAGAATGTATGGCATAGAAAATAAACAAAACCAAGTCAGCATTGTTATGATCAAGCACAACATTAATTATCAAATGATAGTTAGAACTATTCATGAGTCGTCATTTTTTTGTTCACATCATTTCGAGTGTTCGTCAGCATCTTTAGTAGTCGAGGCTTTATTCAGTAACTTTTCGCTTAAAATAAAACTCTTCCCCTTTAACAGATGATTAGGTTTCTTTCAATGAGGTTCAACTCTATATACTTGAGTTTAATTGAAATAAAAAGTGATTATTAGTCAATTGGATATTAGAAATCAAAACTAGAAAATGAAAATCCAAATGAAGGGAGTATTTAGAGGAAAAGAAAACTTGGCTGAAAAAACGAGGATGATGGCAACAAATGGCGATTATGGAGATGACGAAAAGGATGACAATTGTCGGAATAAAACGAAAAAAATTAGGGTAATTTGATTTTCAAAAATTATGAAAAAAATATAATATTTGATTTAAGAAAGAGATTTTGATTTTGATTTTGAAAGAGCAAAAACATGAATTTTTCAACTTTGAAAAATGAAAAAAAAAAAAGCAAAAGAGAAAGAGAGGAAAAAAAATCATCAAGAGAAAGATATGTGAGAAAGGGGAATTATTATTATTATTAAAGGTAAAAGTGTCATCAAAGTATTAATCATTAGTGGCGGTTTCATTTTCATCAGTTAAAAAAGTGAAAGAAATAGATAAATTTTAACCGTTCTTTAAATCGTAAAAAAAAATGTGTCTTTAAAAAATAAACTTCTTTTGTAGTGCCCTCTCAATTCTTTTTTTTAGACTATTTTTGTAGATTCATGTGTCTACCTCTAAAATAATAACTTTAGAGGCAAAAATTGATAAATATAAAGACTAATATAGTATTTGCCCTTAAAAAAATTAAATAGAGGTAGATACAATAAATTATGGTGACTATACCATATTTGTCTCTAAAAACTATGATTTTTAGACAAAAAAATTATTTGCTTCAAATTTTTTGTATTCATGGTTTTAAAATTAAAAAAAAAAAGAAATGTTAGAAATAAATAAGATAATATTCCTATTAAAAGTAATTTTTAAAACTTGATCTAAATATATGAGGAATTTTTAACAATTGTCTTCATAAAGAGTTTGCTTTGTTGGATTATTATGGAAACCCCAAAGTAAATGGATGTTCTTAAAAAATTTTGCCTAAATATGGGGGAGTTTAGAAAATATTTCAATACCAAAAGTTTTCATTTTAATTCAAAAATAAAAATAATTGGCACTTTTAAAATAAAAGAACAACAAAAATGAGATTTTGTGAAAATAAATGAAATTTAAGGAATTATCTTTAAATATTAAACTTAGGATATTTTTCTCAAGATTTAAGAATAACATGCAATTAATTGGTATCATTTTTTTAAACAAACAATGTGGGATGCTAATAATTTTTCATGCATAATCAAACTTCAAACCCATATATGATTTCGAAAAGCAAAACTATCTTTTGATAATCTTGAAACTCGTTATTTGATTTTATTAACAGATAAATTTTTTAGGTAATTAATGACATCCACAAAAAAATATTAATGGTGACTCCAATTTTGATTATTAGATTTTTAGTCTTATAGTAAGATTCCTGAACCCATACATTGTGACAAATGTGTACAAAATGGCACTTTATTTCATTTTTTGTCTTTCACATTTTTTTTTAATTAGATAAAATTTGCACAAAAAATTAGTAAATAATTTTTTTTTAAAAGTCAATATAAGTATGTATGACAAAACAATCATATATTCAATAGATTTTGATTCACCACGATTTGATAAGTCATTTTTTTTTTAATCTGGGATCGGATTGAGTTTTTTTTTCAAAAATAGAGGTAAAGTCGAATATGAGTTAATGTGCTTTATTTCATCCGGGAATACATAAATATATGTTTTATAATTTATTTAATTTTATATTTATAAATATGTACTATATTAATGAAATTATTATTGAATACCATAATTTAATAAACCCGCATGCAATCCTCATTTAACTTTTTTTTTTTTCCTGTCAATTTTTTTAAAATGACTTTTAAAAATTACATAGTTTTATAAGAAAAATCACTAGATGCAAAGATGACAAAATAACTCATATCTCTTAGGTTTTTATTTAGTCTGAACCAAATTATGCGAATTTTTAAAAAATTTAAGATTGGATTGAGGTTTTTCCTCTTATAAAATCAAGATCAGATTAAAAGCAAGTGTAAGGTCTTTCGTCCTATCTCAATATATATAATTATATTCTTAATTATTTATGTTATTTTATATTTATATATTATTATATTAATAAAGTTATTATTTAATATCTTAATTAAATAAGAATACTATATTTATATATAATTAAAATATAATCCATCCATTTTTGTTTGACATTCATTTAAGGTATCAATGTGATACTTTATGTTTCTTTCTTCTTCTTTTTTCTAATTTTTTCTTCATTTTTATTTTTTGTTAACTTTTTATTTTTGTATTTTTGGTTTTTAGTTTAGATAAATTTATTAAAAACACAAACGAAATTGTCCATGCGGCACCATAATTTGGTTTTTTCTTTCGTTTTTTGTTTTTTTTAATTGCATACATTTTGTAACAAAAGAAGCTTATGCATATGGATGTGAAAATAATTCGTATTTAATATGTTTCGACCCGACTCAATAAGATGGAAGGCGATTTTTTCCTTTTCTAATTTTTTCTTTTTTTTTCTTTTTGATATTTTTGATTTATGTTTTTTATTAAATTGGTTTTGTTAGAAAAATGAGGCCAATGGAGATATCCAAGTGGTAATTCTATTTGACTTTTTTTTTCTTTCGCCTTTTTGTATTTAATTAGATAAATTTTGTAACAAATGTTTCCAATTGATAGAGATGACAAAACAATTTGTATTTGATGAGTTTCAATCCATTTTGATTCGATATGTGGTGATTTTTTAAAATAGAGATCGAGTTGGTTGAGACAATTCAAGCTTTTTATAAAACACGAGATTAGGACATAACCGTATTTAGGATACTTTGTCTTGACTCCTTTTGTAGTATACATAAAAGTATATATTTTATTTTATATTTACATATATATATATATTATATTAATAAAGTTATTATTCAATACTTTAATTTAAAAAATTAATATTTTAAACTCAATGAAGTGTTCTATGAGCTCTTTTTTCATTTTTTACTTAATTTTTAATTTTTATTTTTCTTTTACTTTTCCAATTTTTTGTTTTTTATTTTTATTAGATATATTTTGCAAGAATATGAGGTTAGTTTAAGCATCCAGGTATAACTCTTATATTTTTTTTAACTTTCATCCCTTATTTTAATTAAATAAAATTTTGTAAAAAAATGAATAAAAAGGTAAAACAAAAAAATTTTGATCCACTGCAACACACGAGTATCCACCTAATAATATTAAATCTTGCAACCTCATTAAATTAGGATAAAATTATTGTATGATATTGATTTATATTTTTTGTATATTATTACAACTAATGATTGATAACATATCCATAGAAAAGTATTAATTTATCCAACTTACCTAGTGTTATGTTACATCTGACAACTTTTATATTTGTTTCATCTTGTTTTGTATCAAATTATATCATAATTTGGGTTGTCAAACAAGAATTTTATTTTTATTTTTCGTAAATTTATATAATTTTTATCAAATACTATATTTGAACGTGAAAGTTACTTAAAAAAAATATGACATGTTTCATCATAAAATGCTATATTACTAAAATAAATGGATATAATGAAAAAAATTAAATTTAAGCCTATGTGATGCACGAGTGCTAATTTTATTTTATAATAACTTTTAAATAAAGTAAAATAAAAAGTTTAAATACTAATAGTTTACTAACAATAACAATAGATTAAAAGTAATTACACAAAAAAATTTTGAATTTGTAATAATGTTCATTTAATCTATAAACACCTTAAAATAAAAGGAAATAAAAATAGAATCAATTAAAATTTTAATTGAGAGATGATTATGCATACAGATATTTGAATATATGAGTAGCAAATTCCTTTTTTATTTGAATTTATAATTGAATTTTGCTAATAATTAGAAATTTTTACCAAATTTAAGTTGAAATTTATAATATCATTGCAAGTCAAATGTTATCAAGTAAATTAATTTAGGTATGTGATAATCAAAAGAAATGTGATACTAAATTAGACTAACATGTAAAAAAGATAGATCAACCACAAAATTAGCTAATTTTTTATTATATATACTACTATTTAAAAGTTAAAGTATTATTTATCGAAAAACATCAACATGTTTTATTTTAAGAAATGTTATACTTATAATTTTGATAAAAATTTATTTTTAATAATAAAATACATTGTTAGTATTTTCATAAAAAATTAAACCTATCAACCTCAATATATATAATACTAATAATTTATTATGCATACTTAACTTTTTTTTGCCGACTGTATATTCTAATTTATTAAAAGTAATAAAAGTTCACATTTAGATTTAACTCTTTTTAAATATAAATTATACTATGTGTTTTTTTTTAAATTATAAGAAATTCAATTTATTTTAAATGTTTGAAAAAAATATTTCACATCGCTGAAAGTTTTGTAAAAGAAAACAATAACATAGTAAAATGTTGAATAAAAAAATTACCTTTTTGAATTATTTGGTGAAAACAACTATCATTTATTGTAAATCCTATAATACTTGTAACATCTATCAAAAAATTGATATTAAAGAGCTAATTATATCAATTTTCATTTACTTGGATAGTAAGTAGTTGCAATTTAAGTTAAATTATGAAAGTGATAATCTTAAAGCAACAAACATATTATCAGAATGACAAAAAAAAAAAAAAAAATCATATCACTAAGAAAATAAATAAATCAATTCACTTCATACAAAAAATAAAAAATAAAATGTGTACTTGATACATATGATATGATAGATGATAAGTGATTACTTTTCTTTAATTTATCACCGAGCTTACTCTTTTTATTTTATAATAAAATATAATGGGAATTTGGTATATAAATCGATATTATAACAAAAACTAAAAAGAACGTATAAAGATATATACAATTTGTGCATAGTTTAAATTATATTAGAATTAATAGCAATAACAAAAATTTAGAAAGTTCAAAAAATTAAATTTTCAAGAAATTTTGTTTAATTTTAAAATTTCTTTTCAAGGTGATTTAAAAAAAAAACATTATGTTAAAACTATGACGAAGAATTAATCTAAAAGACCTAAACACATAAGAAAAAAATTAAAGTAATACCATAATAGTACAAAACCAAACATAAAATAATTTGTACTTCTAATCTAGCTATATATAACATCACAAAAAAAAAAAAAAAAAACCTAAGCTAGGTTGTAGGGATGCAATTTATTTCTTAAACATTTTAAAACACCCTTATTTATAAGATGGATCTTGAATATAATTATGGGATGATTTATAACTTTTGAATGTCTAATTGATTAAAATGAATTTAAGAACCAAATCAATATCAGTAATAATTATTTTAAATTAAAAGTAATTGTATCAAACATATTATGTATTTAACTTATTTAAGATAAAATGGAAAAATATTGATTTTGAAATTAGTGTAATAATTAAAATGAAATTCGTTTTATTTGATATATTCCAAAATTAATTATAATTGATTTGATCATCTATTAATCATTTTAAAATTAACACATATATATATATATATATTCAATGTCTATACATAGCTTAAAAGATAGAGTAAATAAATAAGTTATAAATTTTAAAATTGGAGAGCGAATTTTGTTTACACAAATATTATTTAAGAGTTGAATATTATAATTGAAAAAAGAAAACACAAAATTATCCTACAATGATGCTAATTAAATTTTTATTACCTTTAATATGAATTTAATTGAGAGTGATTTAAAATAAAAAATAATAATAAAAAATAAATGTAATTAATTTAATTTTTTAAAAATAATTCAAATATAATCAATGTATTGAAATGTTTTAAATTTATATGAAATCAAATAAAATTAATTAAATGCAAGTCACACATCGATTATTTAAGATCATTCACATGTCAAAATAATAGGCCATCCACCTTGAATTTTTTCTTTTTTTGTCAAAAGTTTTGACTTTTATATATTTATATAAAATTTAAGATAATATAATGGTTCATTAACAACTGTAATTTATTGTCAATTAAAAATGTAGCCATTAATAATTTAATGAATTGTGAAAAGGAGATATTAACATGTTAGTATTCATGATATTATTCAAATTTAAAAAAAATAAAAAATATATAATATTTTTGGAACATGTATACGTGAATGTGTATACTTCAAAAAAAGAGTTGAATGTACATACTTTATTATTTTTATTGTAGTTATTGAGAGTTATTGCCCTAAAAGCAAGATTGTTAAATTAGGTCGTGAAAATCTAAAATAAATTTATCTTGTTTAAAATGCTACTAATATGGCCAATGAAAAGATTTAACCAAAAAAGATCGGGTAGATATAACATAAATGGTCTAAACAATGCAGTATAGATACCAAGTTATATAAAAAAAATTAAAATCTCAAGCATAGCTTTTTACAATGATTTAAACAAAATATATTTATAGAACTTCGTTAGATAAAATTGAGTGAGCAACTTACATAAGAAAAAAAAAATAAAGGAAGTTAGAAAAAAATTATAAAAATGCAATCTTTTAATCTTATTTAGGACAAATAAATAACAAATTATACCAAAACAAGTATTCATGCTCCCAACTCTAGCAATAAAATATATATAAAAAAATAACAATAACAATAACATATATAAAGACATATATAATTAAAAAAGAATGAAGCATTTATATAAATGATATCAAAAGATAATATACATTTTTATTTGTCTTGTGCACTCAATAGCCCTTTAGGACCAAAAAAAGAAACTACTTACCTTAATTCTAAAGGAAAGCCAGACCTCATCTATATTCCATACTATGTTATAACTTTTTTTAAATAATCACTTAGAATAATGATGAATGAAAATAATAATTATATAAAACAATCAAATCCAGTTGCATGATATCATGAATGCTCAAAATTTACAAAAATTCTCAATGTAGAAAATGTGTTAGTTCGTACTAATTTATAATGATAGTTCATGCTTAGCAGTTAATAAGAAAACTGATAGTTCCAATCAACTTATTCTGACAAAAAAAACCTAAGAGGGAAGAATAAAAAAAATTGTGTTATGTTGTAAACAAATTCTGAACACAAAAAAATAAGACTCATAAAACAATATACTATGATAACTAAAAACTTGTATCACATTACAAATAGTATCAAAAAGCAGAAAAAAACACAACTTTGAAAAAAAATACAGATATCAATATTGTAGAAAAATTAATTGCCTATGTATAAAAAAAGAATAAAAACTTATAAATGTCATCACTTATAGCACTAATAAAATCTTTAATACTAACATGAAAAATAAAAAAATAAAGAATCAATTTTAAAAAATACATTGATTAACATAAAAAAATTTAATTTTAAAGCAATAGAAATTATTCGAATTTGAAATCATAGTAATGATCCAACATAAAAGAAATAAAGCCAAACTCCATTCTTATTTACATAAGAAAGCCTAAGCAATGCACATAACAGCTTTGAATGTACGAAGATATAAGCAAGCTCTTCCAAAAGCCTTTTACCAAATCAATAAACTATTAGTTCATCATTGCCATCCAATTTTTGTATGCTAATTTCATTTAAAAAGAAGGCTAGTATTGAAAATAAAAAAATATTACGATAGATTATAAGTTTTATTTTAGATATTTGGACCTATAAGCACATAAAATTATATCAAAATCCTTACCTTGTTTTTGTTTGTAAGATCATGATATTAAAGTTGAACTTTAAAAAAAACTTATGGAAAACACGTATAGTTGTGCATAACAAAACATAACCATTTTTTTCTCAACAAACACATAATGCTTCATTGATAGATTTTAATAGGTAGACAAAATGGAAGAATGAAAGAAAATATACCTAGATCAGAAGCGTACATATATCATAAAAAACTATTCAAGTATGGAAAAGTAGAATTATAAAAAATAAAAAAACCAATCTTTACATGTAATAACCTAAATAGTAATTAGTACTTTCAAACTTAGGTTGATGGCATAATTAAAGACATGCAAACTAGCATGTTACATGAACAATTCTCGTGATAACCTACAAAAGCAAAGCAAAATAATTAAAATTACCATGATAATATATATATATATATATATATATTGGATGTTAAGCAAACCAAAATTACTTTATGTTAAACATACATAAGGAAGTACTTGGCTCACTATTCCTCATAGTTTTCAAATAGCATATTGCTAGCTTGTTCATTTAAAGGTGATTCTAGAAATGGCTCAATCAATAAACACTCAATCACTAGCAATCACAAAGTTCAATGTAAGGAAAATAAAAAAACATCAAACCAAAAATTCAAAGGTGAAGTAGTAAAAGAAATTGATAGTTTGGAGGCAATTCTTATCAAACAAATTGATACAAAATGAAATCTAGTTCTAATAGAACTTATAATAAATACATGTCATAATTCACATACTTGGATTACATAAATTTCACCGTTGGTTGCAATATTTGAATAAAAATCTTTGTAAAAAAGTAGTCTACAATAAAGATGTTAAAACTTTAGAATATCCACTAATGAACAAAATAAAATATATCTATAACTATATTTGGCAAACTTCATTATATATAGAATTGAATAAAACTAAAAGAATACTTATAAATCATACATACTAGGAATATGCCCAAATATTCTTTGATAATTTAGATAGCAAAAAACATTAAAGAAGACAAAAGTCTAAACTTGAAACAATCTGAGATAAAAATCTTAATTGATGAAGCATATTTATTGAGAAAAATCTAAATTATGTCCTTAATTAAGTCTCCATTAAAGAATTTTTTGCACAAAAAATGAAGGAAAAAATCAAATATACTAAAAAAAAATCAAATTTGTCAATTAGAAGAAAATAGACTAAAAGATATAGTAAGTTAAGATTCATAACAAAAGCTAATTCACTTAATGATTTTTTTTTTCTTTTAAAACAATGGTTTTAGTTTGCAGACAACATAGTAGACCTGCCCATTGGCATTTTTTTAATTAGGAAAATAAAAGTTCAATTTCTTAACATATGAATAGTAACTAAATTAGTAACAAGTTCGAATTTCGCTTATTTCATATTCTATTTTCAATATTAAAAACAAAAATTAGAATGAAAATTGCATAAAATTCAATCACTTTAAGGCAGGACTTAAATTCTTGCAAGAAAAATAATATGAGAAAAGATGGTATACTCACCCTACATGATAGATTTTTTTTCAAAAGAGAACCTTTGAAAATGTTTGGAGATTGAAATGCTTAGGCTGTGCTTACATTAATGATCTAGCTTGGGACAACTTAACTACGTCTTCCAAGTTGATTATTACTTTCAAGCCACCTAAATTATAGAAGAATTGAAAAGTTATTTTATTGAGCCTTTTTCTATAGTTTTTTCTCTTTATTATCCCCTTTAATCTCTTTTCCACAATTTTTTTTCTCAATTTGAGCCACCACCAACTTGATTCACTATTAGAGTAGGCAACCTTTGATCCATTTTTAGTTCTCTTCTCTCTACCTCTCTGCTCCACTTCTCATTCCCGTTCTCTTTTTTCATTTTTCTTTGTTTCTTCAATGTGAAGCTTCGAGAGCTTTCTAAGGCTTCAAAACATTATACCTTTCTTTAATTTTTAAACAAATTTTTTCAAAAATATCTTAAGTTTTAAAAATATGATTTTACATCTTAACAATTTCTTTTTTTAAAATCACCTTTTTAAATTTTTTTCATTGATGATTTGTTCTTTCAATTGAAGGAAGAGACAACTTTTATATTATATAAAAATTTTTATCATATTATTTTTATATTTTTATATTTTATATATTTTAATATATCGTTTTAAGAAATGTAATTTTTATAATGTAATGGCGTAGGACTAGGATTTAGTATAAATATAATAGATAATAATTGGAAAATAATTATATTTTATTATTAAACCAAAATAGCGAAAGAGATCAACAAAATAGTAAAAAGTGAAGAAAAAGAGTGTCTCCGTAGTCTCGGCTCTTCTCTTCTCTGTTCCTCTACCCTCTGCTGCGTCGCTTCTACTGGTACCTCACCTTTGATTTTCTCTTCTCTTAATGCCTTTTGCCTTTACTTTTCTTTTATCGGAAAAATCTACTCTCGATTCCGTTTTATCATTCTCAGATTCTTGCTTGTATCTGAGCGACTAGGGTTTTCACTTTTCAGGAATCACAACCCACTCTTTCCTATTTTGTTTTTCCTTCCATCACATTGCCTTCGCTCTATTTTCTAGGGTTGCAACTTCAATACTCTCGATTTTTTTTATTTTTTGTATTTTTTCTTTTACTCTTTTATTTTATTCATGTCTTCAATCATGTAGGTTTATTTGACACTGCTTTAATGTGTTTCAGTCATGTTTGACAATTTAGGTTATTAACGTTTCACTTACTGTTATTTGTTCGAATTTGATCTGTTTTTTAATTTTTTTGAGATTTTTGTTTTCCTGTCAAGTACTCTTTTTTTTTTTGCATTTATATATATATATATATTTATTCTCTTCGAAGCTGTTGATATGCTTTTATGTCTGCTGATATTTGCTTTCTTATAATGTAGATTTTGTGGTAAAAAGTGTAAATTGACATTGAGATTGTTGGAGCTATACATTACAGAGATGGCAAATTTACAAATGATCGGTATTCTAGAAAAGGTATTGTTCTTTATATGCTCATTTAAACAGTTTTTTTTTTTTTTTTTTCACGTTTCCTTTGTACCCAAGTTTATAGATGAATTAGAAAAGAAAGAAAAAAGAGAGAGACATATACCTGACGTCATTTTATGACTTATTCATCTCTTCCTTAAGATGACCGGGAAGGATAAAGATTACAGATATATGGCTACATCAGATTTGTTAAATGAGCTAAACAAGGAGGGCTTTAAGGCTGATTCTGACCTCGAGATAAAGTTGTCAAATATTATCCTCCAGCAACTTGATGATGTAGCTGGTGATGTTTCGGGATTGGCTGTCAAATGGTAAGGTTTTTGTTCTCTGTCCTCATAATGTTTTGCATTAATAGGTTTGTGTATTTTAGGCATGTCATTTTTGTGCTTCCATCATGCTATACCAGTTTATACTGGACAAGACTCTGCTTTATTACATTGGTGTATTAAAAGTTTTGTTGCTTTTATCATGTCATAATTACTGTTAATTCTTGTTGTCGTAGGTGATTAAGGTATCTCTAATATCAAGAATAGATGATAGAATGTATTACGAGGTTAAATTTTATTGACCAATCCACTCTTTAGCTTTGTGAAAGTATGTTGAACATTTTGATTATGGTTTGAGACAGGTGGATAGGTTTGCAGATTGTTCAATTCTCTCCTCAAATTACAGGCTACCTCTTCTGTGACCTTTATGTGAAATACATGGACGTTGCCATGACATCCTCATTGAATTGACTCATGCCATGTTGTTTCCTGGTTCTTGTATTGCTTCTTGTTTGATTATACCTTGGTTTTAACTTTTTATTGCAGTCTTGCACCATTGGTGAAGAATTACTGTTAATTCATGCTGTCACTTATAGGTGATTATGGTAGCCTAATATCAAGAATAGGTGATGGAATGTATTAAGAGGTTTTAAATTTTATTGACTGATCCACTCTTTATCTTTGTTAAAAGTATGCTGAACATTTTGATTTTGGTTTGAGATGGATGGATTTGTTTGCAGATTGTCCAATTCTCTTCTCAAATTTCAAGCTACCTCTTTTGTGACTTTGATGTGAATTACATGGACATTGCTATGACAACCTCATTGAATTGACTCATGCCATGTTTTTTCCTTGTTTTTGTATTGCTTCTTGTTTGAGTTTACTCTAACTTTAACTTTTTATTGTAGTCTTGCTCCATTGGTGAAGAAGGTTGGTGAACCAAGAGTTGTGGAGATGACCAATAAACTCTGTGACAAATTGCTTAATGGCAAAGATCAACACCGTGATATTGCAAGCATAGCTTTGAAGACAATCATTTCTGAAATCACAACTCCATCTCTCGCACAATCCATTCTAGTTTCTCTATCTCCTCAACTGATAAGAGGAATAACTGGCCCGGTAAGTTTCTAAACATAGCTTGTCAATGCTTCATGATTGAAATCATCATCGAATTTCATTATCAAAGTGTTTCTTTTGGAAAATACTGTTTAAGTTACTTGTTTCAGTTAAACCTACTAAGTTCTGATGCAAAAGTTTAATTCAACGAAGGTTTATGGCCAATAATATTTGTCTTATTAATTTCTGGAAGATACTCACTTTATTTACAGGGGCATCATGCTAAGCATATATAGGTCCATGGAAAGGGATGAATGTTAAGGCTAATATCACTTTGATATGTTGTTTTTTTGAGTAAAAGAAATATAAACTTATATATTTTTTATCTTGCTCTGAGTCTTTTTTACCACTTCATGGTTATCTATTATTTAAATATTTTTGCAGGGGACTAGCACAGAAATTAAATGTGAATGTCTTGACATTTTATGTGATGTCCTTCACAAATTTGGAAATCTAATGGCAACTGATCATGAGATACTTTTAAATGCTTTGCTGTCACAATTGAGTTCCAATCATGCCAGCGTCAGAAAGAAGACAGTTTCTTGTATTGGTAAGATTAACTAAATCATATCAAATCTGTTTTGTTTGGTGATCTTTTTTACTTTCCCTTTGATTGATTTTCTGTTCTTTAAAATTGTTTTTGATGTTTTCATTTTGGAACCTTTTGTGTAGCAATAGTTCAATTTAAGCTTCTCTTCCCTCAATAATTTTGGTCAATATGGGGAAATTCTTCTATTTTTTTGTTATTTATTAGATGCATGCCCAAAAAGGAACAGTAGGGAGAGGTTTTACTTTGTTGTCTAATGTTGTGATGTTTATGAAAATTGTAAGGATTTGGAAAAAATAATTGACGAATCTTTGTATAACTTTTAAGATGTTTGTCATAGTTTATTGACTAAACATTCTTTGTTTTCAGCATCTCTTTCTTCAAGCTTGTCTGATGACTTGTTAGCAAAGACAACCATTGAAGTTGTACGAAACTTAGGAAGTAAGGGAACAAAATCGGAATTGATCCGTACGAACATTCAAATGATTGGTGCTCTGAGGTAATTACCACTTTCTACCACTTTCTGTCATACTACTTATGAATGAAGTTGGCAAATTTAGTTTACTTTTTCTTTGAACTTTTGTCGCTAAACTCTTTAACAAAGTTAATTTTATTGAAAGAGTAAAATGCAGAAGCCTTCTTAAGGTTTCATAGAAAATATACATAATCCCCCTAGTTTGAAGAATACCCTCCTGTATGATATTTAGTGTTTTGTCATTTTATATGCATTTTGCTAACATAATTTTTGTTATTATTGTATTCTAGCCGTGCTGTTGGGTATCGTTTTGGACCCCATCTTGAAGAGACTGTTCCAGTGCTTATTAATTACTGCACAACAGCATCAGAAAATGATGAGGAGCTTCGGGAGTATAGCTTGCAGGTGCTGTTTATGGCTTTGTCTCTTAGTGGGTGTACCGTGCATTAGTACTTGACATTGTCAGTTCCCCTCTGGGGTGATTAAATTTATGATGTAATAATTGATATGCTTATAACTGTCAAGTTTTCATTTCAGGCACTGGAAAGTTTTTTGCTTCGGTGCCCTAGGGATATTTCTTCCTATTGTGATGAAATTCTTCACCTTGCTTTGGAGTATTTAAGTTATGATCCAAACTTTACTGATAACATGGAGGAAGATACTGATGATGAGAATCATGAGGAGGAGGAAGATGAGTATGTTTTTTCATTTGTGCGTTTAGATGATTTACAATTCATTGGTGCATGAAAGACTGGTTATTTATCTCCAATTTTGTTTTATAGCGAGAGTGCAAATGAATATACTGATGATGAAGATGTAAGCTGGAAAGTTCGAAGAGCAGCTGCTAAATGTTTAGCGGCATTAATTGTTTCTCGCCCTGAGATGCTATGTAAACTGTATGAGGAGGTATATATTTTCCTTTTCTATCATGAACTTCTTTGGATAATTCCTGTACAATTTGATAAAGAAGTAATTCTCTCTTTGTGCAGGCTTGTCCTAAGTTGATTGATAGATTTAAGGAAAGGGAAGAAAATGTCAAGGTAAAGTTGAATCAATGGTTTATAGATATTTCATTCTTCAAGTGCATTTGTTCATCAAAGAATGACACGTTGCAGATGGATGTTTTCAATACGTTTATTGAGCTACTACGCCAAACTGGCAATGTGACTAAAGGACAGACTGATATAAATGAACTCAGGTAAGTTTCTCATATCATTCAAGCTGCAAAGATAAATTTTACAGATTTGGCTTTCATGTCTACCTCATTTTGGTTCTTTCTTTAAATTTTTTACCAATAATTTAACTTTGTATGATGTCTTTTTTTTTTTTTTTCTTTTCTTTTGGTGCTTGGTCAATCTGGACCTTATACTTAATAATTGGTAGCAATAGCTGACCTAACCTGGATTAGATCTGCCCGTCCCAACCCAACCTGAATTGATAAAAAACCGACAGTGACTGTGATTTGAAATTCATAGTGGCTTGGAGTGACTTAATAAGTGGACTTAAGGCAACCTAAAACTGGAAATGACTTGAACCTGAAATGATCATGACCTGAGATAACTGGAGCCTTGAGTGACCTTGACACGATGCATCTTGAACACAAAATGATTCAGACTTTAGAATAATTCTAATAGCAAGGTTTATCTAGCTTATCCCTCTGTTTTATTTGCTTGATATTTGTCTGATTTATCTTTGAACTCTTATTCACAACTCTAGGGCAGCCTTAATGAAATAAAGTGCTTGGACGCATCTATGTTTTTTAATCTGGTATGGTATTATAATTTTGTAATTGTCTTCAAAATCATGTAAGGTTTTGGAAAACTGTAGGCAGCTCATTGCACTAATTACTGCACTGATAGAGGAATATTTGCTCCCCTGCAGTGATGCAGAACTTTATTTGAACACCTTGAAGTTCTCATCATCTGCTCTAGTTAGTATTTGGAGTTTGAATGAGTCGAGCCAAGTTGATACAGTGCCAGGCTCAAGCTTGGCTCAATTAAACAACTTGAGGCTTGAGCTTGGCTCAAGGTTGATCAAGCTTTTTCTTTTGCTTGATTGCTGCTCTAAAAATAATCGAGCTACTCAAGCTCAACTCGATTAAGCTGAATTATCATCAACTTGAGTATGGAGCTCGAAACTTGACCTTGAGCTCAAATGCGAAATTCAAATAAAATTTGAAAATATGTAAATAAATATAGTACTTTATTTATATATGAATACAGTATTAAATATTTTTAAAAATTTCAAAAACTTGGTAAGGCTCGTGAGCCACTTGAGTCGAGTGTTATAACGCTCAATCTCACTTGACTCATTACTCAAATGGGTCAAGCTCGGTTCATTTGTAAACTAGTCAAGTATTATAAAGATTGAACTGAGCTAAATTCATTACTCTAATGGCTCGAGCTCAAGTACTAGCTCTGCTTGACTGCAAACGAGTTGAGTTTGAGTGTTAATCGACCGTCTGAGTAGCTTACAAGTAACTTGACTTGTTTCAACCCTTGTCATTATTATTACTGTTATTATTTTCGTTCATGATATTATCATCATTATCATCACTTTTCTTGTCTCCATTTTCATTATCGTTAAATATTCGGTTTGTGTTAACTATGGAAATTGGCTTTAACCTGTTGAGGGCCGTTTATTGACCATACTTTAAAATCTAACAATGAAATTCTAGTTCCAATACCTTTTTGGAGGGTTGTGCCTTTTCAGCCTGGGTCACTTATGTGATTTTATTCACATATTAATGCTAATGTTGTGCAGTCCAAGATGGTTATTGAAGCAGGAGGTGCCAAAAATTGTTAAATCCATAAACCGGCAGTTACGTGAGAAATCTATCAAGACAAAGGTAAGAGTTGCCTACACACTTTGTAGTTCATTGCATATAATTTATTTTGCATAACGTATCATTCTATCTACAGGTTGGAGCGTTTTCTGTTTTGAAAGAACTTGTGGTTGTGTTGCCAGACTGCCTTGCTGATCACATTGGAACCCTCATACCTGGAATAGAGAAGGCACTAAATGTATGTGACTTTCACACTTTTTGGTGTGTACAAGGATTTTTAATGTTATTTTTAGGTTTTTTTTTTTTCATCTTTCCAAATAATTTCATTTGTAAATTTTTCAGGATAAGTCTTCTACTTCAAACTTGAAGATTGAAGCACTTATATTTACAAGATTGGTGTTGGCATCACATTCTCCTTCTGTTTTTCACCCTTACATTAAGGTAAAAGTAGCATGTTTTGTTTATGTGGATGCTCAAACTCTGTGCTTTTGTGATTACAAATGACAAAAGTTCATTCATCTGTTGTGTGAAAAAGGCTTTTGCGTTTCATGCTTGCTGAATATAGCAGATTAGTTGAAAAAAATGCTGTATTTTCACCTCTCTGACTGGGGTATTTGGTTTCCTGAAAACTGGGGAAAAACAAAAGGCAAAAGTAGGAAGCTTTTTACTGGTCTTGTCTTTGAAGTGAACTTATCGAACAACAGACTGTATTTGTAACATAAGTTTTTGATGCTTAAACATGAGAATTTTTTGGTTATTCTTTTTAATTTTCTTACTTCATTCTGATCTTTCAATGATGTGAAGTCTAATTTGAAATTAAATTGGCTTGATGTTCTTTGTTGTTTTTATATCCATCAGTTTTCTTAGTCCCGGATTGGCCATCTGTGCCTAAAACAATGTTGAGAAACTGCATTAATCCATGAAAAGTTTGATGTCTGCTTAGATCTGTTATAAAAAGTTTAGCTGCTTATGTAATTTCAGTCCCTTCATCTGTTCTCGGTAATCCCCATGATGTTGTTTTATCATTTTTTTAAAAAAATTTTGAGTCTCTTGATCACCTTCACAACATGTGTACAATGTTTCTAAGGGAGTAGTTGTTTCCCTTTTTGTTTTATCTATTTTTTTCTATGGCCAATGTTAATTTGTTCTATGAAAATCTTAGAAGGTAAATATGCTATGCAGGCTCTTTCCAGTCCCGTTTTATCTGCTGTTGGTGAGCGTTATTACAAAGTCACAGCTGAGGCATTAAGAGTATGTGGCGAACTTGTTCGTGTAGTGCGCTCAAATCTTGAGGTGGGACTTTTGTCTTGCAATTTGAGATTCAGTTTAACAATTTCCTTTATTTCTGGAATGATGTTAGAATCTGATCCTGATTTATCTCTAATATTTTAGTAATTCCATGTTTTGCTCGATTTAATGATTACAGTATGATGATATGATGCAGGGTTTTGGTTTTGATTTTAAACCCTACGTTCATCCAATCTATAATGCCATAATGTCCCGCTTAACTAACCAAGATCAAGATCAGGTAAGAAGAGTTTGATTTATTGTTCTCCCTCTTGTCATGTTTCTTTTGAGATTAGTTTGATTAACATCATGTTTTTTCTCCTGTTCCCCCTTTTCAGGAGGTTAAGGAGTGTGCTATTTCTTGCATGGGCCTTGTCATTTCAACTTTTGGTGATAACCTTGGAGCAGAGTTACCTGCATGCCTTCCTGTACTTGTTGATCGAATGGGAAATGAGATAACCAGACTTACTGCTGTGAAGGTTAGCTAGATTCCATGATTTTGATGGTATCTCTTGTTTTTGTACATCAAGTAAATTTTTATGTAATTTCTTGAAGCATTAGCATTGTTACAATGATAATTTTTTATTCTGTCTCAACCTGTCTGACAATTATTCTTTACTTTTGTGGAAGCATTTAGTTGTCTATTGTTTTTCTGGTTGGATTTCTTCATTAAACCTACCCTTTGAAGCTCTCAAATTTAACCATTTTTTCTTTTGGGAATGTCTCCAAAAAGCAAGAAAATTCTCTGATTCTCTTTTTAAAATATTGGCATGGTATTGGTGAACTGTGACTGCTTAACATGGCTTCTTGTATCTTTTCCTCTATTTACTTGACAGTATTTAATTATTTTTTGAGAATTCAAACATAATTTTTGTATTCTATTCTCTTGGAAATCCATTATGAATCATCTGATAGTGAAGCTGTTTGGCAACTTGATGGTAATCCATGATAACTCTTCTCTTTTGATATTATTATATTTTTGCCTCAATGCGGGACGTTGATTGGCTTTGATGCATTTATACCGCATGAGCAGTTCTCCTTTACTTTTCATGATAGTAAGATGGCCTTTAAACTTAGGTTTTAGTCTCCTTTACTTTTTGTCATGGTAAGATAGCCATTAAACTTAGGTTTTAGTTTTAGCATAATGGTGTTTTCTTTGAACAATACACTTTAGGGGATTTTGGTTCGCAGAATGTTGAATTCTTGGGGAAAGTGTGATATCCGGGTTTTTTTTTTCCATTTTCAGGGCATCCCGTATTTAGATTCACTTGTTTGGTTGGGGGGAATTCACGTATATTAATTCTTGTATAATTACTATAATCTCCTTAACATATATGATGGCAACTTTCTATTTTTTTTTATTAATAATAAATACCCAAATGACAAATGATGCCTTTAGCAGTAAAAGAAAACAAATATTCTAATTGATTGTTGTTTTAATTTATAAAACATATCAATTAAGGCATTCAAAGTACCAAGCGCCTTAATTGATCCTTTTTAATAATTATGATTGATGGTTTTGAAAATGATCAATTTGTTATGATATTTGTCTATTAAATATCAAAAAAATTAGTTTCAGATCAATTAAGGCGATTTTGTACACAAACGCCTTAATTGATCTGTTTTAAAACTTAATTTAGATATTAACTGATTAGTTTTATATTATAAAACAGATCAATTAAGGCGTTTGTAATCTGAAACACCTTAATTGCTATTTTAAAAATTATAATTATTAATCAAAGTGTTTCTCTACACAAATGCCTTAATTGATTTAACTTTTAAATTATAAAACTGATGCCTTAATTGATCTATTTTAAAAATTATAATGATTGATCAATTAAGGCGTTTCTTCCTGGAAACGCCTTAATTGCAACATAAAATTAAAAAAAATTATATCTTTTATAAAAAAAGCCTACAACTGAGTTCCAATCACTTTCAGACTTGCTTTTCAAAAGGGTAACGGCTATGTGATAAATTTTTTATTTAGGTCAAATTTGGAAATAAGGTAACTTCCCACCCTGGAATCCTAGAATACCACAAGGAGAGGTGGGTTTTTAATTCCGGGACTTTGGGTACTGTTGGGAATATGACATTTTCTTTCGTAATCGGATTACCCTAAACCAAATGTGGGAATCAAATACCCACCATCAAGATTCTGGGAGAAAATTTGTGGATTTCCCCAAACCAAATGCACTCTTTCAATTTTTCATATTTTAGAAATATTCATAAAGTGAATTCTAAATTCAGTGCTATGTCAGTAAAGATAAGTGTTAATATTTTAATTGACAAGATATTGGTGATGAAAAATTAGCTCCCTTGCGGTTGTTTTTGTTCAAGGCCAATGATGTTTGGCCCTATATTAAACCTGGGGTGTTACACAGGCTTGGGTATTAAATATGGCATTTAAAATTAGAAATTCTAGTTTTACTAAATTCTAGTCTATAATTCATATTAATAATTCATAGTAATTATGAATAACTAGAGATAGTGAATAGATAAGATTGTAATAGTTTGATGAATTCCTATGGATTTAAACACTCTGGCTGGAAGGATAGATGAGAGAAGAAGAGAGGCTAGAAGAGTACTCGCTCGCATCAGAGTATTGATAGATATCCTATTTCCTCAACACAACTGGCTTGCTTCCGGGGATTGTCGGCAAAGAGAGCGAGTGAGGGAGTCAGGTTTAGGCTTGAACACTAGGTTTTGTTCAATAGGTTAGGGATCAAAAAGTCCCAGAGCCTATTCGATGCCATCCTCATTCTATTCCTTATAGTCTTCTCAAGCTGCCCAATCTGTATGATATTAGTAAATAGTCAGTTTGTTGGAATTGATGATACACAATTGGATGTTTTGTTCTCCCCATTGTTCAAACTTTGATAAATTAAGAACTAATTTCTCACAAATGCATGTGTCACTGGCTGGGTTGCATTGATGATGAATCTTGTGAAAATTTGTCTATGATAAAAGTTCTTTTACTGAATTTATGATTTGTTGGATGTAGAACATTTTGTTTACTCGATTATAGGTTTTATAATACTACATGGAAATTTAAGAATTGCAGTATATTTATTTTGTTTGGATATGTTTATACTTGTTGGAATTGAGTTGCATATGTGCTTTTTACTTGGTTTTTATTGGTCTTTATTTTTTATATGCTCATGCAAGTTAGTGTGTGGCCTCATAATCTGTCAAATTTTAAATCCAGGCATTTGCTGTTATTGCTGCTTCTCCATTTCGGATAGATCTATCATGTGTTCTGGAGCATGTAATTGCAGAGTTGACTGGATTCCTGCGGAAAGTACGGAAGTTTGCTTCTTGTTGAATTGGTGAACTGTTTTATGGTGATACTTGTTTTTGTGTGTTTGATGTAAATTTTACTTGGTTTGGGAAAACAGGCCAATCGGGCTTTAAGGCAGGCAACACTACGGACACTAAATTCTTTAATTGTAGCCTATGGAGATAAAATTGGTCCCTCTGCATATGAAGTTATTATTGTGGAACTTTCAGCTCTGATTAGGTTCTATTCCTACTTTTTCTATTATTTTGGTTTGCTTTTTCGGAGTTGGGCATGGTTATTATCTACTTGATTGCTTTCTAAACCCCGTTTCTTTATGTCAGTGACTCTGACTTGCATATGACGGCTCTTGCTCTTGAACTCTGCTGCACCCTTATGGCTGACAAGAGATCTAGCCGAAATGTTAGTTCTGCTGTTAGAAACAGAGTTCTTCCTCAGGCACTAACATTGATCAAGAGCTCATTGCTACAGGGCCAGGCACTTTTGGTATATCGTTTTCATTTTAATGAGATTACTTATGATTTAGGATCCTTTTATGCGTGTATAAACCTTCTTTGTTGGCAATTACAGGCTTTGCAAAATTTTTTCGCTGGTTTGGTGTATTCGGCAAATACTAGTTTTGATGCATTACTAGAATCTCTTCTTTCAAGTGCAAAACCATCTCCTCAGTCTGGTGGTGTTGCAAAACAAGCATTGTATTCAATAGCTCAGTGTGTGGCTGTTCTCTGCCTCACTGCAGGTGATCAGAAATGTTCATCTACGGTTAAAATGCTCACTGGCATCCTTAAAGATGATGGCACTACCAATTCGGTATTTTCCTCAAAACTTTTCAAAGTCTCTTGATGTTTCTATTACATTGATGGTATTCTTGCAAGGAAGTTGACAATAGGCTAGTCAGTGAGCATTTTTTGTATGTTACTTTGTTTGTGGTGTTACTTCTTCGCTGTTGAATTTGGATTCTAGTAATTCAAGTATGGTGTTATTCCTTTCAATATGGATCTAATTAGCTCCGTCCATTTTGCCTCTGGATGGTTACCGTTCTGCTGTCGCTGCATTTCCCTTCTAAATTGTATCCAAACCCTTCTTAAAACATGCACCAAACAGTGTATCAAATTAACATACCTGTGTCTTTACTGGCCTCAGAACCCAAATAGTAAGTTAATGTTTTTGTTTGATTAGTTGGATTATAACATTATGAAGCAGTATTTTTAGTTTTTTCAAAATTTTGAAATAGCACTTTGGCTAGATTTCTTTGGCTTTGGAGCCGTTGAATTAAGCTTATTTTCTCCATTTTAATTTCCTTTCATCCAAAGGTTTAAATTGGTTTCAAATACTTTTTGTGTAGATTGCATAGTTTAGACTTTCAAGCATGTACGAGTTCTTTAAAATTTTTGCGTCACACAATTTTCTCAACACGTGCATGTCCTTCTTTGTTATAGCAGGCTAAACAGCATCTTGCTTTGCTCTGTTTGGGGGAGATTGGCAGGAGGAAAGATCTGAGTTCACATGCCCATATAGAGACTATAATTATTGAGTCCTTCCAATCTCCTTTTGAAGAGATAAAATCTGCTGCTTCTTATGCTCTTGGCAATATAGCTGTTGGCAATTTGTCCAAATATTTACCTTTCATCTTGGACCAGATTGATAACCAGCAGAAGAAACAGTATCTGTTGCTTCATTCTCTTAAGGAGGTATGTTTTCTTGAAGTGGTGCTCAAACCTAACTGGATATTTTGTCTGATGCACCTTGTATGTTAATTTTAAATTTACTTCTTCATGCAGGTTATAGTAAGGCAATCTGTAGATAAAGCAGAGTTTCAGGACTTAAGTGTTGAGAAAATTCTCAAATTACTTTTTAACCACTGTGAAAGCGAGGAAGAGGGGGTGCGTAATGTGGTGGCTGAGTGCCTTGGTAAAATTGCACTTATTGAACCAGTAAAACTCATTCCTGCACTTAAGGTATTTCCACAAATACAAATTGAATTGTGCTTTGTACTACTGATCTTTTGGCATTCTGATGTAATTTAAATAGAGCATTTTGGTTTTTTTTTTTTACATTTTGTATTTCTTATAGGTAAGAACAACTAGTCCAGCTGCATTCACTAGGGCAACAGTTGTCATTGCTGTAAAATATTCTATTGTCGAGCGGCCAGGGAAGATAGATGAGATCATTTACCCTGAGATTGCTTCCTTCCTTATGCTTATCAAGGATCAGGATCGAGTGAGTGCCCTATTACCATTGATAAACACCCAAAAGAAAAAAAAAATTGCTGTTATGTGGTTGTTGATGGGTTTCTAAGCCTTATTGTTTGTTTTCCTGAAATCATTGATGCAGCATGTTAGGCGTGCAGCTGTGTTGGCATTAAGTACATTTGCTCACAATAAGCCTAACTTAATTAAGGGGCTTCTTCCAGAATTGTTGCCGCTTCTTTATGATCAAACAATTGTCAAGGTAACTAAATGATTAGCTTTATGCTGACTGTGCTGATGATTCACTGTTACTTAGGTTGCTTACACAGTAATTTAGCATGGTCAATTTCGTTATGAAAATGGTTCTCCACATATTGACACTATAAAGAAGCTTCTGAGCAGTCATTATTTTAGTTGTTGTTGACACTAATAACATATTTTTTCACCTTTAATTGCCTGTACACTCAATATGAATCACATTTAGGACTTTCCTATTTTGGACTAGAATTGAAAGAAACATAAGGTTTTGCTTGCATGTAACAACCATGTTTTTTCTAAATCTAATGGCAGTTAGTACTTTAGGAGGTGTCTGCTAATGATTCTGGATTGTATTTACTGTTTTACCTTGTGAAACTTTTGGATTTCTTTTGTTTAAAACCCTTAACTCTCAAAATGTAAGAGGGATTCTATCAAAAGTTGTTTTTGCATTTCAATATTTCTTTTATTAACTTTCAAGCATCTATTTTCCCAAGTTAGCTATGGTGATGTTTCAGTTCTGACGTAGCTTATGTGGTTTCATTAGTTAATTTTATTGTTTGTTTTTTTCACCTCTCCTATTTCCTCCGACTTTCTCATTGTCAGTAGTTCATATGCAGCATTTTCTGATTTTATTTTAAATTCTGGCATGGTGCAGCAAGAATTGATAAGAACTGTTGACCTTGGTCCCTTCAAGCACATTGTGGATGATGGTCTTGAGCTGAGAAAGGCAGCTTTTGAATGTGTAGACACATTGCTGGACAGTTGTCTTGATCAAGTGAACCCCTCATCTTTCATTGTTCCATACCTCAAATCTGGACTTGATGGTGAGCATGCTTCCATTTTGTATTGTGGTTCTTAACTTTCTTGTGTATTTATGGTCATTGTATTCAGTTTTTAATAATATTTAAGTGACATGATTTGTTATACAGGTTAGAGGTTTTTTACGCAGAAGATTTTGGGTTTTTATGGGTTCTACCTGAAACCAAGCTTTGATGTTAAAAATAAATTTAATTATTATTAAATGTCTTTAAGTATTCTCTTAGCCAAAAATTGTTCTGTCTTTTTCATTATGCACAAAGCTTAGGGCAACACTAATAAGGTTGTTTGTCTTTTCGTCTTAATTATTGGCATTGCAATTGTTTTGGTTGCTAATTTAAGAATAAATACTGTATTAAGTAAATGCTTGTCAATTTAGAAAGTTGCAAATAATTTGGGACAACCTAGACAGACAGATATGAGTATATTCAAATGCGAGGGTGAGTGATGAAATTACATATGTAGCACCAGGAACAACATGCTTAAGGCTTATGGCATGTATATGGCTATGATTCTATCATGATGTACCCTGATTTAGATTTTGGCTTTTTCCAGATCATTATGATGTTAAGATGCCTTGCCATCTTATCCTTTCGAAACTTGCAGATAAATGTCTATCTGCTGTATTAGCAGGTGAGTGATGAAATTGAGCATGCTTAGTTTACTGAGATTCAAATAAATTTTTAATTTGCTTTTGTTTATTGTCTCAATGTGCTATATTCAGTGTTGGACTCACTGGTGGATCCTCTTCAAAAGACGATTAATTTTAAGCCAAAGCAAGATGCTGTTAAGCAGGAAGTAGATCGTAATGAAGATATGATCCGCAGTGCTCTGCGTGCAATTGCATCCTTGAATCGAATAAGGTTTGGCTTTTCTATCACATAAATCCCCTCTATTCGAAGGCATAATGATGATTATTCCAAGACATTAATAATGTTGTTGAGCCGAATGGGCGTGTTTCTGTGCAGCGGGGGAGATTGCAGCATCAAGTTGAAGAACCTCATGAGTGAAATATCAAAATCCCCAACATTATGGGACAAGTATTACTCCATTCGGAATGAGTGAGAGATGATGCGTTTGGATTATCTGAAAGGAGGGGAATAATATTTGTTGTTGTGATAGCTGCAAGGGTAGACGAGAGATAAATGGCAATGAAAAAGAAAGTGGGCTCAAGAAAATTTTTAAAGATATTATTATTATTGGACGTTGTATGGGTTTGGTTCAAGTGCAGTCGGTGTATCTTCATATATTATAACATTTCTTCTCACCTTTTTTATTTTCTTATTAAGTGAAATGAAAGAGATAAATGCACCGATTAGCAAGTTTTACCAACTACTTAACGTGCATCCATAATTAGCCTTCGTAGATTTAGAAAAAAAAATCATCTGACTTTTGTTTGTTATGTAAAAGTCAGTTTCGGGTAAATGTTTGTTTTTGAGAAATTAGTCCTTGAATTTTTAAATTTTAAAAATTAATAGATTGATCTTTATATCTTTATATTTTGATGATAGTGATAAAATGGTTTAAAAAGGAAAATTATGAAATCGGATAATAGATTGATAATGTTGTAATTATAAGAGTTTTTGGTTTAGTGGTAAGGTTTTAGAATTTTAAAATCCTAGTTCAAGTTTCATTCTGAGTGGGTTTGGTTGTATAGCTAAATTATAATTTATTAATTGATTGTTTAGTGATGTAATAATTGATTATATAGTTATAATATTTGATTATGAGTGTAACTTCAAAATATATATATATAAAAGAAATAAAAATTTAATAAATTTATTTTAAATTTATTTTTATGTATATTAATTATTATGTATATTTGTTGTTATTTTTGTGATGATAGTTTTTAAATCAATAAATAGTTTTTATATTTTCAAAAAAATATTTGTTGGGATGCAATTAAACTTATAAATTAAGTTGATAATTAGATCTACAAGCTAGGTTTCATTCGAATTGAGTTTTAAATATGATTTTTAAGGTCAAGGTTCAATCCGATCAAATTATTATTTTATCAAAAAAGTATTATTATTTAATTTGCATTTAAAATATATTTAAAAATATTAAAATATTAATATAAAAAAATATATATTTTAATTTTTAATAGTAAAATAGGTTTATTCGGGTTTTTAATTACTAGTCAAATTGGACTTTGAGTGAGATTTTGAAAATATTGTTTAAGTTTGGATCGGTTCACGAAAATATGTAGTTGCGATCCAAATAATTAAATTTATTATTTTATATTAATATATGATATTGTGAAATTTATAGTATTTCACCGAAATTTGTATATTAATATTTTATAATTAAAAACACTTGATTTTTGAAAAAATATTTTATGATGATGAAATATTGTAAAAATAAATGATAAATACATAATGAAATATTTTATGATGATGTATAGTCTAGTTGAATCTTTCAAATAGAAAATAAATAAATTTGAAGAAAACTAGGCAATTTTCATTTTCAAAATACAAACTAATTGATTCTATTGTAAATCTGAACCCAAAAAATATTTACTAACAAAATTAAAGGTAAAAAGGTAATTTTATTTTTTTATGATTATCAAATTTCTAGTATCAAGTAAAAAAATTTTATCATCTTTTTTTTTTTTTTGTAATTTTATCTTTGATTTAATAATAGTTGATAGCTGACATTTAACGGTTACATTAATGTTTTTGTCGACGAAAGTGCTGTTTTGTTATGATCACAGAAATATAGGATCGATATGTTGTTTTGTAAAGTTTAAGGATCGAAATGAAATCAACTCAAAATTTAAGGACCATTAAAATAATTTTCTCTATTCTTTTTTTTTTTTTTGGAAAATATTGATATAGAAAATATTTTTATGGTTTCAACGATTTAATAAAAATATTTTTCATTTTTCAATTTTTTTTTTAAAATTGACATTTTTGACAAATTGTCTCGAGTTGAATTAAGCTCATGTGACTAATTCAGTCAATGCATATTTACTTTTAGAAATTATTTTTCTCTTTTGAAAGATGGAAGACAGCTTTCAAGTTTTTGGCCTCATTCCTCGCCCACCAGCAAATCGAATTTTGTTGACTAGAAATTTTTCTATCAAATAAATATTAAAAAATATAAAAATAATTTTTTTTAGATCTAAAGAAAATTTTGAACGGTTAGGGTTTGCAAATGAATTAAGTTAATTTCATTTGACAACTCATGAATGACTTTAATTTAAATTATGAGAAGATAATTTCTTATTAATTTATCAGATTCGGTAAGAACCTTTTCTGTTAAAAAAAAGGACTAATTTAAAATATATATGATTAACAAGTAATAATATAACATCTATTAAAATCATCTATTGTTTTTAAAAATTATTTTTTTAATAAATTTATACTTGCTTAAAAATGGAGTCATGGTAAGTTTGAGAAATGAAACTTATTAATAATTTTTAATGAAATAAAATTTTTAATAAAATTTATTTGGGCAAGTTTAGGACATAAGTGATAATAAACAGGTTATCAATAGTGTGACAATGTTATTTTCATTAATAGATTTGTTCATGATGTGTTAGACGGTTGGTTCGAATTTTAAAATCAATTCAAAATTTTGAAAAATATAAATATAAATATTAAAGTTGTCAAATGGGTTTGAACAAATAAAAGAGATCTAATAAAAAAAATAAAATTAAACTTAGGTTTCACCATTTAAGGTTTGAACTTGATTTAACTCAAAAATTTAAAAAATTTTTTTTTTATCATAATGAGATGAAATTCATTTGCTTTATTTTTTATAACGGATAAAGTTCATTTATTTTATTATTTATAATATGATAAAATTCATTTTTTTTATATAAAATAATAATTTAATTTTAAATTATATTCAACAAAATTAAATTAGAGTCCAAATGACTCATAAATTTAATCAAAATTAATTAAATTAGTTAAATTAATAATTTATAAAAAAATAAAATTTTTTTTTTTAATTTTAAATATAAGTACTTTGAGTAGATTTAGACTTTATTTTTACATATAAAAACGAGTTTAAATAAAAAATAAAACTTAAAAAATCAAGTCGAGTTAGACTTTGATTTATTTAAAATACTAAAATATTATACCAAGCTCATCTGAACCCGGCCCGACCTGGACAAATTGTCAACTATATTTAAAAATTTAATTCCCGACCTCATATATCATTTTGTAACAATTTTGTAAAGAATTATCCGTCCGAATTTTACTCAAAAAAAAAAAAAAAAAAGGCGAAAGGCGACACTGGCGTTATCACTCTTGATTAAGAGTTGGTGACGAAATTGTTAAATCGTCGCAACCGTTAACGACGATACAAACTTGACGAACAGGTACGAAAAAATTGTGACATTTAGTGTAGTGCCAGGACCAACACTTAGCAGCAGTGCAGCCAGCAGCAGTTTATGCAAGATGGCTCTCAAGAAGTCAAGATTTCACTCTCACCAGTTTCTGCAGCAGGTGCAGCATAGTTTTTGCAACAATTTAAAAAAAAAAAAGGTAATTTTAAATTAAATACCAATGCATATTTTCAATTACTTGGTTGTGCTTGATCTTGATTAAGCATTTGAATTTGATTGAAGTTGAATTGAGTGAAAAGAGTTAATAAAATCTAGAGTTGATGAAATCTAGTGACAGCTATACGGCTGTTTAAATCCTTGTCACTGATGTTATTCAGCGTCACTATCCAAAGTAAGCTTTCATGACCACAATGCTCAAGCCATAAAGAATTCAGTGGATTTCACTATCTTCTCTGTGTCTTATAAAGCCAAATGTATCCTTCCTACATTTGCATTGTGATCTTGAAATGAACACATCCATTACTCATACCATAGTTCTCAAACATTTCCCACATTGATTTTCTTGAAACGCACCCAACATTTGCAACATTTTCTCTTAATTACGATTTTCAATGTAAAAAAGAAATTTTAAATTGATTTAAAAAGTCACTATTTTACTACAGTAAATGAAAGAAAAACACACATAACAAAGTATTTTATTGTGGTGCAGGCCATTATGCAATTGTCAACGACCAAAAAATGCAGCTCCATTCCTCTTGGGCAAGTATGTTGCATCCTATTGTGGGTTCCATGCCAGTCTTTTAGCAAACATATTAATTGATATTTTATATATATGCAGTGGTGTTAGAGGGAGACTTATAGTGAAGTATGATGCAGGAGGGGGCCAAAACTCCAACTTCAGGACATGTTTGAGACATGTTTCTTAGCAGATGGTAACAAGAACATGCAAACCACTTCTCTACTAATTTCCTAATGGATGCCTTCCCTTTTCATAGGTCACTTTTTTTTCCATTTTGACTTAATCTTTGGGAGCTTGATTATGTTTCATCTTCATGTATCACATCATAGTAGTTAGTTCTGCTAGCCCCCCCCCCCCCCTCCCCTCTTTAGCAAGAAAGCATTAGCTAGCTCTCCACTAGCTACTTTCATATTCCTTTCCTGTCATTCGAAGAAAGCAATAAGGTGCTCTTTCAGATCAATGAATGACATTGATGTGTGGATAAAAACCAAACATTAGGAGAATGCATTGAATCCTGGTAAATGGGTCAAGACCATTTTGTTTTTCAAAAGAGGATGATGGGAATGAAAAAAGGTTGCGGGTGCTTGAATTTTGAACTTGTTAAATAGTATTTTTTTAATAGTAACTGTATCAACTAATTGAATTAAGTATTGGGTTCGGTTAAGACCAAAATTGATAGACCCATTGGGACCCTTGACAAGAAATATGCGAATCTTCTTTTTCTTCCTGTTTTTGCAGAGTATATATTTTACCTGAATGAAAATTACTATCTATGAGAGATATCAAATGTATTACTTGTTGAAGACACATTGGCTTTAGCGAAAAAGTCTGGGTAGAAACAAACGAGATACATTTAATTTCCAGTAGCCTCTAAGTAACAGCCTAACAAACTATGGTGGTCCTGCATGCATATTATATATCTTCGACACTTCTTTACACAACCTATATACCTCTTAAAGAGTCTTTTTTATGGTATGATAGTTTTTTTTATCTATAATACAAGATAGCAATAGATAATTGCCTTGAAATTATATTATATATATTTATCATTAATGTTCCATTTTATGGTATATTCTCATCTCCAACATCTTTTGAAAGTTTCATCAAGCTATAATCACTCAACCTCCCCTCAACTGCTTCATTCTGTGCAGTGTCTGGTGGCGAAGAATTGTGAGAATGCCATCTAGCCCAGAAGAGATAGTTTAGGAAGTTTAGAAAGCTAAGGACTGCTAGCAGCCAGTAGAAATAGTCGAGCCTGTCTTTGTTGAGATCGTTGTCACTAAGCCAACCGCCTTTGGAAGAAGCTGATGTGATCTTGTTTACCAGGGAAACAAGCACCGAGCTTAAATAGAAGCCAAATGAATAAGAGCAATAGGTTATGGCAGTCAAAAATGCTTGCATCCCTTTCAATGACTGTTTGTAGAAGAACTCAATGAGGCCAACCGCAGTAAGCATTTCGGATAATCCGAAGATTAAGAACTGCGGGGTGATCCAAAAGATGGATATTATTTTGCCAGAATCTGTGAATGAGTCCCTTCTCTTCTTCTCCATAAGGGCTGCGGCAATCATGGAAAACGTTGCAAGAAAAAGACCCGCACCTATCCTTTGTAGAGGAGAAATTCCGGATTCATGACCAGTCAGTTTTCTTGCAAAGGGGACAAAGAATTTGTCGTATAGAGGGACTATGAAGATAAGTATGATGTAAGGGATGGACTGAAGGGAAGCTGGAGGGATATGGAAAGATTTGGTCAGTTGGGTGTCCATGGCACTTCCTTGTTGGACTGAGAATGTTTGGAGCTGAGCCAAAATGGTATTGAAAACAATGGTACAAGCAAATATTGGAATAACTGAAATCAGTATCTTCACTTGCTCCACTTGGGTAACAGTGCACAATCTCCATGGACTTTCCTTTGTATTACTCCCATCCTGAACTTTGATGCACGCCTTGTCCAAGAACCTGACATGTATTTGGCCATTTTCATCAGTTATGGATCCTCATGATCATGATATTTCTATTTACCACGACGTCAAAAGATGAAACTCATAGAAATACTATGAACTATTCTGAGATGAGGTTTCTTGCAAGAAATCCCAAATTACCTGAGCCTTTGGGTGTGAATCACATTGCCAGATTCAGAATGCAGATGAGAAGCTGATGCTGAACTGTTTGGCTCTCTGTTTTGATTTCCATTAACCATCTGTGGATTAGAATTAGATGGACAAATCTGCTTCCTCTTTAATATGGCCGCTACAAAAACCTGAAGATCATATGTCCAAAGAAGAATCAGACTTGTCCAGTGGATTAGTATTCATTAATTATAACAGAGATGATCTGAGCTGAATATGTATGTGTGTAAATTGATTACTTGAGCAATGGGGGTGAAGATGTTTCTTTGAGGAGGTTTGTTTCTGTAATAAAGTGTCCCAGAAACCAAGCTGATTAGTCCCATGGCCATGGCGGCTGCGGAGAGTCCAAATCCAACATCCATACCGGCATGAGTTTGGATCCACACGAGAACAGTAAGGGCAATGAGTTCGCCCATGGAGAAGGCAAAATAGGCAGCATTGAAGTAGGTTGAAAGCTTCTTGGAGTGGGAGGGGTTGGTTTGAATATTGAACTGATCAGCCCCATGAGCAATCATGTTGGGTTTAACACATCCACTTCCTAATGCCACCAAGTAGAGTGCCACAAAAAAAATCAAGGCTTTTAAGCCCTTTGCTTCCACGCAATTATCTCCATCAATTACCACGTTGCACTTTGGCGGCTTTAGCTGCGGAAGATGAGCTTGGACTGAGAGTAATATGAAGCCCTATAATTTTTTTTTTTTCAGTCCACAAATAATGTTTAATTAATGTAAGATACAAATTAATACCGAAATACAAATATGCATGGACTTGTAAGTTTAGTGATCAAAGTTTAAATTTTGATAATTCTAAATAAAAAAAAAAACCTTTTCATACTTTAATTTTCAAAATCATATAGGAAAATTAGGCATAGACGTATAGTCGTATAGACAGTAGTACTTGAAAACACTTTGATCATCATGCAAAAGAGATCAATCAATTTCCCTTTGATTTTGTAAAAAGACAACAGTGCTGGCCAAACTTCTACTGCATAAGAAAAGTGAAGCCACTATTGTTTAAGGGAGAGAGAGACAAAAAGGGGAGTTGAAAAAAAAAATAAAAAAATAAAAAAAGCTTACAGAAAGCTCCACAAAGCCAAAGATAAGCATGGTCCAGAAACTCCCAAGATAAGAGTCTGAGAGGTAACCACCAAGGAGGGCCAAAAGAAAGATAGTTCCCACAAAGTTTGTCACTATGTTTGCTGACTTTGACAATGGGAAGTGCATCTCATTTATCACATATGTTATAAGGTTGTTCCCTACTGCTGCTATTGCCATTATCTCAAATGCTTGAAGCCCTGCATTCATCATTCATACAACACACACTCACATCATTATAAATATATATATATATGTATATATACTCCATTAGCACTAAAGTGTTCCATTATGATGAGAGAGAATGACAACTGTAGCAAGTTTTTCTTTTTTTCTCAATGAAATGTAACTACCATTCTATTTGTTTTATTTGAATTTGATTATTAAAATTAAAAATCTAACATCACGACGACAATATTATCATTCTAAAATTAATTTACTCAACATATCATACCATAAAAAGGGGAGATAAATATATATAATATAGTTTCAACTTTTAAATAAAAAAAAAAAAAAATTGAAATAGTTTGTGGATAAGTAAGAAACTAGATATATACACGGTCACGTAAATGATGATAACTATACTTTTGTTTGTACATAAGAGGAATGAGATAAGAAAAAAAAAATTGTGTTAAAAATTCGAATTTTTTAAAGTGGCTGCAAGAAATCAAACTCAAGTTTATAAGCATAAAGACAAGATTCTCAACTCTTGCCTTAATTGTAAAAAAAAAAAAAAATGGAAAAAGAAAAGGCTTGGAATGAGTAGAGAAATAGAAGAAAGAGAACAAACCAAGAACAAATGCAGCAGCTTTCATGCCGCCATGTTTATTTGGGTTGGAAGGCCTGCCTCTCCAATCAACTGTGCTGTCTTCTTCCGTCACCCACATGTTCATCTCCCCTTTGTTATTCCCACTTCTTTCTCCCATTTCTCTCTGCCAAAACCAGTCTCTTTAGAGAGAGAACAAAGCAGCTGCTTTTGTCTTAGTCTGTGCTGAATTTGAGGCAGGCAAGTGGGTTGTCCTCAATTTATAACCCCCAAAGCCCAGAGCCCTAGGGGGGGGGGTCCTATAAATTCTACGGAAATTAATGGAACTCCCTCAGCCCCACACCCACGATGAGCGTGTTGAAAGCACTTGCGTCTCAAAATGTGAAATTAAGAGTGGTATAAAGAAATATAACGTTGGACCAATAGTTTATAACTATGTTTTATTTTTATTTATTTATTAAATTTAATAAATAATTATAAATAATATTTTATAATTTATTAATTAAACGATAGATCACGAATAATTATGTTTGTTTATATATCTAGTGTTTAATCCTATTATAGCTTATTTATTAAAAAATAAAAGTCAAGTGTTTGAATTTTCAAAATTTTCAAAATTTTAGTTTATGTATGAAGTAAATTTGAGTTTTTATATTAAATTATAAATCAAATGTTTTTCAAAATCTTTAATGAAAATAATTTTACATTATCACTGTCCTCTTTAATAATTTATAAAATTATATTATGTCACACTATTTTTTATTTTATTTATTTTTCTATTTAATTAATTTATTTTTTCTTATAAGTAACAAAAATATTTCTTTATTTTATTTATTTTCACTTAAAATTTGTGATTTAATTTAATAAATTGATTTTTTTATTTATTAAAATATACAAAAATACTATCAAATAATTTTTTAATATTTTACATATATTATTGTGCAGTAAAAAGTATAAAAATAATTAAAAAATGAATATTCTATTTATAATAAAAATTTCTTCATTAAATATGTTGATTAAATGTTGATTCTCACTGCATAAAAAAAAAATTTTAAGATTAAAAATCTTAAAAAATAAAAGCATGTTTTTCACACTCCTTGAATGTAGCGTGTGAATTGTATGCGCAACCATATGATTTTTCCCTTTGTTTTTATTTTTTTTATTTTCGTCATATGACGGTGGTCCACATTCAACCCCTATTCTTTTTTCTTGACAATTGATTAAATTTATGGAGGAAAGAAAGCTAATTACTAAATTCATGCTCATAAGAAAAATACAAAGAAGATATTTAATGTTCAAACCATTGTCATTGTCAAATTTTTTTGGTAGATATGATGATTTGTATCGTTATATCATATAAAATGTTATTTTGTATTATATTTTATAAAAAATTCATATATTATAATTTATATTGATATGAAAATATTATATATAATTTTTTAATTTTATTAAATTTATTTATAATTTTTTAAAAATTTTAAATTAAATTAAATTATTTTCATTTCACGTGATCGTATCGTGTTTCATCTAACATGAAATGGAGACCTACAAGACTTGTGTACGCTAGTGTCTAGCCTTTTTCCATCCACTTTCAAATTCTGGTACGCACCAATGGATTTATTTCATTTATATTATCTCATCAGAGTTATAAATTAGCGTATAGATTCTTTGCAGTTTTTGTCATATAAAAATAAATATTTTTCACTCATGCATGCAGATAAAGCCAATTTCCTAAAATGATCTACGTATATCATTTATGTTAATTTTATATTTAGAGAAAAAAAAATTTACAATCAAGGAAATAAAATTTATTTTCGTCAAGAAAATTGCAATGTTGACAAATCATATTAGTCAAAATCCTAAGAAAACAAATATTGACCATTAAAAATGTGTTATGAGTCATGTTATTTTTTATTTTTTAAAAAAATTACTTTAAACTTAAAAAAATTATAAAATAAAAAGCATTTTTTAATTAAAAAATCTTAAAATTTTTAGTTTTGAAAAGAAAATTAAAAAATAAATTTTTTACTTAAATTTTTTATTTTTGAAATGAAATGTAAGAAAACTTCAGCAAATAAAAAACTGAAAAATAAAGAAAACCTTTTTTACTTTTTATTTTCAAATAAAAAATTAAAAATTAAAAAAAATATCGTAATCACATTTACTATTATGCCATCACTATGCAAATATTAAAAAAAGTCAATAAGGTTTGACTAACATATCTGTCCATGGTTGGGCATAATACATTCAGTTCATCAATACATCATGGCGGAACTAGAGCATGCTTTAATGTATGCATCTAAGATTGTAATTTTTTATTTCTAAAGTTATAACTTTTCGAATGAACTTTGAACATATTTAAAATTTTATTTCACTTTGACAAAAAGATTTTTTGAGTTAATCATTCTCAAAACTAATGAGATATTTGCTCGATAACGTAAGGTGAGGAATCCTATTTTAACTATTTCTATAATTTCATATGTTTCATGTTATATATAATATCCATCCTATCGAGTTTATTTGGTTAGGATCGTGTAGTATCAAAGTAATTACATGTATCCGATCATGATCAGTATAATTATTCTTATAACAAGCATTTACATATTTAGCATAAGTATATCCATAGTTCAATTTATAAAATCAATTTCTTAGTTTATAAGTTGACTAAGAATACCAATGATTCTCATCTGATTGATAAACATGTACCAATCTTAACAATTTAAATCAACGTTCATTTCATGATGAAATATTGATTAGAAATAATATTTTTATGCAATAAAGATCTTATAATTATAATTTTTTATACTTTTTTTTTGCAAAACTTATTTATTTCAAGAACTTTATCCTTAAAAGCAATTGATAATAAATGAAAATGAACTTAAAAATAAAAATAAAAATAATATATAAATGTAATGCATAATATAATAAATTATTTTATCGTCAATCGATCATAAGGTATTCATTAACACAATGTGTACAAATTGTTTAACAAAATAAAATTTTATTATTTAAATATTGAATTGATAATTAAACATAAAAGTAATTATATTATTATAAATAAAAAAGATGAAAATTTTCACTACCTAAAAGGCGGACATGACCCTTTGTCCAACAATAAAGTTAAAAGTTGAGAAGAAAGAGGATATGCCGACCCTGAGGGTTGGTGTGTTGTGCTGTGTGATTTGAAAATGCTGAAATAAAAATGTGAAAGTATTGGATTATTATTATATTGGGGGATTAATCTGGGTAACAACAAAGACAAGAAAAACAGAGTCAAAAGGTTGTCGGTGTTATTAATTAAACAACTAAAGAGCAATGGGTTTATCAACATTTGTTGGTTCGAACGAGAAAAGATTTAAGTTTTTTATTAAATAAGATTTTAATTTTAAATTTTGTGAATGAAAAAAATAAATTAAAAAAAATTATTTTGAGATTCAATCCGATTCAATTTTAAATTAATCAAAACTCAAAATAATTATTAAATATCGAAAAATTTAATACCAAAAAAATAAAAAAGGGATTGATGTTCAAGTTTTTGCTTCCGTTGGCTTAATCCAATATTTCCTTTAGTAGGTGGTGTTATCCCTTTTGTGTCATTCACACCACCATATCACACAATAGTATCCCTTTTGTTTTGCATTTAGAAAATATTACCTTTACATTAAATAAGAAAATTTAAGTAAATATATTATATAATAAATTTGCCCCACTGAAAAAAATCCTGGATCTGTCCCTGGGTTGATTGAAGTATAAAAAAAAAAAGATATTTAATAAATTTAAAATTAAAATATCAAACTCTTGCAACCTCGTTCTATTTCTTTTAGTAATCTATTTTACGTTTTAAAAAAAAAAACTATAATTAAAATACTAAAACTTTGTCTCACAAATCACGACACAATCTTAAAAGCAAACTTTTTAGTATCCTTTAATATTTTCTGAGTTATTGTTTAAAAATTTCACTATGACACTTGGCAAAACCATATTGGTTGGTCGGCAAAAAAAATTCATAAGCATAGATGATTTTTGTTGGGATTAAATGAAGTATAAAAGAAAGTAATATTCAAGGAATTTAAAATTAAAATATCAAATTTTTGCAATCTTTTTTTATTTTTTAATGACCTATTTTATGAACAAAAAAAAAAAAACTGTAATTAAAATATTAAAACTTTGTTTCACAAATCACAACACAATCTTAAAAGGAAACTTTTGGTTTTCTTAAATATTTCTAGTTATTGTCTAAAAAGAAAACATTTGACTTAAAGGTTATAGATTTATGTATGACACTTGGCAAAACCTTATTGATTAGTCGGCCAAAAAAATCAAAGGCATAGATAATTTCTGTTGTGGGGGGTTGAATGAAGTACGAAAGGAAGAATCCCGCTCCTTCCCTTTAGGCTTTTGAAAGCGGGAGACAAAGTGGAGACATACCATTTGAATTCCACGTGGAACCCAATTACAAATGGGCCAATTATTATCATCCAATCAAAGGCCATGAAGTTTAGGTGATGCAACGAGAAACTGCCACGTATATCCTACAACAATGAAGCTGACTTGAAGTTTGACTTGAGGCATGCCTCTTCAATTGGAAGAATTTGTAACACCGATGACAACATCCTTCTTAAATTCAGGTTTTGTGGAAGCTGACATAACTCTACCATCCTGAGAGTAAATTATTTATTAAAAAAGGAATAAAAATTAAAATTTTACCCTCAAATTTATTAGTAGATTTTTTTATTTTAAATTTAGGTTAAATTATTTTTTTATCTTTTAAAAATTAATTTGATTAAAATTAATAAATATAATACAAAAAATATTATTTTAATAATTTTAAGAGATTATACAAACATAAAACCTGTTCTATATTTATTTAATTAAAAATAATACTCATAAAATATTATTCTTTGAGTAACTTAAGAAAATAAAATATGTAATTTTTTTCTTTATCTTTGTATTTCTAACTTTTATATAATTTTGATTTGTTTTAAAATTTTTGTTGTGATTAAAAAAAAGTAAAAAATCAATTCTTTTTATTATTATAATTAAATTCATTTTTTACAATCACATTATACATCATTATAAAATAGCTCATTTTCTATTTGTTTTTCACTTTACAATTTTATGTTTTTTTTTTCCCAAGGCATAGTATTTTTAGTCATAAAATATTTGTATAAATCTTTTAATAAAATACTAGTAAAACTTTCACACTAAATTATTAACCGAAGGCTAGAGATAAGAGATTTTAGGTTCGAGTTTGACCAACAGTGGATCCATGACAAATAGTAAGGTGTCTATGATATTTTAAAAAAAAAATGAAAATTTGAAGGAAAATTTTCCTTTCGACAGCCTCAAAAAAATTTTTTGGGATACCCGCAAAGAATGATTTGTGAAATAAATTTTTTATTTTTAATTGAATGATTGTTTAATTATATATATTAAAAATAATATATTTGATAATATTAGTAATGATACAATTAATTTTTAAAAATACGATAACTCGTCATGGATAATTGTAATAATATAACAATATAGCGTTTCAAAATTTTGTTTATAATTTTGTTTATATATTATAAATAAACATTACTAAAAAATTCTTAGTTTTGCCATTGGGTTCAACTAGTGAAAACTTTTTTATCATTAATTAATTTTTCATTTAAGTTTAACTCTAAAAGATATTTTAAAAAAATAAAATTATTTTAAATATTTTAATAATAATTTTAAATTAAACGAATCTAAATGAATTTTCATGAACTGACCAACTTGTATTTGAATAAGGGTTTTGAGATGTCAATTAGGTTCGATCGGACCATGAGCACTTCTATTTCACATTATTACTTATTAACAAAATAGAAAGAAAAAATAATTTAATTATTTGAATTACAACCTAACAAAAATACTAACTGATTTAAAAGTCAACTTTAAATATAATAAGCCAAAGATTCATATAAATTAATATTCATAAAAATAAATTTATCAAAGCTTTATTCATTTACCTTTTTTTTTTTTTTTTTAATAAATTTACACTTTGCCATTGCATTTGTTGGTGGCGCACTGCAGCCCACTACATACCATATTAGCACGCTGCAGAAGCAACCTGTTTGATAGGGCAAATATTAAAGCAATTTAAGAAGGTGAATTGAATTGGCAAAAATCATAAGTTCAAATACAAATATTAAAATCAACGGATGGATGGTTCAAATGATAAAATAAATTTATTTATTTTTTTCATTGTTTGAATTTGAGTTAATTGAAAAATCATAAAAAATAATTTTTTATAAATTCGTAAAATTTGATATAAATAAACTTGTTTAGACTAATTATATCTATATCTATATATATATATATATATATATATAAATGCTGAATAAAACTCAAGAACTTCTTGCTAATAAAACAAATACAAAGATTAGGAAGTAAAAGACTAAAAATATTCAAATTGAATTATATAATTTTATTAATTTTTATATATTTTAAATTTTGATAAAATAAAATAATTATTTTATATTTAAATTTATTGAAATATATTAAAAATTATATTAAAATAATATAAAATTTTAAAATTTAAAACTAAAGAATTGAATTGAACTTGTTAATTTTAATTTTGATTAAATTTTAAAAATTTATAGTATTTTACATTATACAAAAAAAAAAAAAAAAAGAAGAAACTGAATCGAATTCATTTCAATCAATTCAAAACTTTATCATCTCTATCTACCGAAGCTACCAATTAGGAGATCCAAGAGGTAAAAACCTAAACCATAGCTGATACGCTTGTCAGCGACTAAGACACTACCAACATGGCAAACACGTTATCCATCCTCCAAGCAATACTAAAAATTCAAGACCATTTGGTTCATTAAATTTTAGATGCCTTTCGACCTTTTATAAGATTCCAAAGTCGAGCTAACAGTCATATATTTGATTTCTATTTCGTTGTCATGTCCAAAACATAACATTTCTATGATTGGTTCACCATGAATACAACATTCTTATGAATTGTTTTGCTTAAATGCCCAAGATTCCCTTCACATTCCCTCTTATAAGATTCCCAAGTCAAGTTTTTGTGTGGTTGTAATTTCTAAAATATAACATTACTGTTAATTATTTTATTTAAAACCCTCCGAATATAAATTAAATTAATGCATACATTATAGATGCGCACATGCACAAACACATGTATATATGATATAGAAATGCTTTGTTTCCTTGCATATATACATTAAAATTGGAAAAAGGAATATGAAAGCAACATGTAATTAACAAAGCATTGCCATATTTCAAAGCAGTGGTCTTAATCCTAGTTTTCCTCTGCCTCAGTTTCTTACTTGTATTATCACTTGCAACCTTTATGCCAACATTTTCATTGACATATCTCATAAAATAAAAGTATGCAACATAATGAACAAGTCATAAAACATAATTACAATGAACATGAAGTAAATTAATTTAGATTATCGAGAGTTTAACTATGTATGAAAAAATCCATATTATTATTTTTAATTCTAGTGGCGGATGCATAACTTGTTTTCGAAGTTGTCTATTTATGATATTATAAATTTTCGATAAAATTAGTAATTTTATCAAAAAAAAAAAAATTTCTTCAAAATTTTTGTTTTTTAATATTTAAAATGTTCATGAACACTCCATTATCCTATGTGAATCCGCCTTTAACCTATCATATGTATATAATCCCAATGTAGCATTTTCAACATTGCTTTTCGTTAGTGACACTAATTGATGTGCATACTAAAATGTACCTGGACAATGAACACAACCCACAGAGAAATTTGAGCTATATTTATATGTATATGATTCAAAGCACCAAACCATACTCAGACCAAAAAAGAAAAGAAAAGCAAACCATATCAAAAAAATAATTTGCACTTAAATGTTCCATTCTCAAAGTCAAAAAGAGAGCTGAAGGTAGGTGGTTGGGCACTCCTTAGGGCTCCACGCTCTCCCCTTTTCTTATGGGGGTTTATTGTTTCCACTTACTTCTTTTCCTTTTTATCCCATTTTGCTTTTCATTTTCTTTATTTATTTATTGTTTATAAAAATCATAATCTAAAAATAAAAAAGTATTAATGCTAAAATTTAAAAATTCAGACTTATTAATATTATTTTTAAAAATATTAAATAAATAAATTAAATTAAATTTCAAAATATTATTATTTATTGTTATTATACAAAACGTAAGCAAACTTCCCTCAAGCTTAATCCTTTTAGAATATATAAAAGGTCAAAATAATTGTAAAGAATCCAGAAATATAATAAAAGAGTGGTATTAGACACGTGGCAATCTTCACGACCAGTTGTTTGTAATGGAGTCCATCATGACGATGGATGGTCACATGATTTGACATTGACGATGTTGATGTTTATTATCATTGGTCTACCGACAAAATCAAACATTTGTAGCAATTAGTCTTTGATATGCATTATAAAAATCAAACAGTAAGAATCCCTCCAACATTCTTTGCTTTTTTGGTCAATTAATCTATGACGTTTTTCCTTTGAGGTTATACACATCTATACGTTAATTCATTGACTTGCACATCTTATTATATATATATATATATTATATCCATGCCGCAGTTAAAACTTTAATAATAATCCTGCTTAATTATGAGATAAGAAGAATAAGATTTATGGATTCTGTAATTCAAATCATAAGTAGAAAAAATGAAAAATGTTGTAAACAAGATTAAAAGCATGTTGGCTAAAGTATAAAGTTGATTTTCCTAGTAATAAAGCACTTATATAATGGTATACAGGCCCTACAACCTTAATGTGTAAGGTTCAAATCCACCTTAATCAGATTGTTTCCAACCATAGTTGTTATTAAATAGTAAAATACTAGTTAACTATCCATGCTTCGCTACGGGAATGTTCAAATGAGAGTAATATTTTTCTAACTAGATAGATTTAATAACAATGTAGTGGTGAACAGTAACAAAAGCATGAAAAAAGGAATATTAAGATTTAGTTGATAGAATATCTAGCAAGAAATAATGCATAAAATAGTTCAACTTTGCATTAGATAAAAATTAAAAAGAGAAGTAGAGTCTATACCAATAGATGAAAACAAAAAAAATTCAAAATAGGGCATTTTAAATAGGTAATACAAATTTAAAGAGTTAGAACATAAATTTATAGAGGTGAGTAACAATTAAAAGTACTATTAGCTTTTCTAAATTAGAATGTTTCAAGACAGATATAATTGAAATAGGAAAAATTAAATTGATCATTAGCAAGATAGTAGTCATAAGTAAGATAGTAGCAAAAAAGCATTAATAATAAAGACTACAAATGATGCTAGTGAGGTTAGACTTGAAAGGGATAGATAGAGTAGCAATCTTGGACATAGATAATGTTTTTAAAGACTCTACAAAAAGCTAATAAAGATGGTGTAGTTTTTGACATGATTTCGTAAAAAGTTACCTAACAAAGTTTGACTTTCCGCACCATTTTGTCGAAAGAATTACACTTAAGCAAAGCATGAAATTCAAAATGATTAACAAACTAATGTGCCACGATTTTTTGGACAACCTAGCATGGACGTTACAGAAATGTAATCCACATAGTACAAAAAACCATATCAAAAGAAATTTCTATTTTGAAGATCAAAAAGTGTATTTCAAGTCAATTTTTTCATCCTTCCTCACATTTTTATCCAACATAAAGTTTTTGATTTAGTCGAAGGATGCAAAACCCCAAATAGCAATTAATACTTTTCAAACTTAGGTTGATGGCATAATTACAGACATGCAAACTAATATGGTGTAGGAAAATTTTTCATGATAATCTGTTAGAGATACTTCATTTTATTCGAAAAATTTTGAAGTATGAAAGTGGGCTTCAAATTGTAAATTGGGCCTTGATTGAGAAATTGAATTTAAGTCTAGAATTTGAAAGCCTGAATTAAATTTTATTTTTATTTTTTAACTTAATTTTTTTGTTTATTTAGTCAAAGTCAAAAGTAAAAAATAAAAAGAGAATAAAAAAATGTGGGATTTTAATTTGCAAAAGGAAATTGTTAGATTTGGTGTTGGATCTGATTTTAGATTCTGAAATTTAGTAATCAATTGTCTAAGGAAATTTTTGAACCCCAATTCAAAGGAAAATAAAGGATTATAGAAAGAATAAAATCCTAGAGTCAATTTTAGATTTGGTCGAATTATGATTTTCCAAGTTGAATTAGGACTTAATCCTTATAAAAGACCCTTAATCTATGATTAGAAGACATAATAAGCAAGTAGGCAGAAGCAATTAGGCTATCAAGTAATTGCAATAGTTAAAAACTTAAGAGCTTTTTTTTTTTTTTAGTTTTTATCTTCTGGGATTTTTTTGGATTCTGGGATTTGGTTTAATTTTTAGGTGTCTTTCTGAGAATTATTTTGATTTTTGAATTCGTTTAGGTTTTGGGAAGTGGTTCAAAATTTATGGTGTTCTTGAAAGCTGTTAGAATTTTGATTTATAGGTGTTTGGTCTTGTAATTCAATTTTTTGGAATTGGGTTTTGATTTTCAAGTTGTTTGGTTTTTTATTCTGAATTCTTTTTTTTTTTGGGATTTTGGATTAGATTTTATGATAATTCTCTGTTTTTTGAAAATTTTTTTGGGATTTTAGTTGAATTTATGGGTTTTTCTTTGAATTTTTTTTATGAGTTTTTGGTTTTTCCCACAAGATCTATAATGGCTGGAGGAAAAGCTAGTGGTCAAATTTTGGGTTCTAAGAATTTTTTAGGTTTCATTTGAATTGAGGCTAGAAAAAGAAGTAGAATGGCAACTTTGAGGAAAATATGACTTTTTTTTTTTTGCTTGTCTACCCAATTAATATGATGCCATTTTGAATAGCCAAAATCTACGTGTGACCCGTGTGCTAACCTATAATCGACCTAACCCAAATTACAGATTTCCTTTTTTTTAATTTTTTATCTTTATTTTGTTTTTTTTTAATTTTTTAATTATTTTAGTTATTGGTTGAATTAAAAAGTGATAAGGAAAAAATTTTGGTAAGATATTTGTAATTTGCATACATTTTTGTGATATTTTTGCATGAATAATATATATTTGCATGATTTTTTTGTATGATTTATTATATATTTACATGATTATTTAATATTATTGCATTTTTTTTATAGAATTTTTGTATGACAATATTTTGTAAATAAATAAAAGGAATTGAAATTGGAATTGATAAGATATTTAATAAATCTGACAACAGAGTCTCTTCAAGTAAATAACGTGTTTAACTTGAATATTTTTAAGGTAAAGAAAACTTTTTTTAGTGAAAGCCTAAAGACTTTTCCTATATTTAAATATTAGAATTAAAAAAATCATTTTTGATTGAGGCTTAAACAAGATAACATATGACTAATTTGATACTAGTTTTGAACGTAATGGTATGCTATACCCTTCCCTGGATATAATTAACTTTTAAACTTAGTTCTGTTGATGTAGACTAGAATTTATTCTTTTTAAGAACTCTTAGTTTAAGCTTAGGTCAACCTTAAAAATGATATATTCACATAGGTGAACAATTACACAAAAATAAAAAAGATTGGTGGTAACTTGATAGTTTTTGTTTCTAATGCAAAGAAAGGGGTTACATCGAAGAAAAAAAAAGAGATGCTCAAGCTATAAACCATGTGGGTAACATGTTGAAAGCTTCACTCTATATTATTCTTATCCAATGTACCAACCTTATTACCTAACCATAAGCAAAATCTTACAAAGTCCATATGTTTATCAACCAACTTTTTAGCTACATACATATGTGCCTAACCCTATCACTACACCAGTTGCGAGATTAGACAACCAAGCACATGGTTCAAGGAGATCTCGAAATAAATAAGAAAAAGCCTTTATTGATCTTATCCCCATGTCATATAATGAGTTATTCTCAGAGCTTGATAAAAATTATTTGGTAACACCTGTTCAACTGAAATTTCAAAGTCGCTTTATTTTAAATGGTATGATGCCAATGCCACATATGATTATCATAATAGGAATGTGGGCCATTCTATAAAAAGTTATCTTGTTTTTAAGTATAAGGTACAAAGTTTGATTAAAGTTAGTTTGGTGAGTTTTGACAAGCCAAATGGGCCGAACATTGGTAAAAAACCTTTACCTAATCACATAAGGCATAATCGTGGGAATGATAAAGAAAGCTAGAATTGTTTAGAATTGTTTCTCATTTTAAGGTTTCTTTTAGAATAATGCTAAGATTTTTTTTATGTATTAGGATTTCATTTTAATTTTTTATCATTTTAATAAAGTGAAAATATGATACATTTTTATAACATTTTTTCTTTCATGCGAATCACCATTATATGCTTTCATTTTCTCATATCTTTTCTTATACCCATTTTCAAATTCTAAATAATGAATGTTCAGACAATCATGACAATAATTCAAGATTCAGTTTTGAAGGTTTCACTCATATTGGTAATTTGAAACTATTAATCTATTGAGATTACTGAAATAAAAAAAGAGATAAATTCTATTAAACGAGTCAAATTTGGCAAGAACTTTCATCTATTAAATATGAATTTAATATGTGATTTTTATTATGGTTTATTAACAAATTTGTTTTTAGTCAATAAAAGTTCTTCATTAAGACTATTCATGTTTGAAATGAAAAATGACCATATTTGTTCTCATTTTATGAAAAGAAAATATCCATTTTCTATTCCTTTTGAGCCTATTAAATTCTTTTTGAAGAAATCCTAACCAAAAATCACTTTTTACACTGAGGGGTAAAGTTTGAAAAAAGGTTTTTTATGTTTGAATCTTTTTTAAAAAATGATGAAAAAATGCAAAATAAAAAAAAGGAGAAAATATGAAGAAAAAAAAAGAAATGAAGAAAAGAGAAGAGAAAATTGTTGAAAGATAAGGCAAAATGCTAAGGTGTTTCACATGAGGAGAAATGATCTTTTGGTTTATAACTCTTCAAATGCATTTTGGGGCTATTTTATCCATTTTTTTTTCATAATCCCTCACCTTAGCCTACGTTACATGCCTTAAAAGTTCATTTTAATCGAATGTGAATGCTTGAATTAAAAAATCTTGAATTAAACTAATGCAAATTTGTAATGAGATTGTTTGAGATTTTGATCCATGATGGATCAAGGGAAAAGGGAAATGAGAAGAAAAGATGAGAAAAAGATGTGCACAAAAAAAAAGAAGACATAAAATAGAAAAAAATGATGACTTAAATTAAAAACCTGAAAGGGTAATTTAAGTGAAAAAAATATTTGAGATAAAGACTTGAAAACAACTTCATATCATTTGAGGATCCCGTCTGATATGTATAATGTTTAGGTTGATAGCTCAAAGATAAAAAAAATCAATAGAATGAGTTTTTAAGAAAAAATTATGAATTAAAATTTAAAATTATCTGAATATTCATTATTTGGATGTTGATATCTCATTTAAATAGTTGTGGTTATTTGCTTTTATTCATATTTGATTTGTTCTTGACCAGATTTATTCCTTTTGGTAATAAATACTCATTTTCTGTTTTTTTTGTTCTTTACCACTTTGTATCTTTAGAATGAATCGAGAAAATATATAGCTGAATTACATTTGTCATGAATTAGAATGATGATAAATAAGTGAATTATAATATTTATAAAAGATTTTCCCATTCTTTTAAAGGAAATCCAGAATGACAAGGGCAAAAAAAAAAAAAAATGAAATGAGAAAGATGAAAGAAGCTTAAAAAAATGTTTTACAAACATGGTGACCAAGTGATAAAAATCGCAATGGATTAGTCAAAAGAACTTGTGAGTTGTGACCAAATGATGAAAATGATAATGGATCCGTAAATGGAATTTGGGAGTTAATTTTGAAATTATAAGTCTTGAGAAATTGAAAAGGAAAATACAAGATGGTAGCTTGAAAACCTTATTACTACAATTAGAATTGCATGACTTTGATTGATATTTGCATTACATGCATTGCATTCATGATAGTTGTTTAATGGATAAAAAATTTTAATTTTGGGTTTTGAAATTAAATTCAATGAAAGGATGAGGAGTTTTCTGAGAAGATGTTGTTTCTAGGATGAGAAAAAAATTTTTGAGATAAGATTTTATCCTTTGGATGGAAAAATTGTTAAGATTTTGACTATCGATTGCAAAGCTTTTTTTAATTAAGTGGTTGAGGGAGATATTTTGAAAAGATTTTAAAGTTGCTGAACCTTTGTTTATATGAGGTTTTTTCATCACAAGATGAAAATCTCTGATGTGAATCCTTGAGACATTAAATTTTAAATCTGAACTTTTTGAATGCGAATATTTGAATTTTGGATCTAAAATTTTGAAATGAGAATCTTTGAACTTTCAAATACAAATCTTGAATTTTGGATGAGAATCTCTAAAATTTTCAAATAAGAATCCTTGAACTTTTCAAATGTGAATGTTGAAATTTTGGATGAGAATTTTTAAAAATTTCCAAATAAGCATATTTGAATTTTTGAAATGCAAATCTTTAACATTTTGGATGTGAATCTCTAAAATTTTTAAATAAGAATCTTTGAATTTCAAATCCGAATCTTTAAATGTTAGATGTGACTGCCTAAAATTTTTAAATGTGAACTTTTGAAATTTCGGATGTGAATTTCCAAAATTTTTTAAATGTGAATTTTTAAAAATTTGATATGAATCCCTAAATTTTTTTAAAAGAATCTTTGAATTTTTGTATGTGAATCTCTAAAATTTTCAAATATGAACATTTGAATCTTGGATATGAATCTCTAAGATTTTCAAATGTGAAACTTTAAATCTTGGATGTAAATTTCTAATATTTTTTAATGTGAATCTTTGAAATTTTAAACATGAATCCTAATAATTTTTTTTTTTTGAATGTGAGTCTTTGAATTTTAGAAGCTTCATTTATGGATCTTAAAAATTATTGTGTATTTTTTATGAATTTTTAAAATTTACAAAATTTTGAATTTTTGCATGTAGACACCAATTTTGTCTGGGTCTCGATTTAAATTTTTTAGTTTTATTGAACTTATGGGCCAAGGCCTAATTTCTTTTTTGAGCCCGAGCCCACTGTTGATTCATTAATTAAACATTAAAAAAATAAACAAAACAAAAAAAATAGAAAAGCAAGCAAGGGATTGATGCTTTGCACGAGCCACCATTGCAGCCACCAAGCCAAGCACCCCCTATAGCTTATCCAGTCCCCTCACTAGCCGCCCTACAGCCTCTTTAGTCACTTCACCAGCCACCTTATAGCAGCCCCTAGCCATACCTGCAGCCACCCAGATCCCCAACTCCTTAAAGCCCAAGCGTTTTCCCATCTGATCTCTCTCAGATGCCCAAAAACCCTATTCATTTCACTCCCACTAGAAACCCCAAGCTCAGACACCCTGCCTTTCGCCTACTAGAAGCCTAGAGACCCCTACACAAGCACCCTAGCTTTTCAATACCCAGAAACCTCGAGTTTCCTATACCTAAAAATCCTTAGCACACGCCCATGAACCCGAAGCTGCACCATCACCTTGCCCAGCCACGTCCACGCCCCACAAGCCTTTACGCTCTAACCTAGACATCGACCAACCCAAAACCCCCTTACCCATAAGAAAGTTAAGAAAAAACCAAAACCAAATCCACAAAACAAAAAAACAATCATTCCCGCAGGGACGAACCCAATGCTGAGCTACCTGTAAACACAAGAAATCATCATTAGTTTCGTTTAAAAAAAATCAATTTTAGTTTATAAAAAAAAATGAAGGGAGACCAAAACTTTAAGTCCCGATCTACATCAATCGGGCTTGTTTTCAAAGAAAAGAACACCAGTTCCGAAAAGATCACATTGAGGAGAGGATTTGAGGAATTTTTTATGTTTTTCGATGATCGATGACAACCACCAGTGATAGTCGGGGCAGCGACCGACGTCGATGTAGGTGGCAAGTGGCCTGACTTGAGCTCTCCCTAGATCTCTGAATTTTTTTTTCTAGAATAAAAAAAAATGAGCTGAAAAAAATTGGTTTTAAATAGAAGACTAAAAGCCCAAAATGATGTCGTTTTAGCCAATGGGGATCCATGCGTGGATTCGGATCCGACCCAGGATCGTGCGACCTAACTTGATGACCCGTCTTTCAACCAACCCTCAATCGGTCCAAAAGAACCGCCACAGAACCGGTTCGAACCGATCTAAACCACCAAATTGCTGAGCCTTCCAGATCGACCGTTGACCGGATTGTTGATCGGTCCAGTTCATATTTTTTATTTTTATTTTTAATTTTATTATTTTTGTTATTTTGAGTTTTATTTTTAATATTTATGCATGATAAATTTTTTAAAATTTCTTAGAATAAATATTTTATTGTTTTTAATAATAATATAAATGAAAACAAAATAGGATAATAACTAAAAAATATATATTAAAAATGCTTGAAAAATAGTAATAATAATCTAAAAAAATAATAATAAGAATAGAATAATAATTTTTTATTTTTTCTGCTTAGATGTTGGAGGGAATAAAAACCTCAAACCCTAAAATATAATTTCGCCTAGATGTTGAAAAATTATAAAAAATTTTAAAATATAATAATAATAATAAATTTTCATTAAAAAAAGAAAATATATGAAAAATTAATTTTCTAAAATCATGAAAAAATAAAACTTGCTCCGAAAAGTCCGCCTAGATGTTAGAGATTTTTAGAGATGTTCATATTTTTTTAAAATTAAAAAATAAAATCCCTAAAACTTTCAAACCTTAAAATTAAACCCTAAACCTTTCAAACTCTAAAAATGAAACCCTAAACCTCCAAACCCTAAAATTAAACCCTAGACCCTCCAAACCTTAAAATTAAAACCCCAAACCTCTGAACCCTAAAACTAAAACCTTAAACCCTTTAAACCTTAAAATAAAAAATCTAAACCCTAAAGCCTAAATCAAAACCCTAAACTTTCCAAACCTTAAAATTCAAGCCCTATAACTCTTACAACTTAAACCAAAACCCTAAAATTTGAAAGTCAACAAATCTTTAAAACCTTGGCCTAAGCTTTAACCAAAACCATTCCAAAATCCTAAGGATACATGCAAAAATCTCAAGTGGAGTAATTTCTTCTCGAATGCCACCTAGATTATATGGTATTTAGAAAACTTTATTCCATTAAGTTTGTCAAGTAGGTCCTTAATTCGCTTTAATAATGAGATTAATAACTAATTAATAATAAAAGTATGTTAATAAAATGAGATCTTAAATATGAATAGTCGCACCTAAGCTCTGCCTAGATGTTGGAGAGTTAAGGTGGTTTCATTATATTTAAGAATCCAATTTCAAATTTGCATTTTGTATTCATACACAACATCTATTGGCTTACATGCATTTATTTATTATTGTTTGCACTCATTTGTATTTTTTTGTCTTTAATTTTACTTGTAATCTGATAATACCATCATTTACTTTTTTGCATAATTTTTTTTTAATTTACTTACTTTTAAAATTTTGATATTATAATAAAACAAAAATAACATTTCGAATGAAATGATTCTCGGTATTTTGCCTAGATATTGGAGAGTTACTAATAATTATTTTTCACTAAGAATGTTATTTTTATTTTAAGGAATATTGCGTTAAATCTTAAGCGAAAATAGTTATTTTAAATTTTACTTAGATGTTGTAGAATTTTAAGATAATTCTTTAACTTAAATGTTTATTTAATATTTCGAAATAAAGAATTTTAGCAAAACTTTATTTATTTATTTTTTAACGAAAGGGATTATTATTGAATTTCAAATTAAAATCATTTCATCCAACACTGAAAATAGCGCATAATTAATTGGTACCAATTTATGAACGTTGTGAGGGTACTAACCTTCCCTATGCGTAACCGACTCCTGGACCCAATCTGGTTTTTGTAGATTGAAATTTATTTTTTGATAAACTTTGAACCTGTTTTTATAGTTTTGTTAAAATGATAAATTTTTATATGGCTAATCACACCCTAAAAAAAAATTGGTGGTGACTTTCTCAAATTTTTTCGATTTTAAAATCCATTATTTCTGGCGATTCCAAAAAGGTTATGACATTGCGAATCTTAAATCTTTTGCGAATCTTTGAATATTTGTAAATCTTGAATCTTTTGTGAATTATGAATCTTTTACGAATTTTTGAATCTTTTGCCAACCTTTGTATCTTTTACAAATCTTTAAATCTTGGTAAATTTTGAATCTTTTGTGAATATTGAATCTTTTAAGAATCTTTAAATCTTTTGTAAGCCTTTGAATTTTTTACGAATGTTTGAATTTTTGTGAATTTGAAATCTTTTACAAACCTTTAAATCTCTTTCAAATCTTTGTGAGTCTTTGAAATCTTGTGAATTTTTGGATTCTTACAAATCTTTCAATTCTTTTTGTAAGACCTTATGAATCTTTAAAATTTTGCAAACTTTTGAATTTAATTGTGAATTTTTGAATTCAAATTGTGAACCTTTGAATTTTAAGTTGGAAACTTTTGAAAAGAGCACAAACTGCAAATCTTTATTTCATATAAGAATTTTTCAATTTTCATTTTCAGTAAGATTTTGATGAAATGGTTGTTTATATCTTTGTATAATTCTTGTTTAAAAAAAAAGTGCAAATAAAGACAGTTACAGACACCTTATTTTTTTTGAAAAATTTTTTGTTATCAAAGTAGGCTTTGAATTGTAAATTGGGCCTCGATTGAGAAATTAAATTTAGGTCCAAAATTTGAGAGCCTAAAATAATTTTTATTTTTATTTTTATTTACTTTTTAGCTTAATTTTTTGTTGATTTAGTCAAAGTCAAAAGTAAAAAAAAAAAAAGGAATAGAAAATGGGATTTTAATTTGTAAAAGAAAATTTTTAGATTGGTGTTGGATTTAGTTTTAGATTATGGAATTTAGTGATCAATTGCCTAAGTAAATTCTTAAACCTTAATCCAAGGAAAAAGGAAAGATTATAGAAGGAATAAAATCCTAGGGGCAATTCTAGATTCGGTAAAATTATTATTTTCCAAGTTGAATTAGAACTTAATCCCTATAAAGAGATCCTAATCTGTGATCAAAAGACACAACAAGCAAAAAGACAGAAGCAATTAAGTAAACATAACCAATCAAGCAATTACAGTAGTTAAAGGCTTAAGATTTTTTTTTTGGGTTTTTATCTTCTGAGATTTTTTTTGGATTTTGGGATTTGGTTTAATTTCTAGGTGTTTTTTTTAGCATTATTTTGGTTTATGAATTTGTTTAGGTTTTGGGGATTGGTTCAAAATTTGTGGTGTTCTTGAAAGCTATTTAGGATTTTGATTTGTAGGTTTTTAGTCTTATAATTCAACTTTTTGGAATTGGGTTTTGATTTTTAAGTTGTTTAGTTTTTTATTCTAAATTTTTTTTTTTTGGATTTTGGATTTTGGATTGGATTATCTAAGAGTTATATGTTTCCTAAGAATTTTTTGGAATTGTAGTTGAATTTCCAATTTTTTATTTGAAATTTTCAGTGGGTTTTTGGTTTTCTAAAGAGATCTACGACGTTCGAGTTTATGGGAATTCTTTGAGTTTCATTTGAATTTTTTAGTGTCGTTTGAATTTTCAAGCATCGAGATCTTAGATTTTGGCATATATTTGGTTTTCTGGTTGAATACTTTAATGGAAATTCTAGAGAGAGAAAATAGAAAATGAAGGTTAGAGAGAGAAACAAAATGGGAAGTTAAAGGAAAATATAATTTTTTGGCTTTTACACCCATTTAATATGATGTTGTTTTGAAAAGCCAAAATCTACGTGTGACTTACGTGCTAACTTGCAATTGACCTGACTCGAATTGCATGTGTCCTTTTTCTTTTTCTTTTGATTTTTTTATCTTTATTTTTTATTTTTTTTCCATTTTGATTTTTTTATTATTTTAATTGTTGAATGAATTAAAAAATGATGAAAAAATTCAATAGCTGTTGTCCTTACTCTTCTGTCGGTGTGACCAGAGTTCTCAATGTTTTTACCTCTTCTGCTATTTTTTCTACCTTAATTACCATCTTGCTTATCTAGGTTATAAGATGTTTTATGTATCTTTGCCTTCCCAACCCTTCTCTTTTACCAAATCATACTTGATAGGATAACTCCTTATGCTTTTTTGTGAATGCCATGATATGATTTCCCTACTCACTCAATTTCTATTTTAATGTCTAGATATACCTTCTAAGCATCTCATTTTTTTGTTAAGCTTCCATATAATCATCCTCCATTTGGGAACATTCTCTTTTTAATTTTTTGTTATCATAAGTCAAATCAATGATATTTATTTTTTTAACCTTCACTTGTATGTACAATCTTTTATGCTCTTACCTCAGCTCCATCAATTTCGTAAGGGCAACATCACATTCTCTAATAGCCATTTGAGTCTTGCTCTTAGCCTTTAACATTTTGTGTTGTTGATGAAGTTCAGCCTAATCCTTAACTATTGTATCACCATATTTGGAAACCTCATGGACTTTGACTTTAAACTTTTTTGCTTTATCTTTCCACTGCCATTTTTTTCTTGAAACCTTAGAATTTCTTGCTTTAATTTATTTTTCTCAATTTCCAATTCCTCCATTGCAATTTCCAACTTTAAAGGCACCTTGTCCAACATCTAATTCACTAATTGGACATAATCCGTGGATGCAACCTCATTGCCCCTATTGGCTCTTCACATCAAATACCCCTGAGTAACTTTATCAGTGAATGATCCAGGGCTCATTCTACTGGGCTTTTTCTAGACCTTAATTATAATATCAATTTTTTGAAAAGTTTTAAGTTTTTCATATAAACAATCGAATTGGCTGAGCTTGTATGTCATAGGAACGAATTGTTCAGCTTTATACTGTTTCATTACCATCAACAATGCATAACTTGTTAACCCCTATAAGCTTAAAAATGGAACCCTTACCTCATCTCTACATTGATATAGCATGGGTTTTCGATTTATCAATGGGACTAGCCATTTCACTTGACAAGTCGTGAGCTTCTGCAATAAATATTTCCATTCATTCTTGATTTTTGCTTCTAGCCATTCATTTTTGAAAAACTCTTTAATGGGGTTTCAATTACAAAAATAGAGTTTGGAACAAATACTCTTCTTGCATTCAAAATGGCTCTTCATCCATAAATACAATAATGGTGTGCAATTCAAGAAACACATTTTATCATTCTATTTGTAAAAACTCAATGATCTGATAGTTTTTATCAATATCGCCAGTGAAGGATTACATCTTCTCTTAATCTACTCAAATAAATCCACCAACTTTATCTCAATAAGACCTAAAACTTTGGGGAATATTACCATCCCATATAGTGCTCAAGTAAACACATTCATTCATTGGTCCTTATCAAGGATATAATAATGAAATCTCAAAGAAAGTCCTATAGAATACCTTTATGTCCTTCATTTTCTTAGACATGAGAATCTATGAGCTCTTTTTCTATTCTTAAAATATGAGCCAACTTTTTACAATACCCCAATTTTTGTTTCTTCACATATATTCTATTTAGATACTAGAGATGTATACCTACTAGAATCGAATACTCTTCTATAATAGACACCAAATAAATTTCAATAAAAATGAAACAACAATAATAGGGATCTTAAAATTGTACCATCACCTTAATGAGTGAGTTTTGAACTTTCATTGACAAGAGATGTGTAACATGTCCAAACTTCTGACAAAAAGCTTACTGCCTGAAAGGAGCCATGTTATTCCATATGTCTGATAGGTCTTTCAAATCGTTTTGTTTAAGGAGCAATCGAACTTTCTTAGGTAAATTAGAGGCATAACCAGGTGGTAAACAATTCCCTTCTTTTTGTTGTTTCCTTTCAGACTTTATCTTCACATCTATGGATGAATCACATTCGAAAAATGTAGACAATATGCAAACTTGATGTTCTGTAGGTTCCATGAAAGCTTTTGTTAAAGATATCTTTAGAGTAAGAATAATATGTAATATGTATATATGTTTATGAATATACATAAAAAGAAAAGCAAATAAGAAATCAGTTAGTCACTTTAATACAAAATAAAAGATAAACACCAGTAGAATGTAATAACAACATAACCCTAAATTTTGGATAACTACAAAGGGTAAAAAAACATGGCTCTACCTATGGGTTAAGCTTATAAGGTTAACTATATGTATCTTAGGTCAAAAGTTTTTAAATTGTTTATTACATTTTTGTCCATCACAGACTAATAAGACATATCAATCTTTGCCCATTATAGGCTACAAGTGAAAATGATTCAATTTAAGTGAAAGTATTATGTTAACCCATGCGGAGATATGAAATCTCACAAAAGGCATAGGTACTTTACTTCTTCCTAAGAGATAAAACTCGGGTCTAAAGCTCATACTATGCATATACAAGTAAATGACAGGTATATGAAAATGAATAAATGAAAAGCTAAATAAAATAAAGAAGAAAAAAGAAATAAAGGAAAAAAAATCTCAAATTTATTAGGTTAGGCTTTGATAACAAGAAATCATTTACTAGCCTGACTCTCGATGTTCTCAGTGGAGTTGCCAAACTATCATAACATATGGATTTATGAACCTACCGCTAGACATGGATTAAAGAAGTCACAACTAATCTTTTTTTGTTAAGATGTTATTGATCACTTGATCGAATATATCCTATTTAAAGAGGAGTCTCAATATTGACTTAGGTATCTTTAAATAGTAAATTTTAGTCTATGAAACCAAATTTTAGATTTAAAAGTATGGTTACAATTCAGAAATGTTATAGTACACTCATAGCGCCCATCCAAATGATGGTACCGGTTTGATTATAAATTATCCAAGCCTTAACCATATTTATAATTTATCAAAATATTTAATATTGAAAATTAATTTTAAAATTACTCCAATAGTTTGGTAACAATTTAAGATAATTCTCACATTTCAGAAGTATTCATGGAGACTAGTATCCCACCCTGAAGAGACTTTGTTGTTGGATTCATTTAAATTTTAGTTAAAGAAATAATCAGTAAAATCTTTTAATAGTTTGGTAAGATTTATTTGATACAAATCTCTCAATAATTTAGTGATATTTTATTATAAAATTATTTTTTAAAAAATATATTAAATCTTTTAATAGTTTGTTAAGATTTAAAATGCAAATTGTCCAATAGTTTGGTAGGATAAAATACAAAATATTTTATTAACAATTTTTTTTTTGAAAATTGATTTATGAGATTTTTCAATAATTTGATAGAATTCATAAAAAGTTAAATTCATGAAGAAACCTCTAATAGTTTAGTAAGATTCATAAATTCTCTTTAGAACCATTTTTATTATATCTTTTTTTTTTATTATTATTATTATTTGAAAGAAATTGATAATAATGATAATAAATGAAATTAAAAAGAATCTAAAAAAAATAAAAATAAAAAACAAAAATAAAACAAATAAAATGAAATAGAAAATAAATAAGAAAATCTAGAGAAATAAAATAAATAAAAATGTAAATAGAAAATAAAACGAAAAAAAAAAATCTATGATCGAGTCAGGTCCAACATGCGGGTCATGCATAGGTCATCAGGTCGACGTGTGGATCCCAGGCCTTCAAAATGGCATCTGTTTGGTGCAGTATAAAAGCCTAAGTCCTTTTTTTTTTTTCAGAAACCTTTAGCCTTCTCTCTCTAGGATAAATTTCTCTCTCACCTCTCTCTAAATTCCTATATTCGATTACTAAAAACTGGGTTTAATCACCGATTTCTAAAAAAATGGCTGGAACTTGATTGAAAACTTCAAAGTTTGTTGAAAAATTCAATCGAAAAATTCAAACATTTAAACAAAACCTAGATTTTTTCATATTTTTTTCTAGATTTCCTAGATTTTTCCAAAAAAAATCCCGTCTTTCAAAATTTTTCAAAGATTCCAAACAATTTTTCTTTTCACCAAACTTAGAAACCCAACTATTAACTAGCCCTAAAACAAAATCGTCCAAACAACAACCAAATCCAAAATCTTCCCCCATTTTTTCCTTTGCCTTCTGTGTGATTTTTGTGTCCCATTTATAGCCTGTTTTAGTAGTGATTTTAGAGGTTAAATCAATTTAATCTAGGCTTGAATACTGGGATTTGATCTGCTTAATTTGGGTGATTTATCTTAGACTTAAATCCTAGTCAATTTAGTCCCTAACTTTACACATATAGATCTTGATTCCAAAAAATATTCTTCCTATTTTATTCATTTGTTAAGATAGAAAAAAGGAAAATGAAGATTAAAGTAAAAATAAACAAACTAATAGTAATAATAATGATATTGGTTGAATCAAAGACTATATCTGATTAATAAATATCGAGCTCAAAACCCAAACAAAATAATACAAAATGCAAAAAACCCAAACATAAATCTCTCCAAGGTTTGACGATTTGAAAGAGATTTGAATTGACAAATTAATCATACCCAAAACAAAAATGAGTGTCTACAATATTAAAAGGGAAAAAAAGAGAGTAAAATGAAAAGGAAGAAAAAAAATAAAAAGAGAGAGGATGCTGGCAAAAAGAGTTTAAGAAAAAAATCCCTTCCTCCGTTCCCTTTTTAGTCCTCATTATCTCTTTTTTGATCTATTTTTTTTTTCAACCTTATCCTTTTACTTTTAAGACCCTCTTACTTATCCATCTATCTTTTTAGAATGTTCTCATATCTTTCTAAACACAATAACTTCAAAAAGCAATAAAATTTCTTTTATGTCTCTTAATAGACAAGTGTCACATAAAGAAAGGCTAGAGACAAGTTTATATGGTAATTAGATTATATATATATATATATATATATATTGAATGATATGATTACATTCATTATCAAATCGATATGTACTTATATGATGAATCAATTTTTATCATGAATCGTTAGCATGTTTATCAATATACAGACGAATCAATGATTATTGTATGATACATTTCAACATGTTTATGGTAAATTTGGATCATGCCAAAATAAAATATGATCAAGCCTATTTACCTAAAAATGCAATTTTAATAAATTTTTTGACTCAAAAAACATATAAACATGCTCTTTATTTATTTATTTTTACAAAAAAAGGTGTAGTTTGACTTATTTATGGATTGTGCTTAGCTTAGACTTATCTAGGCTTCAAAGTTGCACAGGCTCAATTCGCTCATTTTTAAAAAAAGCTATCCAGGTCATTCCAAGTTTCAATTTTTTAAAATAAAAACAAAATAAATAAATATCAATTATAAAAAATAAATAATTAACTAAATAAAGCTTTTAAAATATACCCTTAATTTGGTTTGATGTTTGGATGGGATTAGGTACCTCTGAGCATATGATATTAATATTGTATATTATTTAATTATCTATTTATTTTATGTAATATATTTAAGTACAAGATTAGCTTTGGCCTTAAATGTTATATCTAAAGCATGAATTATTTTCTAAATGGACCTTTAATTTAAGCCTATGCCTATTTAATGAAGCTAGTATTTATATCCAAATCCTTGTAAATTTTGGACAGACTTTCAAACTTAGGTGGATAGCTCTATCATTGGACATGTCTAGCTACTGTTAAGAGATAGAAGAATGAATACAGTTAAACTCTAGACTTATTGAATGTCACCATTTTTATGATAACTGCATATACTAACTAAATTAAAGTTCGAATTCATTTTCTTAAGGTTTTTAACTTAAATAATAAATTTCAAACTTTTAGTTAATAAATCAACAAGAAAAATATAAAAAATATTTTTATTTAAAAATATTTATCATTAATGAGTGTGATAAGAGTTTGAAAAATAATCATAGTTTTTATTTACCACATATAATCATTCAATCCAATTAACATTTTTTATTTTTATTTTTAAAATTTTTTTTTTTATAATTAAATTTAAAATTATTTATCTAACATATTTTACAAAATAATACCATATTCAATACTTAATTCTAAAAATAAAATTTCAATTCACCATATTAATATATAAATATATCGATTTAACAACTACAACAAGGTTTTTTATTCTTTAATTAAGGTACTATATGTGGGCCTCCGCTATGTACTTGACGACATGTACAAGCAAGTTTTTTTTTTTTTAATTTTTTTTAAGTACAAAGCAAGTTAAATGGAGATAATGGATGTAAATAAAATATTAAACATGTATTTTTTTTAATAATTATAATTTATAAATGATATGTTTTGCTATTTGATTAAGCGTTTGACTTTTTTTTTTTAAATGAATTTTGTTTGGTGACTTTTTTGTAATTTTGGTGTTGTATTTGTATATGTTTTTGTTAGAATTATATGCTGTAGATTAACACTTTTGGTAATTTTAATTTGTTGTTATTTGAAATTTTTAGTTGAATTATTAAGTTTTTTTGAAAGCATGTATGTTGTTGAGTTTAATTGAAATAATTCTTAGTTCATTGTGTTACTTAGATATGATATGATTAAAGTTTAAAATTTTCTTTAAATTAATTTAAAACAAAGTGACGAACGAAAATTATTTATCTCCATTAAATAAAGAGTAGGGTATTGAGATTAAAATGCGCTCCTTACCCAAACCTATCCTATTGATGTCCATAAATATAGTTTAAGTTCTAAAAAAAAAATCTCATTATGGGACAAAAAATAATTAATAGAGTTTGCTCTAAGAAATTTAGTTAAATCAAATCAAATCACCATAGATTTTTCTAAAACTTCATCCAACAGTAACAAAATGTATAGACTTTTAGGCTATGCTTGGTGAGTAGGAAATTGAAAATTGAAAAATAAGAAAAGAAAAAAAATTGGAAAACATATATTTTTTTTTTGTTTGTGAACTTGGTAGGGAAAATGAAAAAATGAAGAGAAAAAATAACATTTTTTTTTCATCCATTGCTATGTAGAGTTGAAAAATGGAAATTATATTATTTTATTATTATAAACTTTTGTAAGTTAAAAAAAAAAAAAAAGTTAAATGTAAACAATGATGTACTTCTTGTAAATATAAAACACTTGACTCTAAACTTCATTTTCTTTCATCTTTGTTTTTTAATTTAGAATAAGTGAAATTATTTAAATTATCAATGAAATTTTTAGACTTTACAAATAAAATTAATAACACTAAACATCTAATTTAAAGTTAATCGATAACAAATGAAGATGTCTAACTTGAATATAAGATTACAAAAAATTAAATAATAATTAGATGTGGAATTATACCACTTTAACAAGTTTAACGAGTAGGATGATATATATCTCTTAGGATATATTAAAAATAAAAAATAAAAAAATAATTAAAATAATAGGATATATGGCAATTAACAACAAACCCTTTAGAATAATTTGTTTTTATGAATGTAAAAATGAGTGACTCCCAGCAGCTCATTATCTTTCATCTTAATTTTTCAAGCTAGAATAATTTATTTTTATAAATAAAGATAAAAATATAAATTTTTTTTTTCAAAATTTTCTCTTATCAAACACTAATGAAAATCATTTTCTTTTTGCTCTTTCATAGATCAGCTTCCATCCTCCCACTTTGAATAGATCCAAAACAAATTAGATACGCAATGAAGTGGAGGCCATGTCATGAGTGGATTTTACCCTCGTATCAGAATACAGTATGATATAAAAGGTCCCAAAATAGGGCTTAAATATTCTCTAGCAGTCGCTTAAGGAAGTCATGAAATGAATAAGATCAAATGAAATATTTGGTTTGACTTTTTGAATGAAAGGTAACACACTCTTTGACCTCAGAGCTCCTTCAGAAATGCAAATAAGTGGGAAAATTCAACCTTCAATAGCCATAAGTTTGTGACAAACAAAGGATAATGACAACTTAATTTTCACATAATGCCAAAATGTAAATAAATAATTAAATATTTAAAGTTTTGTTTTTGGTATGAATTTTTCTTGATAATTCTTGTTAAGCATTTAATTTAAAACCAATTAATAACAAGTAAAAAGATTCAACTTGAGTATAAAATTATAAGATATTTGATATTCATTAGATGTGGGTTAAACGAAGATGAAAAAAATATTTCACGTGATAAATTAAGAAAAGACTACGAAAAAATTTTTTGGTTCTAATATCATATTAAATATTTAATTTAAAATTAATTGGCGATAAATAAAATAGTCTAACTTAAATATAAAATTAAAAAATATTTGATATTCATTAGATGTGAAATAATTCATTTTAACAATTTTTTTTTGGAATGATAGATGGAATGGGATGGGATATTCATGGTGTAAATGCAATTAAGGCGAATCCATGAGGATTCTTTCAACTTCAACACAACTCAAAAGCATAAAAGAAAAAAAAAAAAAAAAGGTTGGATTGTGTTTGTCTATTTATATCATATTGGGCACAATCTAAATATGATTCTCCAACAGCCAATGCCACCCTCCTTTGTCTTTGCATTTTTTTTTCCAACTAACTGTCAAAATCATTCCCGTTGCTTCCTCACTAAATCTGGCTATCCGCATTCCTTGAAAAAGGAAATGTCTACGCTCTAGTGGAGTACATTTTTTTTTCTTAAGAATAATGATATAATAGAAAATTATAATAATACGTAATATAATATAATATACATTTAAATTTATCTATAAAAAATTAAAAATTCTACTATATAAAATCAATTCATATCTGTTAATTTATAATTATGTGTGAATTATTTAAATTTGATTCAATAAATATTTAAAATTAACTCATTCGTAATTGAGTTAAGTATGAACTCAAGTTTATTAATGAATTAAGTCAAATTTAAATACTTTAGTAACGAATTACTTATTGGATCTACGAATTTAATTAAATATTTTTAAAAATATATTTTAATACATTTAATATATAATTAAATTACATAATTATAACATTTTAATATTTTTTTTGGTAAAAAAAATATAAGAGTAGATAAGTTACTCAGTTTCTTAGGTAAAGATAAGATGTGTTGTATCCGATAGCCTAAGACAAATAGTTGCATGTTGTATATTCTAGATGACTCTAATAAATGATCACCAATAAGACTTGAATTTAAAATTTTTTTGTCGAAGATGATGAATTTAACCGATTGAACCAATCATTTATTAAAATAATTTTTTAATATCTATATTTATAATTGTATCAAATTTATTTTGCCGCCAAGAAGATATTCAAATCTTTTCTTTATATTATTTATGACGATATATATTCTTTTCATGTTCTTTTTATTTGTCTTATATTTCAAAAAGCATCCGCCGTAAATACTATTTTCAGTGGAATGATTAAATGGCGATCGTCAAAATTAGACTTGGACTTCTTGGTTTCCTTATTATTATTATTTTTCTGTAAAACATATTTCGCTCATAATGAAAGTTGGTGGGTAGTACAAAGAAAGTGAGATTGTTCATAAAATTCTTCAAAGATATGAACTTTTTGAATAATGTTAATTTTTCCATCAAATTAAATCAATCGTGAAAGTTGGAAAAGCTACAAGGTAGTAGACCATAGGCAATGTGACAGTAAAGTTGAAAAGCAAAATCGAAATAATTCCCTTTTTAAGAGTAGGCATAACGATAATTAGTAGGGTTGGTAAAGTTGATTGAATCTAATAATTCATCTAATTTATAGGAATTCGAATTAATTTAATTTGAATATAAAAAATTAATAATTTAAAATAATTTATTTTTTATCTGAAAATAATTGAATTGAATCAAAATTTTAATATTTTAATACTCGAAAGAATTTTAAATTATATTGATTTAATTTTAATATTTAATAATTTAAATATAAAATTATCCGATTCCGAATAATTGAATGTCAAATATGAGATAATCTTTAATAACTCGAATTATTTTTTATAAAAAAAAACCTCAATCTGAAGTGACACAAATTCAACTTAACTAATACAGTTGCCACCTCTAATATTATAAGTGATCAAATTTGACCAAATGTATGAATCAAGTATGTCACACAATATATAGATAAGCGAATGCATTGAATTCAGAGGAAAATTTTCCAGATTGTAGAAAGCGCTTAAGCATTTAGACTCAGTTTCCACTACCCTTTAGCTAATTCTGATCCGTCCATGTTCCAAGCAAAGATGGCAATTATTAGTGATAGACCCGAAGAAACTGAATGCTGGTGAAAGTCAAAAAAGCTGTGAATGAAATGTAATGGCATTTATTTTTAACCACCGCCACTTACCAGTTGAGCACACCGTTACAATTGGCAGCTTTTATCCAATGGCCCATTGTGTTTTTGTGAACACAACCTTTTATCATTGATATGTGACTTCTGCTCTACCTATCACCTCAAGCCTCTTGGTAACCAGTTTTAATCATTGTAGTTAATAAATCGATTTAATCAATTAATTTGATTATTTTTTAAAAAAGTTTTGATTTTTTAAAATCGAATTGAGTGATTGTTTATCATCATCTGACAATGTTAGTGTTAGATGAAACAATCCATCTAAATTCCAAAATTGACTCAATGCAACACCAATCTCATCCCATTTACATATTCCATTAATCCAGTCATGAACTGGACATTTCACTTTCAAAACTAAATCCCCTTCGTCAATCTTGAAAATTCACCCTTCACGAACAGGAATCAATGAAAATGAGTTTCAGAAATGAGTTAATATTAGTAGATTTATCTTAAGAAAGAGTTTGCCTATTAAAAGATTACAATGTTAGATTAGCAGTGAAGGCTGGAATCGAATTCAACTTATCAACGTTCCTTAATATAAGTCATAACTCTTCTTGGCACCAGGCCAATTACGCATATCAATTTCATATACATCTTTTACTTAACAAGATTTTGAAATAGGGTATCACAAGAAAATTTACTTAGAACTATTGTAATTTAGGCCAATGCAGTAACTATCTACTCCATTTGATGAATAGTCGTATAATCTATTGATAAAGTGTTGAGTTCCTAATTTCAGTTATCAAAATTTAAATTTTGACAATATTAATTATAAAAATAATAAAAAAAAAATACTCCAGCTAGATCAAGTATTTTAATAGACCTTGTATTGTGTTCACATGTAGAGTCAAGCTACCTATGATCTATTCAAGCTCGATTTATATATATACTTAAGCTATACTTCTTAATTGTCTCGTCAAACTTGAGCTAAAGCCTCTCAAATAATGAGCTCTGTCGAGTTTATGGTTTATATATTTGATTTTGATTGACTCGCACGCTTAATCAAACCCATAAATGTTTAATAAATTTTTAATATTTTATGTATATATAGTAAAATAAAATATTTTAAGTTGTTTTTTTATTCTTAAATCCAAGCTCAAGATCAAATCTACTTTTGAGCTTCTTACTTAAGTTGATGATAATCAAACCTAATCAAGTCAAGCAGAAGTAGCTCAATTGTTTACGAGCCAAGCTCAAGCTTGGCATTGTATTGGCTCAGATCAGTTTGATTATACCCCTAGCTATGCATATATGTGGTAAATACTAGAGCCTCTAGCAATGTCACTTTTCTCACCTTGAACTCGACAAGTGCTGATCTTCCTAACATTGCACTCATAAACATTTATTTAACAAGACAAAGCCATAAAGCCACATTTTCACAAGTTCCTTTCATTTCTGATTCCAGTTTTCCTATACCCAGCACATATCATAGCATTGAAGGAAAAATTTACACTTGTTATCTGATGGAATATCTCAGGCTGAGCAGTATAATCATTTTCCTGTTGGATCATAAAGCAACATTAGTTTAAATTTGGCTGTTGGATCATAAATCAATTTAAAAAGAATAATGAGATGCATTTGCAGGGCCTATGGAAATGCAATTGCAGTTTCTCCACCTTTAATATCTGTTGTCTTCCTTTTTTAAAAATAAAAAATAAAAAAAGAACTAGCCAAACTGAAAGCTGGTAATATGGATCAATAAATGATTGGTTCATTTCTAAGAATATCTCCCAACGAAGCCGGTTAGAAAAGAAAACTGCTATAAAACACAAAAAAATGATTTGTCCATTGCACATTTAGGGTTTGATTAGTTTGTTCCACATCCCAAAAATAATCACCTATGAGTCCATGCTATGATCATAAGCAATTTTGTTCAGAAAAGATTAGCATTTATATTAAAAAAAAAAAAAGGCCCAAAGTAAAAGACATTCCTGTAGGGAAATGGAATGGGACTAATGGAAATAAGTCTGCTAGTCTGCATAGTGGATCACTTATTCATCATAGAGCTTAGTTCTTGGCCTTGGTCAGAAAAGTTTGGTACACAACATAAATTTCACTCAATTATCTCATCTCACCTCTCTAAGGACTAACCTAAAGCCTTCAGAGAAACACAATCTTTCAAAAACAGTGCCTCAAACCGTAGCAGTGGTAAGAATTGATGCAAAATCCATGTTGCTCAAACTCAAGCACCGGTGTTGTGTATGCTTATGTATCTAAGTGTAAGGTGTCTGATCTGTCAATTGCCCTAAACCTAAGACAGAAGATGTGACATCAGCAATAACAAATCCAAGTCATGAACAATAAATATAACTACAAAAATGTTTCCACCACTCACCTCTCTTCATGTGTTTCAAGTTTTGCAATTTGTTCTTTCAATTTCATTATCTTCTCAGATATATAGGAAGGAGTCAACCAGCTTACCAGTATCACCTGCACAGTTAACTCGTAAGGGAAACCTCAATGCTGTATTTGAAACAGTTAGCAATATGGATCAAAGAATCATTCCCACAACCAAGCACCACAGCTAGCACCTTATTGGATTTTATTACAATATACGTATTGATTCATAGGGTATTGAAGATAAATTCCCCAAAATCCAACAAGTGTAGAAGCTGTCACTTAGAAAGATCACAGCTCTTAAAAGAGGTCCTCAGGAAATGTAATACTGTTATGGGCCAGGTAAGATATCGGCTGCAGATGAAATATGGGTCATGGAGGGCAGTGATTTCCCTAATAAAGAAATTGCAAATGCTCTTAGGATCCAGGGAAATAGTATCCTATGCGTTATTATAGAACATATCCAGAACCAACTGTCAGAAATTAGTTGCTGCTCTCCCTTCAATTTCTAATTTTACTTCTCTTCAACAGACTACAAAGATAATTTCAGCTCCAATCTGCATGTTTTACCTTATGTCAGAAAATCATTTCCTAGCATTGGAAAACTAAAGGAAATTTCATCATTTGAATTTTCAAATATGGCAGATATTTGAAAAGTGAAAATTACATTAATTACTTGTAGTTGTACAAACAAAAAAGGTGCTGGCTGACCATTTAGTTTGCTCCTTTTCGTTTCACTTTTATTTTATGTCAATGTCATTCCCCCTTGAAAATGTCAATGACAATCACATGTTGAGGTTTCTGTTTTCTTCCTTCAATTGCTTTGTGTGTGTGTGGCTGCATTTTAATTTGCTTGCTAAAGCTTAAAGGACAAGCAGCTGAACCTTGTGGAAAAGCAAGTTTTGATGGAAACTAGAGTATTTGAACTGCTTGCTGCATTAACTGTCCTATACCTAATAAAATACTATTATTGTATCAGTGTTATCTTACGGACGATGTTATTTGTTGATGTAAAGATTATTGAATTACATTTGTAATGAGATATTATCCGTTCCCAGGCTTGATATAGTTTCTCTTAATAACTTTATCTCTTAATAATCCGACCATAACAATTCATAGTCAAAGGAAATCGTGCTTATCAACAACAATTAATCACATATATGTATAACGTAAAAAGCAAGATTATTTATATAAGTTACCAGATAACTTATTATATACTGTACCTATAGCAAACAAATTAATTTTTATATATATTGGTGACGGACCAAATTGATTTACTTGTTAGGTATTAAAAAAAAAAAAGACATTCAACATATTATGCTGGCAAATAAATACTTTAATTTGTCATGGAATACAACATTAATTAATAGTGATTATTATATTTACACAATGTTTGGTTTCTTATCATTATATAATTACATGCATGGTACACGACTACAAGTTGTTCTTTAATTTTTGGATTTTTTAAAATTAAAAGTCTTCTTAGGATTAATTAATTATTATATATCTATTACTAACACTAATTAATTCATAGAGATTACTCCAATCCGTAAATGAATAGTTTCTCTTCTAATTAATCATTGAGGTTTAATTTTTGTGAAGGTATCTAAAATTTAAATTCTTAAATGTATTAAAATAATATAAAAAAATATTTATTTTAATTGTTTTATTAAAAAAACAAATAAACAAACAAACAAGACTAAAAAAGACAACCGTATATTAGCTGCTGAACAGCCGCCACCTTACAATCTCAATCAAATTATCTAATAAAATAAAAAAAATAAAAAAAAATTGCGGCACCTCAAATCGCTCAAACACGTTGCATTGTATTAGCAATCCTAGAGCGATAACCTTTTTTTTTTTTTAGTAAAGAAGGAAAGATTTTGTGTATAAATTTTGATTCCTTGTATCTTGGCTTCTTTACCCTAAACCCGTACGAACAAAACCATTTTATTTTATTTTTTTTTTGCAATTATCTCTCTATTTTTACACATTTTTTTCTTTTTAAATCTGTTGGTAAGTTGAGGAGTTGCTGGAATAATAATAACAAATAATTTATCTCAATCTTGAAACTCCGAATCAGGCTGTTTTTCTTCATCTCATCAATCTCTAAAAACAAAAGCCTACGTTTACGGTTAGCCCTAACTTTGTTGATTCTTTAATGCTTTGGATACTTTTCTGTTTTATCTGATTTTTTATGGAATTAATGATTTGAGGAAAATGCATTGATTCTGCCAGCTGTGGGGAGGAATGGGAGATATTAGGAGAAGTAGAAGAGAAAGAGATAAGAGGGATGCAATTGCAAACGAGGAAACAGAGTACGAGATAGAAGAGTTGAGAGAAGGAATCAAGTCATCAAGAGGCAGCAGATTTGATCTCATAGCCAATGAGTTTGGTTTGGCCGCTGCTGGTGCTCGGAGAAAGTTCAGTCGTCAATCTTTAATCTACGGATTCAAAGACCTCTCCAACGGCCTCTCCATTCATCCCGACAACAGGTAATCCATCTCCAAATTCACTGCCATTTTTATCATTCCATTTAAACGATAAACAAAAAGGATTTGAATCGGCGACAGTTTTAATTTTTAAGTTTTGAGGAGAGAGAGAGAGGAGAGGAGCCGTCGTTGGTTCCCGCCTCTGCCTTACGCGTGGCGGAACGTAATTGGGTTCAGTCGTTTCGTCACAGGTGTTCAAGCTTTCGTGGTACCTGATTTTGACTTTTAAAAGTCAAATGATCTCACGGCTGAAATTCATGTTTTAGTTTCTGTCTAAGTGTAGTGAAGGTAACCACGGCCAACAGTTTGACTGCAACGCTAAAACAAAAAGAAATTGCATATAGAAAAACAAGCTAAGTTGACGTGTAGAATTTGCTAATGATGCTGTTGCTTGCGTGACAGTGTGATCACATGGCAAGTTTTTATTTTTTGGGCCAGTGACATAGAGATGACACCAACCAATACGTAGATACTTAAAAAAGATGTGTTTGGACAAAAATCAAAGTTAATAAGTGATAATGAATGATTAATTGAAAATATATGTTATTTTGTCGTACTAATCATAATTGGTATAAATAAATGTTATAAAAGAGGATCCATTTATCTAGAGTAAAATTAATTTAAGTTTATATTTTTATATTTTATTCATGGAAATCATGCTTGTTAAATTTTAAGTTAATTAAAATCTTAATTATTTATTTGATAATAATAAAATTTTAATTATTATTATATATTCCAAAATATATATTTGCAAATTAAAAATAAGAAGATAACATATTAATTTGAAATTTTATGTGTATATGAGTATGAAAAAGTTAAATCCAAATATTGATTCATAAAAATATTAACAATGCATAAAATTATAAAAATGATGTAAAATAAATTAGTTTAACATCAATGCAAGTTGATAATAATTGATAATTTTATAAATATTTTTATATTTTATAAATCTAATAATTTTAAACATCACAATATAATATAATATAATATGAAAATTATATAAAAAATAAAAAATTGATATGATTTCAAATTTTAATAATAATTATAATATGAAAATTTGACAAAAATTAAAAAATATATTTTATATTTAATATGTTAAAAATAAATTTAATATATAATTTTTATATTATATATATTTAAATCAAAATAGATTACGCAAATATAAAAATAGTCGTGTACATTTTGGTAATATTTGGTATCATTTTTAAGATGATCATCATGATTTAGTTACTATAGTAATAAGATTATCAATGTGGTTTGATCATTAGTGATATTAGATTATCCTGTTTAGTATAATATTATAAAGAATTTATAATATAAAAAAATTCATTTATGTACATTTTATTTTAACAATTGATATTTACTCATTAATAAAATATTATCATTAAAAATATATAGATAATGCATTAAATATATACTTTATTATAAATCACTAATACTTTTAAATCATTATATTTGATATTATATATAAAAAATAAATCATAAAGTAAAAAATATTTAAAATAACTTTAAAAAAATAAAAAAATATTTAATACTTATTTAATTAACAATTTATAAAATAATTAATCGTTATTTTATAAAGAAAACTATAAAATATAAATCAATTTTAATAAAAATAATTTCTAAAAAATTATTAAGTAAATTTATTATTTTTTTAGTCCATTTAACTTTATGACATAAAACTTGTTTAAAATAAGTGATTAAAAAACTAGTTATTTTTTAATTTTTAGTGATCAATTTTTTAAGATAACATTAATTATATTTTTTGTGAAAATAAATTAATAAAAAATAATATTAAAAATTACTTTTTTATGATAATAAAATTTTTTTATTTTTAGATAAAAAATTAAATCAGTCCTTAAAACAAAAATTTTATCATCTTAATAATTTAAAATTACTATTGCATAAAAATTTTAAATTATTATCAAATAAAATAATATAATGATTGAATGCAAATCACTAAAGAATTACCTCCTAACAAATGCTCTGTTTTAACGGAAGTGGGACTATTGAATTGTTTCTAAACCGGTAAAAAAAAAACGCAAAGGACTCAGCACCAAAAGGGTGCTTTTTTTTTTTCTTTTGCATTTATGGTTGTGTGTTGCCTGTTGAGCGAGAGAAGATTAATGGTAAAATATAAAATAAAATGCAGGTGGTATCGAGCATGGACCAAGTTCATACTAATATGGGCACTGTACTCTTCCTTCTTTACTCCCATGGAGTTTGGGTTCTTCAGGGGATTGCCACAAAATCTTTTTATACTAGACATCGCAGGACAAGTAGCTTTTCTTCTTGATATTATTTTGCACTTCTTCCTTGCATATAGGGACAGCCAGACCTATCGAATGGTCTGTAAGCAAACCTCTATCGCTATTCGGTCAGTTTCTCTTTTCTCATGTTTTTACTTTTTACATTGAACGTCTATAATTCCTATTTCTGTTACATTTTAATTATTTTCTCATGATCTTAATCAATTAAGTATGATTATTAGTAAACGAAGGGTCATTCTTTCGATTTCAACAAGTTGTTTCTACTTGTAGGAACTAATAACATTTGATAGAAAGTAAAAGGTTTCCTCTTAGCTTGAAACAATTAATTTAAGCTGCTTTATTATGTTGTTAGTTTATATCGTAAAGGTACATTCAAGCTAATGGATCCCGTTTCTTGTTTCACAAAAGTGTATCAATATTCTAGTACTAATGCGGTGGACATTTTGCTCTATATTTATTTTAAGTATGTTTTTTCTTTTTTTTTTCACCCTTGCATTACCACATGTCACTGCAGCTGCTACTGAGCCTTATGCTGGTTTTCTTCCCTAATGTATCATTACAGGTACTTGAAATCTAGTTTTATCATTGATTTACTTGGTTGTATGCCTTGGGATATTATCTACAAGGTATTATTTTCTTCCTCCGCCCACGCCCCCTCCTATTTAGTTTTTATTTATTTATTTTTAATTTGATAATAACATCTCGTTGAGTAAAGAAGAACTTGTAAGGATCTTACCTTTCTTTGCCTATGCATGTTCTTTCCAAAATTTTGACTGTTTATAATGCTATCAACAATTTTGTGGTTTTTGTCACTATGTGTATCCCAACCTATATTTTACAAAATATAATCTTTTTTTTTTTTTACCATGGATCAATTAAATTTTTATTATGATTACATTTTCATTGTGAATATTTTCTATTATTACAATGATCAAATTAGGAAAGCTGTTGTAATAACTCTGAAATTATATTTGACCCATATAAAGAGGTTCTGATCCTGATATTTGGCCCCTCAAACACCCACAACCCCCTACTCTTTCGCACCCTTATGGTTTTCCCTTGTGTATTTTCTAAAATTAGATTGTTTTATCCTTGTGCATGTTAGTTAGACACATAACTTAACCTTACATTGGTGATAATGTTTGTTAAAATATATGTACATCAAAAGTTTTGAACTAGATAATGCATTGTTTCCTAAAGACAGTCCCTCTTAGACAGCTTAAAATATACCATGCATGAAATCTTTTCAGAAAAGGAAAACAGGGATATGACTAAATCTGCATGTATTAAATGATTACTCTGAGCTGTAAATTTATAGTTGACGCTTTGTAATAACCATTTTGAGAAATTTCTTTCATGCAGGCTTGTGGAAGAAAAGAAGTAGTGAGGTATCTCTTATGGATTAGGTTATATCGGGTTCACAAACTCACTGATTTCTTCCAGAAGATGGAGAAGGATATACGAATTAATTACCTTTTCACAAGGATTATAAAACTTATTTTTGTTGAACTCTATTGCACACATACAGCAGCTTGTATCTTTTACTATTTGGCTACCACACTGCCTCCTGAAAAAGAGGGGTACACATGGATTGGAAGCTTAAAGTTGGGAGATTACAGTTATGCACACTTCAGAGAAATTGATCTGTGGAAGCGGTACACAACTTCCATGTATTTTGCTATTGTCACAATGGCTACTCTTGGTAAGTAACCCATTTAAATTTCTTTATCCTGTATATTACTGAGGGTTTTTTTTTTTTAAATTTCCTAGCCTTAGTAATTTTATGTTTCTCTGGCTGGGATCAACCAAGTATACAATTATAACTTCAAGAAAAATGTGGGTATGTTGTTCGAAATGAAAATAGCTTTATTTAATCTATGGGTAAAGCATATGTCTTGTTTGGTGTTCATGAGGGATTTTATAAATTTTATATATCTTGAACAGGGTGTTGATTTGCTACAGTTATAAATTACATAAAGAATTAATGTTAGTGCAAGCTCTTATGGTAGAAGTGATATCATGCTATATCTTCTCCTGCCTCTACTCAATTAATCAAAGGGTTTGCTAGTGAGTGCCTTTGGAGAACCTTTTAAGGTTAGTTAATATACTATGTATAGTAGTAATTTTGTATTAAATGCAATAGTTGACAACTTTATTAATGATTTTCAATGCATAGGGTGAAGATATTACTTTATATAGTAACTTTAAATAGTGCACTTAGGGCACTTGTTGGCAAAATCCTTTATCAAATAGTATGAAAAGTGCATGCATGTTCAATTTAATTATGTGATGATCACAAGGAAAGGAAGATAGGAGTCTCGTAAATGAGATTTAAATTTATGTTCTAAATGTTGAAGGTAGTAACTTGCCATAAGTGGCTGAAGGTCCAATAGAGTAGTGACTTAATTATAGCATTTGGGTCTTTGATGGTATTGGAGAGAATTAATTATGAGGAATCTGTATGTAATGTATATCATCTAATTAGTTCTAACAATATATAGTCTCCTTTTTTTAATTTTTTTGTTGGTAGAAATTGAATGAATCTAACAATGACAGTTTAACAGAATTTGGTATGCTCTAGTAGCTAGCTTTTCAATAAGGAACTAGTATTCCCTTTATACTCTAGTGGAAGGCTTGCATCTTATTGCATTGATCTGATTATAAATATTATTTTCATGTTTTGCTTCAAGTATCTATATTATGGGATGGTGGGACATGGATCTTTGCAGGAAACATAAAGTAAATGGTCATGCTGATTGTTGCTAGTGAATATCATGAAATTCATCAATAGTTGAGCATTCGACACAATAAATGATTATAATCTCCAAATGAGTCTCACCTCAATATCATCCTTGTTTTTCCATTTACACATAGCACATGGCTAATTTCTTTCATGCATTTACTTATAAAGCTATGGTGAAAAAGAGTGTGTAACAGTTTTTAGCTTTTTAGGAAAATGGTGTGATGTGAAGGTTTCTCTTATTTATAGATCTTAATTAAAAATTTAAAATTTGGCTATCTGTTATTCATGATCTTAGACAAGGATCCCCCTAGTTGAAATTAATTCAGAATTAATTATTCTGTGGTGGCTGAATAATGTGACATTTCAGCTTTCATAAACTGCAGGCTTCACAGTTTTCAACTACTACTATTTTTTATGTGTTCCTTTTTTTTTTCTGAAAGCTGGTAAAATTTCTATAACAGCTTAACATCTGAGAACATTGTTCAAGTAGAGCCAAAAACTGAATAAAGACCTTTGTTATAGAGGCACTTGAAAGGTAGTATACACTTCTGTGTTTGAGTTATATGGTTGCCAAGTTTTGTGTTTCAAATTCTTTAATTTCATGTGAATAAAAAGGTAAATTCTTCTTCATGGTATCGAGACAAAAAAGGTTAAAGTCAGGTGTTGTTATAGTGTTATTCAAGGTATGAAAGACAAATGTTTCCCTTTTTGGAATCATATTATTGGAATTATCTGGTGGTTGATGAATGGTATAGACTACAGATTTGCTCTAGGTCTATAAGGAGCAGTTTTCTTTCTTTTATTTTCTGTTGGCACTTTAATTCCATGGGAAGAGGGTTCAAAGTAAAAGAAAAAACTACAAAAGGAATTTGTCGAATTTTAGGATTTTTTTTTTACGCTTGATTAGTATAGCTTAGATTATCTTGCACATACATGAGATTACTTTTATATTGATTTAATTGAGATTGATGGAGGAATGATATAACTACTTATGTATTATGCTTATCATCCTTTGCTTCATCATATTTAAGGTAATATGCATTGTTCTCTAGATATTCTTACACAGAAATTATATGTGTGATTTCTAATCATTCATAATTTTCCATATGCTCTGTTTATTTATCTTCACCGAGAATTGCTAGTGTTCCACACTTCGATGGCTGCAGCATATATTTTTTCTGTTTGGTTTTAAGTCCATTCTTACTTCTCTTTGTGACAGGTTATGGAGATATACATGCTGTCAATATGAGGGAAATGATATTCATAATGATATATGTCTCCTTTGACATGATTCTTGGCGCTTATTTGATTGGTAACATGACAGCCTTAATCGTAAAAGGATCCAAGACTGAGAAGTTCAGGGATAAAATGGCAGAGGTTATTAAGTATATGAACGGAAATAGACTTGAGAGGGATATCCGTAATCAGATCAAGGGCCACTTTCGCTTACAGTATGAAAGTCGCTACACTGAAACAGCTGTTCTTCAGGATATTCCCATCTCTATCCGAGCTAAGGTAATGTACAGATAGTATCCAGTCAACTGTTTTTTTATTAATTCTGTTAGCATAAATGCCACTTTAATTGGAAACAAAATAAGGAACAACAAAATCAATCTAAATGAAGAAAATTCCAATGTTCCAATCTTGACCAGCCTTCTATTGGAAAAGATAAAATGTCTTCTCATTTGCAGCGAAATTCCCACGACACTTTTAGAAGAAAATCCATTATCCGTTGCTTTCCATTCCTGCCTACTTGTGAACTGAGATTAGGGAGGAAGTGACCCATGTCCTAATATGGTGAACATGTTTGAAAGAGCTTAAGCTGCTCAAAACTCAAAAATTTACCCTCACTACTTTGATGTGGGGTGTCGAGCTCCTGAAGGCTGAAAGGAGCTACAGGCACTGAACCATGGTCATATTCCTGAGTCAGAGATATAAGCTCCTTACATCAATTAAGGAATCATAAAAAATATTCTAGCATTTCTCTCTAACATCTCATCTAAATAATTTGTAAGAATATATAAACTGGCAGAAAACCATCTCTTCTTTATCAGATTAAGATATATAGAAATTGGTGTCCTTCATATGTTAGATCTCAAAGGAAGCACCTACCTCAATTTGTTCTTGGTAAACGACTTTTTTTTGCTAATAATAAATTAGGCTATTAACTTGTTTCAATGCTAAATTAATTAGCTTACTCTTCTATATTGATATCGGTCTTTGAAGTATTAGATGAATCCATAGATCTGATGTTTTTATTACAAATTAAACTGACAAAACCTTTGTTTTTTACTTGTGAGTGAAATGTATTGTTATGTAGTTGTACTATTTCAATCATAATGACTTGAATAATGTCTTTTCTACTTAGGAAAATATATTATTACAATCATATCTATCATTCTGGATGTTTTCTTCATTGGTATTTTCCCTTGTGCTCAATATGTTTCTTGTTGATTCTTTTCCTTCAATGCTTTCTGTTCTGTTTCTGGTTTTGCAGATTTCTCAATCTTTATATACGCCATACATTGAGAATGTTTCTCTTTTCAAGGGATGCTCAACAGAATTCATCAATCAGATTGTAAGTCAGTTTCTGTTCTCAAATAATGGGTCTCAAGCTGTTTAAAATGAGAAATTCATATTGTTGCTTCGAGATTTGGTAATACATGTTTGTTGATGCAGCACAAAGGTCATTTTTGCTTGGTTGTGTTCAACTTAGTCTGCACTATGTTTCATCAAAATAAGATGCCTAGTTGACATGATTCAACATATCTGTACAATAATATGACATGAAACGCCGGGCCCTGAAAAATGCATTCTCATATGGGCTAAGCCTGTATGCATGCATATCTGTCCTCAGATAATCACATTTCAGTTTTCACTGCTTCAAGAATATAGTATTTATGTCCAACATTAGGAGCGCTGTTCCAAAAGCTTATTTGAAACAGCACTACTATAATTTTTTTTTCTAGGTAAATTGGTCTCTTGCACTCAATAATCTTATAATATGAGAGACATATAATTAGATTGTTCCCTCTGTGGCTGTATCCACATTCTGCTTTCACAATTACATAAAAAAGAAGGAAATAACTGTCAGTTATAAAGTTAATACTTGGGTCTTTTGTTTTGCAGGTTATTAGACTCCATGAAGAATTTTTTCTCCCAGGTGAAGTAATAATGGAACAGGGAAATGTGGTAGATCAACTTTATTTTGTCTGTCATGGTGTGCTGGTATGATTCCTTACGCCTTTATTATGTGGTTAATCAAATCCATTTCGTTAATTACATGCTTTTGTTTCTTCTTTCCCTACTTGTACCTTTTCCTAGACATCTCCTAGGCCATTTTCTCCTATGCATGAAAACATATTTGCATGTTGCGGATCATGTATTTGTTAACCTGAAGATGCTACTCTTTGTCCACTTGGTGTTTACTTGCTGGAATTGGCTTCCAAATATTTTCCATGCCACAGAATGTTATAAATGTGCTCCGTCGTATCCCTGTTGTCGTAACTGTCATTCCTCAATACCTTGTTATTATATAGCAGCCGTAGAATTTTATTGCATTCTGATCTCAATGTTCTCATAATTGATTAATTGGTGCTTAACTTTGTATAGGAGGAGGTTGCTATAGGGGAAGATGGAACAGAAGAGACTGTTTCGCTTCTGCAACCCAACAGCTCGTTTGGGGAAATTTCTATTCTCTGCAACATCCCTCAGCCTTATACTGTTCGGGTTTGTGAATTATGTAGGCTTCTGCGACTGGATAAGCAATCATTTTCAAATATCCTTGAGATATATTTCTATGATGGAAGGAAAATTTTGAACAATCTTTTGGAGGTAATCTTGTTGTGTCATATCTCTGTTGCTTCTAAAATGTTTTTGCTCCTCTTATTGGAGAAAAGTGTATGCAGGCTGGGTATCATTGTTTGATGAGAAAGTCATTTCAAAATAAATTAGGCAAAAGTTGACTAACACATTTTTGGACTGGCATTTTACCTAAATTCGCAGGGAAAAGAATCCAATCTTCGAGTTAAGCAACTAGAATCAGACATCTCATTTCACATTGGAAAGCAAGAAGCTGAACTAGCTTTGAGAGTGAATTGTGCTGCATATCATGGAGATTTATATCAGCTCAAAAGTTTGATCCGGGCTGGAGCTGATCCTAACAAAACGGATTATGATGGAAGATCGCCCTTGGTAAGTATTATGTCAATGGAATCTTTTAGGTTGGTCTTCAAGTAGGTTCTATTCTTGATGGGATGTCCAGTTCATGTATAGACACACCTATCTATGGCTGACATGTTTGTTGCTGTTATTTCATGCTAAAATAGATTTTTAAATCAAATAGTTATAATTGCACTCACTTTTTTGGCATTAAGCTATGAGATTAGATAGTTTTGCTATGATTGTTTTCTTCTATGGCCTAAATAATGATTGTATTAAATACATTCAACAGTCTATTACTTGTGCCGTTTCTATACCTATAAGTTTTTTCACTTTATTTAATACTCAGTTTTCTTTTATCCCATTCTCCATTTTCTAAAGAAAATCCTGCAGTTATTCTTGTAATGAAGATTAAAACAAATGGAAAACAATGCAAAACTGTAAAAGAATCAGAGAAGTATTTGCTTTGCAATTTAAATTCCCAATTTATTGCTTAAATTTCAGTACATTACATGTTACTTCTTTTAAAATAGCTAAAATAAGTTCCCTTGGTTTGAAACATTCGCACCACTGAATTTTATCCACACCCTATATAATATGGTTTGTCTTTTGTACTTGCCACCAAAAACCTGAGAACTTTGGATTACATGTCTGCTTATTTGGGGTTTAACTCCTTAAATTTTGGTTGGTCAAAGTCATCAATCAAACACTAGCTGTTCTATTATGCATAAAGACTTGCCACGTTGGTTTTAAATTCAATGGCTGTTGGTCCCCAGTTAAGGCTGTGTTCCTATTCATTATCAGACATATGAAATCTTTGAAATCTGCATAAATATGGTAAACATATGGTAAGAAAGAGATATAAGAACCTCATTTCTAGGACATGCATGATCAGATACTGAATTAGCTAAAGAGCATGAACTTTCATAGAAATATCATGGCAATTAATCTCAATGTTAAGTTTAATTGAATGGGTTGCTTATTACATACTTTTAGAAGTTGCTCGTGCAGATGTCATGTCTCACAGATCTTCTCTTTTAGCTCATTTCCATTACTGTATCAGTATCCACTGTGACAAAAGCATGCTGTATAACATAAGTTTTAGATTAAGTTGTTTCACACTTGTTGATTGAAATAGCTTTTTAGCCATAATTTATTTAGGAATTCTGAGGGACCTTATAAGGGTGTGGGAAACTGTGATCCATGAGATCAACAACCAAGTAACTAAGGGAAAGTGAATATAGTTAGTAGTATAAACCAGAGGAACATTAATACAACTTACTTGAAATATCATGGAAAACTATATAGTTTGCCTACTATTTGTCATATAAGCAAATGGAGTCTTATAGCTTTTCTCTTTTTCCACACATCTATATATGTTTTTTCTCTGTCTTCGTTTTAGACCAAAGCATGCTGTAAAAATTTAACTTTAAATCAAGTTGTTTGACACTTGTAAAACTCATATGTATAGCTCTTTAGCCATGGAATACAAAGTGATCATGAAGAACCTCATCCGGATTAGGGAGCCTATGAATTTTAATACAGGCAAGCCAGAAACTCTCTAGTGAATCTACATAGTAGTATAACCAAACCTAAAATCTAGGCATCTTTATGTGACTAACCGGAAAAATCCTACCAATCCATCCAATATTATGGTGAATTATGTGGTTTTCCTTTTGTATACTTTGAGCAATTGTCCCATATGCCAATGGACCATTCTAGCTTTCTGTTTCATCTTGCATACATTTGCTGCCTGTTTCAATTGTTTAGACAAAAGCATTCTATAAATAATGAGTATGGTAAAAGCTTTTTAGCCTTTAGTAATTTATATATCTCTTTAGCAACACCATACAATGGAAGAGCATCTAAAACCAAATCTTTGTCTTGAATAGCATCTTGCTGCATCAAAAGGACATGATGATATTACAAGTTTCCTTCTTCAACATGGGGTAGACATCAATCTTAAAGGTAATTATCTGTTATAAATATTTTTAAATGTTATTTTGGTTAATTAAACTCTAGTCTTGTACCATTTGATCTTCCCTTGCGCTAATAAATTAAATTTTTTCTACAGATAAGTTCGGGAATACACCTTTACTAGAAGCGATAAAAAATGGACATGACCATCTTGCCGCTTTGCTAGTTAAGGAAGGAGCTTCGCTAAACATAGATGATGCTGGTAGTTTTCTATGCATGGCTGTTGCAAAGGGGGACTCAGACTTTTTGAAAAGAGTTTTGTCTAATGGAATTGATCCTAACTCCAAAGATTATGACCTTCGAACCCCACTTCACGTAGCTTCCTCTGAGGGCTTATATTTGATGGCAAAGCTTTTGATAGAAGCTGGAGCTAGTGTTTTTACCAAAGACAGGTACATTTAAAACATTCATTTCACTTACTTTTTATGAATGTGATCATGTTTAGCTTATCCATTTAAGGTTATTTACTTCTAGTTATGCTGTTTGTTGCCAAACTGGATTTGGATTAACAGGTAAATATATCACCATATCAGCCTCTTTGCAGTGTATACATGCTGTTTGAAAGAAGAACACCTGGTCATAGCTTCATAGATAATTGTAAACTATCTATTTTCTTGATGCTCCAAATGACATACTGGCAATCTTTTACTGTTTTCAGGGTTTTTATTGCACTTTTTGTTTGATTGTTTATATTTGGTTACAATTTAATCATATCTTTTTTTTCTTTTTAGTTTTTCCAAACATTTTTTGCTGATTATTATATCTATATTTTCTATAAAATCCCTTATTGAATTTGGTGTAGTAACACATGCTCAATTAGGAGTAATTCCAAAAAAAAAAAAAAGTTCAAATAAAAAATACATATTAATAAGGATATGTTAGTATTTTTACTTTTCCTTTTAAATAGGATTTGGATTCACATAGTTCAAAATTCTGTCTGTTTTTTCTCCTTTCTAAATAACTGTACGGCAACATTGGAAACCAAAAAAAAAAAAGAAAAGAACTTTCCACTTTTTGTCATTCAAGCTTTTAGATAACTGTAATTTTTTTATGTGTTTTTCTTTTAATCTTTTTTTAATTTTAAAATTATTTATTACTTCAACCAAATAGTGGATGTGTATGGGACTAGTTTGCATATAGCATACATCCTTAGAATTAGGATATGAAATTCAAGTGTTATGTGTAATTTTCTACAATACTAATCACCAGATGGTTTGACTATGCAGTGTGCAACTACTTTATCAGCTGAAAACTTTAGTGTAATTGTCTGTTTCCCAGCATTTCTGCTGTATTTTCTTTCAAGGGTTAACTGAAAATGGTATTTTCACTATTATTTTCTATCTAATTCCGTTTTTACATCTGCTTCTTATTTTCCTTCAAGATCTTTAGAGGGTAAAGACATACATCATATACATGCACATTACTTTGAGTTTTTTTCAGCATTTATGCTTTTTCTTTGTAGATGGGGAAACACTCCACTTGATGAAGCCCGGATGTGTGGCAACAAGAATTTGATCAAGCTACTTGAAGATGCAAAATCTACTCAGCTATCAGAATTCCCTTATTATTGTTCGAAAGAAATTACAGGTATTTCTCAACTTGTGTGACCAGATTCTAATTTGCTAAGTGAAACTTGGAATTATTTGAAAACATGCTGCTGAACAAATTTATTATGCTCAAACCAATTGTTAAAGAAAAAATAAATTAACGAAGAAAATTCAGAAGAATAGTTTTGATTTGGAATGGAAGAATGCTTTTCACTTGACCAATGTCATTTACTTATCATAGCTTGTCACACCAATGAAATATTGTGTTTTGGAAGAAAGTCACAAATAAATTACACTTTTGGTACTTGAACTTTGAAAAAAATATATAAATTCATACCTAAAGAAATAAAATATATAATTTGCACTTGAAAAACTTTCAAATTATGTACCATATTAACTCAAATTCTAATCCCGTTAATCATATCAACTTATATATATAGTGTTTGGTAAATATTATCAAGTTATGTGTTAACTACATTTACTATCAACATCTTTTTTCAATATAAATTAAAAATATATATTTTTTAATTTACTTAAAACATAAAAATGTTTAAAACCTATCAATCATTTTTTATCACGTGACATCCAAACGAATGTTTTGAAAAATATTTAATATTTTTATTCAACAAATAATATGCATATAATAAAATTATATTGGTTAGATACCATATAGATTAATTAAATTAACAATATTAGAATTTGAATTAAAATTATACATTATTTGAAGGTTCATGGTGCAAATTATATATTTTATTTTTTCAAATATCAACTTGTATATTTTTTCGAAGTTTAGGATGTAAGTAACTCAAGGTTTAAACCTATTTGAAATTAATTCAGTTGTCCTTTCTGGGCTGTTGTAAATGAAACAAGTCATTAACAATTGTCCCAGTTGGTTTAACATTTTTAATAGAAGTGGAACTGAATTTAAAGACGGTATGGAAATATTCTTATTGAAGTTCCAACCGAGTTTTAGTAGGTGCCTGGTTTAGGTAATATTCTTACTGAAGTTCCAACAGAGTAGCCTGGTTTACGTCCATTAGGGAGTGTTCTGGTTTACGTCCATTATAAAATGGAAATACTTTTCAACCTTTGAGGGAAAAAAAATCAGGGATGAGATTATTCTACTTCTACCCCCTCCCCCTTCTCTTTTCTTTACGTATATATGATTTCTACCTTTACTTCCATTGTGTGCATGTAATTTTACCTTTAATTTTTCTTCATTGGTAAAGTTTGATTTGTTTCCACTTTGTAGTCGAAAGTTTTTTTTATTTTACCTAGGAAATGGCAACATGGGACAGAATAAGGGTTCTAGATGTTGAGATTTGAAACTTAGACCTCTACATATCACATAGTTACATAAATCAACTGAATTAAATTTCGAATTTCACTTTATAGTCAGAAATTGGATCTACCAGTGGTTACTAAACATTAGAACATCAAAGTTGCACTAATAAACCTGGTTATCAGTTTCTATTCCAGATTATAAAAGATTTCTCTTGATTACCCCCATTTACCTGCTGAAAAGAAATCTAATTATACAATAAAAAACTTAAAATGTGACTGCCTTTTCTATTCCTTTTCTTTTCTTTACCTTTCAGGAAGTTAATTTGCAGTCTAATGGCTGCTGCTCAAGTAATCCCATGTCTGTATGATAATGAAAGAATTTCTGTTGCTAATTCCAGATAAAATGCACCGAAAGAAATGCACTGTTTTTCCTTTCCACCCATGGGATGTTAAAGATCTGAGAAGACATGGAATTGTGTTATGGATCCCTCCCACGATTGAAGAGCTTGTTAGAACTGCTGCTGAGCAGCTAGACTTTCCAGGTGGTTCTTGTATATTGTCACAAGATGCAGGTAAAATTCTTGATGTAGACATGATTAATGATGGACAAAAGCTGTATTTGATCGGCGAAACTCATTAGTAACCTATGGCTATCGTAAAATAACAATGTTGATCATCTCGGAGCTTAATTTAATTAATTTATACAATAATTCTTAAAAGGTAGCAACCAACGGATTGGAATTTAAATACCAACACCTACAACTCTTTTCTTTACCCATGGACCGTAGCCTTTTATGTAAAAAAATTAACAATGTTGGTGCGTCATTCTTGTAGCATGGCCACTTGTATATGTGATTTAGCTGTGAATAAAGGTGTAGCATTTTGAACTTAAAGTTTAATTTAGTTGATTCATATAATTATTTTTAAGAGATAACATCTATTACATCTGGAGCTCAAATTCTAATGCCTACAATCTCTTCTTTAGATCTTTTTATACCAAAAAAAAAAAAAGTGTTGCATCTCTGCATTTATGTTTAACATTAGCAATGCGAGTGCAATGGTTTGTTCCAAATAGTGAAGAAGTACAACCATTACTACTACTGTTTAATACCAAAAGGACAGGAGTAAGACATCAGCCACATATCCGAATTAATTGTGTTGTGAATTTCTTTTTATCTTGGAATAAGTGTTTGTTGTGTTTTTGGTTATATATTTTGAAATATGCATAACGGCAGCATAAAGATGAGCTCTATTATCACTGTACATGATCAACCAAAAGCAGTGCAGAATAATGAATGGAATATTATTTTTAAAATTATATAAAATTTTATAATATATATATTTTACTTTTAGATCAAAGTTAAATCCATACTAATTTGAATAAAAATATCAATTTTAATTTTAATCATTTCAATTCAAAAAGTTAAAAAAAATTTAAGTGTGGTAACGAATTGATTCAAAGACTTATTATTAGAAATAGACTTAAAAGTCGTTTCTAATCTTTTTTATTTAGATATAAGTAGTCATCTAACTTAATCTATTTTATTTAAAAAAAAGTCTTAAGATTGATTTAAATATTTTTAAATAGTAGATTTTAATCTACAAAATTAGATTTTAAGTTCAAGAATGCAATTACACGTGAGGAAGATTATAATACTCTCCTAACGCCTATCCAAAAGATAATATTAATTTGATTTCAAATTATTCAAGTCTTAAAATATTTTTATAATTTACAAAATAATTTAATTATTTAAAATTAATCTTAAAATTATTCTAATAGTTTGGTAACAATTTAAGATGATTTTTTTACTTCATTAGTATTCATGAAAACTAATATCTCATTATGAAGAAGCTTTATCGTCGAATTCATTTAATTTTTGTGAAAAAAAAATTTATTTATGTTAAGCAATCAAAATTTAATTTTTATAAAAAAATAATTTATTTTCATAAATATATTCTAATATTTTGATAAATTTTTTTGTCAAGAACTATCCTTCAATATATTGAGAGGATTTTAAAAAATATATTTTTTCAATAAAATCCATTAGGTTTCTAATAGTTTGGTAAGACTTAATTTAATAATTAAATCCTCCAATAGTTTGATAGGATTAGAAATTTTTATTTTTTTCAAAACCTTTTTTAAAAATTTGAAAGAAAAAAATCAATTAAAATAATTAAAAATTATCATGCAAATAATATCATGCATTAATATAAATATCATGCAATAATATAATATATCTTACAATAATCATGTAGTAATATAATATATCATGCAGCAAATCATGTAATAAAATATCAAGCAAAATATAAAATATCATGCAGATATTAATCAATCATGTAAATGTAAATCACACAAACAAAATAATATATAACCATGCAATCAAATATAATTACACAAATAAATATAATAATCATGCAATTAAATATATTAATGATCATGTAATCAAATTAAATATAATAGAATCATGCAATAAATATAAAATCATATCATGCAAATAATATAAAAACATGCAATATATATATATATATTATAGTTAATATTAAAGTTTTTTCTTTTTCCTTCACTTAATTAACTCAACTATGATAAATATATAATAAACAAAAAATAAAAAAATAAAACAGAAAAGCAAAAACAAAAAATTAGAAAATAAAAATAAAAAAAAAGTCAAACCTTGCGACCTAGTTAGGTCTTCACCGGGTTTACTCACCATCCACACAGGTTAGAACTCGGGTCAGGCTTTGCAAAATAGCTTCGTATCACTTTGGGTATAAAAGTAAAAAATTCACTTAGTTTTTGCAAAACTCCCTTTCTATTTCTTTATCTAAGCCCAAAACGCTCTGACCTCTCTCTAAAATGCCCCAACCGAAAACTACAACCCTTTTCAAAAATTGATCACATTTCCAGATGTCAATGTTAGAAAATTCAAATGACGTGAAAAAATTCAAGCCAAACCCAAACAACTTATAAACCTAGATCCTGACCACCGTCAAATCTTTCGGTGCCCATGAAAGCCATCAGAAAAACCAAACTTCACTTGAAAATTCAAACAATAAACCCAAAAAACCTAGAAAATTTATAGAAAAAAACACCAAACCTAGAAAAGTTCAACAATTCCCAAAAAATCCTACAAATCAACTAAACAGATTCTAATCCAAAGATTTAAGATTCCACAAAACAAAACAAAAGGCTAAATTATTTTTTAAACAACCAAGAATTGAACCAATCTTCAAAATCCTAGAATCATTCATAAGAACCCAAAATTCAGAATCAAAATAAAAATTCTTAAAACTAAAACCTAAACCCAAAAAGCTAATTGCTGGAATTTGTTATGCCTTTTGTCTCTATTCCTTGCTCCTGTGTGGTTTTTGTTCCTCTGTTTATAGGGATTGAATCCATTTAATTTGGAAAGAATAATTCAATTGAATCATTAATTTTCTTCTGTGATTGATCTCTTGTGATTTGATTCTTATAATTTTTTTTTCGTGCAAATTAAAAAGTCCTATGATAATTTGCAAATTTGATTCCCACGATTTTCAGATTTCATGTTTTTTTTTTCCTTTTCCTTTTTCTTATTTCATTTTTGTATGATTTTCACTTTTTTTACTTGACTTTTGACTTTTTTTTACTTTTGACTTTTAACTTTTTTCTTCTCTTTTTTTAACCAAAATAAATTACCAAAATTAAAATCAAAACTAAATTAAAAAAAAATCTAAATCTAAATTAAAATCAAATTAAAAATTTGAGCTTTTATCTTATTGGGCCTGGAGTTTTCCAATCAAGGTCCAATTTACAATCAAATGCTTTTATTTCAAAAAAATTCTCGAACAAAATAGGTTGTCTACAACTACTTATCTTTGCACATTTTTTGTGGAATAATAATTGCGCAAATATGTAGATACTCATTATGTTTAGCTCATATCAATCTTTTTTTTTAAAGAATCCTCTAAATAGAGGTATGTAACTTTCGAAACCTATTAAAGAACTTCTCTAAACAAAGACTTAATAACTTTTTAAATTAAAAATTGTGCTCCTCTATATAGAGGTGAAACAACTTTAAAAACTTTAATTGGGAAATGTGAAAACACATCTATTTTGCTTAGGTCCAAAAATATTCAAAATTTTAGCTTGAAACCAAATATTCACAATTTGAAAATTCAAGGTTCCATAAAAAAATTGAAAGATTTCAAGATTCATAAAAATTGCAAGATTCTTAGAGGTTTTAGATTCACAAAGATTTCAAGTTTCGTAAAGATTCCAAATTCGTAAAAGATTTCAAGTTTTGCAAAAGTTTCAAGTTTTGCAAAGGTTCCAAATTCGCAAAGGTTTCAGATTCATAAAGATTTTCAGATTCACAAGATTTTCAAATTTGTAAGAATTTCAGGTTTGCAAGAATTTACAGATTCATAAAAATAAAAAATTCGTAATAATTCAGATTCACAAGGATTTTAGGTTTGCAAGAATTCAAATTCGCAAAAAGTTTCAAATTTGCAATATTTTAAAGTTTCGTAAGAATTTTCAAATTCACAAAAAATTTAGTTCACAATAATTTTCAATTCGTAAAGACTCAGATTCGCAAGAATTTTCAAATTATAATTCACATACAAGATTCAAAGATTATATTCAAAAGATTTTCATTAGTGATTCGCATACAAAATTTAAAATTTCATATTTGAAAATTTATGGATTCATATAAAAGATTTCAAGCGTCACCTCTAAAATTCAAATATTCTCTTTTGAAAATTTAGAGATTTACACCCAAAAGTTAAAAATTTTCATTCAAAAAATTTAAGGATTTCAATGATTCATATTGGAAAAATTTTAGGGTTTCACACTCAAAATTTTAAAGATTCTAAATTTTAAAGATTCTCATTTGAAAAACTTTAGTGATTATGCCTAGAAGTCTAATAAATCATGAATATTTTTTTAAAAAAAAAGCTCTTTTAAACAAAGGCTTTATAACTTTAAAAATTTAGAAAGTTTTCCTTGTAAAAAGAAATCTCATCATGAAAGATCTTTTTCATTCAAGGATTCAAAAGCAAAAATTTTTCTTCAATCAAAGTCAAATTCTTGTATGCAACAAATGTCATGATAATAATGCAAATACCTTTTAAATGATGCAAAAACAATAATCCAGATTCTTACTAAATGATTCAAATTCAAATGTTATTTTATGATTCAAATGTTCTCTACATAATGCAAATGCATGCACTAATCATGATGCAAATGCAATTATCAAAGATTTAAAATGTTCATCAAATTATATATATATATATATATATACAATGTAAATACAATATATGTAATGTAGATGCCACTAAATCAATGCCATGAAATTTCAATTATGATAGTAAGGTTCTCAAGACTCCACTATTCCTTCTTATCCTATCAATACTAACAATCTTACAACAAACTCTATCAATTGATCTATGTTATTTTTCTCATTTGATCCCAACTCACAGGTTATATCAACCAATTCATCATTGTGTTCATAATTGGGTCACCTTATTTGCCCTTTTCAAATTATTTTCTCAAGCTTCTTTCACTTCAATCATCTGGACTTCTTTTAAAGGAATGAAAAAAAATCTTTTACAAACATTGTTATTCACTTTATCATTATTTTAATTTATGACAAATATGATACATTTTCTCAATTCATTCAAGGTATGCATATTTGGTAAAGCACAAGAAAATTGGGTATTCATATCAAAAGGAAATTTGGTCAAGAACAAATCAAAAAGCAAAAATACCATGTCTATTTAAATGAGATATTACAATTAGAAACACTAAGTCAATTTTTTTCTCAAAAACATATTCCATCAATATTCTCAATTTTTGAACCAATTATCTTTCAAATTCCTAGGATCCTCAAATGAAGTTATTTCTCAGGTTTCCTTTTTACTTAAACTGACCTCTTAGGTTTTTAATTTAAGTTTTCATTTTTTTTTCATTTTTTTTGCACATCTCTTCTTCATTTTTTTTTTTTATTTCTTTTCCACTTGATCCATCAATGACATTAAAATCATAAACAATCCAATTGCAAACCTACCTTAGTTCAACTCATGATTCTCCAATTTGAGTATTCACATTCGATAAAAATGAACTTTTAAAAGATGTCACATAAGCTAAGGTGATGGGTTATAAAAAAAATAGATAAAATAAATCCAAACTGTATTTGAAAGATAATTAAACCAAGGATCATTATTTTTAATGTAGAGCACCTTGATATTTTACCCTATCAATTTCTTCTTCTTCTTTTTTTCTTTTTTTTTTGCACTTTTCATCGTTTTTCAAAAAAGATTTGAGCACAAAAAGACTTTGCCCCTAAAATCACTAAGGATCTTCACTTTTTTTTTTGTAAACAAGCTTATCAAACTTTGCCTCAAGTGTGGGGATGATCTTTGGTTAGGGTTTCTTAAAAAAAATTTAACAAACTCAAATGGGGTAGCAAATGATAATTTTACTCTTTATGCGAAGGGTAGACAAAATATGACCATTTTTTATATCAAACATGAATACTTTTAGTGAATAACATTTATTGACTAAGAGCAAACTATTATAAAGATCACATAATCACTTTTCTCTTTCAATTAGCAAAATTTTTTACCATATTTGTCTTCTTTTATTTAATAATCTCAACTTATCAATCATACCAACATAAATAATATTTTCAAAATCAAATTCTGAAGGACTGTTTGAACATTCATTATTTGGAATATGAGAAAGGATATATGAAAAGATATAAAAAGATAAAAGCATAAAATGATGATTCACACGAAAGAGAAAATGTCTTGAAAATGCGTCATATTTTTCATTTCTATTAAAATGATGAAAAATAAAATGAAATCTTAGTACAATAAAAAAATCATTATTCTTAAAATGACAAGTAGTTCTAATCAACCTTTTCATATCCTTCCCAAAATTATGCCCCTGAGTAATCAGGTAAAGGGCTTTTTATAGACATTCAGCTCTCTTGATTCGTTAAAGTTTGTTGAGCCTGCTCAGATTAAACTTTGCACCTTATGCTTGAAAGCAAGGCAGGTTTTTACAGAGTGACCCACATTTTCATTTTGGTAATCACATATGGCATTTAATATTGTACCATTTGAGATAGGGTGGCTTTAACGATTTCAAAAGAATTAGGAAAACCTTATCATTTTTTATCAATTCTGAGAATAACTCAGCATAGGTTATAGGTATAGGATTAATACAAGCTCTCTATTGGTTACCCATGGATATTCTTAAACTACTCGCTTAATTGTTAAGCCTTGAAATTGGTGTAGCAATAAGACTAGGCCCATATACAGATGTTTGAAAGGTTGGTTAATAAGGACTTAGGAAAATATTATTCATAATTAGGTAATGAGGCTAGTAAAAGATTTGTGCAATATTATTAACTACATGATAGTAAGCTGAATGAATAAGTGATGGATATGAAACATAACTTTTGAACTATTACCCCTTAAAACTCACAACTTAGGCTTCAACTTTTTCTTTTTTGGGCATCCCACCTTTCTTGGTACTACTTGTCTTTCATTATTCAAACTTGTCACTCTTGATGGCATTTTTAATAATTTTCCCTAAGATCACCATATCAGTAAAATTTTTTATTATATTTCCTATTATCTTCTCATAATAGAATGCTTTCAAGATGCTAACAAATAGTATTATTATCTCTTTCCCAGTCAGATGAGATTAAACTTAAGCAACCATATCTCTTCATTATAAGGCATATTTTTTAAAGGACTCTATTGCCTTATTCTTCATGTTTTGTAAAAAAAGGTGATTAGGGGCCAAATTAATGATGTAACGGTACTGATTAATAAATGTCCAAGTGAGCTCTTTCCAAGAACGGATGTGAGGTTGATCTAGTTGAATATACCACCTTGTAGCTAAGCTATAAGGCTATTTTGAAACACATGCATCAATAGTTTTTTATCATCGTTATAGGCAGTCATTTTTTTATAGTACATAATGACATGTGTGATTAGACATTTAATACCATTTTACTTTTCAAACTCAGAGATCTTGAACTTTAACGAGATTATAACATCTGAAACCAAACAAAGGCTATTTGCATCCATAGAGCCATAAAAATTTATACTTTCAACGACTCATAGTCTCTTCTCTAACAAGTTTATCTTATGTTTAAACATTGAATCCTCTAAACTTTTAATCATTTTTAATTTCAACTTATCATTCTTTATGAGGTCAACTAAGTTAGGGATCAAGACTGTCTTTATTACTTTTTAGTGAATATAAGATTAGCAAAACTTTAAAATTATCCTTAAGTTATGTAGATGGTATTCTTATATAAGTATACCCTACAGAGAATGTGAACTATTGTGATGATGCAAATTGAGTAGAATAGGCTTGAAATGGCATGTAGCTAGAAGGATATAGATGGTCAACAACATCTTACAATGGTAGTTTTTAAGTCTAGCCTTTTTTTGTACAGTCTTCCCTTTGTTTAGCTTGCTCAATGTTTTTAAAATTTTGTTCAACCTTTTTTTGAGCTCTTCTTAGGCTCTCTCCAATTTTTCAACGTGGCTTGCAATATTTTACTCCATTTTTTTAGCTTGGGCTAAAGTGTTATACTGGTGGTGAGTTAGTCAAGTCATCCTTAAATCTTAATTTACCATAATTATGGTGCATATTTAGAATGATATTTATAAAACCATTCAATTATACATAAGAATAAATGCAAAAATGCATGAATGTAATAAGGAGAATTTACCATATACCAATTATTAACAAAGAAAATCTTTATTGAATTAAAAATTATTTCTAACCAAATCCAATATTATATCCATGAAAAGTTTAGAGTTTATTAAAGAAAGAAATCCCTAATTTGTCGATATTGGCTTTACACTTCATTAAGAAAATCTAGCAGTTCTTGACCATATGTTCCTACTGGTGACACCTTTGTCTTTTATTATTCAACATTTTCTACCATGTCATTAGCTTTGTAAGCAACTATAGTGATTTAGTCAAGCAAGGACTCCAACTGGTCATTTTTTCTCACATATACCTCTTTTACTTACTCACATTCTACATTCACAGCCTCTATTTGTGTTTCAGTCTCAATCATAACTCCATTTAGCATTTGAATGTGCCTTTGTGCCTCAAAGTTTACCTCGTCATTTTCTTAAAACTTTGCTTGCAACTGTTCATTTTCTTTCAAAAGTTAGGCTAGTTTTCTAGTGATGGATGACTGTGTTATGTTTAGGTCAGTGAATAGACTCTTCCATTCATCATTCTCTTATTTGAGTGCTTGAACTTTCCTTTTTAGCTTTTTTGTTTGTAAGTTTTAACTCTTCAGACTCCCTTTTCAAGCCAATAGAGGACTTTACTAGGCTTTTTCATAGATGTAACTAAGATTCTTCTTATTAGAATTGTTTTGTGATAATTACTCTTTATGATAAATTTAATGATGTGAATGCATGCATAGTAAAAGAAAAGGATTAGTATACATATAATATATATATATAAAATAATATATAAATACAAAAAACAACAAAAGAACAATATATAACTATAAAGAACAACATAAAAGGTTAGTATGCAAATAATATATACAAAAAACAATATATAAATTTAAAAATTGAATATATATCTCATCATATGTTTTATTTAGGATTTTTTAATACAAGGGAAGGTATGACTCTAACTTAGGTTCGAACCCTTGGGGTTTATTTACATGCTAGTTTGACAGTCTAAGGATTCTTAAATTGTTCATTACATCATTGTCTATTATAACTTAATAAGGCACCTTAATTCTCACTCATTATAGGTTTCGAACGAAAATAGTTCAATTTGAGTAGGAATATTTCGTTAACCCATGTAGAGTCATGAAATCTCATGAAAGATGAAACTTGGGTGTAGAACTCATATTATGCATGTGCAAATGGATGACAGGTATAAAGAATAAATAAATAATGTATAAACAAGGAGAAAAATTCTTAAATTTATTAAGTTAGGCTTGGATAACAAGAAATCATTTACTAACTTGACTCTCGATGTCTCCAGTAGAGTCACCAAACTATCATAACTCTGAAAACCTATCGTTAGACATAGACTTAAGGAGTTGCCACTAATATTTTTATCTAGGTGTGATTGACCACATAACTGAATCTATCTCATTTAAAAAGAAGTTCTAAAATTGACATAAGTATTTTTAAATAGTAGATTCTAGTCTATAAAATCATATTTTAGGTTCGATAATACAATTATGCATGAAGAATGTTATAACACCCTCACAATGCCCATTCGAAAAATGATACTAGTTTGATTTCAAGTTATCTAAGCTTTAGAACATCTTTATAATTTACCAAAAAATTTAATTATTAAAAATTAGTCTTAAAATTACTCCAATAGTTTGGTATGAATTTAAGATAATTTTCTCACCTCAAGAGTATTCATGAAAGCTATTGTCCCATTTTAAAAAAACTCCGTTGTTGGAATCATTTAATTTTTATGAAAAAAAAAACTTTTATTTGTGATAACCAATCAAAATTTAATTTTTATAAAGAGACAATTTATTTTTATAAATATCTTCTAACATATTGGTAAAATTTTCTATCAAGAATTATCTTCTAATATGTTTGTAAAATTTTTAAAAAATATTTGCTTGAAAAAACTTATTAAGTCCTCCAATAGTTTGATAAGATTTAATTCAAGATTTAAATTCTCCAATTGTTTGATTTTTATTTTTTTGAAAACCTTTTTTTAAAAATTTGAAAAAAAAATTAATTAAAATAGACAAAAATTATAATGCAAATAATATCAAGCATTAATATAAATATCATGCAATAATATAATATATCATGCAACAAATCATGCAATAAAGTATCAAGCAAAATAAAAAATATCTTGCAAATATTAATTAATTATGCAAATATAAATCACACAAATAAAATAATATATAACCCTGCAATCAAATATAATCACACAAATAAATATAATAATCATGTAATTAAATATATTAATGATCATGTAGTCAAATTAATTATAATCATATCATGTAATAAATATAAAATCATATCATGCAAATAATATAAAATCATGCAAATATATATATTATAGTTAATATCAAAGTTTTTTCTTTTTCCTCATTTTAATTAACTCAACTACAATAAATATATAATAAGCAAAAAATTAAAAAATAAAACAAAAAATTAAAAAATTAAAATAAATAAAATAAAATAAAAAGAAAAAGAAACTATGGTTGGGTTGGGTATTTACTAGGTTAACGTGTGGATCCACGTGAGTTGGGATGCAAGTCAGGCTTTGCAAAATGGCACCATATCACCTTGGGTATAAAAGTTAAAAATTCACTTATTTTTCTCAAAATTCCCTTTTTGCTTCTCTCTCTAAACCCAAAACGCTCTGACTTCTCTTTAAAATGCCCCAACCAAAAACCTTCAACCATTTCAAAAAACAAGCCAAATTCCTAAATGCCAGTGCCTAAAAATTCAAATGGTGCCGAGAAATTCATGCCAAACCTAAAGCAACCTATCAACTCAAATTTCGACTGCCATCAAATCCTCCAGCCACAATGAAAGTTGCCAAAAAAACCAAACTTCACTTGAAAATTCAAACAATAAACCCAAGAAACCCAAAAATTTTTTAGAAAAAAACTATCAAACCCAAAAAAATTCAACAATTCTAGAAAAATCCTACAAATCTACTAAAACAGATTCTAATCCAAAGATTTAAGATTCCGCAAAACAAAACAAAACAAAAAAAAAACCTAAAATTATTTTTGAAACAACCAAGAATTAAACCAATTTTCAGACCCAGAATCATTCACAAGAACCCAAAATTTTGAATCAAAATAAAAATTCCCATAAATAAAAACTAAACCCAAAAAATTAATTGCTAGAATTTGTTATGCCTCTTGTCTCTTCTTCTTTCCCCCTATGTGTGGTTTCTGTTAATCTGTTTATAAGGATTGAATCATTTTAATTTGAAAAGAATAATTCAATCGAATCACAAATTTTCTTCTGTGATTGATCTTTTATGATTTGATTCCTTTAACTTTTCCTTTTCATGCAAATTATGAAGTGTTGTGATTAATTTACATATTTGATTCCCATGATTTTCAGATTTCACGTTTTTTCTTTCCTTTTCCTTTTCCTTTTTCTTGTTTTTTTTTCCTAATTTTCCTTTTCCTTTTGTTTTTGTTTTTTTTTTACTCTTTACTTTTTTCCTCTTTTTCTTTAACTAAAATAAATTACAAATTAAAATCAAAACTAAATTAAAAAAAATCTAAGCCTAAATTAAAATTGAAATTAAAATTAAATTAAAATTTTTTTAGCTTTTATCTTATTAGGTCTGGAGTTTTTCAATTAAGACTCAATTTACAGTTGAAAGCTTGTTTTTTATTTTGAAATTTTTTTTGAATAAAATAGTGTGTTTACAATAAAATTTATACTAATATAAACAAATCCTCTTATAGTATATATTTAATATTAATCAATAAGGTTCTAGTTAATTTTTTGTTTTGATTTGGATTTCTAATATTTAATTTGTGAATTTAATATCATGTTGGGTTCGAATTAAACTAGCATCTATACTATTACATACTAAGATTTACTAAATTTAATGTTAATGTAATAAAATAAGTATTTATAAAAAACCCTTTATAAAACAAAAAAAAAAAAAAAAGTAAATTATTACAATTTGGAGATAAAAGAGAAAATGAATTACCATTCTTACAAAAGAGAAAAAGAAAAAGAAATAGACACGAAACAAACAGTCCCTAAGAAAAGGTGCATGGGTAGCTCCGTTTGTTAATTTTAGGCCAACTCCCAATGCCCAAGCGGGAATTTTCCAATGCTCATTTCGTTAAAACCAAAGCAAATCGCACCATAAAAGCCCTTGCTTCCACAAATCCACTAAAATTCTTTTCTGCTAACAAATAGAGACGGTGATGAAGAAATCGGCTAACTCCAACGCCACTGCCACCGCCCAAAGCCTGACCTCCCAGGAGTCTCACTTCCTCGTCCGCGAAACGCTGCGCATCAGCGCCAACCTGGCGTCAAATGTGGGTGTAAGTAGCAGTGGTAGTAGCCGCAGCATGAACGACGGAGCCGCGATTCCATTGATGGATGAAAATCGGAGGATGGGATTGCTGGGTGATGAATTTCTAGAATCAAGCTCGAAATTGATATGTTGTGAGGAAATTGACGGCAGGAGATGGATGTACATGGCTGAGAAAGATCCCTTTGGCAATTTCAAGAACAATTCCATTCGCACTCTCAGTTTGCACACCCCTCAGACACCTCTTGATGTCAGTTATTTTTCCTTTTTTTTTTTTTTTTGCATAAAGAAAATTAATTAATAGTAAATAACTTGTGCTATTTGCCATTTCTTAAGATCTTAAACTTACTGTTGGATTTGCATCTGTTTAGATATTATAACACTGGCATTTTGCTGACTTGGACTAGGTTGAGACACCGAGAATCTCAAGCGCGAGTTAAACTCAAAATAATTCGCTGCACAAAACTAGGCTCGAGTTCAATTGAGTTTTAATTTTAAGTTCGAGGTTGACTCAAAATAAAAATTGAGTGATTCGAGCTTGTTCAATTAGGCTCGAGTAATAAAAAGTGAGCTTGATCTTCATACTTGATTATTTATTCGAACTCGAGCTCAAGCTCAAGCTCATATATATATATATATATATATATAGTAAAATAATTATTTTTTAAATTAAAATAATAAAAATATATTAAAATTTAAAAGTTTGATTAGGCTCACGAGCTATTAAAGCCAAACATTAGGATGCTCAAATTTGGCTCGCTTGATAAGTCGAGTTGCTTGAGCTTGACTCGACAATGACCGAGTCGAATTCGAGTTTTATCCAAGCCGAGCCTGAGTAGCTTGCTAGTATTGTTGTATCATTTACACCCCTAACTTGGACTGTGGTTCAATTGAATGTGCAGGAATTGATGTCATTTGTAAGGTCATATGTGGTGCCTGAGGGCTTTCCTGACAGTGTTACTCCTTCATACGTGCCATACATGACATGGAGAGCATTGAAGGTAGGTTTTTAGCATATTGGAAAGCCAAGAACATTACAAGACTCAAGAATTGCCCATGCCTCTCAATTTAGCATTTAAGCATCAATTAATACCATACTGATTACCATTGTGTTCAATGCAGTACTTCTTTGGTGGAGCAATGAGTGTTTTCACAACGAAAACCCTTTTGAGCTCAGTTGGAGTCTCTAGAAATAGAACTACACCTGCCGCTGTTGCTATCAATTGGATTCTCAAGGTAGGGAAGACATAAGATATTTGAAGTTAGCAACATGCTTGTGAGCTGTTTGTCTTAGCACATCTTGAATTTCTCATATTGGTATCTTCTCTGGCTGGCATTTTGTTTCTCATATTAGTTTTTCCTCTGGCTGAGATTCAAAACATGTTAATAATTGCCATTTTGTTGATCAAACAGTGAGGTTTATCTGCAAACTCAGGCGTGTTATTGGGAATTTGTGCTCAGCTATGATACTAAAATGATCCTCTATATAGAAACTGGGTTCTATCTGGAGATTGTGGTTCCCTCTTTCTAGTCATGTTATGCAGATGTCCTTATTATGTTGAATTTCTACGTAACCCTGTTATTTAGCAGTTCATTTCTGAGTTCCATGCAGACCTTAGATCCACTTTGCTATTTTAATCCTTGTACTATGCTGCACCCTGCATTTCTAAAATATTCGCTTGCAAATGCATAATGTAATTTTCAGTGGTTGGTGTTGATTTGTTGAATGGCTTCTGTAATATTAAATTACCATAGACAGCTGCTTTTCAAAGGTAAATATGTTAGTGATGTTTACATGGTCCTGGTAATTTTTCCTAAAACAACTGTGAGTTGTTTGATCAGATGAGTTTCTCTTTGAACATAACTGGCCAGTAAGTGCTTATGATGGCTGTTCATGCTGGCAGCTTGTCAAGTAGTTTAAAGCTTATATTCACTTGTTTGCTGCAAGATTCAAAGCTGGTGAATTCTTTTTTATAATGCTGGAGGATAAAGTTATAATTTCAGATTTTTTTTAAAGGAAAACTTGGTTGTGTACCTAACTGCTTGCAAAAATTTCTTTTTCGTGGATATTGGCATACTGCTTGTAGGAAGGAAAATAAGAGTGTAAGGTTTCTGTGGCCTTATGTTATAATTACAGTTTACTTTTTCCTTAAGTGAGCTGCTAATTGCCATTTCAAAAATTAAAACATCCACTTAATCCATCTAAAAAGAAATGTCTCAATGCTCACTTTCACTCCTTGTTGGCGTCTGTAAAGCATTCAAGAAGTAATTTAATAGAATTCATTAAGTAATCAAACTGCTGTAGTTTCAGAAATTTTTTGTTTATAACCTTACATAAGTCTTTATCCTTTTATATTATTTCCTTTTGGGCTTGTCTTTTTGTATTGAATGTGGTATTATTAAAAAAAAAGGTTAGTCCAAACTGACAGTCCATCAAGCTAAAGTTTCACTATGCTTGCAGGATGGTGCTGGTCGTTTTGGTAAAATGCTTTTTTCCCGGCAAGGAAAAAAATTTGATTATGATCTAAAACAGGTAAATATTTTTATGATGGAGGTGGTAGAAGTGGCACGTTCTTTTCTCGGGAAATTCTTACTTGCAATGTCTTATAGCTTCGGTTTGCTGGTGACCTTCTAATGGAGCTGGGTGCTGGGGTAGAGTTGGCAACTGCAGCTGTGCCTCATCTTTTTCTTCCTTTGGCCTGTGCTGCGAATTTGGCAAAGGTTGAATTGTTTTCTATACAATACAGGTTTCTGTGGCCATTTAACTATTGCATTCTTATTTTTTGTTGCTTATTTGTAGAATGTTTCTGCTGTAACATCAACATCAACTCGGACACCAATTTACAAAGCCTTTGCTAAAGGAGAGAACATTGGAGATGTCACAGCTAAAGGAGAATGTGTTGCCAATATTGCAGATCTGGTATGCTAATAAATGTCATGATAGCTTCAAGTACTGTTCTTTGCACAAACATAATTTTCTCTTAGGGTTAAAAAGTTCTAGAACAATAATGATATGGGTGGCAATGCAAAGAAAGATGAAGAAATGACTACATCCGTTAACAAGAGAAATGATGTGCCAATGGAAATCATGATGAGTGAAAGTTGCTTGGAAATGTGCAATGTAGATGCAAGTAGCAAACTTGTTAAGCATTGGAATAATTAGAAGGAACTAAATGAGGAAGGTCAGAGTCCAAAAGTACATTGAAGCTATGTTGCCATGACTCTTTATTTTCCCTGTAGTTCTTATGTCTGTCACATATCCATTGGACATGAGTATTGAGGTCTGACCCTCCAACTACGAGGAAAAACTTGGAAAAAAAAATCATATATACTCATGCCAGACACATACCCATAATCCTCACTCCCAAGTCTGAGTAACATAGTATGGAGGAAACAGACAAGCTGAAAATTAAAAAGACGGTTTTTCTAGATGGTGTACCATGGAAAACAGATATGTTTTGTTTGATTGAATGAGAGATTGGTGCGTCACAAACTCTTTAACATATTGAGAGTTCCCTCTGTGGCAATGGTGAATGCAATGTCCATGATAGTCAGGTGTTTTGTGTCAATTTTTTGTGCCGAAAAAGAGCACACCTTATGTATTAGCTAGATGTTCGATGCTGCTGCATTATGGTTTAATACTTTTAAATTCTGTTTACACCTATGGCACACAAGAACCATTTTCTGTTGTCCACAATAAAAGCTAAAAAACAAAGAATTATGTCTGAATGCATGTGATTTGCTCACAAATTCTTGTACTGGAACTTAGTGTAGATAGATTAATTGCCATTTCTAACCTAATCTAAGTCAAAATGTTGACGAATCCTCTCAATATTTGACTCAAAATGTTATTTAATTCTTGTTAAGCATCCAACCATAAACCATTTGACAATAGGTTGGGGGACAAAACTTGAAAATAGTAGCACAAGAAACTTAGATTAACACCACTTGACAACCCCCTTATTTCATTGTTTATGGAATAGCAACTTAATTATTCTAGAACCTAAGATTAGAGATAGAGATCAATTATTGAATAAATTTAGTAAACCTTAAGGGAATATATTTCACAAGAATGTATTACAAAAGAGAGGATGGAGAATGAATTCTCCTACAAAGGTATTTTACAAAGAGAGGCGGGAGGAAGGAAGTTTCTATCCTTGCTTTGAGAAGTAGGACTTCCTTATAGAGTAAGCTACAAACAAGAGGACACAAACATCACTATTTTATAGATTGGCCTTTTTCATAGGGTTACTCTTAATGGAGTTTTCCTAAAGGCTATGTCTAGACAAAAACGTCACTATCTTACACGGGACAATTCTAAAAGTAGATTTGTATGTTTTTCAATGAAAGTTTGTGAACTTGTTTTCTTCCTTGAGTTCCATCCATTGGAGTGGGTCCTTGTCTTAGGATGTTGTGCCTTGGTCTTCCAAATATTTTAATAGGTCTAATTTGCTAGTAAGGTTTTCATGGTAGTGGGTTTACTTCGAAAACATGGTTGATATTGAAAGATTCATCTAGGTTGAGTGTCCTTGGAGGTCAATAATTGGAGTATTTGCTTTCATAATAATTTGTCTTGGTGCAGGTGAACAATATATTTCTATGGGGTGCTGTTCTCATATTTGGCCCTCCTCAAGGTAGGGCCACTTTTCAGGAAATGGGGCTTGGTTTAGTTTGCGAAGCAGCTTTTAAAGTGCTTTGCATTGGCTGGGGTGGTCATATTCTCCATAATGGTCAAATCACTTTGCAAAAGAGTTGCAGAGATGAGACATTCCAGCCAATGGGTGCTCACCCTGAACATCTTTTATCAGTCTTCTCCAAATTCCATTTTACCTACAATGGCCAAAAGAACTCTGGATTCTTATGGTACCTTTGCCAAACTCGTATAATAATAGCCATTGAAATACAGGCTTACCAATTCAGGGTTGTTCTCCATTTCATCGAGGCAAAGTTACTGTAGGAAAACACAAACCATAAGAGTCAGACCTTGATTGTTGACACCGTATGCCAGGAGGGCATTGAGGTCCTTTGTGTCGCCTAGAATACCTTGGTTTTTGAGTTGCCTTTCTAGAACATGTTACATTCTAGAGTTGCAGCTCCTAGTCTCCCTATCGCAGTCACCTCTATAGTGCTCTTTGGAGGCATTTGTAATTAAAATTTTACAGATATCACTAAATTGTTAATAAGTCACCTCAGAGCTTCGTACTTGTATCTTATGAATGTTGGAAATTTTTTTGTCACACAGAAGAAAATGTATTTGGATTTTGAACTTTTGCAATTATGATATCTGTCTCGCATCAAGCCTTCTAATATTTTATTTCCAGTATCCTTGTCAATTTTTCATGTATAGATTATCGTGCATGATATGTTTGTCTTTCTTTATTCTATTATGTTTAGAAATTTGTGGTTTATCAACTGAGCCATTTAATTTTGGTTGAAGTTGGGAACTGGACTGAGCATTATGATCTCGAAAAGAAACCCATCGTTAGTTACTACATTTGCTCTCCTTTCATGCGGATATCTCTTCAGTTCTTACACAGAGGTTGGATTATGCACTAACATTTTCATTATTTTTGTTTAAAAATCGTCTGCCATTTTTTTTTTTTTTGTTTGTGAAAGTTCATATTCTGCTAATAGCTTTTGATAAGTTTCTTTCCAGGTTAGATCTCTGGTGCTAAACACATTAAATAGAGCTAGATTCAGTGTGGCAGTAGATTCCTTCCTTAAGACTGGTTAGTAGAACTGTAATAGAATTTCACTGTATTTAGACCATATATTATTTCTGTTCTTCTAGTCAATGACATTCTTAATTATATGACTTCATTGTGTTTCTTCACATTGCAGGGAAAGTTCCCTCATTGCAGGAGGGAAATATGCAGGAAAATATATTCAGTTTTCCATGGTTGAAGGACAGACCTGTTATTCTTGGTGCGTACTAAACTGTGTTTTAACAGTTTTCCCTGACAAAAATCTCTCTAGTATGGCTATCTTATTTGAGTTAATCTAAATTTGTCCCATTATGGCAGGCTCAAGATTTAAGGATGCTTTCCAAGATCCCGGGGCCTATCTTGCTATAGAACCTCTCTTTGAGGTATGCTCTTTTAAAAAGGATATTAATTGAATTTCAAGGCTCTCTCCCCACAAAGCATGTATACGCGTACATGGATGATTAAATTAGAAGTTGTATTGATTAATTTCTCCATTTGGTGTGATGGTTTATCTCTTGATTAATGGCAGAAAGAAAAATATATAGTGACATATGATCCTTTGAAGGAGAAAGTATATGCATTGTTCAAGGATCAAGCAAAGTCGGATGACATTCTAAAAGCAGCATTCCACGTAAGATAATTTTATTTACCTTATATACTTGTTATGTTAGCTAACCAAATTTTGCTTGCATATATTGGTTTTTAGCTGTAATTCCATCTTATATTACAGGCACATGTGCTCTTGCATTTCATTCGTTCGTCAAATAATAGTCAATCTTCATCTAGAAGTCAGCAAGAACATGGTCACTCAAATCTTATGCCCACAACTGCTGATTTTGAGCCTCATATTGCTGATTCATGTAAGATGGTTTCAACATCATTTGGACTTTTCAAGAACAAAGCTGCTGAACAGGTAAGCCATTCTTGTTAGAAATATGCCATTATGTTGTTCATACTGTTTGATTTATAATTTATCCTTTTGTATTTACCAATCTTGCCCTTCGGCTGATTTTGAGTTAGTGAAGTTTGATGCTTATGAGTTCAAATATAAAGATGGTTGGTTATACCTTTTCAAATGTCCCATTTTGTATGCGGTGTTCTTTAGAATAATCTAAATAGTCTAAAAAAACCTAAATAAATACAAAGTTACAATCAAACCCATAAAATATATAATAAAGTCCTAGATTACTTAATCTCTCAACTAGCATATCTTCATTCTCCATCATGTTTGGCTGCAACTTTTTCACTGTGAATCATGGTTGCAATATCTCCTAGACATTAATTAGTGTTGAAGCAGTGGTAATATCTGTCCTCCAGAAGAAGTTAGTAGGTTATTTCAGGGCTTACTGTGGTATTTATGGTTGAAAATTACTTGCATCTGCAAATGCTGCACTTCTTGTGGGCAGTTTTGTAAGGCGTACCGTTGCTACCCATATTGTTGTTGATCCCTTACTGATGATCATATTGTGTATATAGATTTCTCTGCCTCGCATCGCATGTTTATAATTTGCATTTCTGCATGTCATTATGATCCTTTTGACATGCGTATCTTGTTGTCTGGTAGGGTTGGAGGATGTCAGATTCGCTTCTTAATCCAGGTCGAGCTCGACTGTGTTAATGGGCTAATTAGGATTAACATCCTTGAACTCTTTTGCTTATCTGAAATTGGGGGTTGAATTGCAAACCAATATCTGCGTTAATAGACATCAATGACAAGAGCATATACATGACAAAAGAGGTTCAGAAATCAGAATTGGTCATATACCAACGAGACCATTGGTCTGTTTGAGCTGGTTAGCCTGTGCAAGCATCCAATTTTCTGCAACTTGGGCTTTATATGTGGAATGCATTTTCAGGAAAAAGATGACATACACAGTGATGTTATATAAGCTAATGCAGCATTACAAATAAGTTTCAATATCATAGTGTAACATCAGTACCAAATTGTCTTTCTTTGAATCCTTTTTTTTTTCCTTTTTATCTCTTATAGAGGAATTGTGGAGGCTTGTGTGAATAGTTTGAAATCCATTTACATAGTAATTAAAATTTATCTTGGGGGGTCAATATTCCCTCTCTTTTTTTTCTTTTCCCTGTGTCCGTAGGAGCAGTTGTTGCCAAATGCAGTTCGTCTATGGTACACAGCTGGACTCTGGCCATGTGGTTAGACCAGCTTTGTTGGCAAAAATCAATTCTGGTGTTGGCTTTGCAGCCTTACAAATTCTGTTTGGGATTTATAAAATTTAGATTAGACAATTTATATGATGACAAGATAAAAATTACATATAAAAATATATAATTTAAAATTTTAATAAAAATTATATAAAAATTAATAAAATTAAAATTATATATTTTTTATTTTTATTCCAATTATGATAAATTTTGTATAAAAAATAATATAAATATATGTATTATTAATATTATGATAAACAAATTTCATATAAAATATAATATAAATATATGTATTATTAATATTTTGTATCATATAAATTTATCCCAATTAAAGATATAAACAAAAAAATGAGGATACAGGGGAAAGGCTGAAAATCATGATTGATGGGATACATCATTCATTACATTGCATGACAGGTGGGTAAGGATGTCATTTCGGTGGCAGAAATGCTGACATTAATTATTTCCTCAAGCATATTAAATATGGCTCACACTATCATGCTGGCTTCCTCATAAATGAGCGAGCCCTATATTTCCTTCCATATCCTTCTCATTTTCAGCGGTAAAAAATTAAATATATGTGATATTTGCCAAATTATTACATTTTTCAGTGATTATAAATTAAAAATTTTTACTACTTTTAATAATTTATTTAACAAATTACTTAATGAAGGGTTTTCCATAAAAATTTGTTAAAGTCTAAAAATTTTGAAGCCTATTTTTATTTAACAAATATTAATTTTTTTATTAATATTAAATCATAATAAAATCACCGATAAAATAATTATTTTTTAATCCAATGATTGAAAAAAGATTTGTGAGACGTAATTAGAGTTTGAATCTAACCAATTTCACTCTCATCCTCAATTTAAAATAATCTTAATGAAATCAATCTATATCTTTTGTAAAATAATTAATACAATATTTTGTTAATATTTAATTTTTGATAATTTATCAAACTATGAATTTAATACAAATATGATATAATTACTAAAAAAATCAACATTTTCAATTTATCAAACAATTACAACCCTCATTTTGGGGATAGATAGGACTTGTTTATGGGGAAATGACAATGGGAATTGGTGGTGATTCGAATAAAAGTTAATGAAATAAATAATAGCATACAGCAACACATATTCATTGATAGGAGTGGTTTGATGGGTTAATAATTGAAAACACAAGATATATGCAAATAAGACTAGGCCTCATTAAAAAAATAATAATAATAAAAAAAACCACACCTCTTTAATGAAACACGTGATGTAACTGATGTTAACACACACTTTACTTGAATATGTTAAAAAAAAACCCCTTCATTTACAAGGTTTACCTAACTTACTTTTACCCGTCTTTATATATGGTAGTCATTATAAGTGTAAATAATACGTCCTAAGTTACTAGAATAAAATTTAAGTTTGATTTAATTATAATTGAATTCTAATAATTTGACTTATGATGTAAATAAAGTTTGAGTATTTAAACATTCGATTCGAATTATTTAAGAATCTAATTAAATTTTTATATTTTAATATATATTTTAATTATTTTAATTAAAAAATTATTATTTTATTTATATATATATATATATTAATTCAAGCTTAAATTAAAACGTATAATAATCGAGTTAAAGTCAAACATAAGAATCAAACTCATTTTTTATTCGGTAAACGAATTTAATTGAATAAACTTGAATAATTCGATTTGTATTGCGAATAGAGTTGGAGTTTGAAATTAAAACTCAATTAAATTTAAATCAAATTACGAATAACAAATTTTTAATTAAACTCAAACTTCTCAACAAATTTGACTTGGCTCGATAACATTCTTAATAATCATCAATGAACAATTGTTTTCCCTCCGTTTAAAATGAATAATTTTCAATCACGTTGTTTAACTTTTTATTATGATTCAACTTCAGTTTTTAATTTTTTTAATTGTTTTGTTGAATGATTTCTCAACCTTTTAAAATATGATTTCATTTTGATGTGTTTTTTTCAGATTTTTTACTAATAATTAAAAAATAATCAGGTATCGTGCCAAAAGAATGTCTATGTGATGGATCACATAAGCTACAAAATGAACATTATGTTAGTATTAAAAGAATTATTTGAAGGAAAGATCAAAATAAAAGTATTTAGAAAAAATTAAGAAACTCAAATAGAACAATTCAAAAATTGGAAACTAAAGTGGATTCAAAATAAAAGCTTAGAAACCATAACTGAAATTTTCCTGTTTAAAATAAACAATAATATTTTTTTCCACAATTGAAATCATTTAACAAATTACATTGATAACAATAAAATTAAAGAGCAAACAACAAAAAGCATGGTTTGCAAACTAGCTAGCTAGTTGAATTTAATCAAATCAGCATGGGAATCAAGTCCAGATCATTTTCATGAAAATGGGTTATGTATTTTTTTTTTTTGTGGCCAAAAAATGGGTTATGCAATTAAAGATATATATATTTATATTTGTTCAATACATTAGCATCACAATGACAACTAATAAGTTATTGTATTAAATATGAAAATTAATATTTTCTTAAATACTGGTAAAACATGAAAATATATATTTGTATTTATTTTTAAAAATATTCTTACTTCATTGCAGGTTATATAATAAAAATAGGTTAGCTGGGAAAACTTGAGTAGAAGATAGAATGATTATTAGAATGTAATGTTAAACAAATTATTAAAATAATGAAAGGTTAAAAATGTTTAATTATTGAAAATTTTAAAAAAGAAAAGATATTGTCACTTGTCATATAATGGTTAAGCCAATAGTTGATCACTCATGTAATGTCTTCTAATGTGAATGATAATTATTTTTTTACAAAATATATTGCGATATGGGATGCAACATCGAATCGTAAATATTAAGATTTAAATTTTAAATTTATTAAATATTGTTTTTTAGAGTATAAATCAACTACATTAAGCTTTAAAATCAAATAAATTATAAATTTAATGCCTACTAATGTCAATAAGTAATAAAAATATCACCTAATATATCTGAGTTGTTGCTTTTATTTTAATTAATTAGTTTGTAAATATCACCCTTTGTACAGTAGCTACCAAAAAGAATCCAAGTTTTTTGGAAAGGAAGGACAAAATATGGTGGGTTAGCTTAGCTGTTATTAATAATTATTTAATTAAAATAAGTAGTATTTCTGTATTTCTATTTGTAAGCAAACATTAACTATAAATAAAATAATTCTATTTGAAAGTAATTAAACAAACATGTAGTATTTTGGTTTTCAAGAGATAAGACAGCTACTAGTTTAGAAAACATCAAACTTTTACATATATATTGTTGCAGAACACATAAAAAAAAGACAACTAATCATCTAATGATCACAAAATTAATCACTGAGGGCCCTTCTTCTTCCTCTGTAGATCATTAAAAATATTAGTAATTGGTACAATAATCCATTTCTACAGTTCATGCATGGATTTGCAAAACACATTACTAGCATACTATCATTAACTGATTAACTGAAACACAAAGTAAGAGTAAGAGAGATAGAGCGGAGAGATACTGATTGATTTGGTGTTTGATCACGGAGCAGTAATAGTGGTAGTAGTAGTAGCAGTAGTAGTAACAGCGGCGGTGGAAGAAGGGTTTTTCCTGGCTAGACTGTGCTTGTTATTGTGCATCCATACCTTGAGGACTCTTCTTTTCACTCCAATCTCTTGGCAGAACTGTTGCACAACAGCTTCTTCTTGCTTTTGGATTTTCCACCCAACTTTCTCTGCAAAGTCAAGCATTTTCTCCTTCTGTTCCTGTGTGAACTTTGTCCTAAACCTTTTCTTCATTACCTGGGCTGGCCTGCCCACTAACCCACCACCATCTTCGGCTTGTTCATCAGACTCTGAAGGGAGGGAGCCCATGTTGTAGGACATTATCATCTGGTGGGGTGTTGGTGCTGCTCTTGAGTGTATAAGAGTACCTGTAGGGTACCCTAGAGCCTCAGGAGGTAGGATACTCTTGTGGTGACCTAAGATGACTTTCCTTCCAACCCTGCTGAGATGTGGGCCATGCAATGGGTAAAAATCACATGAAGAGGGCTCACCTTCAATTTCTTTTCGGTGGAAGTTTCTGTGGCAGTTACAGGCTGAGCAATTCAGTGCTTCAATGGTACCCTCCTCACCACTGGGCATGAACTCACCACAGCCATCAGTGGCATTGCCTCCCATGGCTGCTGCATGGTTCTTGAGGCACTCTCTGTACCTGACCACTTTCTTGTAGGGCACATGATCATCTAGGTTTGTGGACAAGGAGGGGCCAGTGGAAGGGATTTGGGGTGCTGAGGAAGGTATGATATGGTTGTGGGGTGCAGGATCATGATGGATCATGTGCCCGTGCCCATGCCCATGCCCATGTCCCCCACCATATGAACTGTTCAATGGAATGGGGATCTCCCCTACTTGACTGGAAAGTTCCATTTCTATGTAATATATTTTATTTGTGTTCGACTTTGGAGGCCAAAAGAGGAAGAAGTAGACAAGGTTTGGTTGAGTGTTATGATAGAAGGGCAAAATGATTGAAAAAATTGAAAGAGCTTTCTTTCTTTCTTTAAAATCCTAGGAATTTTCTTGACAATTTGTCAACTCAGTCAGCAGCAACACAATAGAAAAACTATAAACTATCAATTCTTGACACTGAGTCTGAGAAACCCTTCTTTCATGAAAGCCCACCACCCCAAAAATGAAAAATACTTCTTGATAAAAAAAAAAAAAAGTGACAGAGAGAGAGAGAAGGATGACCCACTATATATGAAATTGCAGATAAAAGCTTTGAACAGGTTATTTGAGAGAGAGAAGACTTTAAAACAGTTAATGTGTGTGGTGTGGTGGACAGTAAGGGATACTTTTGATGATCCAAAGAACAAAGGAAGAAAAGAAAAGAGTCATCAACAGCTAGCTTAGACTTTGAATGTCCATCTTATTGTTCTCAAATGTCAACTGGGAAAGCAAGAAGAAAAACAAAACAAAAAGAAAGCAAATTCAGTATCACTGTAGACAGGAGCTGGCAAGCAGAGCAGACCAATTAATTTGTCTCTCTACAAGTTGTCCAAAGTGAGAGAAACAAAGCAAGTGGTGTTGACTCAATGTCTCCCTTGGAAATAAAATGATGGCTCAAGGAACGTCACCGTGACTGACATTAATAAGGCAAAAATGGGAACATATAGAAGAGGGTGGTGAAGGGAGAAAGAGGTGAAGAAGAGAGAATAGTAATGGGAGGTGGGTTTTGGTAGTGAAGCACTATAAACGAGAGCTTAGACATGTAGTGATACCCAAAAAGAAGAGATAAAGAAAAGCAGATTTTTTACTGGCAAAGAGGAATAGAGTTAGTTTAAGCCAAGAGAATTGCACTAAAAATAAAGGAAAAAAAGGTGGGGTGCCTTGCATTGCTTTGCTTGCACTATCAGCCATCAAGTTTACGCCATTTAGAGAGCAGTGTGTCAGAGGGTGCAGAAGACAGAGGAAGGTGAGAGAGAAATTAAAAAAAAAAAAATTATAAATAGAAAACAAATGTTTGCTCAAAAGAAATTAAAATCTAAAGCTAGCTATGCTTTCTTTTTGTTTCTGTAGGAAAGTTTAGTGTTAATTATGAATGCTGAAGCCTTTGCTTCTGAAAATATTCATTCAAGCACAGGAATAAATGTCTTTGCCCATTCATGTCTATTGCTTCATAAAATGATATCGTTCTCAACTTTAGCATGTACTTCACTATTATTTCCTTTCCTCTTTATTTTTATATACTATTTATTTACAAAATTAATTAGGGTTTAAATTAGCTTTTGTTAATTACTTAAAAATAAAATTTAAAATTTAATTTAATTGATTCATATAATTATTTTTTAAAAAATATTATTTAACAGATTTAAAATTTAAAATTTATACTATGATTTTTTTTTTTAAAGAACCATATAAGGGTTGACTTAGAACAACACAAAAAAAGGGTGATATCTCTGGTCTATATTTACTTAAAATGTGTAGTTGGGACTTGGGAGGTGCCATGCTTTATCATGTGAATGATTTATTATCAGCAATCCGATCTCAGCTTATAATTGAAGGAAAAACAAAAATGATTCATTTGTGTCAAATTGGAATGTCTCAAATAGCTCTTAAATTATAGTAAATTATTTAATATAATATCTTAATTTTAAAAATCTTTAATATAATATTTAAATTATGAATTTTTTAATTAATGTGTTATATACCTCTAATGTGATTAATTTTAAATAACAACATTTGATTAACAAATAATTTTTTAAATATCACATTAATTAATAAATTTATTATTTATGTATCGTATTAAAAAAATTTTAAATTCAAAGATCAAATTAAACATTTTATTATAGTTCAAAAACCGTTTCAAACATTAACCCCAAAAAAAGAAAATTTTTGCTTACAAAGTTGAGATGTTAATTGGTTAAAAAAAAAAAGAGATTATCATATTGTGTTTTGCATAAGAAGGCTTTTGATCAAATTGCATCTGATGAAATCAACTGTTTGTGGAATTTATTTTGAATGGAAATATTCTATCTTTGATCATTTTTAATCCTAATCCTAATGTAACGTCAAGGCTAAGATCATATGTAATAAGTTGCATTTTTCTTTATTTATTTAGCTTTAATATGCGCTTTGCAATTTTTTTGGAAGTTGGACACCTTATTTCAAACTGTGCATGTGCATGGAATATTACTATTGAGATGCAAAGTTTCTTTTTCTTATTTTTCACATTTTACTTGGACAAAGATTGATTATTATTGAAATCACTTTATTCTTTATTATCATCGATCCTTGCCTTTATTCCACACTCCACACCACATTTAGAGTCTTTATCCTTCTTTTGTTTTTTGTTTCTATCTCTCTTGTTTCTTCTTCCAGTAATCCTCTTCTCCTTTATCTTTTACGCCTGCTTTTTCTTTCCTAAAGCTTTTACAAACATCACCATTTAAAAATATAGAAAGAAGCTTTTTTTTTTTGTCGAAAAAAATTTAAAATAAGAGAAAGTTTTTATATTTTAAGATTAGGACCAATTGTAAATTTTAAAAATGATTATATCAAATTTATGGACCGTCCATTAAAACGATTAATAATAAAAATTGAATATAAATTTTATGAATAAAATATTTAATACTTATCAATTTAACCGACACTCATTGGTTAGTAAGAAGCATTTAAATTTGAGGCATGTATTAATTTTAGTACATATTTTTATTACTATGATTTTGAAATTGGATGGGAGAATGGTCCACAAGAATAAATGCTTGTTGATGACACAACCTTGATCACAATTTCCAAGAAGCTGAGAGCCAAATTTTATTTGTTTGAGGGAGGAACACATACATCCATCCATCCCAATCAGAGGCAGCCCAATTTCTGTGTGGATCATTGAGTGCATTGCATCTTTTGAGCTTAGAGATTAGATGATCAGGTACCAATTGGATAAATAGCTTCACCATGGTCTTATTCTTAATATATCACAATTACTCTCAATAATCAAAGCTTAATTAAGGAAGGTCCATGCCTATTTCATTAATTAGATCAATTTGGTCCCCACTAGCGTTCCCTTGATAGGAAATGATGAGATATTCTACCTTGAACATCAAGTAAAGAATTTGAATATGAGAATGAGCAAAGTTTAATTTATTTTTTTAAATAATTATTTTTGGAAAAAAATGTTTAATAGATTTGGATTTAAATTTCAATATTTATAATTTTTTTGTCTTATAAATTACAATTTTTTATTGAAAAAATAATGAACTTAAAAAAATTATTTTTAATACAAAAGAGGTCTATAATTAATAACAAAAGAATGGTTTACAATTATTAAAATTTAAAATTTAAAATTATTTTTTGAAAATGATTATATAAATAAATTAATTAAACCCTATTCAATTTTAAAGAATTATTTAATATAATAGTAGATTAAAAAGTAGGCAGCTTAGTTTATGATCATTTAGGTCATCTAGTCAACAAGTGAAGATTGTGGTCAATCAGCACAAGATTTCCCTCACATTTTATTACTTTTAGGAAGCCAACTTTCTTCTCATAATCCAATATTATTATTATTACCGCCAACCTCTCCCTTTTTCTTTACATGCCTCGTCTTAGGAAGCCAAAGCTTCCTTTCCATTTATCAATCATTCTTCATTTGCAAATCAAATCACGTACGTAGGTAGTCTCATTCTTTCCCTTTTCATCTTCATCTCACTCAACAACCCTCTATATAATTAATAATAATAATAATAATAATAATAATAATAATAATAATAATAATATTATTATTATTATTATTATTATTATGTTAACGAATTTATTAATAGTGTCAAAATTTTAATTCAATAATTAATATTTAATATTTAATACTTTCAAAATAAAAAAATTAATTATTCGACATTTAATATCTTTTTATTAAAAAAAAGATAAGAAAATATTTTAACATATAATGTGTTTTGTGCAACTAAAAATAATGAATGCAGTGCAATGTAAAGTAACAGTAAGAAAAGGGAGCACCACTAATGGCAGATTGGATCATTCTTGCTAACTTCATGCATACTCATGATGCTCATCATGATCAGCTGTCACTATGCACTGCTTTATCCATTTTCTCTTTATTTTCAGTAGCCTTAGTAACAAATGGGATCATCTTCATCTTCATCTTCAGGTTGCTTAAGCTTCAAATATTGTTCAGAAAATGGAAATTTCTTTTCTTCTACTATTGGAATTCGAAGCTATCTGCCAAGCCATCATTCTATCTCATTTTGCACTCATTGCTATTTAAATGCTTTTAATTCTTCAGTTGCAACTTTTAATCTGTCTCTGAAATTACCTACTGCAACATGCATTCTAGTACAAGGGCTAGCTCATTTTTTGATTTCATCATAAATTCTCCCTCAACAAAATACCAATTTCATGGAAACCTTTTAACTTTACTTCACATGTAGTTCATGTTCATGGACCACAATAATACCAATTTGGTGTACAATTTACAATACATATTTTTGCTCCAAGAAAAGAGAAGCTAACCCTGTGTCCAGAATTTTTTTTTCGAGAGTATTTACTTATAATATATATAAAAAATTGATGATGAATTTATTAATTTTATTGATGAAAAAAATTATTTTAAAAAAATTTTTCTTTCAAATTTTATTTTTTAATTTTGAAAGTATTTATGAACACCTTATCTTTACTATCCTGCCCCTATAAAATCATTAATACACTCGCCAAAGGCTGAAGATGAAACATATCATACTGTATCATATCATATGCAGTTTTATGATGAACTCAAACTGAAATGAGATATATTTCCTACCATTTTTCCCTCCAACTACCTTTCTTTTTTTAATAAAAAATTTTAAATTCAGGTCATGAAATTTAATAATTTTTTTTTGTAACTCTGCACTAGAAGCCTCTAAACTTGGTGGTGGTGTCATTTCCGAGCTAGGCTGTGCTTTCTGTCCCAGGGGCCCTCCCTTATGATAGAATCAATACATTTTCCTTTCACCTTTGAATTTTGGAAACAAAAAGCAAAGACTAGCCGTTGGAAAACATTCTCATCACTTTTAATTTTTGTCTTGTCTTAATTAAAGGCACCAAGCCAACATTCTCCCAAGGCAAATAGCATGTCATAGCATGAGATTCAAAGCAACCAACACAACCCAAAAGGATTAACCTTTCCTTTTATACAATCCGTTTGTATCCATCTCTAAAAAAGTTGGAAAAGCACATTGCTTTCAGTTCCCCACATATAGAGCTTTTCTTTTTTTTCTTGTCTATGATATTCCTTCCTTATATTTTTCTTTTTTTTTTCTGTGTTGTTTTAGTACTTTTTTTAACATATATTTAGGATGCTTAACAAGGTATTATAAAAAAACAAAATGTTCTCCCTTGTTGCCTTATTATTTTTATTGAATAAATTAACTAAGGCTTTTAGTCGTTGCAAGTTTTCCTACTCAATTTTTTTTTGCACTGTGTTAGATTAGATAATTTTAAATACGATATAATTACTACAGGAAATAACATTATTAATGATGAAAATTTTTTAACGGTAAAAAATTTGTTGCTAAAAATCCAACGAAAAATTTGTAATTGGTGATATTATTCAGTTGTTGAATCCCATTCCATCACTAATACTTTTATTTTTAATGGTGAAGAATTCCTTCACTAATCTTAAATAATCCATCTCTAAAACTAATTTCCAACAAAATTATTTTTTGTTAATTTTCAAAAAATAAAAAATTTTCATTGTTAATGAGTTTAGGGACAAAAATCCATCGCTAATGTAGACACCCAATTTGGTCCAGGTCCGGATCAATTGGGTCTGGTCTAAATGGGTAAGCTCATTTTTTTTGTATTTTATATTTTAAATTTGTATTTTATTTTTATTATTATATATATATTTCTTTTATTTTTATTTTATGTATTTATTATTTATTCATTTATTATTACTATTTATTAATATATATATCCTTATTATTATTACTATTTTTTTTGTTAATATTTATATATATATATTTATCTGATTATATGTTATAATTTATCTATTATTTATTTTTAATTTATCTGTTAATTTTTTGGTTTATCTGATTATTTTCATTAATATTTTTATTTGATTTTTTTTATTTTTCTGATTTTTTCGGCTGAAGATTGGATTGGTTTTGGAGGAATCCCACCGTGAATTGGGATTCAATCAGAGTCCATATTGGATTCAATGATTGAATCCCAATCCAAAGAGGAGTTGGGATTAATCAAAAACTCTTCTAATCAATCCCTATAAAAGGACCTTTGGATTAAAGGAAAAAAGACAGGAAAAGAATTACTGATTGAGAGAAAAGGTAGATACAGAGAAGATTTAAAAGCTAAAAAGGTTTTGATACGTTTAGAATAGCTCTAGGAATCAGCAAAAATTTTTTGGAGAATTTTTACGAATTTTTTTTCTAGAAATTTCTGAAAAATTTTCAGATTTTGATTGAATTTTTCAGCGAAAGTTAAATTTTTCGGCAATTATTCTGGTCAAGTTTGAAGTTTTCGACCAACTTCTCAGTTTTCGACAACCATTTCCAGAAATCAATTAATTTTTCGGTGAACTTCCGATAAAAAATTCAGATTTCGATGAAAATTTTCAGAATCCGACGGCCATTCAACCGAAGTTCTTCGGGTTTTTAGAGAGAAAGAAGAGAAGAAGAAGGAAGAGAGAGAGAGAGAGAGGAAAGAAGGGTTCTGCTGAAAAAACTAAGGAATCAGCCTTATATACCCTCTCAAAATGACGTTGTTTTGGCGTTAAGTAACCTAGAAGATCCGTGCGTTTTGTCAAGATCCGACTCGACCCGAGCGTCGACCCGATTTCGACCCGCGTCTCAAGTCGTTAGATGAGCCGAGCCAACACCCCTGAGCCACGTCTACGAGCCATTTTTTCTTCCTCAAGCCTAGCCGAGCCGAGCTGAGCCTTAAGTTGAGCTGTTTTTAGGTTTTTTTTGTTTTATTTATTTATTTTTTATTATTATATCAAAATTGTTTAATATTTTTATTTTTATTTATTTTTTATTTATCTTCATTTTTATTTTATTTATTTTATTTTTTTTAAATAAAATTATTTTTGAGGAAAAGTTGAAAGTATCAATTTTCTTTGAAATTAAAAGTTTTTCAAAAAATATTTTTGAAAAAAAGTTAAAAGTATCAATTTTCCTTAAAAATAAATTTTTTAAAAAAAATTTATTTTGAGGAAAAGTTGAAAATATCAATTTTCTTCGAAATTAAAAGTTTCCAAAAAATATTTTTGGGGAAAAGTTGAAAGTATCAATTTTTCTCGAAATTAAAATTTCAAAAAAAAAATATTTTGGGGAAAAGTTGAAGGTATCAATTTTTTCTTGTACAAAAGCAATCATTTTTTTATTTCTTTTAAATTTTTTTAATGTTAAATAATCCGATGATGGAGCATCTGCAAGTGAAACAATAGTTTTCTTGTATACTCTTGAGGTGAGGGAATTTTTTTTAATTTTTTGCTAAAAGTATTAGAGTCAATTGAGAATAATTTTCAATAACTGATTACTTGATAAATTTTTAAGGCTTATTGGATAACACAAAATTAAGCTGGTACCATCTTTTGATGAGCGTTGTGAGGGTGTTATAACCTTCCTCACACGTAACCGAACTCCCGAGCCCTGTTCTGGTTAGTAGACCTAAACTTACTCTTTTAAGGACCCTTAAACTTAGGTGTTCCCTGAAAGGATAGATTCCTTAGGTGGCTAATCGCACATAGATAAAAAAGATTGGTGACGACTCCCTTAAGTCAATGTCTAGCGATAGATCCCCGGATATAGACGTTATGACAGCTTGACGACTCCGCTGGAGACACTGAGAGTCAGGTTAGTAAATAAATTTGTGTTATCCAAAAGCTAATAAAATTGAACCTTTTTGCATATATGTGTTATTATTCATTCATGTTTATTTACTTTATTAATTATGTCATTCATATGCATGTGCATAACATGAGCTCTATACCCGAGCTCTGTCCCTTTAGGAGGGAGTAAAGTACCTATTGCTTTTGTAAGGTCTAATGCCTCCGCAATAGCTAGCGAAATACTCTCACTCAAATTGAATCCTTTTCGCTTATAGCCTATAATAGGTGAGGATTAGGGTGCCTTACTAGTTTGTGATGGACAAGGATGTAAGGAGCAATTTAGAAACCTTTAGACTTTGACCTTAAACCACATATAATGAACTTTAAAAATGCCTAACCTATAGATAGAGCAATTATTCTTCCCTTTTAGATTTTACTAGAAGCATAGGGTTCATTCCTCTTTTTTTGTGTGATGTTTAAATTTACTTAGTTATTTATTTATATTTTTTTTAGCATACTAACATTTTCCCTCATTCTTCTGTATTGGTTCATGCTCATATCATACAGTTGTATAAAGAACATTTGCTTAAAAGACAGTCTTTAACAAATTTTTTTTGATGGACTCCAATGAACGACTAGTTTGCTCTTTATCCATATTAGCACCTTGTGAGACACCCAACGAAGTAAGGGCACAGTTAGAAAAGATTCAACTGAAGATGGGAGATTATTTACCAATCGGATATGATTCTAGTTTGTTTCAAGAAACATTTATCCTCCTCAAACAGAATAATCTAGAAATTTTGGTTGATATCTGAAAGAAGATGAGTCAGTCAAGACAAGAACAATTTTAATGAAGCTGATATGACTTTCACCATTGAAGAATATTCTATTTTGCTGGGTTTGCACCTCAAGGCTCCTGATAAGATATATGTCAAAAAATATAAGTCAAGATTTCGTAAAGGTTTGGCTCAACTCATGGGGATAGATAAAGAAATTATGGATTTTCATACAAAGAAGAAACAAGAACAGGTTTGCCTACCTTAAAAGTTCTTTCATGAGTTTCTAGTACAACATGTCAATGAAGAACGGGGGTTAGATATATTTGCCTTAGCCATATACGAAATGGTGATCTTCTTAAAGGTTTTGAGTTATATTGAGATAGCGGTGGTTGACTTCTTCGAGAGTGTGATCAATGGCTGTAATCTTTCAATGGTAATATTAGCAGAGATTATCAGATCTTTGAGTTATTATCGTCGAAATGGAAAACGCTTTATAAGATGCATACAGTTATTATACTTATGGATGAAAAGCCATTTTGAATGGGGAAATAATGCTTTTTCAAAGCTTTATATTCGAAATCGTGCTTCGATCAAGGAATTCTGTGAAAGTGGGTGGTCAGAACGAAACTCTAAAAAGGAATGGATAACTTTCTTACAAAAATTGACCAGCGTCAAGGTGAGATGGTTGGCCCTATGGATAAATTATGAGCCTACGTTGTATCAATGTGGGGATAGTACAGTGGTCTCACTTCTGGGTTTATGGGGAGCAACAAATTATGCACCACTCCTAGTGAAAAGGTAGTTTGAGGCAGAACAGTTCATTCCTATGACTTATGGGCTTCATCAGTTAGATTTTTCTTAGAGTGAGCCTAAAGCATTTTAAAGGATGAATGAGATGATTAAAGCATGGAAAAATTCCTGAAAGGTGAGTCTTGGATCGTTTATTGATAAAGTCACTCTAGGGTACTTGGTTTGGAGAGCAAAATGAAGACACAAAATGGTATTCACTTATGAAAGCTTTCAACCACCAACAGAAGAAAAACTTGAAGAGACACCATCAAAATTAGAGCTTGTAACAAAAGAATTTGAGTTTGAAAAGGATAAGTTAAAGCAAAAAATCCAAAAGCTTCAAGAAAAAAAAGCTCAGTGGAAAGATAGAGCTAAAAGTCATAAAGTTAAAGTTCACAAGATTGCTAAAGAATGTGATACAACTATTAAAGACTTAGCAAAGCTACACCAAGAACATAAAAGATTATGTGTGAGAGAAAGGGCCAAAGAGATAACCATTGTCAAACTGACTGAAGAAAATACAAGATTGAAGCAAGAGTATGATGAATTGAAAAAAGAAAGTATCCAAGTACAGATAAAGAATAACATGCTAAATAGTTATCTGAGCAAGCTAAGACAAAAGTTGAATGAACAAGAAGACCACATTGCTGCATTGGTTAGGGAGTATAGAAAATTATCATACCAAGTCTGGTGTGATAAAAGAGAGAACTTAGGAAGATAAAAATACATTGAGCACCTGACGACCCAAATCTGTAAAAGGGTATGCAAGCCAAGAGAGATGGTGAAAGAGGCAGAGGCATTGAAGCAAGTAGTGGCCCCAGTAGGAGAACATGGACAGCATTTGTTGAACTTTATCGAATAAACGAAAGTCCAGTATAAACAGATCAAACAATTTTATGGTTATAATTCTAGGATGATAAACTCAATGTAAATAAAAGTTTTTTTTGGAATAAATGAAATCTTTTAGTTGAATACCGTTTTCAAGGTAAATGTTCTTTGCATACATGCATTTTTCATTCATTACATTCTCATTCATTACACTTAATAAAGTAACCGTGTGATAGTTATACAAATTTATGAACAGATCAAACAATTTTATGGTTATAATTCTAGGATGATAAACTCAATGTAAATAAAAGTTTTTTTTTGGAATAAATGAAATCTTTTAGTTGAATATCGTTTTTAAGGCAAAGGTTCTTTGCATACATGCATTTTTCATTCATTGCATTCTCATTCATTACACTTAATAAAGTAACCGTGTGATAGTTATACAAATTTACTAATCCTAAGATATGGTATTCAAAATTCAAGGATAGCTCCATTTAGTGAAAACCTTGCCCATCGATACAACACAAGATTCAGAGCTAGACAAATGGAGCAGAAAAATTCTCACAGATTTGAAAAGATAGAAAAAGCACAAGAGAAGATTGAAAGTGAGTTGAGCAAGATTCTGGATGCTCTTAATAAGCTAAATAAGGAAAAAAAAGTTGAAGAAAATATAAGCCAACAAGTTCCCACATTGCAAGAAGTGGCTAACCGTTTGTATCCTTCAGGTTTTGGCCCACCTCAAGCCCAGTCTGCTCAAGAGGTTTCACCGTAACACTTCACATATCCAACATATCTTGGAATACCGTCAGCTTCCAACCAAGGGCATTATAATAGCTATGTAAATCCTATATTTACGAAAAAGGCAGTAGAACCAATTCTTGATCTAAATTATTTGAAAGAGAAGGAGAAAGAAAATATAAGAGTGAAAACTCAGAAAAGCTTAAAAATTAGTATGCTAGAACAAAGGCTACGGGCTGTGGAAGGATTTGATTTTTATGGTTCAATTGATGCTGCTGGGCTCTGCTTAGTCCCTAATGTGGTCATTCTTCATAAGTTCAAAGTATCAAAATTTAAAAAATATGATGGTACGAAGTGCCCCAAAACCCACATCACCGTGTATTACCGAAAAATGATAGCTCATGCTCATGATGAAAAACTCTTGATGCATGTATTTCAGGATAGCCTTACAGGCTCAGCGGTCAGGTGGTATGTTCAGCTGGACAGAACTCACATTCACTCTTGGAGCAATATGGCTTATGACTTCATCAGTCAATATCGACATATTATCGATCTAACCCCTGATCATTTGTCTTTACAGAACTTGGTGAAAAAAGCAAATGAGTGTTTTAAAGAGTATGCCCAGAGATGAAGGGATATAGCTTCTTAGGTATAACCTCTACTGACTGAAAAAGAGACCACAGTGCTATTTGTTAGCACTTTAAAATCTCTCTATTATAAAAAGATGATAGGGAATGCAATGAAAAACTTTGTTGATATGATAATTTCGAGAGAAATTATTGAAAGTGCCATCAAGAATGGCAAGCTGGAAGGAAATGAAGCATCTAGCAAGAGAGTCTCGAAGAAGAAAGAGATTGAAGCTCAGGCTGTGAGCTTTGATAGACAGTAATTTGGGGGCTATCAATCCTACTCACCACTAGGATACCTGCCATATTATCCTACTGTAAATAACATTTTCCCTTACCCATACCAACCATTTATACAGTCACCTTACCCTCAAACATACCAAACCCCTCCTAGCCCTCAAAATACCATATACAGTCCTAACACTTAGCCTACCCCAAGAACTCAAAATCACCCAACTAACCCCATTGGTGGTTCACGAGAGTAACGAACTACCCGTGAAAAACCTGTGTTTGACCCAATTCCAATGACTTATATAAAATTATATAAAGAGCTTTACAACAGTAATTTGATTGCTCCTAGTAAATTAAAATCCCTTAAGCCACCTTACCCCAAGTGATATGATCCTACAGCCCACTGTGACTACCATTATGGGATTACTAGTCACTCCACCAAAAATTACACCACCATGAAACACAAAGTGTAACGGTTGATCAAGGATGGAATGATTTGCTTTGATACAAGAGGGGTGACTGCACCAAATGTTAGTGGTAATCCTTTGTCGAACCATAATGTGAATGCTATAAGTGAAGAACATGAGCGCCATGTGAAGAAAAAAGTGACAAATATTAAGACACCTCTCAGTCAACTATTCAATGTTCTATGAAAAGTTGACATGATACAACTAGTAAGTCCACATAGCTATCATGGAGCATATATAGCCGGTACTAGTTGTAAGTATCATAATGAGACAATAGGCCATTCCATTGAAACCTGTGAGTAGTTTCACTAAGAGGTGCAAAAAATCTTAGATTTATATCAGATGAAGGTCTATAAAGAAAGAGAAAATTTAAAGAGTGTTGAAGTGTCCATGACCGATAAGCCTGCAAAGCTATTTCCAAAACCAGTGACAATTCATTGTGGGAACAAGCCAAAGTCAATCATAGACAAACTTATTCCTAGGTCGATAACTTTTAAAGTTTTGACTTTTTTTTCGTACAAGGATGATAAAGTCGTATCCTGAAGATATGGTTGTGATACAGTGGTTTAGGGATAAAAAGAGGATATCTCCAAAACTGACGCTTCTAATATAACTGGTGTAGAAGGTATTACCCGAAGTGGAAGGTGCTACATTCCAGAAATATTGGAGAAGGCTAGAAGAGAGAAGGCCAAGAAAGAAGAAGGATGAAATAATCCTGAAATAAAACCCGAAAAAGATCGCCCGAAATTGGTATAAAAAAAAAGAGGTTTGTAAATTCTTGAAGCTGGTAAAATATAGTGAGTATTCAGTTGTTGAACAGTTGAATAAAATGTCAACCCGAATCTCATTACTATCACTGCTGCTAAACTCAGAGCCACACCGAAATGCCCTGCTGAAAGTGTTGAATTAGGCATATGTAGCATATAATGTATCTGTTGAATATGTGAATCACTTGGCTAAAATCTAGTCATGTCGAATCATATTTTGTTTAACGATGATGAGATTCCCTTAAAGGAAAAAGAACATGCCAAGGCTCTGTACATCACGGTCAAGTGCAAGAGCCATATCATAGCCAAAGTTCTTATCGATAATGGCTCTACTATCAATGTCATGCCTATGTCAACTTTGGCAAGGCTACCCATTGACTACTCTCATATGAAGGACAGTCAGATGATTGTGAGAGCTTTTGATGGAACCAGAAAAGAAATCTTGAGGGATATCGAGATGCCTTTGCAAATTGCACCATGCACTTTCAACGTGAAGTTTCAAGTTATGGATATCTCTCCATCTTACAGTTATCTATTGAGAAGACCATGGATTCACATGGCAAGAGCTGTGCCTTCTACCTTGCATCAAAAGATCAAGTTTAATGTAGAAGGTCAACTAGTAGTGGTAGTTAGAGAGGAAGACATGCTAGTGACCCAACCATTGAATACTCCATATGTAGAGGCTATCAAAGAAGCATTAGAATACTCCTATCGATCTTTTGAATTGGTTAATTCTATGGGTGAAGGACTTAAAAATTAACCCTTTTCAAGGATAGTGATGAGCCAAGTCATCAACAAGGGCTGGTATCCAGGACTAGGGCTGGGTAAGAACTTGCAAGAAATAAAGGAACCCTCAATGGTGATAGACAATAGTAACAAGTTAGGCCTAGGCTATGAAATGGCAGAATGGGAGGTCAAAAGAAGGCTAGCAGGAAAGACAGTAAGACTAATGGTTATCTCACACCTGTATGAGACTTTCAGACCTGAAGGATTTATGTACCCGATATAAAAAAAGTGTGGAAAATGTTTTTATCCAATTAACCATTAATGCTGTTGAAGATGAAGTGGGGCTTAATTAAGAGGAGTGGGTTCGTCTTTGTTCTCAGATTATGAGTTGAATAATTGGAGTGCCATCAAGATACCTATGACTTTTGAGACTAATACAATGTAATTGTAACATCCAAATAGCTATTGCCCAAGGTATTGGGGTGATCTTTCTTATTTGGGCTATTTATCTTTTATTATTTTTAATAAAAAAATAAGAAAGATGCATTTTCATTCATTTCTTCTTGTGTCTTCATTGTTTCTATCTTTCCAAGCACAACTTGCCAACATATCCCATTTCATTCAATTTTAGGTCTTTAAATGAACATGAAGATAATCACGATAACAATCAAGATGTTAGTTTTGAGAATTCAATTAACACTGATGAACTTGACAATGAAGTGAATTCTGAGGAATATGTTATGCCTCCAGACCTAATGAGATTGATTGAACAAGAAAATAAGCCAATTGAGCCTCATCAAGAGATAGTTGACTTAGTGAATCTGAAAGATAAAGAGAATAAAAAAGATGTCAAAATTGGCACTTCACTTTTATCAGGAGATAGACAACGATTGGCAGACTTACTTCGAGAATTCGTAGATGTATTTGCTTAGTCTTACCAGGATATGCCATGGCTAAGCACGGAGATAGTAGAGCACAGATTACCTCTAAAGCCAGAATGTATGCTAGTCCAGCAAAAACTGAGACGGATGAAGCCTGAAATGCTACTAAAGATCAAAGAAGAGGTGAAAAAACAATTTGATGCAGGTTTTCTACAAGTGGCTAAGTATCCAGAGTGGGTAGCCATATAGTACCAGTTTTCAAGAAAGATAGAAAGGTACGAATGTGTGTAGACTATCGTGACTTGAATAAGACTAGTCCAAAGGATAACTTTTCTTTACCTCATATCGACACACTAGTAGATAACACAGCTAGACATTCAATTTTCTCCTTTATGGATGGTTTCTCAAGTTATAATCAGATAAAAATAGCTGCAGATGATATGAAAAAAACCACTTTTGTGGCTATATGGGAAACTTTTTGCTACAAGGTCATGCCTTTTGGGTTAAAGAATACTGGGGCAACATATCAAAGGCCCATGGTAACACTCTTCCATGACATGATGCATAAAGAGATCGAGGTGTATGTAGACGATATGATTACAAAGTCTTGTGAGGATGAAGATCATGTCACTAGCCTCAAAAAATTATTTTAGAGGTTGAAAAGATTCCAGCTCAAATTAAACCCAACCAAGTGCATCTTTGGGGTAAAGTCAGGGAAGTTACGAGGCTTTGTGATCAGTGAAAGAGGAATTGAAGTCGATCCAGATAAGATACGGATCATTCAGAATCTGTCACCTCTCAGCACACCAAAAGAAGTTTGAGATTTTCTGAGGAGATTTAACTATATTTCTTGATTTATCTCTCAACTTACTTACAAATGTGATCTCATATTTAAGCTTCTCTGCAAGAATAATCTTAGAAAATGGAACGAGGAATGTCAAGAGGCATTTGATAAAATTAAGCGATACTTGTCGAATCCCTCAGTGTTGGTGCCACCTGTTTCAGGAAAACCTTTAATTCTATACTTAACTGTATGTAAAAATTCAATGAGATGTGTGCTGGGACAGCAAGACGAGTCTAGCCGAAAGGAAAGAGCTATTTACTATCTGAGTAAAAAGTTCACAGTATATGAATCCAGATATTTCTCATTGGAGAAAATGTGTTGTGCATTAGCGTGGACCGCCAAAAGATTCAGACAGTATATGCTCTATCATACCACATAGCTTATAGCAAAGTTGGATCCAATTAAATATATCTTCGAGAAGCCTTCTTTGTCTGAAAAAATTACTAGATGACAAGTAATGCTCTCGGAGTATGATATTATATATATGAGTCAAAAGACAATAAAAGGGGGCGCTATAATGGAGTTTCTTGCAGATCGTGCTATTGAAGAGTATGAACCAATGAGTTAGAATTCTTTGATGAAGACCTAATGACTATTTTTTAACTGAAAAAAAAGGGAACATGGAGAAAAGTGTTGAAAAATTCATTTTGATGGAGCTGTCAATGCCTTGAGGCACGAAATTAGAGCAATTCTGATCTTTCCAGAAGAATAATATTGCCTTGTAACAGCAAGGTTAAATTTCAATTGCACAAATAACATCGTTGAATATGAGGCATGTGTCATGGGCTTGCAGGCTGCTGTAGATAGAGGAGTGAGAGTATTAAAAGTGTTCGGGGACTCAGCTCTAATTATATATCAATTGAAAGGGGAATGAGAGATGAGAGATTCAAAACTCGTTTCATATCATAAGTATATTCTAGAGTTGATGAAATAATTTGAAGATATCCAGTTTGACCACTTACCTCGAGAAGAGAATTTGATTGCTGATGCATTGGCTACTTTTGTTGTAATGATTCGAATCAATGATAATACTGACATTCAACCCATCAAGCTAGATGTTAAGGATATAGCATCTTATTACTCTAATGTAGAAGAAGAAGAAGATGGGAAGCCCTGGTATTATGATATCTTACAGTATATTAGAGATCAACAATACCCAGTTCAAGCAATAAAAAATGATAAAAGGGTCATTCGAAGATTGGCTATGAGTTTTTTCCTGGATGAGGATGTTCTGTATAAAAGAAGTCGGGATCAAGTATTATTAAGGTGCGTAAACAAAGCGGAAACGAAAAAAATCATTGAAGAAATGCATGATTGAATATGTGAGGCACATATCAGTAGACATATGATGGCGAGATAGATCATGAGAGTAGGATATTACTGGTTGACGATGGAGAGTGATTGCATTGATTATGCTCGTAAATACCATAAATGTCAGATATATGCTGATAAGATCCATGTTTCGTTATCTGCTTTACATGTTATGACACCACCTTGGCCATTCTCAATGTGGGGCATGGATGTCATTGGTCCTATCACCCCAAAGGCTTCTAACGGGCACAGATTCATTTTTGTGATGATAGATTACTTCACAAAATGGGTAGAGGCAGCATCATATGCAAGTGTGACACGATCTATGGTTTGTAAGTTCATAAAGAGAGAGATCATCTATAGATATAAACTTTTAGAGAGAATTATTTCAGATAATGCTAAGAATCTAAATAGTAAGATGATGCAAGAAATATGTGCTCAATATAAGATCAAGCATCATAACTCGACACCATACCATCTGAAAATGAATGGGACAGTTGAGGTAACCAATAAGAACATAAAAAAGATTCTGGAAAAGATGACTGAGACTTATAAAAATTGGCATGAGAAATTACCATTTGCATTGATGCATATCGAACGTCAGTTCGCACCTCTACTGGGGTAACCCCATTTTCTTTGGTTTATGGAATGAAAGTTATACTACCAGTAGAAGTAGAGATTCTCTCATTGAGGTTTTTAAAAGAAGTTGAGTTGGAAGAAGCTAAATGGATTCGAGAATGTTATGAACAGTTAACTTTCATAGAAAAAAAGAGATTGACTGCACTATGCCATGGTTAACTATATCAAAGAAAAATGATAAAGGCTCATGATAAGAAGATTCGACCCCATTGCTTTCAAGAAGGAGAGTTGGTCTTGAAGAGAATCCTCCTGATCCAGCACGATAGTAGAGAAAAATGGACTTCGAATTGAGAAGGGCCGTATGTGGTGAAACAGGCTTTTTTTGGGTGGGGCGCTGATACTGACTGAGATGGATGGAAATGATTTACCCCATCCTATAAATTTTGATGCTGTGAAGAAATACTATGCTTAAAAAAAAGAAATGAAAATGAAAAATGAAAAAATGAAAAAAAATGAATGAAAAATGAGGACTCAAGGCAAAAACCCTAAAATGGCAGTTTGAGTCACAGGGGGTTTTGTTTAAGTTGAAAACCTGAAAAGATAGCTTAGATAAGGAGAATACAGCAAATCTGTTGGCATGGAGACTAGCAAATTCGAAGGAACTCCAAGTTGTTAAATACATTAGAGGGTTAGGTTTTTCAGAAAAACCTTGAGATATGTTATCATGATTATCTGATTGTTCATTTTTGAGCTTTGTTCCCACACTTATCCTTGTAATTCTTTCTTGACCAAAGTTTGCTAACATTTTGCTAATAAAAGATATTCTATTTCACTCTTTGTGTTTTTTTTTCTGGTGACTGTTTCTCAACCATTCATATTCTTTTCCTCTTAATACTTTACAATGAAAGAAATGTGCAAATGCATTTTTACTTTTTGAGTTTGAAATAATGATTGATAAATGAATAATGGCTTGAAAGATTTTTATATTACATTGAATAAGTCAAGAGTGATAAAGGCAGGATTGAGATGTTCAGTTCCTGATAAGGACATTGAATTTGAAAGAAGATTTTTTATAGAAAGAATGCAAGTGGAAGAGATGATGGAGAGCTATACTGGCTCGATCTTAGAAGAGCAGTGTAATTTGGTTTTTGAAGAATCAAAGAGTTCGAGGCCCAAGAAAAGAGCTTGAAAAACTTGAGTACAACAATTGAATAGGAGTTAATTAGTCAACATTTGCATAACATGCATTGAATTTCATATACATTGCATAGCATATACTACATAAATTTAAGAAGCAGGGGTATTCCAAAATCCCACATAAAGAAGATAGATGTGAAAACATTTTCAAATTTGAGGAAAAGCTTGTCAGGTAAGTTCCTAATCGTTGAAATAGGATGTCTCTTGGTATCAGGGCTGATTTATAAAACTTTGGGCATAATCTCCTGAAATTCTTTCAAATACGATCTTCAACTCCTTTGGACATGATTGTCAATGAGCATGTACTTTTTAAAAGTCGTTAAGCCTCTGATTAGATGAGCCATTTATTTTTTCTAAAAGTCGTTAAGCCTTTGATTAGAAGAGCCATTTTATTTAAAAAAAAAAAAAAGTCGTTAAGCCTCTGATTAGATGAGCCATTTATGTTTCTCAAAGTCATCGAGCCTCTGCTTAGAGGAGCTTTGATCAAATTAAAAAAAATAAAAAAAATTACCTCTGATTAGAGAAGCCATTTACTCTTCAAAAGTCATTGAGCCTCTGATTAGAGGAGCTTTATTCATTTTCAAAGTCGTTGAGCCTCTGATTAGAGGAGCATTGTTTATGTTTTTCAAAGTCGTTAAGCCTCTTCTTAGAGAAGTTGTGATCAAATCTTAAACACAAAAAAATAAAAAATGTCGAGTTGAGTCTTGATTGGGTGTCTATGTCTTTGCGCAATTTCTGTTTCACAAAAAATGTACAAAGAGGGGCAGCTGTAGACACCCAATTTGGTCCAGGCCCAGATCAATTGGACTTGGTCCAAATGGGTAAGCTCATTTTCTTTTTTTAATTTTTATTTTTGTATTTTCTATTTTATATTTTATATTTTTATATTTTTTATTTTTTTATATATATTTTTCCTTTTATTTTTATCTTATGTATTTATTATTTATTCATTTATTATTACTATTTATTAATATATATATCCTTATTATTATTATTACTATTTTTTTGTTAATATTTATATATATATTTATCTAATTATATATTATAATTTATCTATTATTTATTTTTAATTTATCTGTTAATTTTTTTATTTATCTGATTATTTTCATTAATATTTTTATTTGATTTTTTTTATTTTTTCGACTGAAGATTGGATTGGTTTTGGAGGAATCCCACCGTGAATTGGGATTCAATTAGAGTTCATATTGGATTTAAAAATTGAATCCCAATCCAAAGAGGAGTTGGGATTGATCAGAAGAGTTACTCTTCTGATCAATCCTTATAAAAGGACCCTCGGATCAAAGGAAAAAAGATAGGAAAAGAGTTACTGGTTGAGAGAAAAGGCAAATACAGAGAAGATTTAAAAGCTAACAAGGTTTTGGTGCATTTAGAATAGCTCTAGAAATCAGCAGGAATTTTTTGAAAAATTTGTGCGAATTTTTTTTTTGGAAATTTCTGAAAAATTTTCAGATTCTGGTTGAATTTTTCGGCAAAAGTTAAATTTTTCACCAATTATTTCGGTCAAGTTTGAAGTTTCCGACCAACTTCCCAGTTTTCAACAATCATTTCCAGAAATCGATCAATTTTTCGATGAACTTCCGATGAAAAACCCAGATTTCGATAAAAATTTTCAGAATCCGACGGCCATTCAATCGGAGTTCTTCCTGTTTTTAGAGAGAAGGGAAAGAAGAGAAAGAAAAAAAGAGAGAGGGAAGAAGGGTTCTGCTGAAAAATGAAGGAATCAACCTTATATACCCTCCCAAAACGATGTCATTTTGATGTTAAGTAACCAAGGATCCGCGCATTTTACCAAGATCCGATCCGACCCGAGCGTGATAGCTTTGACTCGCTGCAAATTTTTTCAAGAAATTATTCGACGTAGCTGACATCCCTAATATTCTGGGTCGGTTAAGCGAGCCATTCAACGAGCTGTCCTATTTTTTTTTATTTGATTTATTTAAGATTTTATATATCAATAAATTATTAATATTTTATTTATTTTTATTTATTTTTTTATTTATCTTCATTTTTATTTTATTATTTTATTTTTTTTAAATAAAATTATTTTGAGAAAAAATTAAAAGTATCAATTTTCTTTAGGAATAAATTTTAAAAAAAAAAGTTTTCAGGAAAAGTTGAAAGTATCAATTTTTCTCGAAATTAAAAGTTTTCCAAAAAATATTTTTGGAGAAAAGTTGAAAGTATTATTTTCTTTAAAAATAAATTTTCAAAAAAAAAAAAGTTTTGAGGAAAAGTTGAAAGTATCAATTTTCCTTAAATATAAATTAAAAAAAAAGAGTTTTTTTTTTTTAAAAAAAGTTGAAAGTATCAATTTTTTCGAAATTAAAGTTTCTAAAAAAATATTTTTGAGGAAAAGTTGAAAGTATCAATTTTTCTTAAAAATAAATTCTCAAGAAAGGTTTTTTTGAGGAAAAGTTAAAAATATCAATTTTTCTCGAAATTAAAATTTCAAAAAAATATATTTTGAGAAAAAATTGAAAGTATCAATTTTCCCTTGTATAAAAGCAATCATTTTTTTTCTTTTTTTTATTTCTTTTAAATTTTATTTAATGTTAAATAATCTGACCATGGATCCTCTGCAAGTGAAACAATAGTTTCCTTGCATACCTTTAAGGTGAGGGACTTTTTTCAATTTTTTGCTAAAAGTATTAAAGTCAATTGAGAATAATTTCTAATAATTAATTACTTTGTAAATTTTTAAGGCTTATTGGATAACATAAAATTAAGCTGGTACCATCTTTTGATGGGCGTTGTGAGGGTGCTATAACCTTCCTCACACGTAATCGAACTCTCGAATCCTGTTCTGGTCAGTAGACCCAAACCTACTCTTTTAGGGACCCTTAAACTTAGGTGTTCCCTGAAAAGATAGATTTTTTAGGTGGCCAATCGCACTTAGATAAAAAAGATTGGTGGCGACTCCCTTAAGTCAATGTCTAGCGATAGATCCCCGGATCTAAATGTTATGACAGCTAATAGTTTACAACAATAGAATGCTACATCACTAGTTGTTTTTGTAGTATATTTTTGTAGATAAATTTCTATTACTAAACCTTTTAACGACAAAAATTCCATCGCTAAAAGGTAGAAAATTAATAATTTCTAGCTCAAGCCCTATTTCAAAAGGCAAAACTTGTCAGAAGATCGATTCTTCCCTCTAAAAGATAATTCGTTCAAGGTTTTAAGCCTAATTTTATTTTTTAAAACCTATTGAAATAATCCTTATAGATCAAAGTACACTTATATTATACCATAATCAAACATTTAGTTCATTTTGATAAAATCTACAAACAATGCTTACATACTTAAACAAGAAATTCATAGTTTCCATCAATTCACTATAATCCTCCACAAATATCTATGAAATTCATAAATACCCAATAATAAATCCAATGTCATCCAAATAAATCCATCATCCTCAAACAAAAAATCCAACAATAAAAAGTTAATGTCACTAAGCACTACCTCCCTATCCATGTTGCCCTAAAGATCTAACTCTAGAAAATTCGACTTCAGGAAATGAATCACCACCAAACATTTGGGTGAGCCTTAACAAGATTGTCTTCATTTGCTTTTGCGATTAAATTATTAAGGCTTATGATTGCCTCATTTCCTTGATTTCATTCTACATATCGGACACCTTCAATTTAAAATCATCAACTTAGCTCGATGAACTAAAAATGGAATTAAAGGTTACAAGACCACAAGTTGAGTAGGAAGACTAGTTTCAAATCCATACGCATGGGTGCAAATGGTTTGCAATCCACCAATAACTTGACACCAGGCTTGTAGATCAAACTCTAAATGAACAAATATGTCATCACCATACTTTTGATTCAATGAAAAAGTATAGCTTTCCTGCAAGTGCATGTTTCACATTAGTCATAGTAAAAAAGCTATACCTTGTTAACAAAAATATTAAAAAGATGCTTACATAAAATTATTTTCACTTACACTAACAGTTTTGGACTTGTTATCCAGAAAATCACCTTATACTCCAGAATGTTTGTGGGTGCAATTGAAAAGTTCTTTATATATAGGTTGTTGCTTAAGCTCTTATAACTCTATCCAATACCAAACAAGTTAGTGTTTGTAAACTATAAACGATCAATAATATAGAATTAAACATTATCAAATATAGCAATTAAAAAGTTATTACCAATTTATGTGCATGCACTAAAAAAGGACATGAGCCTACCTTTGTGCTTTGTGATGCTTCCTTCTTTCTCTGTTAATCGATTCTCTCTTACTTTGCAGGATTTTTGCTACCATACATTGGTACCCTAGTCTTTTTCAATTAGTTCATCCCAAATTTCAACTCTAATCCAGTTTAATTAAGTGTAACATTTGCACTCAGCTTCTTTGTATGTGAAAAAAAAATCTCAATGCCATTTTTCTTTTTTGTTTGTAGCATGTCTTTAAAACGTGCTATACATGTATCTTCCTGTATTTTTTACACTAGAGACGTATGTTCTTGAGACTAGAAAAATTTTTCCTAATCAATAATAAAAAATTTATCATTCTCATATTGAAATAAATAAATCTAAATAAAATGAAAATATATTTAAAATGTTCAATGTCGCAAATTAGTTGAAATTTCTCCCATAAGCTTGTCTTCACAAATATAAGAAGTTTATTCCATATCAGCCACATATTGTTGTAGTAATCTTTAATAAATTTTGTAATTGTTTAGACAATTACGGGTTCCAAGAAAATGCTATAAACAAGTTATTAATTTCAATAATATTTATTATTCAATTAAAATAAACAATTTATAAAAACCTTACCTGTTTCGTAGACAAGCAATCAACATCCTTATGTTTAGGTTTATTGGCATGAGTATACATTGATTAAACTTTCTAATCCGTTTTTGTGAAGTTTAAAGTGCAATGGTCCTAATACCATCAACAATGCCAGACGATTGTTGCTTGGCATATGGGATGTTCTGTGTTGGATAATCTATGGGTGGTGTCTCACTCATTAGAGGCTTATAAGATGGTGCTCTAATGTTGAAAGTTTTATGGATGAAGTCTAAAGCATTTGGGGTTTTTTGAATTAACAGTATTGGTGGAGTATTTAGGTGAATAGCACCTCCAAATAAAAGCTTTTCCTTATAACTACAAATATAACATATATAGTTAATAATTAAATTAGCTTAAACAAAATATTAAATATATTAATAATAATGTAAATGTATTTAACATTATATTTAAGAACATATACCGACAACATAAATGAACATATGAAAGAATGATTTATAATAGTATATTTTGTTATATGTTAAAAAAATGTCATCTTACTTATCTTCTCTATCATCTTATTCATCATATTTTTCTCTATCTTCATCCTTATCTTCATCATCATCATCATTATCATCATCATTATCATCATCATCTTCTTCATTTCTTTTTTGCTTGTTCTTCTTCATTAAGTTGTTCTCATACATTAGCCTCTTCATAATCACCACGAATAAGAATTCTTGAATTGTCAAGCTCCTTTAAACATGTAATAAATCTCATATTAGACACTTTCATTTTGTGATAAACCCCTTTATTAAAGTCAATTATATCAGCATCATGATTATTTGAGTTAAATCTACCCTAGCTTTTATTTTGAACACAACCCACTAATCTTGTCAAGCACTCTTTTTAGATAGATAGGCATTATAGTACACCCGTTGAGCTTACTCAGCTAACATAAATGGTTCATTACTTGAAAGTACTAAGTTGTATTTAACTTCAATAAGGCCATGATGGGGATCTACATGAATACCTTTTTTTGTTTTGAAATAGTGATATTTAAATAGTACAGGCTCATTGTCAATTCCAAAATATTCCAACTTGATGATATCTACCAAAATGCCATAAAGTCATGTTTGTAATCATTGTAACGACTTCCTTTAATGTATACACCAATATTCATTGTTTTTTTAGTTTGTCCATAATCAAATGTATGAAACTTGTAACTATTGACAAATATCATTGATAACACATTGCCATATGCCATGGTCCATAGGAGAGTTCAATGATATAAAGATCAGTTTCATTAGCATGTGCTTGAACCTAGAAAAATTTACATAATAAATCGATATTATTTCTTGTATAAAAATGAATTGTAACAATTTGTAGTTTTTAGTTCAACTTTAAACTTACAAATTGTTTAAACTTTCTTAAATCTTACTTCACATAGTTTCTCCAATTCTTTATCGTTCATTAGGGGTGCATCTTTTTTTATAATCTCATCAAATATCCTATCATTGGAGTCTATGAGTTAGATCAACAATAATGCTTGAGCTAAATTTTAATTTACATGCTAATAGTGATGGTGCATCCCAAACTCGATATGTAAGAGCATCCCATCGCAATACATTAAGACATATATTTTTGCTGCATCATACTCAACTTTGTCTAGATATCAAGTGCGATTCTTTAACGGATCAAAAGGTCGCTCGAGATGTTTGAAAATTGAAAGATGAGCCATAAGATCCACCTCTCCCCCATTAGTAGAATGTGACACTCAATTGAATCTTATTTGTACATTGGGTTTAAAATACAAGATGTAAAATGATGCAATTTCTCTATAATATATGCCTCACATATTAACACTTCAACACATGTTCAATTCTTTATGTATTTCTTGAGATGATGCAAAAACTTAATTATCATTTTAGAAATAAAAATGAATTACAACAATTAGATTTAGGGTTGATTATCTTAAATAAACTTTTACCTCGTATGATAAGTGAATCAACAGATGCTCCATGCAATCAAAGAAATTGTGAGGAAAGATCTTATCTAATTTGCAAATTATTTCCATAATATTGTTTTGCAATAATAGCATATGATCTACATGTAATTTAGTCAAACATAACTCTTTAAAGAAATGAGATAACTCGGTTATTGCATTTCAAATTCAGTTAGGCAGTAAGTCATGAAAGGCAATTAAAACTAATCTATGCATAAAAATATGATAATTATGACTTTTCATCCTAAAAAGCTTGCCTTCATCAACGTTTACACATCGAGCTATGTTTAATGCAAACCCATTAGGAAGTCTCAACTATTTCACGCAATTTTAATTCCTTCCCTCTATAGTAGATCGACATATTTAGTCTTGTATTGGTGTTGTCTTTCGTTTTGCCTTTAACATCTATAATTATGTATAATAAATTGTCAAACATATCTTTTTCAATATGCATAACATCTCAATTGTAATGAATTATATTGGTGTGCCAATAAGGTAATTCCCAAAATATACTCTTTTTCACCCAATGATGAGTTATATCTTAACTTTTAAGCATTTATTTAGAGTATTTTGTGCCAAATGTGATGTCATCTATAAAATCAATTTATCTTAAAATTTCTTCACTTGACAATTTCTAAATTCAAAGATCGTGCTCAACTCTTTTATAAAATTTATCTCTAATTTAAAATCTTTGATGTCATAAGCACATAATCAAATATATAACTTAATTAAATTTAATGTTAATTCTTAAAATTCCATAAATTCCACTAAATTCAATAAATTTCTAATTTTTATAATAATTTCATAAATTCACAATTTCCACAATTCCAAAAATTCAATAATAAATTAAAATTTTTCAAATTTCTACAATAATCATATAAATTTCATAAAACACAATTTTCACAAAATACCTAGATTTCAAAAAAATTCACAAATTACTAACCCTAAATCATAATTATTAAATAATTTAAATAATTTAAAAATTAATAATAAAAGAAATTACTAGTGTTGTTCAACAACAAGCTCCTAAATCATGCAAAAAATAAATTAAATTATTAATTAAAATATAAAAATAAATAAAATCTAGAAAAAAAATTAAATTATTTAATAACACCTAAAATAATTTCTTAAATTATAATAAAACTTAAAACAACAAAAATGTAAAAAAGAAAAATAAAACATAACAAAATTAGGAAAAAAAAACCTTAAATTGTTAAGAAAAAAAATAATTTACCAAAAAATTTTTTAGGTCAAAAGGTAGAAAAAAGATAAGGGAAGAATTTTGGTGCTGAAGGAATTGGAAAACCAGTGGTTGGTGGCCAAAAATTGATTAAAAATGGGGTTTTAGCTTGGTTTAGTTTAGGGATTTTTGGACCTGAAATGGCTAATTTAGGCACGGATTAGGCATGTTCAACGATCTGCTTGCTTTCAACATTGGATTGGACCATGTGACACTACAGCGGATGGTAGGCTGGGCAAAATTCGATAATGAGGCAAAAAGGTCATGGGAGAAGAGAGGGAAATGAAAAAAAAAAAGATAAAAGGAAAAAGGGAAAAGAAAAAGGTCTCAAAATTGTAAACATCTAGGCTTTAGCAAAGAATTTTTAACAGAAAAATTCAACTTAGATTTTAGTTTTAGCAATGGAACATTTCTGTAAATAAAGCCTTATAATAACCAATTTTAATTTTTAAAAATTTAAAAAAAAAATTTAATTTATAAAAAAATAAAAAAATTTTAATTTTATCTAATCTAATAGCGACAAAAGATTTCTTATCTCTAATCCCATCAGTATTGTTGGAATTAGTGAAGGAATTCCATTACTAATACAACAATAATTTTGGCTCCATATCTTTTTCTTTGCAACATAAATATACAAATGGATTTAACAATGAAATATGGTTCCATCGCCGGTATTTGCCTATTAGCAATGACATTTTGTTGTCATAGGGATGTTTCCTTGTACTATATTGTCATAACACTCAAGTTAAAAAATTTACCTATAAGATACAAAAAATAATGGAGTCACCATCAATATTTTTATTTAGATGTAATTGATCATTTAAATGAATTTATCATTTTTAAAATTATCTTAAGCTTTAATTTAAAAGACTATAAAAAAATAGACTTAGGTCTACATCAACATAATAAAGTTCAAAGTCGATTATATGTAAAGAAGATTTTAGTACTCCACAACACCTACAATTTGGTATTAAATTATCTTATGTTATTTTATCTAAGCCTTAATTAAAAAATGTCTTTACTAATTTCAATATTTAAATATTTGAGAATAAATCTTTAAATTTTCTCCAGAAAAAATTTTTCTTACTTCAAAAATATTCAAGATAAATTCATTATTTATTTGAAAATACTATATCATCGGATTTATTAAATATTTTATGTCAAAGAAATCAATTTATTCCCTTATATTTATTTATAAAATAATTTCATATAAAAATATTATAAAAATATCACACAAAAATATCATTAAAAATGAAAAAGAATCATTAAACAATATCATAATAAAAATATCAAAATAAAATCATGCAAAATAAATCATAAAATTATGCAATAAAAATTATGCCAAAATACCATAATAAATCATGTAAAAATTCCCAATAAATATCATGTAAAAATAATTAAAATCATGCAATAATATCATAAAAATACAATCATGCAAAAATCATCATAATAAACATGTACAAATACTATAAAATAAATATGCAGAAATAAAAAAAAAATCCATGCAAAAATCAAGATTTCTTTTTCTTTTTTTTAAAATTAAATTAAAATTAATATATGAAAAATAATAAAACAAAAAATGTAATTAAAAGCATAATTAAAAAATAGAAAAAAAATAAAATAGAAAAACAAGAAAATCAAATAAAATCAAAAGAAAAAACTTATGAAATGGATCAAGTTGGGAATCGAGTTGACGCATGGGTTACATCGGATCAAGCATGGGTCATAATTCCTTTAAATGATAAAGGACATCATTTTACTCTAGTATAAAAGACTATATTCTTTTTTTTCTTTCATATTTTTTCCTCATTTTCTTTTTCTAACTTGAAAATTCTTTAACCTCTTTCTAGAAAACTTAATCGAAAAATTCAATTGTTTTTAAAAACCCAAATTCCAGTGGTGGGAAGTTCAACCGATCATCAAAAAATTCAACAATCCTAGAAACCTCCATAAAATCCAAAAACTGACCATCGTAAAACTCTTCCAACCACCATCAATCTTGTTAAAAAATTCCAGAGTCCACTAAAAATTCAACCTTACCAAGAAAAACCAAGAAATTTAACAAAAAAAACCCAAAAACTACTTCCTAAACACATATCAATCAAACAAAACCCAAGATTAAATTATCACCCTAAAAATTTTCTCAAAAATTCTTAAGAACTGAAAGCCTTCTTGCTCTTTTTGTTTTTTTTTTTTTTTTTTTGCTATTTATTACTTGTGTTTGCTTTTAATTGGCTGTTTTTTTATGAATTGTTCTTGCAATTGTGGCCTTGTTCTAGCTATTCCTACTTTACTTTGGGAAGACTCAGATCTATTAAGATTCAATTTTTTAATACTTTTGATATCTTTCTTTTTTTGTAAACTCAGTTCCCATAAATTTTCAAACTCAACTTCAATCTTAAATTTTGAATTTCTACAAAATCTAGCAAATTTGATTCTCGATTTTCTTTCAAAAATTTAGTCTTGATTTTCCCCTTTGTTTCTACCAAAAACAGTAAATAAATAAAAGAAACTAAAACAAATTTAAAACTTTTTTTCCCAAATAATAAAATTGAAAAAAAAATAAAATACAAAATAAAATAATAATAAATATAATGAAGTAAAATAATAAAATGAATACTGATAACACTTAAAAATATAGTGTTTTACAAGTTCAATTTGGTTGAAAAATTTTACAATTTGATTCAATTTAGTGAATTTAGTGTTTATTTTCTTGATTTTTAGGTTTTTCTATTTGGAGTAGGGTTTCTATCATTTTCATGCAAGAAACCACGCAAGATCAAGACAAGCATTATCCTTCTAATTTTGGGTCAAGCATGTAAGGATGGAATTGAATTAGACTTGGAGTAGAACTACTAAATTTGACTCAAAATATGAGTTATGATGACGTAAAAACACCTACACGCATTCGGATATATCATTTTCAAGAAGACTTCATGCAAAAGAGTGATAATTGAATAGTTCTATTTAAGCTAAGACTCTAAAGACATTCGACTAAGAGAGATTTTGTGCAAGAAAGACTCTTTTGATCAATTAATCAAAGAGTTATGATTCAAGAATGATTATGCATGATAATTATCAAGAGATTGGATGAGAGACAAATAACTAGTCTTGGATTACAAGCCTTAACTGAACCTATCAAGAATTCAAGATGAAGATTAAGATAAGCCTTGCATGATCTAATGTCTAAGAAGAAAAAGGCATGATCAGCCAATATCATTCAACTTGAAGAATACCATTTGGCCATGACTCTTTGGGATCAAGATAACTTCTATCTTTAGTATTTTGGTAGGATTAAACTTGTAAAGTCTTGTATTTATCCCATAGCCGAACCCTTCACTATAAATAAAAAGGCTAGTTCTTGGTTTAAACACACCTCGCATCCTATTCTTTTCTTCTATTTTTTGTTCTTCTAGTTCTTTAGTTTTCTTTTTAAGTTTTTTTGTATTAGGATAAGGTGACAGATTAGCCATTACAAAAGTTTTTTAATTTTTTTCTTTTATTCAACTCAAGTATTCTTTATTCAAAACTTTCTTTGTTTTGGTTTACAAGTTATTTTTAAAGCAATTTTAGTTTTTCAAGTTCTTTTATTGGATACTAGTTTCAACAATACCCTATTCTTCCATTCAAGATTTCAGTTTTATGCAACCTTGTTGCAAATATTGTTTTTATACTTTTACAACTTTAAGCAATATCAAGTTTCCATTGTCTCCAAAGTTTTCCATCTTTGTTTCTTTTAAATCTACATTTGGCCACACTTAAAGGTTTTCAAGTGACAATTGGACAAGTTAAGTAAGACTTATATTTGGTTTTCATGTTTGTTTTCCTTCATATTCTTTATGCAAATCAATTCTACCTAACAAAATCAATTCTATAATCCTTGTGGGACGATACTGCTTTCAACAATTTATTATTTGATTACAATCTGTATATTTGCAGGCATTATAGAATATAAGCAATCAAATACCAACCTTTTTGAGCTTTCAATTCTAGGTTTAAAGTCCAATTTTCGATTAGAGTCCAATAATAAAATTTGAAGCGCATTGAATGTCAAAAAAATTTTCAAACAAAATGAGGTATCTACATGGATAACATGATATGAAAATAATACAAAAGTGATAGTTTAAAATTTTATTAAAAATCATATATGGTTTGACAAAAAAATGTGCTTTATATGTGGTATTGCAATACAAATTATAATATAATAATTTTTATGTTTTATATATGTTAGATACTAAAAGGAAAGACAAAAAATAGACACACAATACACATTGTCATAATGTGAATTGACTTCATGTGGTTCATAGAAGGAGTTATAGCTTTAATTTCATTCATTTAAATTAGCAAAATCTGTCCAATTCAAAATGTAACATATATTGACTCACATTTAAAAGATGTTTTATAATTATTAAGTAAAATTAATGACGTAACCCTATGGAAATATTACGGAATCATGGATAGTGGAAAATGTGAAAGAAAAAGTTGCATGGCACAAAAGAGAAAAAAATTAAACCAAAAGTAGTATAAGTGTAATTTATTTTTCTTGTTGTGTATATGATGTGCAAATCATAAATTACAGTACTTTTAAATCATGATTTGCAATTATAATCACCACTATTCAATGACACAATTTGTTTTTCTATATTAAAAAAATTCAATATCAAAAAATTATTTAATTTTCGATTTTAAAAATTTAAATACTAACTTGATGATATAAAAATTATTTAGTATATACTAATGAAAATTAAATGTTGAGTAATTTTTTAATTGTATCTTTTTATTGATTGAATACATTAAATAGTATTTATTAAAAAAATTTCTATCAAATACTTTCTAGAAAGATATTATTACAAATCATTAAAAATTTTAGAAGTTTAATATAACTTGGCTCAACTCTTACCAAATCTTTTTAGTCAAGAAATCAAACATAGTTTAAATTAACGAAATTAACATCTTAATCAATTTTTTTTTTGTAAATATAACTTAAAAACTTTTCTATATGCTAAAATATAATGCTATGTCAATATATTATCATAAGATATTTAATTAGCATTCTCTTGGTATTTTTCTTAGGATTTATCTTTACTTATTTTTTTATCTATTATTTAAAATTACGTTGAGATATTTATTTATTATTTAGAATTATTTGTTAAGTGATAATAATTATCTATATTTATTGTTATAACTTAGAATTTGACTGTTTTATATAAGACTAGCTCACAATTGTTACTAGATAAGTTAAATCAATTAAAATCCTAAAGGTTGAGTTTCTTTAAAAAAAAAAAAAAAAGCTCTTTTTACTTTCTTATATATTAATTTGGTATACAACATTTTCTTAGAGAATGTTGAGATATTAAATCAATGACATACCAAGTTAGAAAGTACAATCAGTAAGACCAGTGAACTATGTGATTCCATGATTATGGGTTTGGATTTGTGATCTTTCATAAAATTGATCACATTAATCAGTCTAAAGAGTTGATAATTTTTTTATGTTGTCAAAATTTTTTTGTCGAATCAAGCAACACTATATACTTTTACTAAACTAGAATCACGTAACATTGAAAATATAAAGAAAAATTAGACCATCTTGCCACCATTTCAATTGTAAGATTATCAAATTTCCTTCAACAAAGAAATTAACTTTTTGTGTGATCAATTGCATTTTCAGATTGTTAGTATTGATCAAATAGCTATTGCTTATGTTGGAATGATTCAATCAAACAATTCATTTGTTTTAATTTTAATTTATTTTAAAAAGATTTATCAACAAATGAAGCAATACAAAAGGATATGAGAAAATGTGAGTGTTGGTTTTCAAGTTTTAACCTTTGAAGATAAGAGTGTTTTTAAAGAAAGTGGAATGTTAAGTAGATATAGTACCATAAGGTATTTAATTAGGATTATCTTAAGATTTTTCTTTACTTATTATTTTATCTAGGATTAATGTCAAGAATAGCTCTTAAATTATAATAAAATATTTTTAAAATCTTTAATATGACGCTTGAATTATAAATTTGTTAATTAATGTGATATTCACTTTTATCATGACTAGCATTAAATGATGATACATTATGGGCAATTAACTCTTCAAATACCACATTAGTTAATATATTTATAATTTATGTACCATATTAGATATTTTTAAAATTCAAATACCACATTAAATATTTCATTGTGATTTAAGAGCTATTCATAACATTAACCTTTTTATTTATTATTTTGGATTATCTTACGATGTTTATTTATTTTTCTTTTAAAATTATTTGTTAAGTGATAATAGTTACCTATATTTATTATTATCACTTAGAATTTGATTGGTTTATATAAGGCCAATCCACAATTGTTATTAAGTAAGTTAAATCAAATAAAATCCTAAAAGTTAAGTTTTTGTTGAAAACATTTTTTGCTTTCTTTCTTATTAATCTAGTATACAACATATAACTAGCAATTAAATCATAAATATCGATGACACTTTCACTTTCCTCAATCTATACATTTAATTTTGTTAATATATTGCACCCCTTCCCCTTACCACATTATGCCACATGACACAACCTCTTTCCCTCTTTTTTTTTGCTTTTTTTTTTTGTTTTTCTCTTCTTTTTTTTTACATTTGTTCCAATTCCTTTTAAAAATTTTATTTATTTAAATATTTTGTGGGATCCATTTTACTAAAATTTTCCCTTTTTTTTTTAAATCCATTTGTTAGATAAATTTTGCTTCTATACTGAACTTAACTTAGATTTTACGTAACATTCCTCAATGATTTTGTCCTTTTAAAATTTTTTTATATTTTGAAATTTTTTTTTAAAATTTTCTATGTATGACTCCTCTAAAAATGTTACATGGCACTTACTTGTTTTCCTTTTTTTTTTTTTTTGCTTTTTTTGTTTTATAACCTTTTTATTTGTATAATTTTAATAATTTTATAATATTTAATGAATATATTTTAAGATTTTGATTTTTTTGTGAGACCCATTTTATACAATTTTTTTTGCTTTTTAGACTTACGTTTTAAATATTTTTTAATAAATATTTTTTTTTTAGATTTTGATTTTTCTTGTGAGACCCATTTGACACAAGTATGCCACTTATTTATATTTTTTCTTTTTTTTATATTTAACAAATATTTTTTTAGATTTCAAATTCTTTTTTGTTACTCACTTTCTTTTTCTTTCTTTTTTAGTTTAAAAACATTTTTTAAGAGAAAATGTTGTGTTTTTTAATTAAATTTTTTATTTTTATATATTAAATAAATATTTTTAAAAATTTTAAAGTCTTTTTTGTTCGCCAACTTGATACCATGGTCATATCATTTGTTAAGTTTCTTGTTTTTCATTTTTTTGATTTACTATTTCTTCATTTTTTTCCTTTTTAAATATTTATATTTTCTTTTAGTATTTTATTTTTTTTAATGTGGGATCCATTTGATATTTATGATTAAGACATTATTTCTTCTTTTTTTCCTTTTTCAATTTGATAATTTTTTAAAGAAAAATGATATTAAAAAAAACTTATCATTGTTGACGTTGCATGCAACTCGACTTTCTTTCTTTTTTGATTTTTCTTTTTTTTTAATTGTTTCTTCCTTTATTTTTTAATTAGATTATTTTATTAAAAAAACCTATGGATGTGTACAAATGATGAAACTCTATTTCATTTTCTTTCCTTTTCAAATTTTTTTCTTTTTTATTTTCTTAATCAAATAATTCACAACAAAAGAAATCAATAAATATTTTTTTAACAAAAATCTAAGTGAAGATATGGATAACAAAACAATCCGTATTTATTAGGTTTCAATTCGTCTAAATCCAATAGGTGAGCTTTTTTATTTGAGATTAAATTTAATTTTTTTTCAAAAATCAAGATCGAGTCGAAGATAGATTTATGTTATATCTTGCCTTAACTATATATATTAAATTATATTTTTAATTATTTATTTAATTTATTTTGATACATGTTTTATATTAATACAAATATTATTTAATATCTTCACTTAATAAAAATACTATATTTATACATAATTAAGATATAATCTGTCTATTTATTATATAAATTTGACTCTTTAACCCTTGTTTAACCCTTATTAAGGCCTTGACATGCTACCTTTTTTTTCTTTCTTTTTTTCTTGTTTTTGCTCTTTTTCAGCTTTCTTTATTTTTATTTTTTATTTTTAATTTAGACAAATTTTGTGAAAAAAACTATGTACTCCTCCACATGACACCTTAATTTGCTTTTTTCTAATTTTGTTTTTTAATTAAAAAATTTTTGAAATTAAAAGAGCTAATGGATAAGAATGCTAAAACAATGTCTTTGATAGATCCCCACTTAATTGGGATATCCACATAATATCACAAAGAGCTTTTTTTCCTTTTCCTTTTTTTTTTTTTCGTTCTCCTTTTTTTATATTTTTTCTTTTTAACTTAAGTAATTTTGTGAAAAAAAATCTCAATGGAGGTGTCAACATCGTATCCCATTTAGTTCTTTTTTCTTTTCACTTTTTTTTTGTATTTTTTAATTACATAAATTTTGCGATGAAATATATTGATTGATAGAGGTGCTAAAACATTTGGTATCCGACAAGTTTTAATTTATCTCAATCTAACTAAAGGTAATATTTTAATAGGGATTGATTTGATGCAAATTGAGTTCTTTAAAAAAAAAAAAAAACTCCAGTCAAAAATGTATTGAGGATATTTTGCCCTTACCCATTTATTTAATTTTGTACATATATATATATATTATATTAATAAAGTTATTTTTTATCTTAATTTAAGAAATTAATATTTTAAATTCAATAGGAAGTGTCAATGTAAAACCCTCTTGTGAGTTTTTTTTTTTTCATTTTCCATATTTTTTTATTTTTTTGATTTGTTATTTTTATTAGATAAATTTTATGAAAAAAGACTAACTAAGATATCCACATGTCATTTTCATTTTTTTTATCTTTCATTTTTTGTTTTTTAATTAGATTAATTTTATAATAAATATCCTTTATGAATAAATACGGCAAAATAAAAAAAAATTTATCCAAGTGCAAGTTCTTTTCCAGTATTAATTAATGTTGTTGAGTCTTACACGTTTTTAAAATGGGTGAATTCCAAAAAACCCCTTTCTATACTTTCAAAAGACATAAACCATTCTCCAGTTTCAAATTCTACTTTAACCCTCGTATTAAAAACCCCATTAGTCTAACAAGTTTTAGATCCATTGTTACATCATATTAGGTGAATTTGGTATGATAAAATTATCCTTTTCTCTTTCAAACTATTTTTCCATTTCACATAATTTTTCAACATTTTCCTTCATTTTCTCAACAATTGAACATTAATTTAGGTCATCTATGTACAAACTCTTATTAAGTTTTCTCACTTTCTCTTTATTTCATTTGTTATTAAAGATTATCTATAAGTTAACTACTCAAAATCTTTAAAAAAAAAAAATCAATTCCAAAAAGCAAAAATGAAGGTCTCCTTTGATATTTATCATGGTATTAACAATGTTTTTGTAATTTAATGACATACTTCTTCAAAAACTCAACGATATAAAACAATAATCAAAATTTATTTTTGTAATAAAATAAAAATGAAATAATTTTGTAACCAAATCCACCAACAAATTTTATAAAAACAAATTAAGATTGTCACAACTTCTCATAGCCAAGAACCTAAAATGGACATTAAAGAAAAAGGAAAAAAATTGCTAAGAAAACAAAAAGAAATGGTTCATTGGCATTCAAAGACTTATATGGGTATTTGGCATCAAGAACAATGATTCAATGAAACAAGTTAACGAGAGTGAGTTTCAATGAGATAGAAATAGAGATTTGAAATTAAAAAAAAATAAATTAATTCTTAAAAATAAAATATTGACCTTGGTGTGAATCATGCAACTGTAAACATGGAATCTATATAAATAAAAAGAAAATTAAATAAAAAAATTTTTTAAAAATTAATCACGAATACTTATTAAAATAAATATATAGATAAGATATTTTAATAAAATTTTATCAAAGGTAAAGAGATAAATCAAATAAAAAGTAAATTATTTTATCTTGAATTTTGTAAGAAAAAATTCTAAAAGCATAATTATTTATCTTTGATACCTATTTTGAGTCGCATTTGGATCTTACATTGTTAGGCTAAAAAGCCCTCAATTGATTCAAATATTCAAGCGAGCAAAAGCATAATCTTACCATTAATCATCTATACAAAAGACACGAAGTTAACATGATTCAACACTCTACTTGCCTACATTCACAGATGAGAGAAAAGATCTACTAATTGTAAAGAATTATAAATAAATAATCAACAATTAGTCAACATTGACAATTAATATCCATAGGGGCTTTTAATCATATAGAGTATTCTCAACCTAAAAAACATTCAAACATACTCATAGACCCTCTCATTTTTCTTTAGTCATATGGAGTATCAACACACCAAATATTCAGACATACACACAATATGGACCATATTTTTCTCCTCTAGTCCTATAGAATACTCACACACAAAACATTCAGATATATACAACCATATAAACCTTTTCAATCATCTAGTCCTATAAAATGTTTACCCCTAAAGCTCTACAACTCTTTTTACATCATTCTCTTATACCTAAACCTATTGAGACTTTCATATATGTAAGCATACTAACTTTTTCAATAAGAATTCATTTTCTTTTAGAATTATTATCTTACACGTCTTTTTTTCATCAAGTAATGCATAGCCAATCTCGAAAAAAAAATCACTTATAAATCTTTTATTAAATCTTTTGAGATTTAAGTCAATATTCTCAACAATCTCTAACTTAACTCAAATTCCATTAAATCATCATTATTCAAAGTAGATATGCTTGGCCCCACACATAATAGAAGTTTCATAATTATATTTTTTAATGTATCTTTATACTTCACATAAATTGATCTCTCAAAACACAAACTCAAACTCTTCTCTTAAATTAAGCTTTTTCGAGCTTACCTTTTTTCATAACATGAACCTTTGCTCTAATATCAGTTGTTAGGTATTCCATCAAAATCTAATTTAAACTTGGCTTTGAGACCAGTTATTAGGTACAAAAAGCCCCTAATCAATTCAAACACTTGAGCAAGCGAAAGCATAATCAAACTATCAATTATCCACATAAGAAACAATAATTTAAAATGATTCAACGCCCTACTTATCTTCATCCACAAATGAGAGAAAGATCTACTATTTATAGAGAATTACAAATAAATCATCAATAATCAATCAACACTCATAATCAATATCTACGAACCATTTATTCTCCTCTAGCACTACGGAGTGTTCTTAATTCAAACAAGCATTCACACATGCCATAAACCTTCTTATTTTTCTCTAGTCCTATAGAGTATCCACATATCAAATATTCAAATATATACACTCATATAGACACTCTCAATCTCTTCTAATCTTATAAAGTATCTATCCCTTAAAATCTTATAACTCTTTTTACATCTTTTTGTCATATCTAACCTTATTGAGACTCTCATTATTTATAGGCATACTAACTTATCCACCAAGAATCCCTTCCTATTAAAATTATTGTCTTACAAATTTTTTTATGCATCAAGTAATATCTACTCTCTAAAAATTCTTAATCAAATCTCTTACTAAATTTTTTGAGATTTGATTCAACATTCCTAACATACATACATAGATATTTCAAGTGATCCATAGTTGTAATAAGATTGATAAGAAATTAAAAAAATTTTGCGTTTTAACATTTTAAATAATTTAATAACATGTTTGAACAAAGAATAAAGTAAGTAAAACTATTTGAGTATTAACTTATTATTCTCTTATTTGTTTGAATGGAACAAAAAGTTTTAGAAACAATTAGATTTGACACTATCTTTTAATAAGAATCATACCCTAAAAAAAACTTATGAAATGCTAATGTTGTAAACCATTCTAAATTTTAAAAACATCAAACAATACCTTAATAGCTTTTGTAGCATGCAAGTGCATTTTGTATTACCTTTTAGTTAACCAAAATGAACATGTTTTTGAATTTTTTTTGTCTAAAACTCCTTTCATCCTTAAAGTTCAAGGATACCTTTTAATAGACAAATGATGAGGATCAAGCAATGTTATATTATGACTCAAAAGATGTGTCTCATGATCTTTTGAAATCAAATCCTTAATATTTTAAGAATATTATCAATTGTCAAAACATCGATGCTACTAATTTTTTCATTTTCAAATTTCAAGGCATCAAGTTTTTCAAATAATCATCTTAAACCTCCAATTACCACATCATAATGTTTTTGAAATCAGGAAACTTTTTTTGAAAGCTTCAAAGAATGAATCATGACATTGCTAAACAACATCAATGAAGACTTTAGAGCATTATCAAATTGTTCATTCAAGATGCTTAAACTTTTTCCTTTTTAATATTTCTTGTCCACCAATTTAAAGTATAATGGTCAGGTAATTAGTAAATTTTTTAACCAAAACTATCAATTGATGCTTGCAAAAGATAATGAAGATCAAGGAATGTTAAATTATGACTTAAAATATATATCTTGTGATCTTTTGAAATAGTATCTTTAAGAATATATATTCTCATATGTCAAAACGTCAATGCTACTAGTTTTTCATCTTCAAATTTTAAGGCATCAAACTCTCCAAATAATCATTGGTAAACCTATCATAATGTTTTTGAGATCTTGAAACTTTTTTTGAAAACTCCAAAGAACGAATAATGACAATATTAAATAATATCATTGAAGACTTTGGAGCATTATCAAATTGTTAATCTAAGATGCTTTCAACCTCTCCCTTTTTAGCATTTCTTGTCAATTTATTTAAAATATAATAGTTAAGTAATGAATGCATATTTTTTTAATCAAAATTGTCAACTTATGTTTGTAAGGATATCTACAAATTCAAACATGTGACATTAACAAGTCGTAGTTGTTAATGAGCTAACAAATCTCATAATATATTTTGATTTCTCTTTGTTAAACTTGTGCACTTTTTAACTATATATTTGTTTATTTACAATGATTTTTTTATTTAACATACCATTAAGAATGAATCAACCTATCTTGAAATTTTTTAAACACCTTTCTTGTGTAAACATTTAATGCTTCTTTCTTCATTAGATAAAACGTCATCAAAATTAGCTTGGAATTCATTGTTTGAAATGATTCTCCCTTTTTTTTATAAATCTTACATTAAGGGTCTTTTCACACTAAATAACAACGTTACTAATTGATATCCACAAATTAATATAATCTTTGAAATACTTTTTCATACTCCACTTCTTTGACTATTAAACATTCCAACACAAAAGTTGCTTTGCACTAAGGATCAATTTATCTCAAATACAATACTATTTCTTCAACTAAATACTTTTTTGCAAACCATACTTCTAAATTATCTTATCTCATTCTAACTCAAGCTCATATGAAACTAATGTATAATGGATACACTTAAAAATTGATTATTGAAATCATTAAAGTGATGAAAAACCTGGCAAAGATTTTTTGAAAATTTTTTCAATGTATCTTGTGCAAAAATGATATACAGTATGTGGTGAAACCTTAGCAACTACATTAGTTATAATTGCTTCTTGATACATAATTATTGTTTTTAGATGATCCAAACATTATTTCCAACTAAATATTTAATAACCAAACAAATGTTTTCTCTATCTCATCTCACAACAAAGTACAACCAAATAAAATGGATTGATAATGGTGATTAACTCTAGTGAAAGGAATAAATTACTTTTTATACCTATTTGTTACATAGGTGCATCAAAAGTCACAGTATCACCAAAATACTTATTTGCTATTCTAAACCTAGAATCAACCTAAAAATAATTTGTTAGTTGACCTTTCGCACCTATTTGTATTATATAAAAAAATCCTAGATTCTTGGATTGGCATTCCTTAAAATAAGTAAGTATTAACTATGCATATCATTCTTCAAGTTGTTTCTACCTTCTATTACTCAAATAATTTTGACTATTATGCTCAATTAAATCAACCATAACAATGCCAGCCAATTCATTAGCTAAAACTGACATGATTTTATTAAGACGAATTCTTAATCATCAAGTAAATCAATTAAATTTCGTTGAACTCTTATCTTTTTTTTTTTTTTGTGAATATGTAAACATTGAGCACTTTTTGGAATAGTAAGCTCATGCATGTGGTCTCTTATAAATTTAAAAATTAATCATTTTTCATCAACTTTCTTTAACACGTATGGCTTTGCTTCCCACTCATGTCTCATCCAATGGTGCTTAAATAATATCTTCCCTTTCAAAAAAATTTTTGATACAATAACCTTTATTTGAATAAACAAATTCTCATCCAGTAATCACTTAATTTTTTTGAGATTTTGTTATCTTACTTTTACAAATTTTAAATCCTTGAAGTTTTGCATATTTAGTATAGTTCTTTAAAACCTCTCCTAATAATTAAAACTCCATTTCAATAAATAGTTTTAGACACTCATAATTCCTATCAGTCAACTATGTAATAATTTTGAATCATAACTTAAGCAAATTTATCAAAATTTAATCTTTTATCAAAAAAATGTTATCAATCATAAACTTATAAGAGAAATTGAATCATAAACTTATAAGAGAAATTGAACATCTTATCAATAAGTAAGATAAAAATTTGCATCACTTACTAATTCATTGTACTAGAAATAAAAATGTAGTGTAAATTTCATAGTTGTGAAGAAAAAGAAAAATCATATTTTTTATTAAAGATTACTGTAATGTTGCATAAAAGAACAAGGTGAAAAACACCATTGAAACCAAAATATTTAGCAAAGTTGTGAACATAATTGTTAATTTCGTTTTGGTACTGATCGTACCGACTGAAGCACTCCAATTATATCAAAATATGATACACCTAAAGATGATTTTTCATACCAAATTTGGTATCGAGTAATATTGGTTGTTTTCGTTAGTTTCGACCTATTTCGATGAATTTCAATGAAATAACATGTTTTGATTAGTACGTGAATGTGAAATATATTTTATAATTTTTAAATTATCTTTTATTCTTTAACTATTTTTAACCTAATAAAAAAAATTAATTGACAAAATAAGCCTTAAAAGTTGAGTTTATTTTTAATTTTTAATTTTTTTTATACTTTATTGTTTCAAACCAAAGTTTATAATTTTATATTTTATTTTTTCAAATCAAAGTTTATAAGTATTTCACTTTTTTTCAAGAAAACAATTATACTCTTTTAATTAAGTTTAACACTCATAAAACTTTGATTAATTTTTTTCATTTTTTTATCTTAATATTTATATGAAAAAAAATATTTATTTAAATATCATATGAACAGATTAAATGATTAAAAATATTATGAAAATTTTATGATATTATTTCTTATATTTTTTAACTTATTTCTTATATTTTAAAACTTATTTATTTAATTTAAATATATTACATATTTATTTGATGACTTATTAATAATAGTATAATATACAAGTTCATACATGTTTATAAATATATTTGTACTAAACCGAAAATTTTGAAATAGTAAATCAAAATAATTGGTATCAATATATTTCATTTTTTTAAAAAAAAAATTAAAACGTTATTCGATATATGATGTTAACAACTTTTGTTGCGAAGATTAAATTAAAAAGAATATATGTTTCATTAAAATACTTATATGGTCCTTACCATATACATATTTATAAATATATTTGTATTAAACCGAAAATTTTGAAATAGTAAATCAAAATAATTGGTACCAATATATTTCATTTTTTTTAAAAAAATTAAAACGTTATTCGGATGTTAACAACTTTTGTTGCGAAGATTAAATTAAAAAGAATATATGTTTCATTAAAATACCTACATGGTCCTTACCTTTGTAGTGAAAAAAATATGTTCTTTCCCCTTTGTGTTTTTATTTTATTTTATTTTATTTTCTATTATTTGTTTGTGGAAGGAAAAGTTGGGACTTTCTCCTTGGAGTACGCTATTAAGTACGCTATTAAGTTTCGCTACCAGCAAAGCTCAGCCACTTATTGCAAAGTTCTTTGATATTGAACCTAAAATTTGTGCCTTAAGAAGTGCTATTTTACTTCAAATAAAATCAGAAAATAAATTTTAAATTTTTATTTTAAGCTCAGTTTTCCTTGAATTTTACCAATCCAAGCTTTGACCATATAGTATGTAAATCAACTCAAAATCGAAAATAACCATGTTCTAAGGTTATCAAGCCAAGCTGTAATGAAAGTACTGCTCAAAACAATCCAATATTGTTTTAAGCTTACCAATCCAAGATTCAAGTATTGCACAGCGAATGTATAATGTGTATCAAGGTTAGTGAATCATTTTTAACTTAAACCATCTAACAAAACAGCCAACATATTTTTTGTCAGAATTGAAACATTGTAAAAATAGCATACTTATCATGCATTAAATATGCATTTACTTTTCATATTATAGGAAAAGTAATGATATACAGCAAATTAGACTGCAAATCTTCATTAAAATTTATACATACAGATAGATAGCAAAAAAAAAAAAAATGTCTCGAATGATCCTTGAATTATAATAAAATATTTAACATAATACTTAAACTTAAAAAATCTAGTATATAAATTCATTAACTAATAAATTCATTAACTAATACAATACACACCTCTAATATCGTTGACTCTAAATGATGACACATAATTAATAAATAATCTAAATATCACGTTAATTAATAATTTCATAACAAAATTACTAAGAATAGAGATTTTAAAATTTAAAATATCATATTATATATTTCATTATAATTTAAGACTCATTTGAGATATTAACCAATTACAAAATTACAACTGGTCCTTTTAGCTCGTCTCCGGCTATGGGTCATGACAGCAGACATAAGAGCATCCACATTCCTCAGACCTCAGACCATGCCATTCCTGCTGATTACTCCGACAGGAAATGTTTAAACAATATAGAAAAAGGCCAATACAGCCATTACTCAAGGATGAGCTTAGCTATAGACATCCAAACATAGAGAACCAAATAAATTCTAGCAATTTTATATACCATAAGGAAGGCTTAGCAGCCTTGACCATACATTTAACCCTAAATGGGTCACAAAATCCACAATTAATTTATCACAAAAATTGGTACTTTGCTAGGAATATTAGCACAAGGATAACACTCTGAGCATGTTTGGAATCAGTAACTCAGGAAACAAAGAAAGAACCTCAGGTTTTCATAAACATTTTTCTGAACTCGTCATTAGATTTTGGCTTGTCATCTCCCTCTTCCGTCGTTCTCGGTTTGTTAGTAGTCCATCCGAGTGGTCTAACATTTCTTGGCACTGCAAATGTGTTCTTCCCCTTGAGCTGGATGTTCTCAACACGCTTGTGAGCAGATCCCTTTGAGATTTCAACAGATTCTTTAGATTCAGAACTCTCATCAATTCCACTTCGATTGCTAGCATCTTCTGCAATTTCAGTTTCGAAACATAAGGAAGCTATAATATAACAGGGATAGAGCAAACCAGAGAAAAACAAATATAAAAATCAGGATAAGACGAGGATGGAACAAAAGCAAAGGGAGCCTATCAAATGTAAATGTGAACCAAAAATTGAAAATCACCTTGGTGAAAATGCAAAAACTATCTGCATAACATATACTCTACCAAGCAATATGGCTTGATACCACAGGTTAGTACAGAAAAGAGCCAATATATAAGAAAGCCTTAAAGCTTCTTGGATATCTATTTCCGAGAAGCTCAATTTCACCGTAAATCCTACAATAAACCCTAACCTATATTCACATGATTTCAACCACAATTCAACAAAAATCAATCGAAAACAAGATAGGAATCTTACCTTTAATCACTGGATTGAAGTTAATTTGATGGATTTAGGGTTTTTTTATTTTTTAATCGAAAAGTGAAGAGAGAAGAAGAGAGAAAGGTAGGAATGGAAAATAAAAAATGGGGAGTGATGGTGTATTTAGTAGAAATAGGAAATTGAGTTTTGAATTTAGGGTGTATTTAGAAGTGGGATGTATAGAGTAATAAATAGTGTAAATAGAATTCCCCTATATGAAAAGGTCAGACATTTTATCACACTAGTCTAATTAGAAGTACTGGTTTAAACACATATAACCTAAAATGTATCCAAGTCAATTGTGATGACTTGAATTAAGCTCCAATTTTATCAAATGATGGAAGAACTAGCCCTTACTGCACAAATTGAAGATCACTGCTAGCTACAATTTTTCCAAGTGTTATGGGTGCTTCATAAAACTCCATCCACCTAAATACTTGAGCAGCAAATGAGCCAAACATAACTTTAGTTTATCCAAGATTGAGTCACATCTGATATTGAGATTGAGCTCCAGCCAAATATGAAACAAACCTCGCTAAGAAAACTCTAAGTTGACTCAAGGAACATAAGTCAAGCTTGGCTTAGTAAGACTTATAAACTGGTGCAACACTTTTTATTATGAGGCTATGTTGAATCAAGTGTTTCAGGTTTTTTGAGCAGGGTTTCTTGTTTTGCCTGGAAAAACACTTGCTAAGTTCTCTCAAAGTTATAGGTCCCTCAAAGACCAATGGTGCTCTAATACTAGACCTGGCAATTTGATATACGACACGGTGTGACACGATACAAAAACGATACAAATAAAAAACACGGAGATAACATGACTTAAAATTTTCGAAAAACCATAAATAGTTTTAATAAAACTAAAAAATTGTATTTTATATTTTCATATAGATAAACTGTGATACACGATTTTCATTTAAAACACAACACGAATATAGTATTTTACATGACACGATGAGACGAATTGCCAGGTCTATCTGATACCAATTGTTGGATATGGTGATATGTAATCACCCTAAAATGAAAAGAAAGAAGAAAACGCAAAGAACCCAGCTTTTGTTGGGAAAGCACACTCACACACCATTTGGATATTCATTCGAAAAAATATAAAGGTAAAACAATAAAAGTTTCATAAGTCAATACCTTCTACTAGTTTACTTAACATAATGGACAACCTATTTGTGCACTCCAAGTCATTAAAATCTGCAACAAAATAAGAAAAAAAAATCAAAAAATAAACTTGGCAGAGGCTGTCAGCACCTCTGTATGTTTGCTTAACAGGCTCCCTACAGAGGCATTAAGAGGCAAAACTCCTTTTGAAGTATGGTTTGGAGTCAAGCTATCAGTGCTTCACTTGATGATACATTCCAGAGATTAAAAGACACAAACTTGACAAGATGGCTGAAGTTGGAATCCTTGTTGGCTATAGCAACAATACAATGGGGTAAAGAATTTTCAATCCTCTCACTGAAAAGATGGTTGTGAGCAGGAATGTAAAATTTGATGAAAATGCAGCTTGAAATTGGGAAAAATCACAAGTTGTATATGGGAAGCTCAGGTTAACTGAGTTGGGAGCATCGCAGGAGCAAAATGCAGACATAACAGATGATGAGTCTGATGAAGATTATCCTGTGAGAGGCACCAGATCACATGCTGAGACATATGACAGGTGCAACATTGAAGGGTTTGAGCTAGCTAACTTTAATGAAGCTGTTAAGTCAGATGGCTGGGAGGAGGCTATGCAGGAGGAGTTTAACATGATTCAAAAGAATAAGACTTGGGTGCTCGTTAACAGACCAAGTCATAAAAATGTGATCAAAAGAGGGTTTTCAGAACAAAACTTAATGTTGATGGCTCTGTTAACAGATCAAAAGCAAGACTAGTGGTGAAGGGTTATGGTCAGAAATTTGGAGTTGATTTCTCGTGGACCTTTGCACCAGTAGCGGGGTTGGATACTATTTGGCTTCTGTTAGCCTCGACAGCTCAAAAGGAATGGAGAACTCATCAGCTTGATGTTAAATCAGCTTTTTTGAATGGCCACTTGAAAGAAGAGGATCTATGTTGCGCTGCCTGAAGGCTTTGTTGCGAAAAGGAAAAGAAGATAAGGTCTACCAGCTCAAGAAGGCCTTGATTGGGTTAAAGCCGGCACCTGAAGCCTGGTATAACAGAATTGACAAGCATTTTGATACAGCTTGAATTCAACAAAAGTGTTAGTGAGCCAATTTTGTATGTGAAGAAATTTGAAAATGAAGATTTGTTGATTGTTTCTTTGTAAGTGGATGATTTGCTTGTGACTGCCAAATTTTGGTGCAGCAGTTCAAAGATTGGATGTAGAAAATTTTTGAGATGACAGATCTAGGTGAGATGACTTATTTCCTTGGGATGGAAATTCTTCAGTCTCAGTCTGGCATTTTCATTGGCCAGCAAAAGTACTCGCGGAAAATGCTAAAAAAATTTCATGTGGAGAGCTGTCAACCAATGAGCACACCTATAGCTCGGTGAAAAGTTCAGCAAAGATGGTTTCGAGAAATTTGATGGGAAGACTATAAAGGCCTGTTTGTTTGTTTGTTTGTTTGTTGTATTTGACAGAAACCAGCCATGACATTGTGTATGCAGTCAGTTTGCTCTCCAGATTTATCCACTATGCAAGTGTAGTGCACTTTAAGTCAGGTAAGAAAGTGCTGAGGTATGTCCAAGGCACAATTGATTTTGGCAAGTGGTTCAAGAAGTCAGCAAAACTGAATCTGGTTGGTACACCGACATTTATTGGGCTTGCTCTTATGATGACATGAAGAGCACTTCAGGATACTTGTTCACTCTTAGTTCCGGCGGATTTGCATGGACCTCAATGAAGCAGAACACGGTTGCTCAGTTGACCGCAAAAGCAAAATATATTGCAGCTGCTGCTGCCATCAACCAAGCAATTTGGTTGAGAAAATTGTTGTGTTCCATGGAAGAACACAGCACTTCTAAGATCAAGTTCCATTTGTAAAAATCTGATTCTCCTACATTAGTGCAGATCTTTTTCTTCTACATTAGTGCAGCTTGATTTCCTAATTTATTTTGGAAATATTTCTCATTTACTCTTCTGATTTAGTCAACTATTCTAATTGTCAAGTTTTTAGGGATTTGTTTCTATTTTAGAATAAAATAATTCTCCTTCCTTTTATTATTTTGTTTTCTGTTTCATGTAAGTTGTTTCCTAATAAGGAACTTCACTATTCCTATTTATTTAGTTGTACTCCTTCATTGTAGATAGAATTAAAAGAAATAAGGATAATTATTCTTTAAGTTTTCTACATGGTTTCAGAGCAAGTAGGCCTAAACCATTAGACCGGAGCCACACAAGTTTCCGTTATGGCTAGCAAGAGTGAGAGCTCTTCTTCTGCAAAGGTATGGCATGAGGAAAGTCACAAAGAGGTGATGCTCCAACAAACCCTTCAAAACAAGTCTGCAACCTTTGGAACTAGTTTACTAGCACAAAAAGGTAATTTCCTAAATGCCTTAAGTGTCCAGCGGGAAATACACAATCTTGGATTGTTGATTCAGGAGCATTAGATTACATGAGTGGAGATGCATCCTTATTCAACACATATAGACCTTGCTATGATAGTTCTGCTATAAAAATTGCTGATGGCTCTCTCTTAAAGGTGGCAAGAATAGGTTATATTGTAGTTTTGAAAGACATAACACTCAACTGTCCTCCATGTCCCTAATTTAAGTTGTAACCTACTTTCTATTAGTAAGCTTACGAAGAATAGATGTTGTGTCACTAAATTTTTTCCCAACTTATGTGAATTTTAGGAATTGGGCTCAAGGAGGATTATTGGCAGTGCTAGGATGGGTGCAAGGCTCTACCTTCTTCAAGATGATACACTTTAGAGACCACAAAACTCTTGTACAACCTTAGCCTCTAGTACTAGTAAGGATGACCTTATCATGTTATAGCATTATAGATTAGGACATCCAAATATTTCATACCTAAAAAGGCTATTTCCCTCATTATTCAATAATATCTCCAAAGATTTTCAATGTGAAACTTGCCAACTTTCCAAACACACTCGAAATACCCACCCTAGCCTTTCCAATAAATCATCTCAACATTTCTCAATAATTCACAGTGACATTTAGGGACCGTCAAGAGTTAACAATATCACAGGTTTTAGATGGTTTGTTACATTAATCGATGATCATACTCAACTCACTTGGGTAAAGAAAAATCCAAAGTTAGCCAAATCTTTCAAAACTTTAATAGCATGGTACAAACCCAATTCCAAGCCAAAATCCAAGTCCTTAAAATTGACAATGGGAGGGAATACTTCAACTCTATTCTCAGCCCTTACCTAACCAATCATGGCATTATCCATCAAAGCTCTTCCATTGACACTTAGGCATTTGATAGAAGTGACTAGATCCCTCTTGTTGACTTCCAATGTGCCTAAATATTTTTGGGGAGAAGTTGTCCTCACTACAATTGATTTGGTTAACCGAATGCCTTATCGAGTTCTTGGCTTTAAAAACACCATGTCAAACTCTCATTGCTTCCTACCTACAAACTTGGGTGATCTCTTCCATTCCCATCAAACTCTTTAGCTACATTGCCTTTGTTCATATTAGCCCACAAAACCGCAGCAAGCTTGATCCCAAAGCCTTAAAATGCATCTTCCTTGGTTATTCCCCAAACCAAAAGGGCTATAGGTGTTAGTCACCATCACAAAAAAAATCTATAACTCTATGGATGTCACCTTCTTTATGAATCTTCCATATTACAGCAAGAATGATATCCAGGGGGAGAATACTACTCAGGAATATCAATTCTTAGTTGTTGTCTTGCCAATTTCCCAACCCCTTCAAAACCAGATTCTCAACCTACCCAACCTATCAGCCATGCATATTCCAAAACACAACTTGTTTAGACAACTCTTGACTTTTCAAACCCTAAGGTTATGCAAGAAAAAACAAAAGAACTGATAGTCTACCCAAGGAAGCAAAAACCAAAAGAAGAAGTGGACAACTATACACAACCCAGCACTAAAAATCAACCTAATCCAAGTCTCCAAGAACCTAAACTTAACACAGGTAATGTCCCCATTGAATAAGAAAACCCTGATTTAGGACATTTATACTATGGAAACACCATTATGACCTTGCAGGACAAACCTTCATCTTCCTAGAACAAGGAACAAGACAAAATGGACTTCATATATTACAAATATTTTATTGAAAATTTCAAAATGAAGATGAATGTTACTGAAGACTCTAACTTGTGAGCTTGATAATGACCTTGACATTCCTATTGCATTAAGAAAAGGTGTGAGTTCATGCACCCAGTACCCTATCTACAAGTACATCTCATATGACAGGTTAAATCGAAACTTTCGAGCCTTTACTACATATCTTGACAATGTGCAAATTTCAAAAAATATTCAGGAAGCCCTTAATGAACCAAATTGGAAGGCAGCAGTTCTTGAAGAAATCAAGGCACTAGAGAAAAATGGGACATAGGAAATTTCAGATTTAACAAAAGGGAAAAACCCAATTGGATGTAAGTGGATCTTCACAATAAAGCACAATGTAGATGGAAGTATAAACAGGTTCAAAGCTAGACTTGTTGTAAAAGGGTTCACTCAATCCTATGGGATAGACTATGAGGAGACATTTGCTCCAGTAGCCAAACTCAATTCAATTAGAGTTCTATTGTCACTAGCAGCCAACTTGGATTGGCCTCTTCACCAACTTGACACCAAGAATGCATTCTTAAATGGTGACTTGGATAAGGATGTCTACATGAAAATTCCCCCTGGTTTCCAAAGGCAAGACAACATGGGCAAAGTTTGCAAACTCCAAAAATCTTTGTATCAACTTAAACAGTCTCCTCGAGCTTGGTTTGAATACTTGACCAAGGTAATGAAGAGGTAAGGATTCCTTCAATGTCAATTTAACCATACCATGTTAAGTTCACTAATGAAGGAAAAAGAGTTATTCTTATTGTTTATGTGCATGATATCATAATCACCGGAGACCACAAGGAAGGAATAGATGATTTGAAGAAACTCCTTACAAAGGAGTTTGAAATAAAGAACATGGGGTTCCTTAAATATTTCCTTAGGATGGAAGTGGCTCTATCTAGGAATGGAATATCAGTGTCTCAACGTAAGTACATACTTGATCTACTCAAAGAAACCAACATGATTGGATGCAAACCTGCCAATGCACCCATGGACTCAACTAATAAAAATGGAAGTGAAAATGGAACCTCTCACGGACAAAGGGCGATACCAAAGACTAGTTGGGAACCTTATTTACCTCTTCCACACACGATCTGATATTGGGTTTCCAGTAGGGATGGTGAGTAGATACATAAATACTCCAACCAAGGAGCATCTCAAGGCTGTTCATCGCATCTTACAGTACTTAAAGGAGAGTCATGATAAAGATCTATATTTGAAGAAGTCAATGGACAAGGCAATCAAGGTGTACACAAATGCTGACTAAGCTAGATCAGTAACAGATAAAAGGTCCATTATTGGATATTGCACTTATATTTTGGGCAATTTGGTCACTTGGAGATGTAAAAAGCAAGCTGTTGTAGCTAGAAGCAGTGCTAACGCTGAGTTTAGAGCAATGTCCCATGGTATTTGTGAAGGAATTTGGCTGATGAGGTTACTTGAAGAATTAAAGTTCAAACTGTGGCATCTATGACACTATTTTGTGACAATAAGGCTACTATAAAATCCTATTTATCATGATAGGACCAAGAACATAGAACTGAACCGACATTTCATAAAGGAAAAGATAGAAAATGGTTCAGTCAAACTGGCCTATATCCCTTGGCCTATATCCCTACAAGTTCACAAATTGTAAATATTCTAACTAAAGCTCTTCCTAGAAGCATTTGTGACTGATTGAAGTCCAAGCTGAGTATGATTAACATTCATAACCCAACTTGAGGGAAAGCATAGAAATCTGATTCTCCTACATTAGTGCAGCTTGATTTCCTAATTTATTTTGAGAATATTTCTCATTTCCTCTGATTTAATCAATTATTCTATTTGTCAAGCTTTTAGGAATTTGTTTCTATTTTAGAATATAATAATTCTCCTTCCTTTTATTATTTTTTATTTTTTGTTTCATGTAAGTTATTTCCTAATAAGAAACTTCACTATTCCTATTTATTTAGATGTACTCCTTCATTGTAGATAGAATAAGAAAAAAAAAAGAACTGGGGATGTGAGGCGGAACAAGGAGATTGCACTGGTTCATTGCAGCTCAAAAGCTCAGTTGGCTAACATTTTCACTAAGCATATACCTAAGGTCAGGTTCGAGCATTTAATGAAGCAAATTGCAATTTGTAGCAAAGCAGCAAAGGTGGAATATTGAAGTCAATGTCTAAACTTTGTTGCCAAGCTTCTTTGTTGATTTTTGGCAAAAGGGTAAAAAAACCATCGAAAAAAAATTAAATAATCATTTAAGCCCCAAACATTTTATTGCAATTAATCAAGCCCCGAATTTTCTATTTCGGATCAATTGAACCCTTAAACATCTATTTTCGCCCCAACCGACCCCACGATTGAATGGAAATAGGTTTTAACAATTAACCAAATTTTGTCTAATAAGGGCTTAATTGGTGAAAATAGATGTTAGAGAATTTAACTAATTGCAATAAAACAATAAGGGCTTGAATGATTATTAAATTTTTGTTTGAAGGCTTTTTTGACCTTTAACCTTTTTTTTTTAAGACTTTCTTGCAAATGGTAATGACTTGGAGTCCACAAATAGATTATCCATTGTGTCAAGTAAACTAGTAGTAAAAGGCATGGCCTTAGGAAACTTGTATTGTATTGCCTATATATATATATTTTTGAATGAACATCTGAATGGTGTGAGTTGAGTTTGTGCTTTCCCAACAAGAAACTCTATGTTATTTGGGTTTTCTTCTTTCTTTAGGTTTTTAAGGTGATTACATATCACCATATACAATAGGCTAAAATACTAAATAAGTCTAAACTATCCTAAAATTTTCAAAAAAGCCCTCACCCATTATTTATATTCAAAAAAGCCTCTATTATATGATTTCTAACCCCATAAGCCCTTACTATAATGACCATGTCTCGGACAAAAATTCACTCGGCCAATTTTTTCACGTTGTAAAAGCCACATTTGCATCCATGTGTTAGAAGATGCCAATCGACAATTGCTCAAGAAACCATTAATGTCCCACAATACAACATGACATTCTTTCATCAACATAAGGGCTTATCTAGGTACAAATCATATAATAGGGGCTTATTTAAGTCCACCAGAAGAGTAGTGAATTATTTAGGAAAAGTGAAATATTTCAAAAGCTTATTTAGTATTTTAGCCTAATTGCAAATTTTGTTCAAGAGAGCAAGAATCAAGAAAAAGCAACATATAGAGTAAGATAACGAATTCCGGTGGTCTTATGTCAAGTAAAAAGAATTGATATTGAAATAGTGTATAAAAAAATCTAATTATATTTCATATATTAATTATATATGTTGATAGACAATGCATCAGATCAAGATCAGTTTCCTGACTTGTTGGGATTTATATTTCTGGTCTTTTATATGTTTCTATGTTTGAATGATTATGTCCTGACTTTGTGGGCTTCTTTGTACATATCAATTCCTCTATATATTTGGGAATTCTTTTTTAATAAAATAACACTCAAGAGAACCTTGTCTTTTTGTCTTTGATTACATCATATCAAACCAAGGTTTGCTTCTAATTTTTTTTCTTTTCTAATGGCCAAAACAGCCATGACTGGTGCCTCTCGACAAAGTACATCAGAGGTGACTTCTAAATATATTCAAAATTCTTTTCCAATGGCGCCTATTGCAAGTGACTTTAATTCCCTACAAAAAACACAGCATAAACTCAATGGAACAAACTTTCTAGGGTGGTCTCAATCTGTGATGCTAGTGATTCAAGGGAAAGAAAAAATCAGCTATCTGACTGGTGCAACAAAGGAACCAAAGGAAAGAGAATCAGGTCATTCAACATGGATTTCTGAAAACTCCAGGTAATAGCATCATTAGTTAATCTTATGGAGCGTAAGATTGGAAGAACATATTTTTTCTATAGAAGTGCTAAAAAAATCTGGGATATGGTGAAGGAGATGTACTCAGATCATGAAACTCATCACAATTCTTTGAAATCAAGTCAGCCTTGAAAGATAGGAATCAAAGGGATAATTCTGTGACTGAGTACTACAACAACTTGACCAGCCTTTGGCAACAAACAGATTTGTTTTCTAATACAGACTGGCATCATGCAGAGGACAAAAAAAAAAATACAAGATAATGCTCGACAAAGAAAGGGTTTTTGATTTTCTCCATTGTCTAAATAAGGAGCCTGATGAGGTGAGAGGCAGAATACTTGGAACCAAACCTGTTCCAAGCATTAGGGAGACTTTTTCTGAAGTAAGAAGAGAAGAAAGTCAAGAAGAAGAGTCATGCTAGGAACCAAAGAACCCCTTGCAGTAAACACCTCTCAAAACTCAGCCCTTGTTTCCAAGAAAAATGATTATTCTGGACTTGAAGAACAACATGGTAACCATAGGAATGATAGGGCTTGGTGTGATCATTGTCAACGCACTTATCATACAAAAGAAACTTGCTGGAAAATTCATGGGAAACCAGCAAATTGGAAACCACGCAGGCAAGTAGAAAGAGGCAAGGGCTTTCAGGCTGATATGGAAGAAAACAAGGCTGAAGGTTCAGATTTTAGCAAGAAGCAACTTCAGCAACTCCAAACACTCCTCAACAATACCCAAACGGCTACACCTACTCCAAAGTGCACAATGGCACAGAAAGTTAATTACCTCTCTGCTTTAGGTGCAAAATCTGATTCTAAGAACTCTTGGATTATAGATTCTGGGGCATCCGTTCATATATGACGGGTTGCCATGAACTGTTTTCAACATATAATCCATGTCCTAGAAATCTTAAGATTTGTATTGCTGATGGATCACTATCCTCTGTTGCTAGAAAGAGAAACATTAAGGTTACTAATATGACACTATTTTCAGTCTTGCAAGTTCCTAATTTAGCATGTAACCTAGTGTCTATTAGTGACTTGAACTATGTGGCTAAATTTTATCCTTCATATTGTGAGTTTCAAGATTTACTCTTGAGGAGGATGATTGGCAATGCTAAGGAGCATGAAGGATTGTACTATCTTGAGGATACTCAACAAGTGAATAAACAAGCTTTGGCTCTAAGTGTTGAATCTGTTCCTATTTCTAATGAAATTATGTTATGGTATAATAGGTTAGGACATCCTAGTTTTCCATATCTAAAAACTATGTTCCCTTCTCTTTTTAAGAATAAAGATGTCCATTTCTTTGGTTGTGAAACTTGTCAACCTGCCAAACACACTCATGTTCCTTATCCAAGTCATCCATATAGATTTTCTAAACCTTTTTCTTTAGTTCACAATGATATATGTGGACATTCACAAGAAAATAACATAACTGGAACTAGGTGGTTCATAACCTTAATAGATGATTACACACGAGCTTGTTGGGTTTACTTGTTAAAAGACAAGTCTAATGCTAAGACAATTTTCAGCAATTCCACAAAATGGTCCAAACTCAATTTCAAGCTCAAATCCAAATTTTCCTCACGAACAATGGGAGGGAATATTTTAATTCAATTCTTGGTGATTATCTAACAAAAAATGGGATCTTTCAACAAAGCTCTTATGTTAATACCTCCCAACAAAATGGGGTTGTAGAATGTAAAAACCGTCATCTATTAGAAGTTGCTCATGCTATAATGTTTACCAATAACGTTGCTAAGTTTTTTTGGGGAGATGCTATTTTAACAGCCTCATACCTGACAAATAGACTTTTGAGTAAAGTTCTCAATTTCAAAACACCATTAAACATGTTACTTGAGTCATATCCACAAACTAGGTTGTTTACTTCTTTACCCCCCAAAAGTTTTTGGTTGCACATGTTTGGTTCACAACAAAAATCCATCCCACAGAAAACTAGAACCTAGAGCTATAAAATGTATATTTATTAGGTACTCTCCAACTCAAAAAGGGTATAAGTGCTACTGTCCATCCACAAAATAGACATTTGTAACATTAGATGTCACATTCTTTGAAAATCAACCCTTTTACGCAAAAACAACTCTTCAAATGGAGACAATAGGTGAAGATAGGCTTTGGGATTCTTTTGTTCCTCTTCCAATAACATCAACTATTCCTATTGTGTCACCAGTTGAAACTAAATTGGAAACAGGGAAAGATTCATCTATGCTTAGTCCTCAACAAAAAAACAGAGCTTCGTATTTATTCACAACGTAAACCATTACCTCAAGAAGTACAGACTTTTGTGCCCCAAGTGCATTGTCAAGAATCTGATCCACAAGTAAATCTTGAATCAAAAAATGTTGGGTCTACAGCACCATCACCAGTGAATACTCCAGCTGATGATCTAGACATACATATAGCACTCAAGAAACGTGTAAAATCATACACTCAATACCCGCTGTCCAATTATCTATCCTACAACTGTTTGTCTACAACATTTCATACCTTGGTAGAAAAGATTGAGGTAACTAAAATCCCACAAAATATTGAAAAAGCCCTAAAATTTCCAAAATGGAAAGTTGCAATACTTGAAGAGATGAGAGCAATGGAAATGAACAAGACTTGGGATGTTGCCGAGTTACCTAAAGGAAAAACACCAGTTGGATGTAAGTTGGTGTTTACTATTAAGTACAATTCAGATGGTGGAATAGAGAGACATAATGCCCACCTAGTTGCAAAGGGGTTTATTCAAACTTTTGGAGTAGACTGCACTGAAACCTTTGCTCCAGTTGCTAAATTGAACACTATATGGGTACTGCTTTCACTAGCTACTAATCTTGACTAGCCATTACACCAAATGGATTTCAAGAAAGCCTTTCTTAATGGGGAGCTAGTTGAAGAAGTTTATATGGATTTGCCTCCTGGGTTTGAAGGGGAAAACAATGACAGGATGGTATGCAAACTAAAGAAAAATCTCTATGGTTTAAAACAATCGCCAAAGGCTTGGTTTGATCGCTTTGCGAAGTCAATAAGGAGACATGGATTTAGTCAAGGACAAACTTATCACACTCTTTTTTTCAAACACTCAAAACATGGCAACAAGACTATTTTAATTGTTTATGTTGTTGATATTATACTAACAAGTGATGACATTGAAGAAATAGATAGGCTAAAGAAGACTCTTGGAAAAGAATTTGAACTTAAGGATCTTGGACAACTTAAATACTTTTTAGGGATGGAAGTTGCAAGTAGCAAGAAGGGCATTATTGTTTCCCAAAAGAAGTATACGGTTGATCTCTTGAAGGAAACTGATATACACCTTTAGATCCTAATGTGATGCTTGGAAAGAAAGGAGGAATTCCAATAGAAAGGGGAAGATATCAACGATTGGTTGGAAAGCTGATCTACTTGTCTCATACAAGACCTTATATTGCCTTTGCAATCAGTGTCGTAAGTCATTACATGCACTACCCATTTGAGGAGCATCTTGATGCTGTATGTTGAATCTTAAGGTATTTGAAGGCCACACCTAGTAAGGGTTTGTTGTTTGAGAAGAATGACCAAAGAAATGTGGAAGCATTTACAGGTGCAGACTGGGCAGGATCAATTGAAGACAGAAGATCCACCTCTGAGTATTGTACGAAGGTTTGGGATAATCTTGTCACATGGAAGAGCAAGAAACAGTCCGTTGTTGCTCGAAGTAGTGCAGAAGCATAATTTAGAGCTCTTGTACAAGAAATTTGTGAACTTATTTGACCAAAGAGACTCTTGAAAGAATTGAAAATGACAACTAAATATCCTATGAAACCATATTGTGATAACAAAGTTGCTTTAAGTATTGCTCATAACCCAATGCATCATGATTGAACAAAGCATGTAGAGGTTGATAGGCATTTTATCAAAGAGAAAATTGATATCGGAGTCATCCGTATGACCTATATCCCTACCAAGCAACAAGTAGTAGATATTCTAACAAAGGGACTACATAAACCAAGCTTTGAGACTCTTGTTGACAAGCTGAGAATGATAAATATCTATTCGCTAGCTTGAGGAGGAGTGTTGACAGATTATGCATCCAATCAGGATCAATTTCCTGATTTGTTGGGATTTATATTTCTGGTCTTTTATTTGTTCATATGTTTAGATGATTGTGTTGTGATTTTGTGGGCTTCTTTGTACATATTAATTCCTCTATATATTTGGAGCTTCTTTTTTAATAAAATAACACTCAGAGAACACTGTTTTTTGTCTCTGATTACAATATATATCACCGTATGCTTAGGGTGTCACCATGCCTGATCCTAAACTCATTAATGCAAGTTTGCAACCAAGTTCATAGCAAGGTTTTGTCTGATTCGCCGCCAACATAGTAGTAAACTTGTCAATTACTAACAAGAAAAAAACTACCGTATCTTTCAAACAAGCCAAAGAGCTACTAAAATAACTCAAAAAATTGTTCTTTTCTATTAAATATTAAACACATCCCCCCTCCTTCCTCGTCAACAAAGAAAAGGAAAAAGAGAGGAAAAGAAGACACACACAAGCACTAAAAAGAAATATTAGGAAGTTAATCCCTCCCAATGTAAATAATAACATTCAAAACACTGAAAGTTGCAGGATGAAATTAGATTAACATGACTAAGACATGAAATAACATGTTCACTTCCCAGCCCTGATCTTGCTACTTCTCAGCATATCTTTCCTAACAGATATTTTCTTTCCCAACAGATATTTTCTTTCCCAATCTTTACCATGCATACAATTTTCAGGGCTGAACTATTCTCATTTTCAAATGTAAATGTCTGTGCATACAACAAATATCACATAAAAAAAAGTATGTGATGCATTTTAATAAATTAGGCATCCGCTGCAATAACTTGAGATCTATGCATCATCGCACAAGCAAGAGTAAGCGTAAATGGAGACATGGAGACAGAAGAAAGAAATTGATGGAAAAGGCTGGAGAGCAAGGACATTGTACAACTAAAATCTCTACGCTTACCATGTCCATCAGGTGCAGTAAGAGCAATAGATCCTTTCCTGCCTTGCTTTGGATTTGACCGTGCAATGCTCAAGCTCTTTCCAAGCAACATTTGCTTATTCTTCGCTACAGCTGCAGCAAGGTGTTCATCATCCTCAAAATCCACATATGCCAGTCCCTTCAAAATCCAATAAAAGGTATCAAGCATCACAATGATAAATGGTGGTATGTTGATGTTGACCCAGGTTAGGGAATGGGGACATAGACCTTAGGTGCTTTTTTGTTAAATTTTTCCATTAACTCAAAATCATTAATGCTAGCACAAAATTCTTAGTTCTGAAATTTTTACATACTAAATTGTACCATAAAAATTGTTTGGAATACTATTTCAGATTGAATGCTCAGTTAATTTTCACTGAATGTATATTAAAAGAGATATGATATTATAAGAATTGTGCATTCATAAAACTTCGAATAGGAAAGAATATAAGATTAGTGGAAGATAAAAATTCATTTAATAAAATTGACTGAATACATTAAGTTTTAACTATAAATTTTCAACATTTTTTAAATATCATCCACCATGTGACTTCAGCAATGAATTAAACAAATCAAAAAATTAAATCATTAATTTTAATTTTCAATGAATTATCAAAACACCACCTCAGACATTTAACTGAAAATATTCATGGAGAATCTAGTCTATTCATCATCTTTCCCATAATAAACCACCTGACTTGATAATGCTGAATGCTTGATGCATCTCGGTGGGACAAATCAGCTGTGAATGCTAGAAGTAAACACAAAGAGTAGAAAATGACATTCTTTAGCAAAGAACACTGTCAAAACTCCATTCCTCCCATGGAAAATTATATCTACTTGAAGAGACAGCAAAAAAAAGGTTCATAAAGGACATTAAACGGTACAACACATAATCCAGTACTAATCAAGAAAGATCATGATATGGAAATTCCAGCCTGAGCACCAGACTGACATGTAGTAACTCATGCAGCCAGTTTCTCAGTTCTTTTGTAGCATCTGCAGTCACAAAGAACACAAAAATAACAAAGGGTGCATGTCCATGTGCATGCACACACACACATTCAGTGAAGAGGGAGAGAGAGAGAGAGAGAGAGAGAGAGACCCTTGATTGTCCAGTGAACTTGTTATACAGAATTCGAATTGAAGTGACCCCACCAACATCACTAAAGAATCGATGTAGATCTTCATCTTTTGCCTGTTATTCAAAAATATAAACTTGTCTATCAGATTGTCCAACAGCAAACAATATAAAGAAAGGCAAGTGTGTCCATTTATTTGACAGAGGGAAAAAAAATATGAGAGGCAGCAGGAAGGAACAGCGTCTACTTACCTTAAAGCTAAGATTTGATAAGAATGCAGTGCACTGATCAGTATATAATCTGGTTTTACTAGGATTAGTGTCTTTCATCAGCAGCTCATTTACTTGTTTCTCAACCTTGCCTTTTTGCTCTTTCCTGACATTTGCTTCAGCTAAGTTCTGCCTTTGTGTGTCCTTTTCCTCATGCAAATTTTTCGGACTTTGAGAAGTATTTTTCTGCCGCTTAGCTGGAGACTGTTCATCAATTGTGCTCAAACCTGATTTCCTCTTTTCACGCACTGTTTTCTTAAGGTTCTGCTCTCTTTGATAAGTTGCTTCACTGAAAGATTTAGATTCCTGCTGTAACCTAAACAATTGTAGCTCCTCAAGACGAGGAGTAACCTGAGAAATGGAATAGCAAACAAAAACAATTCTAACTTTGTCAAAGGCAGCCAGGGTTATTCATCAACCAGATGACATTTTGTTTTTATGTTTTACATACCAGACTACACTACACTTGTGAATATTCTCAGACAATAGTAAGTACCAAAGGATGTTGTCAATATTACTAAATGCCTTATTTACATTCATGAAAGATGGTTCCTTAAGGGCACTAGAAAGAATACTTTAATACCAACATAGATCTGGATTAACCATATGAAGATTCATAAGCATGAGTCACTTACAAACAGACAAAACTGTATTGAATAAAAACAAATATCAAAGAAACAGAAAGGGCAAATGGCATCCCATTAAAAGAGCAAAACAAAAGTACTGAAAACACAGAATCAAATCTAATAACTTTTTGCTAAATAAAACCAATAAAAATTTTAAAAAGAACCGTGTATCTTAGCTTAACAGGGAAAAGTATGTTTTCAAACTTTCCCCTGAAACTCAAGAAAGCAAATCAAATACTGTTGTCCAAGACTACAAGTAATTGAAAATTTCATTTATAATGGAAGAAAGATTTGAAGCATTTTAATACTAAACATAGCATAACAAAAATAGATGAAATCTATCATTCTTTTCACCTGACACCTAGTGACAAATCTCCCACCAACAGCCAAGAAGTAACAAATGCAATAAAAAAATTATATTCATGGAATCATCAGGAATAATAGATGTAGAAAGTTGCATAGTTTTGACATGGTAATGGACAAAAAAATCACCTAAAGCAGTGGCAGTGCAGTTGATGGTGAAAGCAGGTGACTTAGGATTTTCCATTTTTACTCCACAATAAGTTTTTTGTTTTAGAAATAAAATAAAACAAGACTACTTTACAAATTATAAAATACTAAGTTCTTTGTTGAGTAAACTATTTATTCTTTTTAACACTGCTTTGATGGTTAAATAACAAAGATTGCTAGCCAAAATATGAAATTTTTTACAATTTCCAGAATGAGTCTCCTTCTTTGTCATATTCATTTTTTTATTTGATTTCAACCCATCAACAAGGAAGTGCAATTCCCTGCTTTTACAAGAAAATATGTTAACAACCTGAAGCAAAACAATAATCAGAAAAACATAACAGAAAAAATAGTAAAATGTTGTACCTTTTCCACAGCATAGTTAAGGTCTTCAAGTGTTCCAAATTCCCTCTCAAAGCGCAACCAAGCCTGGCAAATGTCCTGAATGATTCTGTGTTTTAGAAAGGAATGTATCATCTAATTTACAGTACATTGATAGAGCAGCTGAAGAAAATTCTGGAGTACTAAGACCCAAAAGGACACCAACACAGATTACAATCCCAAAAGATACTTTTAATCTTATACACTAAAAGTAAACATTACCAAGTTATCATAGATGCTGTAGTAGACTATAGAATTATATGAATAGGACCAAGACAGCTTGTTGGCAAACAATTACATCAACTGAGGGGCTCAAAAATAAATTCCGGCTTCAAAAAGGCGGGAGCGATGAGACAAGTCAAATAGCAAAAAGTATGAACCATATCACAAAAATATTTAGAACCATGGCCTTCAGATGAATTGTAGCTCTATATCATAACATTTGAACCCATACACGCATACAGACACTTGCATGCACACACATGATAAATAAGTCTCATTTAGTACCATTTTTGTATCATACTATCAACTAAAGACAAAACAAATCAAGGTTTAAATTGAGAAAATTTCCCTTCCATATGATAGACAAGAAAAAAGAAAATGATATCCTCACACATTACATCGGATCCAATCTACGTTCTAGTTTCCATGAGCATCAACACGCTCTGTTATATGTTTTCGCTACGATGGGCTCCTAGGGTGCAATTTCATTATCACTTAAAGTTGGCAATGGAGCATAGAATAAAAGGTAAACAGAGGCAAATCTAGAGGGGGGGCTGGCTAGGGCCCTCCCCCCCCCCCCCCCCCGGTTGGCTCCTCAAAATCAATTTAGCACAAGTATGTTTTCATCCAAAAAAATGGTAAAATCATATTTTGCCCCCTCCAAAAATTAATAATTTGGCTCTTCCTTTAGGAACAATTGTAATGATATGGTAATTTCATGAGTTATTAAAATTTTTACTTGTAGCTGCAATAAATAATTTGATTTTCTTACCTTTTTCAATAAAAAATTTATCCTTTTTAATGTAATCATTATTATTTCATTGAATTTTTTAGTTCCTTAAAATGAAATTTTCTTTTCAATTAATTAAATAAGTATGCTGACATTAATTATTATGTCAAAATATTTCTTTTTATATAGGCAGAAAAAATACAATAAAAAAGCACATAAAATGACAAATTTAATTGTACATTATAATTTTTTTATTTTTACCAAACTTTTCATTTCTATAACTCAACCTTTTAATGTGTTACTTTTATTTTTTCAAAAACTTATTAGTTAGATTTTAATTGTTCTTTAAATATACAACAACTTTCTTTTAATCATGAAAAGAATTTATAGTTTTTTATTTAATTACATTATTATGTTAACATTAATTCTCTTTATTAGATTTTTTATCAATTCATCTTACTTTTATTTCGGCCCCTCCAAAGTAAAAAGCTTGGCTTCACCCCTAAAGGTAAATATAGTCCACTTTAGATTATGATTGAATTTGAGGCAATCATGCAAGAAGAAACTTCATTATTATTACTTTCATAAATGAAATTTCAGTATTAGCAATTTAGGGTTTCACTTTATAAATTCATATCATTTTATCTACGGGAGAAGTTTATAATTTTATACTTCTTGTACCTTAGTCTTCATTTTTATTTAGCATGTATCACTCTATAAGTTTCTAGGAGTTAGATATATTTTTTCTGGAATCCAAGTTGGTTACTCATTTAGTTGTAAATTTCCAATTAAAAATCCTAATCCTAGAGATTTAGGAGCAGTCTTAAGAGCCTTTATCTTTCATAATGCTTTTGATCAATGCAAATATGAGAATTTTGATGTATTAAGAATGGATGCCTGGATGCACTTTTTGCTCCTCCCTTTGCGCTCTCTTGCTACAATGTTCTGGTTACTGTTCAAAGCCTAAGCACAGGAATCAAAAAACTTGCTTTTTTCTAATTATCCCGCTGCACAAAACTTCCAGTTACCTTTCCCTTTTATTCTAGCAATTGGAGATTTAATATCTACTGAATAGAACCCTAATTGCTACCTAATCTTACCTCTAATTTCCTACCTTTAGCAATGAACCCTAGAATCCCTAATTTTCTAGCCTCAGGCCACAATAAAGCCTAAGTAGGCATTATTCCCAAAACATGTCCTCCATTACCATATGAATTGAACATCTTAACACCTTTTTTGGAAAAGTAAACAAGTTAAATTAATAAATAAGTTGGAAAAACAATACATGACCTAAATTTTAATACTATTCCCTTTTTTATGTTTCCTTACTTCTACCCTGTATTCAACAATATGAACAGAATAAGAGAGGAAAAGATAAAAGCAACAAAAAGTGTTGCTGCACACATGGCAAATACATACTCCACTCTGTGCCGCCTAAGACTTAATTTTGTTTTATTTTTAAGAAACCCACTAAACTGAAGCATGAGCAATCATTTGAACACAATCAAGTTATGTAATTTATGTTTTCAATAAACACGGAAAACATACCTCTGAACCTGTTCCACTAAATCTTTTGCTGTAGCATCTCTTATATATGGCCCTAACTTCATTTATATGACCTAATTCAATTTCCATTGCTATATAACCTTTCCATGCTTCCAACATTGAACCACTGCAAAGAGACGCGTGCATGAAATCCTTGAAGCATTACATAACCAAATAACTAAAGACTAATTTGTGCAAGTTTTGAATAGTCAAACCATGTTTTAAGCAAGCTCTCCCAAACACCACGAGCTGCAATTAAATCGTTGCCCAATTTCAGCTCTAAGCGGGCCCAATAAGCATACAAACGCAATAAACCATCATTGTTCTTCATGTGTGGTGACAAGTAATCTGCTGCTTGCTGAAAGAAAGACCACACAAAATGAAACTTATGTAGACAAAAGGTATTGGTAGCCCATATAGGGTGAAGACTATCAATGCCAGAGTGAATTTACATAAAATTACAATTTCTGTCAACAAGGCACAGTACTTATTTGATTGATAACCTTCAATCACTTTTGACCTTATCCATGATAGTCATTTTTAACACGAAGAAGAAAGAGTAACATACAAACCTGAAAACATTCCCTAATCAATGAATAGTTCAACACATCGTCTCCTTTAGCTAATGACATTCTACGCCTCAAGCCATCTACTCGGGTGAGGAACAAATCATGGTACTATAACAAATAAGACAAATTAACAAAAGTATCCAAAGCATGAAAACTAACAAATGAATTCAAAACATAATTAGATAAACAAAAATACATGCCTCCTCAAGGGTTGAAAATGTGCATTGCAGGGACTTCTCAAAGACCTGAAACAAATTTAAGAACAAATTCAATTAAATAGACTCAAATAGAATCATAAAGTAGTCAAAGCATTATACAAATTCCTTAATATAAACATGTAAAAGAAATTTCCTTTTCAAAACAATTCATGAAATTGTAATAAACACTTATTAAACTTCGCCTCCTTTTAAAAGCCTAACTGCCAAAATCAACAGCTCTAAAGCCACCATGACAAAGCAATGGCATTTAGTTCATTTGGATGTGGAAATAAGATCATATTACATGATGATGTGAACATAGAGAACAACATGCGCAGAAGGTGGCATGAAGGGATTTTGAAATTGAACTGTCGTTTTGTCAGGCCTGGATGAATTCTCTCCCCATTTGCACTTTCTTCTTTTGAGCTTGTGGTAAAACCCAAGGACAATGTTGACTAGCAGAAAAATAAATATACACATTTTTTCCCTGTTCAATTGCTTTTAAAAAACTATTTGGTGCTCCAAGCAAAATATTTGGGTATTATATACATAAGCTATATGCATCAAACAGAAAATCAAAGTTTATGCACATCAACCAATAAACAAAGTTTTCCTCCAATAATGACAGAAAATCAGAGTTTGAACAACCATTTGATATGTAGTTCAAGTAGAAAAAAGGAGGAAATAATCTCTGAAAATAACCGCAACATACAGCAGATATCTCTTTCTCAGAAGCATGGCCACTCTCCAAACATAACAAATATCGAACCCAAAGTTCTCCAACCCAAGGACAGTTTCTTGCTGCCCTGGAATAAACATCCTTCACAGCGTTTCCAGCCTAAAAGGAGAAAAGGAAGAGAAGAACAATTGCTAGTACGGTAAATCCAATTACAACAAGTAAAAAGCAAGAACTTTCATGGTTAACTGAATAATAGCAAGCAAAAGCCAGAACCTTCAAGGTTTTATCAAGATAGCGAGTATAATCAAGCCAGAGATCACTTGATACAGGAAAGTCAGTTATGGCGCGTTCATACAGAATTTGGACTCGGGCTGGATCACCAAAGGATTTTTCAAATTCTAGGTAGCTCTGCAGCAGATCATTCATTTAGTCAATTTAACCAGGCAGAATGATACTACAGCACAACACTACAATAACAGAAAGAGGAAAAACAAATATTTTAATTTCCTAAGAAATGGCAGACATTGCTTTAAAGTATACATGAAGAAACCAAATTTGATTTCAAAGTTATTATTTTATAAATGGATTTTCACACTAAAGAGATTTTAGGGGATGATCGCATACCATGTAATTTTGAAATCTTTCAGACTCAGATATATCCTCTCTGGTAATCTGTTCTTCAAGATGAGCCCGTGCATTGTACATCTTTTCTGCCTTTTGGTAAGCTGAAGCAACATGGGGCTCAATCCCATCCACATCGTCAGATTCAGCACAAAGAGCATTTCCTTGCTCCACCTCCCATGCCTTGTAGGCTAGAAGAGTAGACTTCAAGTTAGCAAAGGGAATAGACAAGCAACGATGGAATATACTTCGTATTCGCTGGACCTGTTTCTCTTTCACCTGAACAATAGATGGATGGATGGATAATAAGCAGTCGTATTTCAAAAACATGCACTTCAACAGAAAAATAAGCATAGAGAAAATAGCATCACATTAAGACCTGAATGTCGGATTGGTCAATAGTTAGTAAAATAGCTTGTTCAAATTGGGTGTATGCATCCCATATTTGAGAGCCTTGAGCAATGTGCAAAGCAGCAGCGGTAACAGCACGTTCAAACAGATTTCTTGCCTTTGAAATCCCATCAGCTGAACATTCTCGAACTTGTGGGTCATGTTCTTGCACATAATTTAGGTATTCAGACCAAAGGGGGATTGACAGATACTCAGAGATGCCTCTCTCGTAAAGCTTCTCGACTGCCTCGGAATCAGAATCATTCGAAAGAGAAGCTTCGTCTTTGGCCCATTCCACCCACATTGAGGGACTCAATGGAAACAAGGCATTCATATTTTCCCTTGCTTCTCGTAGCTTCTCTATTTCACCCCTTCTCCTCAACAGTTTTATGTACTGTGAAACCAAATCAAATCAAAGCCAATACCAGTAGTATTAACAGTAGGAAAATCTTTTTCGGTTCCTTTTATTGACGAGAACGAGGGATGGGACTGTTTACCTGGACATGAGCGTCGTAGTTGGAGGGATTGGTGGAGAGCTCAGACTCTAGGGTTAGAAGCTGCCCATTCTGCTCAGCTTCGTCTTCTGAATCGCTTGACTCCGAATCGCTACTGGATTTTCCGATGCTTTTAGGGTTTTCATCAACGTCGCTCTCGCCCATTTCAGTATCTTCTCTCTTGGAAATTGGTGATTTCTCAACCTGCTCCATTTTTTCTCTCTTCGTCTGTGTTTTTTTTTCCCTTTGCTGTTGCTAGTGTTGATTTAATACTGTTTACCCTTGCGGATAATTCCTTCAAATATTGTAGCTTTATTTTCAAGTTGCATTTGGTTTAACTTTATGTTTAATTTTTTTTTTATTATGTTTTAATTTGTTGGTTGATTGTTTTGTTTAAGTATTTAATATTTTTTATATATAAATATAATTTTTAATAAATAAATATTTTATTTTGATTAAGGATAAAATAATTATTTTATGATGTTGAAAAAAGTATGATGGAAATATCATACAAATGTCAAATTATCAATTCTTTATGAAATGTTTAATGCATAGAATTATAGATAAAATAAATTATTATCTTTTAATTTTATGTTTAACACACATATAAGAAAGATGATTGAATTGCAAAGAGAATTAATTAAATTTTAAGTATAAGATGATTCAGTCTCCTTAAAAGATATGAATTATTTATAATTTTATAAAATTAGATAATAAATATTTATAAATCACTTATTTTACTTTTAAAACTTATCTTTAAAATTTAATTTAAATATTTAATAAAATGAAAAGTGACATTCTTTAATAGGATAACCCAAATTTTTTTTTATTCTTTTTTCTCTATTTTATTTTTTTCTTTTTCCTCTTTCTGCTTTTTTTTCCCATTCTCTTTCCTTATTTTCTCTTTTTTTTCATATTTTATTTTTTTCAAATATTTAAAAAAATAGTTTTGATAAAACTATTATTTTATTTTTGAAAAAGTAATTTATTTTTTAAAATAATAATTTTTTTAATTATTTTTTTGAAAACTAAATTTAACTCTTAACCATAAAAAAAATACTAAATTAAATATTTTTAATTAATAAATTTTATATTATTACATTTAAATAGTATCTTCATTCTTCTTCTTTTTTTCTTTTTTCATTTTTATTTTTTATCTTTTATCTTTTTTTAATAAATAAAAAACATAGTTTTTGATAAAAACTTTTTTTTGAAAAATTAATTTACTATTTTGGAAATAATCAGTTTTTTAATTATTTTTAAAAAACTAAATTTAACTCTTTAACATACAAATATTTTAAATTAAATATTTTTTAATCAAAATGTTTTGAATTATTAAATTTAAATAGTATCTTTTTTCTTTTAATTCTTCTTTTTCATTATTATTTTTTTGTCACTATTCTCTCTCTTTTCTATTTTTTTATTTTATTTATTCTTTTTCCCTCTTTCGGAGATGGAGAATAAAAGAAAATGAAATAAAAAAAAATTAAGATAAGATAGATGAAATTACATTTTTTATATATTTCAAGAAACTCAGCTATTTTTTTGGAAAATAATGAAAAAAAATTTTGAAAAAAATAAATTTAACTCTTATCTAGAGAAATTATCATAGAAAATCTATTTTTTAGTTAAAAATTTTTTAATTGCATATTTATAAAAAATTATAAATTTAAATTATTTTTATTTGAAGAGAAATTTTGATTAATAAAAAATTATTTTATCATACTTTTAATCTTACATGTTACAAACATTGTGAAAAATAAAAATTATCCTATTATATTTTTAATTCTTACACATATCAAATATAAAATAAGATAATATCATATAATTTAATTCTATCTATAATCTTATATTATCTTATTTTAATCTTATACAATAAAACACATGCTTAGGGGATAGTTTACATAGGATATAGATTTGGACTTGAAGATTTGGACAAAATATTAATTCCTTTACATGGATTTGAAAAAATCCAACACAATATTACCCACTAAACCCAATAATTTATTAAATTTTTAATCAACTAGTAGTTATTTGACAAAAAAAAAGTAATTGAGAGTTGTCCCCAATTGGAGATAACTTTAGTGAGGACAATTTTTTTTGTATGTTATTGAGTAATCTAAGTATAGAAAATGTATTAGTACTCTCATAATAACCGTTCAAAAATAATACTAATTAATTTTATATTATCTTAAAAAGACCTATCTAAATGCTATTTTAATCTTAATTAAATTTCATTATTTGAAATATTGAAAAGTTTTTATGTTTTTTTCCAATATTTTGATTGAGTTTTGAAAAAATTCTTTCACTTTAAAAATAGTCAAGAAACCCATATTCCTCAAAAAGGTTATGTGTTGAATTAATTTAAAATTTTATAAAAAATTTTATTTTATTTTATTTTTATTTTTATTTTACTAACCTTTATTTTTTTTACTAAATATTTTATTAAAAAGTAAATAAAATATTTTTATTGGAATACTTTCAAAATCTTTTTAACACTTTTTGTACTATTTTAAGAAAATTCCTTACATAAGAATTTCTAGCACCACTTGTAATTTTCTTTTAATTTCATAATTGGAAAAATGTTTATTTATTTCAAATATTTTTTAAAATTTATGTGATACAAATAAATAAATAAAATTATAAAAAAATTATAAATTTATTTGTATAACACATATTTTTAGTTCTTCATGTTAGTCAATTGATCAAAACACATTCCTAATCTAAAATTTTAATATGTGTATAAAAAATAAACAAATATATAAGTAAATTAATAAATAAAAAATAACTAAAACTAAAAAGAAAAAACAAAATTAAAAAAAAATACCAAAATAAAAGACAAAAAAGATTGATTGCCATCTGTCTAAAAGAAAAATAAAACCCAAAAGTTTCCCACAATCACCTCAACAATTTATTTCATGTCTTATTTAATCATCTAATCATTTTTATATCACATATTAGGTGTCATTAAAATTCAGAAATGAGGATGACTTTAATAGATTTAATAGATTAGCGTTAATTCTTACTATCCTCGTTATTGCCTTCATAAAATCATGAAAAAATATTTAAAATTTAATAACTAATTATATCATGTTATGAAACACCAATTGTATTTTAGACTTTTAAAATGCAAATTAATTTATTAAAATGTTTGTATTAGATTTTTCTTAATATTTAAAATGATTATAAAGTATAAAATGTTAGAAAATATTTTCAAAATATAAAATATATGATTAAGTTAATAACTTAATGGAAGAGAAATTAAATTAAGTTATAAGATGGCTTAAGGTAAAGTCCTAAAGGTTAAAGATATGATTATATACTTAAAGGAATAATATAATTAAGAACATTACACAAAATAGCAGTTGATTGTCATAATAATTTATTTTAAAAAATCAAAAACTAATTTTAAAAAATCGATGAACTAAATTAAACTAATAAAATTTTAGTCAAATTAGATTGATTTTAAGAAAAAATCGATTCAGATTTAGATTTTAAAAATTTATAATATTATTCATAATTAACGTTTATATTGTTATATCAATTTTTTAAAATTTTGAAATATTTTAAATATTTTATTATTTACATTTTAATTTTAATGCCTTTTGTTTTGAAATAAATAAATTATTTATGTATTTATTGAACATATAAATTATTTATTTATTTAATTTAACATGTTAAACAATTTATATGTTTATTTATTTATTTGACATGTTAAACAATTTAAATGTTTATTTATTTAACAATATTTATTTAACATTAAAAAGTAATTTTATTTTATTATATAAAAATTGCTTTTCCCTGTAAATTAAATACTTTTTAAAAACTAGAAAGTATAATATATTCCAAAAAACAGTTAGATGAAAGTAAATGAAAAAAATTTTACTTTCTGTCCGTAATTTTAAAAAACTTTAAATAAAGGAATTTTTTTTAATTTCTCTCTACCTTTTCTTTTCTTCTTTTATGATATTAAGAATATAAAAATAACTCAAGAAAAAATTTTCGACCAATAATTAAATTATAAAAATAAAATTCAATAAAAAATCTTATGGTCTACTTTTTTTAATTGATCAATTAAATTATAAAGTTTATAAATTTAAATCATAAACAAAATATGAATTATATATTAGAAATTTGAAAAACTAGAATTTTAATTTTAAATGCCATGTTCAATATAACATATTTAATATAATAATGATAGATTCAATTTAATATTCATATAATAATGATAGATTCAATTTAAAATTCAATCTAATATTGATAGAATATAATAATTAAGAATAAAATAATATAATTCTATTTAAAATTAAAAAAGAAATTATTTTATTTTAATTGTTTAATTCTATTTGATTATATTTTAATCATATTAAAAATGATATTTTAAATGAAATAGAAAAGAAAAGATATCCAGACCAGAAGAAGCATCTCCAGCAATGTCAATAATAACCTTAGGCTGCCACTTAATCTCTGCAAATTTAGGCATGGTAATCCTCAAAACTCCATCCTCCACATGAGCCTTGATATGATCCAAATAGCTGCATTACCAGGCAAGCTGAATTGCCTGAAAAACTTCCCATATTAGTTCTCTCGGCCCTATGCCATTTGTCTCCCCCAACTTCTTCCTCATCTTTCCTTTCCCCACTGATCCTCAGCACCCTGTTATCCTCCAACTCGATCTTCACATCATCTTTCTTCATCCCTGGAATGTCTAGGGATATGACATGTGCCTGTGGGGTTTCCTTCCAGTCTGCTCGAGCCAAGGCCCCTTTAGGGACTGTTAGTGGGGTGTGTTCAGGGATTCTGAAAGGGTCTTCAGGGAGCATCATGTCCCATAGGGACCACATCAGACCATTCACTTGGCTTGCCATAGCACCTACTGCCATTCTATGGTGATCGCTTTGCATGTGTCATCTTTTAAAAAAAATAAAATTTGTTTTATAAATTTTCAATTAAATTAGACCTTGACACATTCATTAAATGGGTGAAAAGGAAAAAAAAAATACTTTGAAATAAAAGGTTATCTTATGAATAGAAGTAGCTTAATGAGTTGAGTAAATAATTTTTTTAAATACATGTAAAATAAAAAAATAAAAAAAAATAAATTGATGACAATTCTTTAAAATTATTTTATTTTAATTTTTAAGTAATTTCTTCGACTGAATTAATGTCACTTAACTCGTACACTAATTCAATCATATTACGAGTTTTATGAATAGTATAGATAATAAGATAAATAATAATATTTATTCAAAAAATTAATTATAATAAAAATAAATAAAGATAATTATTTTAAAATAGTATTTTAAATAAATACTAGTATAAAAACCGCATGAACTAAAAAAATAAATTGATCATTTAAAAATTTCATTTACAATTAAATATTAAAATCAATTATAATTTATATAAAGATTAAAATACATTTAAAAATTAAAATTTAAAAAATTTAATTAATAAAATAATAAATGCCCTATTCTTTATTAATTATCTTTAATTATTAGAAGTTAGCATTTTTAAGCATACAAGTAGAATCATATAGTAATATATATAGACATGGAAAGAAACTTGATTTTGTTATTGCTTTCTCAAGTATATAATAGTAAGAGATAGTGTAGTCGAAATGTTTGTCCCATGTGACACTTGTCTTACCACTTTAAGCTATGATTGTCCAAGGCAAGAACTAGTAAAGAAGCTATTTCATAATTTATCATAATGTATCCTTACCTAAAATTATTTTTTTACAATCATATCTTATTTAAATTAATAGTATTTGGTTAATTTCAAATTAAATTATTCAAAATCAAATTTTTTAATTTCAAAATTAACTAATCAAATTTAATTCGATTAATTTAATTAATTTTTTAAGTTAACAAATAATAAAATACATTCAAGTTAAATTATATTTTAATCTCTTGATTTTTCATATTTAAAATAAACTAAATACAATCATCCAACAAAATATAAAAATATTATTTTAAAAAACTTATAAAATAAAACAAATTATTTTATGTATTTTTAATTTTATATAGGAGTTTATTATATTTCAATTAATTTGCTTTATTCGGTTATCAAACTATATTAATCGAAAATTGAAATTTTTTTAAAATTATTTTTAATAATCAATTAAAATTAATTGGATGATTGACTAATTAATTAAATTAATTTGATTTAATCTGTTAATTTAATTTTAAGGATCCTATTATAAACACCCATCTTTGAAATCAAACAACTAGTACTTAACACCAAAACACTAAATATCAACCGAATGCCACATTATTTCTCCTGCCAAGTCGCTCTTCCCAGCCATGTGTTCTTCCGTGATTGGTTGACATATGATTTTCATGATTATTTTTATATTTATTAATTTGTAGGATCTTTATTTAATAAAAAATTCAAATTTTTTATTTTTATAGATATTTGTGAATTTAAAGTTCCATCTTTTTATATTATTTCAAATACATAGACAGAGTAAGATGATAAGGCAGGATTGGTGCAAAAAAAAAAAAAAAAAAAAAAAAAAAAGAAGGTAAAATTAAAGGTTTAAAATCATGATTTAAAACACAAAGTAATTGCATTCCTTTATTATATGCTTGAGGAATGATCACATGGAGAAGAGCAAATAAGTAGCAATGGCTTTATAAAAGCACTTGCCCAAGCAAACAAGAATCATCTTTCTTTAAAAACCTGTGGAAATGGTTTTTCCATTATGCCTTGCACTGAACTAGATAATAGGTAATGATAGCAAAATTCAGTTATCGACTATGCTTTTGAATTTCACTAAACAAGCCAATGCTTGCTCAAATTCACTATCTTCCAAGGCAATGGTGAAGCGACAGTAGCCAGGAATTCCAGTCCATGAGCCACTATTGATGCACAAGCCTGTGGTCTTGGCAATGGCTTCCCTGATGGTTGCGTCGTTGAGCATAACTTCATAGGTGGCACCCCTTTCACCACTGTCTGTGTCTTTAAGTGAAGGACAGAGCTTTACAGCCTTGTTGAGGAAAGAGGGCTTTGCCACCATTGAAACACCAGCACAGGGTCTAAGCACATCCCACCCACATTTTTCAAGGGCCTGTTAAAAGAATAATAACAAAGAAAAGTTAACTGCAAAGTTTGAGGGAAAAAATGCGACTTACATATCTAGCATTCAAAACAATCCACTCAAGGACAACAAATAAGATTATGCCAGGAGTGGGATAACTAGATTTGGAATTAACTGGTTGTAATTACAGTAAAAATTTAGTAATTGATGCAGATCAAGTGCTATTTTTTTAAAAAAGTAGTGGGATAAGATATTGATCCACACCTGCTTTAAGTATACCTTTCATGCTTCCATTAAAAAAAAAAAAAAGCATATCTTTCACACAGGTTAAGAGAAACAAATAAAGTTATAAATAATAGATGGCGAGAGTGAACACCTCGGACTCGGAGATGGAAGGGGAAGAAAAGGTTACCTCTTTCAAACGCTTAGCTCTGATTTCCAAATTTCTTATTTGTTCTGTGACAACATCCAACATGCCTCCTTTCTGCTCTCTCAGAGCCAGCAACTTCTTGATTGCATATTTATCTGTACTATGAGGTTTGCTTAAGCCAGGAAAGCCATGAAATGCATCAATTAAAAGTGGTTGGTTTAGAGCCAGAAATGAAAATTTCAATGCTCCACTAAGCAGTTTGAGAGACAGTCCTCCAAGTAGAGAAACACAGAAAGAGGATTTGTCAGAGGAATACAGCTCTGACAAACAGCCCTCCAAATTCCAGCCACCCCAACCTTCAAAGTCGAATTCCAGTCCTGAGAATGAAGTATCAATCACCACTCTTGCCCCAACTCTTGCACACGCAGTTAAAATGTTTTCCATCTCTTTGTTGCTGTAAAGCAAGCCAGTTGGGTTGATTGTTGGACCAGAAATATATACCCAAGGCCTTTTCACCGTCTCAAGCACTTTGTTGAGTATTTCCTCTGTCAGCTTAAAGCCTTCTTCAGAGTTTGTAGGGATGTTTACAATATTTGCTTTCAAAAATTTGGCAGCAGAAACATAATTGCCATTAGAGCCAGCTGGAAAGCACATAGTTCCACCTTCATGAACACAGCAAAGGACCACCTTACTGAAAAGAGCTTGCAAGCAGTCTGAATATATAAATTCTGTGCTGCTATCAGTTGGGAACCCATAATTGCTCTTAACAAATTGCTTTATAATAGGAGTGACATCAATTTCAGACTCAGCCATATTTTGTCGTGCAAAACTTTCAAAGATAGCAGCCTTAACTAGAGAAGGAGTTGGCAGGAACCATTGATCCACATCCATATGTACAAGGGAGTTTCCGTTATCAGAAATGGATAATTCAGCATTATTAAGGACTGAGATTGCTGAAGTAGAAAACCCAATCACCTCAACTGATTTGGACTTTTCAGATCTCTGTATGAAAGTAGAAAGAGCTCCTCATATGAGAAGAAATCTTAGATTCAGAAATAACAACGCACAGTAAAAATTCACTTTATATATAATAGAACATGAAAGGTACGTGAAAGATATCTATAAGAAAATATATTTAACATTAGATAAGTGCACCTCTTAGAAATCATAAATCAAGTGGTGGTATCCTGTAATGGTTTGATTTAGAATTTTTCATGATGTTATATTTTGGATTAGCTTCTTGAACATTTGCTAATGAGTTTCAGGATAGATGCTAAATGTGGTATCACCAGCCCAGGTTACTTGTTACCATATTCGCTTTTTGTTGTTTTATTGGCCCTTATTTGTTGTCCATCTGGGGGTGGGGTGTTTAAGTTGCATTATCCCTTATATTAAGGTTGGTTAGTATGGTGCCTAGGCATTAGTGACGGTGGGTGTTTAAGTTGTACCATCCCTTATATTCAGGTTAGTTCTCTTCTCCACCTATTGCTAATTTGATTTCAGGTAGGATGCTAAACAGTTAAACCATTCAAGAACATATAGTAAGAGAACATCTTAGAAATCATAAATCAAAACTTTTCCCAAGTTCTCACCCCGGGCTATATTGAGCAAGCCCATCTGAATTCTTCCTTGTACAGGCTGAGTGTCATGAGCCAACCTTGTGTATGGCCATGACCGGGACTTAGGTTGCCATGAGCCACCCATGTATAGGGCCATGGCCGGGTAGATCCCTTGTGCTAGGAAAAGTGTCCCCATTTCAAACATTGTAACGGTCACTGGTAGCATAGCTCTAAAATCTCTAAGGCTCTTTAGGGGGGTGAGCCGGCAGCGTAGTGTTGGGCTGTCTCACCGGGTGCTATGCGAGCCTAGGCCATCCACCAAGGGCTGCCCCCCTGGCCCTGGTGATGGTGGGAAGTCCCGATGTATGATTCCCGATTATAATAAAATTCACTCCGATTGAATGTCCCAAATGTTGCCTCGACGTGTTTTTCTTTTTCTCAATGTGAATGTGCCTTGTTGTGTGTGTGCTTAAGATTGATTTCGATATATTGTGCCTTATTGTGAATGCTTGGGACTAACCATGGCTTATGGTTATTTGTTCAGATATCGATCTATTGAAGGCTGACTTGGGTGGGAGCGTCCATTCAAGTGCCGCACGGTCTATTGCTTGTTGAGAGAAAGCATAGTCCGTGACACGTGGTATCAGAGCACGATTGAAAAGTGCTAGAAAATGGATGAGATGGCCACAAGTGGTGGACCCAATCATCAACAGAGAATTGAGGAATTTGAAGCCGCGGTGGCCGCAATGAAAACTCACATGGCGACTAAAGACCGAGTGATGGAGATCGAGACAACCCAGCGGGAGTTGTCCGATACTCTCCACAACGTGAGCGAGGAGGCTAGAGATGCCTTGAATATTCTCCAAAAGGAGTTTGAGGAGCTCAGAGCACAGGTGAGCATCTTACAAATGGCTATGGCCAGATCGGGTTCAAGCTCGATGGAAAGGGGAAAAAGGCCCAAGGTGCCGGAGCCTCAATGTTATGAGGGGGCAAGGGATGCTAAGGAACTTGAAAATTTCTTGTTTGACATGGAGCAGTACTTTCAAGCGGTACACACGGATTCAAAGGAAGACAAGGTAGCAATGGCGTCGATGTACCTCACAGGAGATGCCAAGCTTTGGTGGCGCTCCAAGTTTGTCAATGACGAGTGCCCGATTAAGACTTGGACGGCCTGAAGCAAGAATTGAAAAACCAGTTTTTCCCTGAGAATGTGGAGTATATGGCTCGAAAGAGACTCCGAGAATTGGTGCAAATAGGATCAGTGCGAGAGTTTGTAAGGAGCTTTTCTACTTTGATGTTGGATATTCGAGACATGTCCGAAAAGGACAAGATGTTCTATTTTCTTGAGGGCCTCAACCCTTGGGCCAGGACAGAACTACAAAGACAGAAAGTGCAAGACATGGCCACGGCCATGGCTGCAGCTGAACGTCTCCACGATTATAATGATGGCTCCTCAAAACGGAAAAATCCTCCATCAGCTGACAGTAGCTTCAACTTTGGAAGTGGGAGAAAGATGACTAGGTTGGACCGGCCCTTCAGTGGAGGATCAGACAGGAGGTCCTTTGGTCGAGATAGCACCCAACCCAAAACAAACAACACAGTGATTTTCAAGCCTAGGCAACCGCTAGCTTGCTTTCTTTGCAAGGGGCCGCATTGGGTGGCCGAATGCCCGCATAGAGGAGCCCTTAATGCCTTAAGAACCTCGTCTCAAGAGTCCGCAAAAGCGCCAGAGAGCGTTGAAGAAGTTGAAAAGGAGCCAGCCAGGATGGGCTCAATAAGGTTCCTCAATGCCCTCCACACCCAACTGAACACTATAAAGAAAGAACAGAGTAAAGGCTTGATGTATGTCAGCTTAATGATCAATGAGACGGCCACCAAGGCCATGGTGGATACGGGTGCAACCGATACTTTCATCACACCAGAAGAAACAAAAAGGTGTGGTCTCCAAGTTAGCAGAGACTGTGGACGAATAAAGGCGGTCAATTCGCTAGCCTTTGCGATCAGTGGAAGCTCCAAGAGTGTGACAACCAAATTGGGGCCATGGGAAGGGAAGGTAGACTTTACAGTTTCCCCATAGATGACTTTGATGTCGTCCTTGGATTGGACTTCATAATGTTGGCTCAGGTGATCCCTATCCCCGCCGCTAGCTGCTTGTTGTTCTTAGGGGAACACCCATGTGTGGTGCCAGCCAATATCTTACCAAAGAGTGGGAAGAAAATGATTTCAGCTTTGCAATTCAAGAAAGGGGTAAAGAGAGGGGAACCCTCCTTTGTGGCTATGCCAATCTACAAAGAAGGGTCGAAAGTAGAACCAATACCCGATGGCGTGAAAAAAGTGCTGGAAGAATTCAAAGAGGTGATGCCAAAGATGTTGCCTAAAGTTCTACCGCTCGACGAGTAGTGGACCATGAAATTGAGCTCTTCCCAGGAGCGAAACCCCCTGCTAGAGCCCCTTACAGCATGGCCCCGCCAGAGTTGGCCGAACTAAAAAAACAGTTAGATGAGCTTCTACAAGCCGGATTCATCAGACCATCAAAGGCTCCTTTCGGAACGCCAGTGCTATTTCAGAAGAAGCATGATGGAAGTTTGCGATTATGTGTTGACTACAGGGCCCTGAACAAACTCATCGTAAGAAACAAATATCCTATCCCTCTTATAGCAGACTTGTTTGATCAATTGAGCCGGGCCAAGTACTTCTCCAAATTGGACCTGAGATCTGGCTACCATCAGGTCAGAATTGTTGAGGGAGATGAGCCAAAAACCACTTGTGTAACACGGTATGGTGCATTTGAATTTCTTGTTATGCCCTTTGGACTAACCAATGCTCCTGCCACATTTTGTACATTGATGAATCAGGTGTTCCATGACTACCTAGACAAATTTGTAGTCATCTATTTAGACGACATAATGGTATATAGCTCCACCTTGGAAGAACATCAAGAACACCTGTGCCAGGTGCTTCGAAGGTTACAGGACCACTAGTTATATGTAAAAAGGGAGAAGTGTGCATTTGCTCAGACCCAAATCCATTTTCTCGGTCACATTGTCGGACGTGGCCACATTCGAATGGACATGAAAAAGGTTAGGGCCATCAAGGAATGGACAACACCGAAGAATGTTAGTGAGCTCCGCTCATTTTTGGGACTAGCCAACTATTATAGAAAGTTTGTGGAAAGGTACTCTCGCAAGACCACGGCCCTCACGGAGCTATTGAAGAAGGAGCATAAATGGTGTTGGACGAGTGAGTGCCAAGAGGCCTTTGAAGGATTGAAGAACGCTATTATGAAGGATCCCATCTTAGCTCTCCCTGATATTGAAAAGCCTTTCGAAGTTCAGACGGATGCATCTGATTTTGCTATTGGAGGAGTGCTTTTACAACAACATCAACCGATAGCATTTGAAAGTAGAAAGCTAAGTGAAGCTGAGAGGAAATATACGGCCCAGGAAAAAAAGCTCTTGGCGATGGTTCACTGCTTGAAGGCTTGGCGACATTACTTGTTGGGTTCACACTTTGTCGTGAAGACAAACAATACGGCCGTTAGCCATTTCCTCACCCAACCAAGGCTTACAGCGAAACAAACTAGGTGGCAGGAATTTCTAGCGGAGTTCGACTTTTGTTTTGAGCACACTGCTGGAAAGACCAATCAAGTGGCGGATGCATTGAGCAGGCGAACAGATTTAGCGGCCCTTAGAAGAATGGCCCCAATGGCGGCTAGTAGAGCCATTATAGACATTCATAAGTTGATTGGAGATCATTTAAGGAAGGACCCGTAAGCCTATGCCATCCTGAAGCTAGTGGAAGAAGGGAAGTCCAAGTATTTCTGGCAGGAAAATGCGATCTTGTGAACCAAGGGACCTCGAGTGTTTGTGCCAAGAGTAGGAGGTCTGAGACAGATGCTGATGAGGGAATGTCATGACACACTATGGGCCGAACACCCGGGCTGGCAACGCACCTTGGCGTTATTGAAATAGGGATACTATTGGCCCCACATGCGACAAGATGTGATGGACTATACGAAGACTTGCCTCATTTGCCAACAAGACAAAGTCGAAAAGAGGAAACCTGCGGCCATGCTTGAACCATTATCAGTACCCACTAAACCGTGGGAAAGCATCTCCCTCGATTTCATTTCGAGCCTACCCAAGGTTGGTGATCTTGGAGCTATCTTGGTGGTGATTGACCAGTTCTCTAAGTACGCCACATTCATTCCCGCTCACAAGTATTGTACAGCGGAAGACACAGCTCGACTATTGTTCAAACATGTGGTCAAATATTGGGGCCTCTCTCAAAACATTGTCAGCGATAGAGATCCGAGATTCACGGGGTCCTTCTGGAGAGAACTTTTCAAGATATTGGGGTCCCAACTCAACATCTCCTCAAGCTATCACCCTCAAACTGATGGTCAAACGGAACGGTTCAACGGATTACTAGAGGAATACTTGAGGCACTTTGTACAAGCCAATCAGAAGGACTGGCCTTCATTATTGGATGTTGCTCAACTCTGCTTTAATTCCAACAAAAGCTCTTCCACCAACAAGAGCCCATTTGAGGTGGTCACCGGACAATTATCAAGGCTACCCCACACTTCCTTGGAACAATATGGAGGAAAAAATTCGAGAGCCTTCAACCTCAACAAGGAGTGGAAACAAAACACGGAGATTGCACAAGCCTACCTGGAGAAAGCATCAAAGCGGATGAAGAAATGGGCAGACAAGGGTCGCAGGGCTCAACGATTTCATGTTGGTGATTTGGTTCTTGTCCGACTAGTTCCTGAACAAACCAGGTTCTTGAGAAAAAGAGATCGTAGACTGGTGCGCAAATATGAGGGTCCAGTAAGGATCTTTTCCAAGGTGGGGAATGCTTCTTACAAAATCGACCCACCAAAGTGGATGAAGGTGCACCCAGTATTTCATGTGAGCAACCTGAAACCTTTCCATGCAGATCCTACAGATGCTAGCAAAAGGGAGCCAACCAGAGCCGCCATCACCATGAAGCCACCCTCAGAGCGTCGAGTCGAAGAGATCTTAGCCGACAGAGAAACCAAAATATCTCGAAGACTAGTTCGAAAATACTTAGTGAAGTGAGAGGGATTAGGACTAGAAGAAACCAGCTGGAAAAAAGAACACGACCATCAGAGATTTCAACGGAAGATTGAAGAATTCCAAGCCAGCAAGTCGACGAGCACGTCGATAGAATAGGTGGGGGAGGATGTCATAAGCCAACCTTGTATAGGGCTATGACCGGGACTTAGGTTGCCATGAGCCACCCATGCATAGGGCCATGGCCGGGTAGATCCCTTGTGCTAGGAAAAGTGTCCCCATTTCAAACATTGTAACGGTCATTGGTAGCATAGCTCTAAAATCTCTAAGGCTCTTTAGGGGGTGAGCCGGCAGCGTAGTGTTGGGCTGTCTCACCGGGTGCTATGTGAGCCTAGGCCATCCACCAAGGGTTACCCCCTTGGCCCTGGTGATGGTGGGAAGTCCCGATGTATGATTCCCGATTATAATAAAATTCACCCCGATTGAATGTCCCGAATGTTGTCTCGATGTGTTTTTTTTTTTCTCGATGTGAATGTGCCTTGTTGTGTGTGTGCTTGAGATTGATCTCGATATATTGTGCCTTATTGTGAATGCTTGGGACTAACCATGGCTTATGGTTATTTGTTCAGATACCGATCTATTGAAGGTTGACTTGGGTGGGAGCGTCCATTCAAGTGCCACACGGTCTATTGCTTGTTGAGAGAAAGCATAGTCCGTGACACTGAGCTTAACTAGACCTAAAGGAGCTTGAACAATAATCAAAGCTCAAGCCAAGCTTAATAAATTCTGTTCAAGCTCAACTCAGCTGAGTTAACTCAGCTCTAATCCAAACACAATCTCACACCAAGATCTCAGCTTAAGCTGAAAAATAACGGCTTAAAACCCTAAAAAAAGGAGGGCTTTAAAGCAGAGGTAAATCATAATTGGAGCTGTGTGTGTGCTTGAGATTGATCTCGATATATTGTGCCTTATTGTGAATGCTTGGGACTAACCATGGCTTATGGTTATTTGTTCAGATACCGATCTATTGAAGGTTGACTTGGGTGGGAGCGTCCATTCAAGTGCCACACGGTCTATTGCTTGTTGAGAGAAAGCATAGTCCGTGACACTGAGCTTAACTAGACCTAAAGGAGCTTGAACAATAATCAAAGCTCAAGCCAAGCTTAATAAATTCTGTTCAAGCTCAACTCAGCTGAGTTAACTCAGCTCTAATCCAAACACAATCTCACACCAAGATCTCAGCTTAAGCTGAAAAATAACGGCTTAAAACCCTAAAAAAAGGAGGGCTTTAAAGCAGAGGTAAATCATAATTGGAGCTGCCCCCCCCCCCCCCCAAAAAAAATGAAAATTTTTATATACATATACATATATTATTTTATCAATAATTTTTAAATTTCTTTATAAATAAATCAGTTAGGCCCCCTCAAATCTAAATTTATTGTGTTCATATATATTATTCTTTATTCTATATATCTATTGAATATACAATAACAAAATTTATTCCTATGTAAAAGTTACAACTCTAACTTGGGTTTAGCGTTAATATATTGTTTTGTAATACAAATATTTACATATTAGCATACTTATAATTGTAAGTTTTGTTAAAGATTTGCCACTGGCTTAAAGCAGTATAACCTACAATTTGAGGCTAGATTTCATGGGCCAAAACAGTCCTTTTTAGGAGAATGAATGAGAAAGGTGCTCATTTGTAGCAAAGCCCCCCCTTCCCCAACCCTTTTGATTCTTTTCTGCAATTAATATGGGAAGAAAAGTTTTCTTCTGTTTCCATACAATAGCTATCATGTGTCCATTTTTCAGCATAAAAAATGCTTATTCTGCAATAATAATTTTAGAAAACTACTGGATGGCTTTAATCTGTTATATGTCTGCTTTTCATTGGCATTTAAATCATAATTTGAATTGTGTTAAAAGATATCAAAGCTTATAGGAGTCAACAAGACAAGGATAAAACAAGCCATTATCAAGTTTCTCATGAATGGACTAAACAGTTTGTTCATGAACAAAACGGAGTTCAGCTTACTAAAATTTGAACTCAGTTTACTAATCGAGCCTAAAATATTATTCAAACTTGCTTGTTAAGCTTCATAAACGAACATAATCAAGCTCTAACCGAGCTTCTTCCAAGGTGGTCAATGAACGCACCAGTTCACATACACCCCTATGAACTCACTAACTGCTTATACTTTTAGGTTGATTAATTCTTTGACCTGGCATCAAAATCCAAATAGTCCTATTTCAGTCCACATGGAGGGCCTGTTATTTTTTCAATTATTTTCTTGAGCCTATGACTGAAGGGGAGTTTAAACTAGCACTACATCCTACATAAACTTGGCTTTGGGTATTATGGTCTTGTATTCAAGCGGTGGCCCTACACTTAATGCCCATTGGTCTTGATTTGGATTCTTAACAGAATTCAACAGCAGAATAATCAAACGAAAAGAGAAAAAAAAAAAAAAAAAACTTAGGCTACAATCTTGTGATAGAAAATCTTGAACAGTTCTTAAAATTCTTCTGCCGAATGACTGTTTTTCACGAGAGAAGGTTCAGAACTAATATGGTACTTATTGATGACTCTATAGTTACAATAAATGCAGAAGAAAAGATTGATAAGCTAAAACTCAATGCTTCATCATCAATTTGCCATGAAAGACCTAGGAGAAGAACTAAAGCCTTTTTCTGTGTAGAGGTTGAACACTCATCTAATGAATGAAAGATTCCTCAGCAGAAATATGCTCTTCATCTTTTAAAAGGATTTGGTTTGTATGCCTAAAAACATGCAGCTACCTACGGCTCTCGAACAGCAAGTATAAAAAAAAAAAAAAAGGATAGTAACCCTATCAAACATCCTGAGAAGTATGGAATTCTTGTGGGAGCATTTCAATGTCTCAATTTTGCACACCCAGATATAACATTGCTGTAAACTGAGTATGTCAATTCATGCATGATCTGAGTGAATTGATCTAATAATGAAAATTTTTTGACCTGTTGATGTCCAGCTTAACTTCATGTTCTTAATGCAGAAGCACCATGACCAAATATCTATCTTTTTTTTTTTTGCAAGGTACATAAAGCACACTAGAAACACTTAAATTCAGACAGATATTGTATGTACTGCACTAAAGAAAAAGGTTGTGAACATTCTTTATAGTGGTTGCCTGTTCTTATTGTTAAGAGAAAAATGAATCCTGGTTACTTTTGATGTTAATCTGAAATATATCTATACTTACGCTAGTAAGTAAGAATGCCAATGGAAGAATGGTGTATTCTATTCTATATACTCAAGAATTAGTTGACAAACCTCTGGATGTGGACGTCTGTCCGTAAGTTGAAAAGCTAGAAGCTCATGAAAAATACAACCATAGTAGTACTGGCTAATTAATGATGTATTCCCTTCAAGTACTTCCACAGTTTTCGACAAGGCCTTCAAGATGGCCTCTTCTTCTGAAATTACAAAGGCAACTTCTAAATCTGAATAAACCTGTGAAGAGGTTTGTGCCACAAATAATGAGAATTTCTGAAGTAATAACAAACTAAAAAGAAAAAAAGAGATTGAAACTGAAAGTCCATTTGATGGCTAGGAATGTTACCACTTAAATAGAAAACCCCATGGTGATGGGTTGACCAAGTTTCCTTAAAAATGTACCTGATTCTTTACCAGGCCACAAAGGATTGCTGCATGTGATGGCAGAGGAGTTCCTGATAGATATTTTAGTACTCCACTGGTACCTGGAAGGCTGGATAATTCAAAGTGATCGGAGATGTCTAAGAAAAGACGAGACCCAATTTCTCCGGTGGCATCTAATAGTTGCACAAAAGCTGAACTAGTAACAGTCTCAAAATGAGCTATCCCAGTAACCACGACCTGTGGCTTTAGCTTTTTTATCAGCTCTATCATTAAATCTGACTGGCATGGTGCTTCAATGACAGTAAGTACATTCTCAGACAGGCCAGTTTCTGCAGTCTGAACATAGATATATAAACTCAGCAACTACATTGATGGAGAATCAGTTAGGCTTTCATTGTTTACAGTGTTATATAGTAAAACAGGCTGTTATTGTTTATTGTGTTATTAGAGTTTAGGTTTTAGTTTATAAATACTAAATGGCCCAAAATTATAGGAATGGGGTTTTGTTGCTTACTTTACAAATTTTACCTTGAAGTGACATAAAAGCTAGAGGTTCCCACCTAAAGTAAGTATATAATGAAGGGCGATATTGGAATAGTGTTTTCCATTTTGTGAAAGTGGACATTATTTTGAAACATCCTACAACATTAAAGTGGACATTCAATTTGAAATGGAGGGAGCATTATCTATCTGTTTTCCCCTATTTGTTCTACATGTTCTAATACATTCTCAAGTATTATGGTTAATATTAAAAAAGCGAAAAACCAAAGTGATTTCAGACACCTTCCAGTAATCCACCAGCCAACCAATGATTACTTTCCTAAATAGGGTTATATACTAGCTCCTGTGAAGTCATTAAGTAGCATATGTTTAGCCATTTAGACTAGCAATGCATGGCACTTACAAGTTCATGAAGTCAGGAGACTCAAAACATATATAGTGGGGAGAAAGACAAATGGTATAAACTATAAAGACCATAGGGCATTTGAATTTAAAAGCATCTATTGTAAAATTCATGGTCAATACTCCTAAAGAGGGCTATTTCAATAGCTCCATTTAAGTAACGGGTAGCACATATTAGCAACTTTGGTTGGGGATGCAGGGAATAGTGATAAGTTCGTCAATGTGAACCTCTAGGTTGCAGACATCTATATTTGAAACTGGAAGCATTTAATTCCAAATTCCAGCAAATCAAGAAGTATTTATTACAGAGCTATCTATCAGACGCAAAATCCCTTACTTTCTTCATTCTTACATAAAAAACCTAACCCATATATCATGATACTAAAATAATATCATTACAAAATACAGAAGAGATTTAAAAAATAAAAAACAAAAAAGACCTTAATCATCTTTTAAGTATGATTTATGTCTCCTTGTGCATTCATTTGTCCAAGTTGCATGATAAAGTCTAATGCAGCATTTCAGAACAAGTTATCTGTGGCTCACTTACAATTACAAAGCTTCACTATAGAGGTGTAATCAAGCTAAGTTGAGTCAATAACTGATAAGCTCAAGCTCAGCTCGACTAAGAAACTCAAACCTCAAGCTTAAGTTGAGCTCTGTCGAGGTCTATATTTTGTACTCAAGCTCGGCTCAACAAAATAATCAAGCTACATTGATCTAGAGCTCATGAGCCCAACTCAATTCAGCTCAATTATCATCAACCCAAGGATAGCAAAGGTAGACTTGTGGCTTGAACTCAAATTTAAAACTCAAATAAATCCTGTAAATAAATAAATATTATATTTTATTTATATATGTGTATAACATTAGAATTTTCAAAGCTCAATTAGGCTTGCAAAGATCAACTTGTTATATGAGTGGCATGAGGTTGAGCTCAGCTCAACAGTGAACAAGTCGAGTTTGTGTAGCCGAGCTCCGTTTACAGGTCGCTAAAAGGCAGCTTGACTAGTTTACAAGCTTAATCACAAATAGAACATACCTCAACAGCCAAAGATGTTAACCATTGCCTGGGTAAGTTCTGGGTCAAATGCTCATCAACAATTGCAAGGCGAGGGGAGAACAGCCTAAGAGCATTCTCAATTGCCACAGTCCTCGAAGGAAAGACAACAACATTCTTGCATATAATTGAAAATGACAAGTCAGAAGCACAGATAATAGTTAAGGTAATCAGATATGTTAAAACAGCATTTGCCTGTGCGCCGCTTTGAGATGCAGAAACATTGTACTCAGCTGCAAACTACTTTTAATTACAAAAATAAAACAAGGATAGCAGCTATTTGATGTATCTTCCAATGTTCAAGGAATTTAAATTTTTGCATCCAAATCCAAGATGTTATTAACAAAACTCTTACATCAGTATTATTACAGAAATTTCAAGCCACCTAACTTGTTGACATTGAAAATTCTGACATTATTTGAAGCTCAATATACAAATGGTGGAAACCAGAAAGACATTACTCACAACTGGTAGTATGTATTAATGAAATGAAAAACCCATAAGGTCACCTTGGAAGCTATTTTATTGATCAAGCATCACAAAGCTAAGCCCAAAAATTAACATAAAACTACAAAGGCGACCATGGAAGAAAGAGGTATATTACATTATTTTAATTTGCAATATGCCCAAACAACTATTATAAGGATAACCTGAAAATACTTATCTCATACAGCAGAATATGACTAAGGATATCGAATAACTCTTGGGTGGTTAACTCTAAGTTAATTATTGTTGTATAATGCACAAGTATACCTCAAAAGACAAATAACACAATATTCTTTTCCAGTCATAGTAGAAAAACAAACTAAGAAGCACCAAACAGCTACACTTTGGCACTTGCATGATAGACGGCATTTGCATACACGGAGATTGACACAATTTATCCATGATAAAAGGGATGTTTACCAGTTATCATCCTTATTTCACTTCTTTGGGGATAATTAATTACATTCACTGCCTTCGTATAGCCTTTTAGTCTTGTACCACCACAAAATATAAACGTATTGATAAAGTTCCTAAAAAATAGCTTTACTAGTAACAAAAAAATACCAGAAAGAAAAATATGTTACCATTAATCAATTTTTCTCCTTTTGGTAGACAGTTACATAATGACCAGCCAACCAGATTGATCTCAAAAAAAGATACAGATATAGAAAATTCTATCTATCTATTACTTAAAGGGTTAGGTCACCATGTGTTTGCCTCCAGAATCTAGATTGCTAAGTATAGAACCATCTGGATAGATACAAACTATTTTACTGCTTCATGGATATTTTAGCATATTCATTACAAGACATGAACACATAATCCTTGTCACATGAATTATTCACCATTGAACTATTGCCAACCATAATATATGACTGAGACATACCCCAACAACTAGCATTACTGCTATAACAAATCCTCGACATGATATGTTCCCAAGTTGAATGTAAAATTTAGTTAAAGGTTTCTCCAAGTAAATGCTTTTCTTATTCAGATGCCAACAGTCAAATGAGTACTTTTTAATATGCTTATTACTATCTTAAGCATACTAGCACAGGTTAAATATGTACATTAACTTTTGTAACAGCCTTTTATGTTTTTCATTTTAATTAACTGAAGATTAAACTAATATTCAACCCAGATAGCTTTATTCCCTTTCCTTCATGTCTTAAAAAGTTAAACCTACAAACACTCAAGAAGAAGCCAAAAGGCAAGTTTAGCATATTGTAGAATAATACAACAAGAATACAGGTTGAATTACCTCCCAAAATGTAAGAGCCTGCCTATACGAAAATAAAAATAGATAGAGCAATCACTCTACTTGATCAACTACGCTTACATGATATCAAAAAATGAAAGGATGTTAATATTCATGGGTTTTCAACATTTGTATAATGATACCACAGCCTATCCTTCTTTTCTATACCAAGCCTCTGTTCAATTCAACAATTACACATCATAATAACATGTTACAACGGAAATTCACAACCATCTTGATTTGCATAAGAGAAAACAAAACTCTAGCAAATTACTAGCAGCAGGCAAAATGATTAATCAGATCATTCAGGAAAACAGAAGGGAAATAACACGAAAAAGAAGGGAAAAAACAAGAGTCAAGAGTGTTTTCTTACATCAGAAGTAAGTGGAATATGGTGGTATGTTTTCATAAAGCTAGCAACTAGATCACGAAATCTTTTGCATCCAGCCGGTGGCTCATATGGGAAGTATGAATTCTCTTTCAAAGAACTGGCAAGAAAAGCCAGGAATGGAATCTTCTCATCTGCAACTAAATCATCTTCAAAAGACAAATCTAAAGAGCTACTGATCTCTTGGAAGCCACTATTAAGAAATTCAAATATTACTTTGACCTGTCAATTTAAAAGAATGATCAGCCATTTTATTTTTCCCAAAGCAAGGCAAAGACAACCACTCTCTAAAAGCCAAAATCTTGATGAAATCCCACCTGGTTTGGTTGACGAAGGTGACAACTGTAAACTGACAATGCATGAGAGATACGGCCACCAGCCTTTCCATAAGCCCATGCTGTTCGAGCACAAATAGGCTGATCTCCTGAAAGCCCCATAAAAAATTCAAAACGGTGTGGACTATTCTTCTCAATTTCAACTAAGGCCGAAATATCAGTGTCCCCAGCCTGTAACAATATCTTTCAGGTGAGTACATCTGGATTAAAAATGGTTACAAGAGAAAAGGGGTTTACTTGCCTGAAGAACTTTGGTTTGCCAAAGCCTGGTGACACGAAAACCACGTCTTTCAAACAAGCGTTTACATACTCCTTGCCCTGGTCGGCCTCCCATATTGAAGATCATAATACCTGCAGGTTTAATGACAGCAATTCCTTCCTCAACTGCCCTTGCAATCAGACCTAAGCCAAATTGATCCTCAACAAAACCCTACATAGCAGAAATGAATGAAATTATGAAGTTGATGCATTCACATAGGAGATTTCTTAAAATTCTTTTCTTTTCTTTTTTCATAAGAATGACTTAGTACAGGATATTTACAGATTTGACAGCAATCTTGTTGTCTTAGCATATTTTATAAGCAAATGATCTAAGGATTGAAAGAAGGTAAAACATAGAACCCGACGCTTAGCTTAGTTGGTTCATGCGGCCACCTTTAAGGGTAGCATTCAGCAAGTTTGTGGTTCAAATCTCTACACCTGCAACCCATTCCCCTATTCCCAAACTGCAGTCTCCTTTGTGCCAAAGAAAAAGAAAGAAGATAAAACGTACATGAATGATAACTAGAGTGAACGAACTCTATATGATACAAGAGAGAGAATTCAGAGTTCACAAAACTTTTCAGGACAGAAAAGGATTTAAAATTTTGTGCCCTGATAGATTATAACTGTGGGAAAACACTTATTTACAGCTGGTTGTAATCTTGTAATCTGTATATTTATATTTGTATCTCTAGAATTAAGTATTTGTATCCCTAGAATTAAGGAAGATTTAGTTTCCTAGTTTAACCCCTAGTTAGTTGTATATAAACCTAAGATTCTTGTATAATTCTGATGAAGCAGTTTTCCAATATACATTCAGTTTTCACACTAATTTATTTCTTAGTGTTTCCACATGGTATCAGAGCTTTAGGCTCTTCTTGGGAAGAAAAATTTTCAGCCTTCATTGCTGACTTTTCTAGGCCTTCATTGCCGAATCCTATTTAGGCCTTCATTGCCGAACACTTTCAAAGAAAGATATCACTATCACTCAATTTGAGGAAATGTTAACTGGGAAAATCACTGGAATACTACAGATATCTCAGAAACAAGGAGAGTTCAACAGGGAAGAGACTGAAAAGCTGAGAAACTTATTGAAAATCCTTGAAAAGCCTACTATGGTATGTTCTTTGGGTAAAGTTTCTAATTCAGGTAAAGCTTTCGGTTCTCATGGATTAAATGTCTCGGCTAAGCCTATTACGAGTTCTTGAGTCATTGACTCAGGAGCCACAGACCACATGACATATTCCCCACAAAAGTTTAGTACATATAACCTATGTCCTAGTAATAAGAAAATTGTTGTTGCTGATGGTTCACTTACCACAGTGGCAGGATTAGGAGATGTTCAAGTTAATCCCTCGTTTGTTCTCAAAAATGTTCTTCATGTTCCTGGATTGTCTACTAATCTGATATCTATACAAAAACTTACCAGAGATATGAATTGCAAAATAACTTTTTATCCCTCTTATTGTGAATTTCAGGACCAGAGTTCGGGGAAGATGATTGGACTTGCTAAGGAGAAGGATGGACTATACTATCTTGAGACATCAAATAACACAAGTAGTATCAAAAATAGTTTACCTTTGTCATTTCTTTCTGAAAAATCTTCCAATAAAGACAAAATCTGGCTTTATCATTTTCGTCTTGGACATCCTTCTTTTGGAACTTTGAGAAACATGTTTCCTTCTTTGTTCAAAGAATTAAATGTTGAAGATTTTCATTGTGATATTTGCGAATTTGCAAAACATAGACGTGTGTCTTTTCCAATCAGTAACAAAAGAAGTTCTACTCCCTTTTACTTGATTCATAGTGACATTTGGGGTCCCTCTACAATTCCTAATATTTCTGGTGCGAGATGGTTTGTTTCATTTATAGATGATTGTACTAGGGTCTCTTGGGTTTTTTTACTTAAATCCAAATCAGATGTGAATAGTGTGTTTTTAAGCTTCCAAAACATGATCCAAAATCAATTTGGAGTAAACATCAAGAGATTTAGGTCTGATAATGCAAAAGACTACTTCAACCAGAGTCTATCCACCTATTTCCAAAAGGAGGGGATTGTCCATGAGTCATCTTGTGTTAATACTCCACAGCAGAATGGAGTGGCAGAGAGGAAAAACAGTCATTTACTAGCCACAACCCGAGCCTTTCTTTTTCAAGCAAATGTACCTAAATCTTATTGGGGGGAAGCTGTTCTCACTGCCACACACATTATAAATAGGTTACCTTCAAGAGTTTTGGGATTTAAAACTCCTATGGAACTACTCTCACAATTTTATCCCAACCTCAATACCACAAACAATCTCACACCTAGGATATTTGGTTGTACATCATTTGTTCATGTTCACAGTCATAACAGGGGAAAGTTGGATCCAAGAGCGATTAAGTGTATTTTTGTGGGGTATTCCTCAACTCAAAAAGGATATAAGTGTTATCATCCTCCTACCAAAAAATTTTATGTGTCTGCAGATGTCACTTTTGAAGAAAATAAACCATTTTTTACTCAATCTTATCTTCAGGGGGAGACTTCATTCATGGAAGATAAGGATAAAGACTTCTTTTTGCTTGATTTGCCCCCTTCTTCAACATTTACACCCATTAATTCTTCTGAGTCGAAACCTATTTCTGCTGAGCCCAAGTCAAACACTGAATTTGAGTCTGAACCCATTCCAAATACGAAAGATGTGACAAAGGATAATATTGTTCTTGATTCTATGAAGGAATTACAGGTGTACTCAAGAAGGAAAATTCCAGATCCTGAACCAGTGCCAGTCCAAGAACCTGATCCTAACTCTGGAAATGAGATAACTACAGTTTTTGACTCTGTTTCTCAAAATGAGCATGAATCTCCTAGAACTATAACTAGTGATTATGATTTGCCTATTGCCATTAGGAAAGGAACTAGAGAATGTACCAAGCATCCACTATACCCAATATCTAATTTTGTGTCATTTGAAAAATTCTCACCATCCCACAAAAATTTTCTTGTGAGCCTAAACACTATTTCTGTTCCAACTACATTATCCAAGGCATTATCCAGTGAGAAATGGAAGCAAGCCATGAAAATAGAAATGGAGGCCTTAGAGAAAAATCAGACATGGGAACTGGTAGGGTTGCCTAAAGGAAAAAATCCAGTGGGGTGTAAATGGGTTTTCACTGTAAAATACAAGGCAGATGGTATTGTTGAAAGGTATAAAGCCAGGTTAGTGGCTAAGGGCTACACTCAAACCTATGGAGTGGATTACCAGGAAACCTTTGCTCCAGTTGCGAAGATGAATACAGTTAGGATTTTGTTATCATTGGCTGCAAATTATAATTGGCAGCTTCAACAATTTGATGTAAAGAATGCTTTTTTACATGGTGATTTGGAAGAAGAAATATATATGAAGGTTCCACCGGGATTTGGAGGTCATCTAGAAGCAAACAAAGTATGCAGGCTAAAAAAGGCTTTATATGGCCTTAAACAGTCTCCTAGAGCTTGGTTCGGGAGATTTGCCAAAGTTATGCTAGCAATGAGATATAAACAGAGTCAAGGAGATCACACATTGTTTATCAAGCACTCTGATTCGGGGAGAGTCACAGTTCTATTAGTGTATGTTGATGATATAATTGTAACTGGAGATGATGAAAAAGAGAGAGAGTCTCTAAAACAGTGTTTGGCTAGAGAATTTGAGATAAAAGAGCTAGGGAGATTGAAGTACTTCCTAGGAATTGAAGTAGCTCACTCACGGCATGGTATTTTTATCTCACAACAGAAATATGTGATGGATCTTCTGAAGGAAACTGGGAAGCTTGCATGTAAACCTGCAAATACCCCTATAGATCCTAATCATAAAATTGGAGAAGCTAATGAAGATACTGCTGTAAATAGAGAGATGTACCAAAGATTAGTTGGAAGACTCATTTATCTCTCACATACTAGACCTGATATAGCATATGCTGTGAGTGTGGTAAGTCAATTTATGCATAGTCCTAAAGAAGTGCACCTACAGGCTGTCTACTGTATATTGCACTATTTGAAGGCCAATCCTGGGAGAGGTATCTTATTCAAAAGAAATTCGGGGTTAGTTCTAGAAGCATATACAGATGCTGATTATGCAGGTTCAGTAACTGATAGAAGATCCACCTCAGGCTAATGCACTTTCTTAGGTGGTAATCTTGTGACTTGGAGGAGTAAAAAACAGAATGTGGTGGCAAGATCAAGTGCTGAAGCAGAGTTCAAAGCAATGGCTCAAGGAATTTGTGAACTACTATGGTTAAAGATTATCCTAGAAGACTTGAAGATCAAGTGGGGTGGACCAATGAGACTCTACTGTGATAACAAGTCTGCGATAAGCATTGCACACAATCCTGTGCAACATGACAGAACAAAACACATTGAAGTAGACCGGCATTTCATAAAGGAGAAACTAGACAGTGGGTTGATTTGTACACCTTATGTATCAACCAAGGCTCAACTTGCAGATGTGTTGACTAAAGGTCTCAGCAGTGCAACATTTCAAGAAATTATTTTCAAGCTGGGAATAGAAAACACCTATTCACCAGCTTGAGGGGGAGTGTGGGAAAACACTTATTTACAGCTGGTTGTAATCTTGTAATCTGTATATTTATATTTGTATCTCTAGAATTAAGTATTTGTATCCCTAGAATTAAGGAAGATTTAGTTTCCTAGTTTAACCCCTAGTTAGTTGTATATAAACCTAAGATTCTTGTATAATTCTGATGAAGCAGTTTTCCAATATACATTCAGTTTTCACACTGATTTATTTCTTAGTGTTTCCACAATAACATGTCCAGGTTTCCAGAGTTAAGCCAAGTTCATCCTGAAAGAGCTCTAAATATAGAATAATAAAAGAAACAGAGACACTCAATCATGGATGCAACCTTTTTGCCAAAATATAACAGTGTTCTATTAGTTACAGGAACCATCGAGATTGGGTTCATGGCTATGGGCCCATACTTGATGAAAAAATAATAATAAAAAATAAGTGTAAAGAAGGAAAAAAGGAAACAGAGGAAGACTAATCCTATTCACTGTACCAAAAGGGAAAACTAAAACATGGACATTCTAAAAGACATTTAACTAGTTTACTTAATTTCCAGATCAAAGTTGAAATAATTAAATAAGTAGCACTATTAATATCCACCCAAGTTTCAGGCATGAGCCAAGAAAAGAACTTATGCCATTGTATGAAAGTAATTATAGACAGCAGTTGCTAATATGAATTTCTGATGTTGAATTATCTTGATAAGCTCACAAGCTGAATTGACAGGAACCGATCACTAGAGATTTCTTGTTGAAAGCTAGCACACAAGGAGCCAGCATGTCCACCTAGCAGATCAGTTTGTACATTTAAATTTTATAAAATCAACCCAAAGTTAGTCTAGCTCTAATAATCAACAAGTGCAGAGATGAACCCTAAGTTTCTTTGGAAGAGCGCCAGCCAATGTTTATGTCTTGGTTAAAAGTAAGTTTACTGTAAAAAAGAACCTTATTCAAGACCACGGGCATGAATGAGTAAACAGTCAGATAACTAAGCTTGTAGCACTTTACTAATTTTCTAACAAACTACACATTAATTAGCATGGAATAAATAAAGTGTCATCCAACCTGAAGTGCACAATAATTACTCAAAGAGTATAGAAATTCCTCGCTTGCATTTTCTGTGATCATTTTTGACATTGCCTCTGGGTTTGGATTTAGAATCTGCAAGAAAAAAAGGAAATTATAGTGGGACTAGGATTTTATGTAACTTCATTATTTACTATATTAGATAAATCTATATGAATTGTTAACTGCAACAGTACCTGTGGTATGCATCCAACAATTCGTTCAAGTTGAATATCATGCTCCCTACAATAAGCCAGCAGATCAGATTCATGAAACTCCACCCTGTCCAGTAAGGTTTTCTTTTCTTCATCATATATTGGTTGGCCTTTCTCATCAAAAGCATTCATGTATAAGTTTATCCAAGAAACCTTCACTGCTCTTGGATTTATATCAAGGCCATACACCTGCAGAAGATTGTTCAGGCACATAAAAAAAGATTATTGATGAGCATCAAATACTTAAATTGTTTATGCGTAAGGAACACGAAAAACATTCTCAGTTTGTGCCAATAGAATGAAAACCACAAAAAATGAACCTTTTCAGGCAACCATTTCTCAGCAATGGCTATTGTTATCCATCCATTTCCACAGCCAAGCTCAGCAACTGTCTTGTCCATGAAAATGGAATCTGGGTGTCTATTGAGTCCTTCATAAAAGGTAAATGACCAGTCTTCTGGTATAAAAATGCTAGGGATCACCAGCATTGTGAGTTTCTTCCTTCCTCGATAACCTGCACTTGGTGCAAAATATGTTAAAGCAACAAAACTCATGAAGCATGACAAGCATATTACAGGCTATTTATCATTCTGCTATATAAAAAGTAAACAGATGAGCAGGAACCATTACTAAATTGAGTGAGATTTAATGTGTGCACACATGTCTGCATGCCCATATGTGGCTTTCATTTGAAATAAATTGGTGTAAGATTAACAATAGAGATCTAAATTAAATAATAGAGCCAACGTTAAAAATGGTTATTGGAATACGGGTCGAGTCAAGTGTACCCAAATCCATTAGTACATCTACATGGGCATATATCTAAATTCTATTTAGGGTTGAGTTAAAATTTTATTCCTTATAGGATTGTACATGTGTGTTATTAAATTCTGTTGCTAATAGAATGTGAAATGTGCAATATGCATAGATACATATACTAGTGCAAATGAGAATCTCAATGACGCTAGTAAAACTTCTTTCTCCTAAACTATCTCTAGCCTAATCCAACGAGTGATTATTCAAGAATAGATCAAGAAGTAGGTCATTGGAGGCTCGTGAAGCAAGCATATCTTGAAAATTGATATTGGCATTGGAGTAGGTAAATCTAAACCTATTGGTTTGGCTTCAATGGTATATGTCAATATAAGGCACTATAGAATTGAGGAAGAAGTGAACATTGCCACAATTATGAGTCAGTTATTGGCCATTGATAGCCTAAAAGATACTATATTGGATCCCATCATTTGTAATTTTGCATAGTATATTTCCTAGGGTTAAAGTCATGTATGACCCTTAAATTATAGTTAAATATTCAATATAGTATCTGCACTTTAAAAATCTCTACCTGAACATGAATTTGTTAAATAATGTGATATTTGCCCCTAACATGACTAGCTTCAAACGATGACAAATGCGGATAAACAACTCTCCAAGTACCACATTAATTAACAAATTCATAATTCAGATACCACATTAAATATTTTTAAAGTTCAAATATCATATTAAATATTTCATTATAATTGAAGCGCCATTCACAGCATCAACCTTATTTCTTATATAGTTTTGAATCTCTTTCTGAAACCGAAATTTTCATTTCAAAGAATCCTTCTATTTGGTTATAGTATTGGATTGACATGGTTTGTTTATGTATTGCCAGTAGACGTTGCTTGATGAGCTTAGCTGTCTAGGAGGCAGAGAATATAATCTAAACATACCAATTTCATTTTAAATCAAATCAATCAATGCTCATGTGCCTTTCCCTGCTAAGAAATTTAATTACTTTATTTTGTGGGACAGGGATCGGTTTCGAAGTAAACGACAAAACCAGACATCGTTATCAGTTCTGTCTTTCTTTTTTTTTTTTCTCGGGAAATGAAGACTCCAGCAATCTTGATTGGTTTGGTTCCCTTGATAAGCGTAAAAAGACAAAGCAAAAAACAAAATGTTTTCTTTAAGGCCAAAAAGAAAAAGAAAAATCAATATTCATAAAAAAAAAGTTGTTTAATTATAAATTCCTACCTTCATACTGGTTCAAATGAATGTCCTGGATCCGGAAATGGTACTTGTGGAAGCAATCGTCGGAGGATCCGACCCGGGAAAAAAGATCCGAAAGGAACACCCGAGCGTCAGAGCGGCTCTTGGGATCCTCAAGCCTCTCCAGAAGCGATCTGAAGGCAGCGTACGCAGCATCACCCGACTGCTGGCACTGCTTCAAAAACTCCTCTACCGCCATTTTCACGCACACTCTCTCTTTCTCCAATTTCGGTTTCCGAATTCAGAGAGCAATTTTTTTTTGTTTTTTTGGTGATATCAGACAACAGAGTTCAAATATAGAATAGTGTATTTTAAAATTACTGCAGTAAGTTACATAAATAGAAAAAGACTGGGATATTTTTAATGGTTGCTTTTCCGGAGTTCAAATATAGAATAGTGTATTTTAAAATTACTGCAGTAAGTTACTGCAGTAAGTTACATAAATAGAAAAAGACTGGGATTTTTTTAAAGGTTGCTTTTCCGGAGTTCAAATATAGAATACTGTATTTCAAAATTACTGCAGTAAGTTACATAAATAGAAAAAGACTGGGATATTTTTAATGATTGCTTTTCCGGAGTTCAAATATAGAATACTGTATTTCAAAATTACTGCAGTAAGTTACATAAATAGAAAAAGACTGGGATATTTTTAATGGTTGTTTTTCCGGAGTTCAAATATAGAATACTGTATTTTAAAATTACTGCAGTAAGTTACATAAATAGAAAAAGACTGGGATTTTTTTAATGGTTGCTTTTCCGGATTTTATTTCGCTTTGACTTTTCGTTTTGTAATACGCGTCATTTTTATTAATATCCCATTATTTATTTTAAATCTAACACTTTAAAATAAAACATGATACGATGTAAATAAACGATACAAAAATAATAAAAATTAAAATTTTAATAATAATCATATATTAATTAAATAAAATTAAAAAAAAAATTTTATGTTGATATAAATTATAATATATAATTTTTATATAAATTATAATAAAATATATAAATTTTAATATTTTATATTATATAAATACAAAAATAAGTATATTTAATTAAATTTATCAAAATGAATGTTGAAAAATTAATTTCGATAAATTAAAAAAATGATAATAATGAAATGATTTCGATAAAATTTTTATTATATTTTTATAACTTTTTTATATATGAGATGCATAATTTATTATATTTTGTATAATATGTACATTCACATGTGAAAAAGTTAAAATCAATGCTTTTTTGTTATTGAAATTTTTGTGAAAATTTTGAATATTTTGTTTATTCCAAAGTGTATTAATAGATTTTATAAAAAAATTTTGACAATTCATAGATGATGAAGAGGAGGAAGAAGATCAAGATAATAATAACTTTTGTGAAGTATTTTAACAATTAAAAGTAAAAAATATTGATTTAATTATTTAAATATTGTTTGTTGGTTTTATTTATTTATTTATAAAAGACTGTATATGCTTTCTTTTGATTATCAATTTTGTTGAGCTTTTTTTTTATTTATTTTTGTAAAATTTATAAAAAAAAGGTAAATGAGTAAAATGTAATATTAATTCTAATATAATTGTTTTATATAAAAGTAAAATCATGTTTATTTATTTGAAATTAAGTTTTATATTTTAGTTCTTTTATATATTATTGGTTTTTTTGTTTTCTGGAAATGAAACGGAAGTAGTAAAAGCTAAAAGCAATTTTTTTTTTTTTGCTTTTGCAATTAATTATAAAATTTTGTGAATGTGAATTGACATAATCTCATTCAAACCTTTTACAATAAATTTTAAAAATAATTGTTTAAAATTTAATATAATTACTTAAAATTTAAAGCTATTTTGTTTCACAATTTATAATAACACTATTTTGCATCAAATTAAAGTTTAAAACAAGTACAAAAATTAATTTGACAAATCTTATAGATGTTGAAGAACAAGATATTATTAAAACTCATACAAAAAATATATATGTGAGTAAGCTATCATTCATGTTATTTAAATATTTAAAATCATTATTTTTTTGAATAAATAAAATTTATCTTAAAAAATTATATGAACTTGAAGGTGTATAAAAATGATTGTACAATATAGAAATGGCACAAAATGAGAAAAGTTAATTTTGAAGTGATGAAATTTTTAGCTTTTAATTTAATATTTTGTTGGTATACTTAATTATACTATTTATATATAAATCTTTTGGATATTTTATTTTTCCTCAAGCTAGTGTGAATAAATAAGAGATTTGATAAATAAAATTTTTACTAAATTAATTTCTTTTTTTCCTTTTAAATATTCATTGTTATTGTCTTATTTATTTCAATTCAATTCCATTTATCTTATATAAATAATTAAAATTGAAATTTCAAATTTTAAATTAGAAAGTAAATTAATCTTGAATATCTTCTTTCTATTTTTTTCAAACAAATTAAATTGCTTACATTTGACTATTCAATAATTATAGAGATGTCAACCTTATCCGTATTAATAAAGAATCCGATTTTTTACTCAAATGGAGATTTGCATAGGTATAACATTGTAGGAGTGGAGATGGGTATGATTTTATATTTTTATTAGGCATGGAGAAAGGAATAAGTAATATAGCACTCCGTTTTGTACTCGTACCTTATATATATTTATATATATATTTAGTAAACAAATTTTTTTTTGTTAAATAATATAACTTTATATATATATTATAAAAAATTACATAAATATACAAGATAAAAATAAAAAAGCTAAAAAAATAATTTTTATTTTTATTTTTTAAAAAGCTATGAGCACAAGGATTATTGATAAATAACTCTATTTTATAGAGTTATTTCTAATGCTTAATTGATTGATTTTTGCTTAGTTCCTAGCATAATAAGAGTCTTTTTACTCTTAAATGGGTTAATTTTCTGTTTTGTAAGAAATCTTGAAGGAAATAATGAATCTTGATGAATTTTGAAGATTCTTGATAATCCTTTATCAATCTTGGATGATTATTGATGCATTATAATGAATCTTGAAATGTTCTTGATATGTTCTTGGTGAATTTTAAATTTCTTAAAATTATTGGATATCTCAAAGTGAAAACTGTTTAAGATTGGTGTTGTCGAACTTAAGGAAGTTTGAATTATGCAACCTTGAAAAAAAATGAAGAAAATTCATGTAATAATCAAGCTAGGGAATTTCGACTATGATGAAAGGTATAATTGTAATTTCAAATGAATGCAAGTCCATGATAACTTATGTAGATACACATGTATGGATTATTAATGGATGACATGGCATAAAGTATTTTTTTATTGGTTAAGAAAAAATTACATGAGGATGATATGGCATGATGAGGAGGTAATTCTGTTTACATTGAAAAATACTAAAAAGCCATTGACTATTTCTAATTGGATTTGGATTTCCTATTTTTAGTAGGATTACATTTCTATTTTTATTTGGAGTAGGATTTGTATGAGTTATAAAATGAGCATTGATAATATGGCATAGCAAGAGTTCTACTTGAAATAAAACTTTTAATTTTCTCAAAGAATGAAGGCCAAGTAGTGGAAAGCATAAGGAGTTTCAAGATCACATAATTTCATGCACTTATAAAAGGTTAGGGTACATCCAAGTCAAATATACAATCTGGTTTTTTAAGATTTTGATTTTTGCTTTTTTTTCTCCATTCTAGAAGTTGTTGCATATCAAGAAAAGAAGTTACTAGAAGATGTTTATGATTTAGAAAACAAGATATGGTCTAGAAGTTTTTAGGTAAAGAGTTTTAATTTAAGATAACTTCAAGAAGCATTTTAAGATTTATGAGTTTTAATCCAATTAAACTTGTGAGCTATTAAAGAAAAGTCCATTCCAGTCGAACACTCTTGGATATTCTTTGCTTATAAGTACCTTGTTTAGGTCTTAGAAAAGAGGTGTAAGTGATTAGGGTGACAGATCAACCTTCGTAACTTTAGTTTTTTAATTCTTAAATTCATTTTAAGCTTTTTTAGTCTTTAATTTTCTAGTCTACTTTAAATTCAATTTATGCACACTTCTTCCAAGTTTTTAATTAATTAAGCTTTATTTTTAGATCTTTTTAATTCAGTTTCCATTAATATTCTTACAATTGGTTTAATATTTGGTTTTTTCCCTTCTGTTTTTAACCTTAATTAATATAAGTTGCGATTTTGCTTTATTTGGGTTCAACTAATTTAGTTTACATTATATTTTTAATATTATTCTTGTAATTTTATATCTAAATCATTATAAAGCTTTCAGTTAAAATAGTTAGGGTTAGACTTAATTTATTGTTTAGGTAGCATAGATTGTATTATTAGGGTTAATATAGTTAGATTTGCATAAGTTCTTGCATGTTAGTTTTAGTTTACTTATTTTATATTTCAAAATAGTTTATGTTAGTTTATTTAAGATTGCTTTATGCTTGTTTAATTGTTCTTTGATCTAATTGCATATTCAATTTATGGTAATTGATTAGTGTTACATGTGATTAGGGTTTAATTCATTTAATTAGGTTTTGGTTTTCTTAATTTGATTTAATTTGATTATGTTTTGATTTATTTAGATCTTATTGCATGTTTTTAGGTTAGTTTTAGTTTATAACAATTTGTTTGTATGCTTTGATAGTAGATTAGGGTTAGTTGGGAAAGTCAAAGTTTAATTTGATTAATTTACTTGCTGTTTAATTCAATTTGGGTTATTTAAGGTTGGTAAGTTTAATTTTGGATGTTATTGAGTTATTTAGCTTAGATTATATTCTATTTTTGTTTAATTGATTTATATTGCTTTCGATTCTTGTTAAATGGTTTAGTTTTGCATGTTTAATTGGTTAATTAGTTTCTGCATAGTTTTATAAGTTATATTCACTTGTTATTTGCATTAATTTAGTTTAAATTCATATTAGTTATTGCATGATTTAAGTTTAATTGCATAATTTAGATTTTGTTTTACGTATCTTAATTGAATTCTCTAAATATAAGCAAAAGTGAGATAATTTTAATAGTTGTTGCTCTTATATTTCAATCCTTATAGGAATAATACTTTTCTTATCATTATATTACTTGTAAATTTTGTGCGCTTGCAGATTCTCAATCAAATTTTTGGCATTGTTACTGGAGATTGAATGAATAGTTTCAATTTTGATACTAATAAATTTTCTCGTAGCTTAGAGTTTATTTATTGTACTAATCTATATATTTTCTTTTATGTCAAAGTTTTATTTGCATGAGGTTAGGAACCATTGAGACTATGCTACTTTTTTTTTAGAGAATTCACAAACCCAATAGTCATCTAATTGCTTATATGGTGATGTTTGTTATAGAGATTAATATCTTGATAAGTGTATGTATGATTAATACTCTTAATTTAACTTAAACACCAACACTCAAGGTTAGAAAAATAGGTTAAAAGTCTCAGGGGTAGTAGTTAGGTGCAACTTTTAGTTTATCACTTATACACACACCTTCCTACCTTATTGAATCTTTTTCACCCTGTTACTTACCATAGTACTTACACATACACCATGATTTTCTACCATCACAATATATTCCACCATATAACCCACCCATTTTTATACTGTTTATGACTATAGTATTTTGCATCATTTACTCAATATTATCTACTACCTTTATAAGAAATGAAACCCTCCCATGAGAAATCTTTTATCGAATTTTTTTGAAACCAAACCAATATCTTTCAAACCTAAGTAGCTGCTTTGAAAAGCCTTAATAGACTAGTGGATCCCAGTTGCTTGGATAAGGTAGAAGGCACATTTAAGGATAATTGAAAGAAAAGAGGTATAATGTATGTTGATGATGATGACAGTAATGAACTTATTATGATTGATATAAATGCATTTGTCAAGGTAGTGGATGAATAAATTGTGTAAGTAAAAGAGCATTCTTGTGAAATGAAAATAGAGGATGATTGATCGGTTCTAGGATATGATAATCTTAAAGAGTCTAACATTAGTCCCATTTAAGGAAAGTTTTAGCCTTTTAGTCCACTTATATCATTTCTTCAACTCTTTAAAGAGCAAACACTAGATGATTTAAAGATGATTAAAGTGAAAAAAACTACTGATGAGGGTTATGTATTTGATGATTTTTTTAAACTTTTAAAATCACCCATTGTTTTGCTTAGGGAAGAGGATGAAATAGAGGCATTTTTGAAAAAAATGACAAAAGATTAGAATTGAGAAAATATGGGTGATGATAGGATTGATGAATTTTTAAATAGACATTCAAATTTAGAAGACAATGATGGGAAGGATAAAATCAATATCATAAAATTCCCTACTTGTCTAGAAGTATCCCTAACCTCTATTACTTAGCCAAAATCTTTAGCTATTTCATCATTTTCATTTACTCATACTACACCATCTATAGAGAAATCCTTCGTCTTAAAGCCCAACCTTATATTTTTCATGATGGTACCTCTCTCATTGGTACTGAGACTAGTGCTCACACATCTTATCCTTACTAGGAAGATGTTTAATACACTACTAAGGGTGGGCGCCTTATCCACTTTCACCACTTTTATTAAGTAACATCACCTTGAATCTATTGTTAAAAATGTGATGAAAAAAAAAGACTAGAAAGTGGCTAGATGCTAGTATCAAGTGTAGGATAATCATTTAGCCTTAGTGGAAAGATTTTTTAGTTAGTTAAGCTTAACTATAACTAGCATTGCTTGATGGCAACCCAAGTTTAAAATTCAAATTTGTATATTTAGATTTAGTTTATTATTTTGATTTTGCTTAGGAATAGGTAATGTTTGGTTTTGTTTGTTTTTGTTTTTGTAGGAACAAGAATTAAGAACTTAGGACAAGGTGCAGCAATGGAATGAGTCCTACAAAATGTAGTTTCAGTTTTTTAGACTTTACGGGAATATTTTTTTTCCTTATGTACTTTTATGTTTTATTTGCACACATTGAGGATAATGTGTTATTTAAGTCAGGGGAGAAAATTTTGTGCAAAATTGTTCAAACCTTTTCAAAATTTTCTATTTTTAATAGAACATACCATGTTTAGAATCATTATATTGCTTCATTTGATTATTTTCTCATAATCCAATGATAGAAACTTTGATTAACTTTGATTATAACTTTTAAAAAAGGATTGAATATAGTGAAAGCATGAGCTAAGTTCTAGAATATGTTTCTTTTTAATTACAATATTTTCATATTCTTGAGCATTTAGTCTTAATCATTAAGATGTAAGCATGCTTAGTTAAGGTTTATATACATATGGGGTTGCATTAATTTTTGAAAGTATATACATATTTTAGAATTTGTTTAAACATCTCTTGAGACGAAATAAGAGACCAAATTTAATTAGAGAGATGAATTAGGTCATTTGTGGATCGTTTGAACTTTTCAAGTTAACCTTTATCATTTTATCCCTAGTTACCCCTTTTGAGCCTAATGAATATATATTCCTTTTCTTTGTTTTCACCTACAAAAATTGGCAACCCTTTGTATTATTATCTTTATCTTTTTACCTTATCCTATGTGCATATAGATCAATCAAAATCTATATGAGAGCTATGATACATTGGAAAGGAAGGGTGGATATTGAAGTTGAAAGGAAAGTAATGTGAAAAATTCTGTTTTAAGCAAAAAAAAAAAAAGTTAAAAATAGCTTTTAGAAAAAGAAAAGCAGAATGTAAAAAGAGAAAAAGAATGGTAAAAACATGAAAAATAGCAAGGTATACATGTAAATCAAGATAAAGTTGTTATTTGAAAAATAAAAGAAAAAATAATTTAAGTTTGTGGGTGTACAATTTTCTTAGAAGTTCCCTTGTTAAAAGTGTAAAAGCTTAACATTACAAGTTTAATAAAGACCTATTAATATTTGGTTAAGTTGTGATTACATTAGTGGAGAGAGTATGTGAAAAAAAAAAACTTAAGAAATTTGTGCATATTTTGAGAAGATTTATTGATTTCATGTTTGCATAACTTTAATTGAATATCTTGTATTGACATGAGATAGACTATTCACACACAAAAATTTGTAATTAGAATGCAAGCTTATTCTTGAATGACTTTTGTGTTAGTTTTTAAGTTATTTTTATTATGCAATTTTTGAAGAAATTTTAAGACTAAGATTTATATGAGTCTGTGTTTGATATCAAGCATACTTGTTTTTTATTTACCTTAGTTTATTTTGCTTGAGGGCAAGCAAAAATTCAAGTTTAAGGGTTTGATAATTCTATAAAATATGACTATTTCTAGTGCTTAATTTATTTTTTTCTTAGTTCTTAGCATAATAAGAGTATTTTTACTCCTAAATTGGTTAATTTTCTATTTTGTAGGAAATCTTATAGGAAAGAAGAATGAATCTTAATGAATCTTGAAGATTCTTGATAATTTTTTTTATCAATCTTGGATGATTTTTTATGCATTATAATAAATCTCAGAATATTCTTGACATGTTAGTGGTAAATCTTGAATTTCTTGAAATTATTGGAAACTTGAAGTGATAAGTGTTCAAAATTGGTTTTGCCAAACTTAAAATAGTTGGAATTATGCAATCTTGAAGAAAAATGAAGAAAATTCATGCAACAATCAAGTTAGAAAATTTTGGCTATGATAAAGGATAGAATTGTAATTTCAAATGAATACAAGTCCATGATAGCTTATGTAGGTGCACATGCATGAGATTACTAATGGATGACATGGCATTAAGTATTTTTTTATTGATTAAGAAAGATGACATAAGGATGATATGGCATAATGAGGTGGTAATTCTGTTTATATTAGAAAAAACTAAAAGGCCATTGACTATTCCTAATTGGATTTAGATTTTCTATTCTTAGTAGGATTATATTTTTATTTCTATTTGGAGTAGGATTTGCATAAGTTGTAAAATAAGCATAGATAGTAAGGCAAAGCAAGAGTTCTACTTGAAGCAAAACTCTTAATTTTCTTCAAAAATGAAGGCCAAGTCATAGAAACATAAGGAGTTTCAAGATCATACAATTTCATGCACTTATAAAAGATTAGTGTACATCTAAGTTGAATATACATTCTGATTTTGTAAGATTTCGATTGTTGCTTTCTTTTCTCTGTTCTAGAAGTTGCTAGATGATGTTTATGATCTAGAAGACAAGATATGGTTTTAAAGTTTTCTAGTAAAGAGTTTTAATTCAAGACAACTTCAATAATCATTATGGGATTTAAAAGTTTTAATACAACTAAACTTATGAGTTGTTAAAGAAGAGTCCATTCCAACTTGAACACTCTTGGATATTTTTTTCCTATAAAAACCTTTTTTAGGTTTTAGAAAAAAAGGTGTAAGTAGTTAAGGTGATAAACCAACCTTAGCAACTTTAGTTTTTTTTTCTTGAATTCATTTTAAACTTTCTTTAGTCTTTAATTTTTTGTTCTACTTCAAATTCAGTTTATGCACACTTCTTTCAAGTTTTTAATTCAATTAAACTTTGTTTTTAGATCATTTCATTTTGGTTTCCATTAATATTCTTACAATTGGTTTTATCTTTGGTTTTTTCCTTTCTGTTTTTGAATCTTGATTAATACAAGTTGCGATTTTGCTTTATTTTCGGTTTACATTCTGTTTTTATATTATTCTTGTAATTTTTTATCTAAATCATTATAAAGCTTTCGGTTAATGTAGTTAGGGTTAGATTTAATTTATTGTTTAGGTAGCATAGATTGTATGATTAGGGTTTAATTTAGTTAGATTTGCATAAGTTCTTGCATATTAATTTCAGTTTACTTATTTTATATTTCAAAACAGTTTCTATTAGTTTATTTAGGATTGATTTATTCTTGTTTAATTGTTTTTTTATCTAATTGCATATTCGATTTAGGGTTATTGATTAGTATTGCATGTGACTAGGGTTTAATTCTAGTAATTAGGTTTTAAGTTTCTTAATTTGATTTAATGCAATTTTGTTTTGATTTATTTAGATCTTATTGCATGTTCTTAAGTTAATTTAGTTCATCACAATTTGTTTTCATGCTTTGATAGATGATTAGAGTTAGTTAAGTAAGTTAAAGTTTAATTTTATTAATTCACTTGTTGTTTAATTTAATTTGGGTTAGTTAAAGTTGGTAAGTTTAAATTTGCATGTTATTGAGTTATTTACTTAGATTATATTATGTTTTTATTTAATTGATTTATATTGCCTTCGGGTCTTGTTAAATAGTTTAGTTTTGCATGTTTAATTAGTTAATTAGTTTCTAAATGGTTCTATAAGTTATATTCACTAGTTCTTTGCATTAATTTAGTTTAAATTCATATTAGTTATTGCATGATTTAAGTTTAATTGCATAATCTAGATTCTGTTTTATATATCTTAATTGAATTCTCTAAGTACAAGCAAAGTGAGACAATTTCAATACTTGTTATCATCATATTCCAATCATCATGGGAATGATACTTTTCTTATCATTATATTACTTGTACGATTCTGTGCACTTGTAGATTCTTAATCAATTATCTATACCCATTAAATATTCACGAGGATGTGTATAAGAATATATTTCAAATACTCATTGGATATAAGTACGATGATGAGTATAATATAAAAATTCAGAGATAGAGATGGAGATAGAGATAGAGTGCTCTATTCGCCCTATACCCTACCTATTGATACCCCTAAATAACTATGCTAATTTTGATTTCGAATATTCCAAACCCCCAAGTAAAGAATTATTACAAATAATAATGAAAGTAATAGATTTAGATAGGAAGCAACATAAAATAAACCAAATTTGATACTCAAATATTCGGTTTGATACCTTGCTACTAATTCTTCCTCAGCTTCTGGTAAATCAAAAGGTAATCTCTCACATTTTGCTAGAAAAAAAATTAGAAAAACGATAAAAGCTATTGGTTGATGCCACAAATTACATCCTTAAACCCTATATTTTGATTACGCCTCAACTATATCAACTATACTTGAGCTATTAGATAATTATAGTTGAGGATAACATCACTGTTTCCATCGCTAGTCCAAAATCGTACATGAGGTTTTCAATTCATATAGCTCCTCGTGGGTCAAAAATAAATTTAAAGACTGAATCAATATTATTTTTCTTCGTATAGTTGTGGAATAGATGTAGAAAAATTGAATTGGAAGGTCCAAAATGATACCAATGGAATTTTGTTTGCTATATTATACAAAATGAAAAAAAGTGCTTCTAAATTGCTTTCGCTTGTTACTAATTTCAATTTTTATTTGTTAAGTAATAACTTACACCTTTAATAAAATACTTCTTATAGAAATATCAATAGATATTTCAACCCCTTTGTTTTTTATTACAAAAAAATTTAAATATTACATTAGCTCATAAATCATGACACAGATTATATCTCATTATATATATAAAAGAAAGAATAAAAAAAAATTCTTCTTTCTTCTTTATTCTTTCTTTTTCGTTCCTATTATTCTTTCTAATTTGAGAAAATTATGAATGGGGACTTAAAGTAAAAAATGGTAAATGATTATTTCATTATTGATAGTCATTACTTTAATTAGTGGATAGCAACATACTTTGGACCGGAATCGTGGGTAGTATTGCCTACTCATTTCTACTAATTTTAAGCCTTAATTAGTTTTCTTTTTATGTTATTCGAAAATATCTTTGTCATTTTCAATTTTCTTTGCAGTTATAAAATAATTTCTAATGAAATATTATATAAATAGGTAATAAGAAATTAATTGCAAAAGTAAAAAATAGGTAATAAAATTATGAGTAATTTCTTCTAATTGGTTAAATTAAAAAGTAATGGAATCAAGTTGAATTTTCAATCTAAAATATCTAAATGATTTATTTCATTTTATTTTATTCAAGCAATTAATTATATTCCTTAATTTAATAATAAAAAATGTAATTTGATAGTTAATAATTTGATTTGATGTGACTGAGGATATAAAATATAATTTCAATGATTTGGATACGATGATTAAATTGTTAAGTAAATATTTTATCATATTAATAAATTGACAAATTTTATGAAATTATAACTTGATGAGGTTTGAAGAAATTACAATAGTCAATTATAATTATGTCAAAAAATAAATAAAAGAGTTTTCAATTGGAAACTTAATTTTATTTGTAATAAACACAATTTCTATAATAGAATCAAATTTGAGAAATAGCTAATATTCTTTCAAATAAAAAAAGAAGAAGAAATAACCAATGTTAAATAGTAAACATAATATTACAATAATTTCCCTATAATTTGAGAAATAATGTATAATATTATATTACAATATATATAAAAACTTAATGAAGTTTATTTATGTGAACGGCTAGGTGGATGACGTCTCTTTCAACATTTAGAAAAGTTTTTTAAATTTCTCTTTATAATTACATATAAAACATTTCCTAATTTAAAACTATTTATAAAAAAATATATATTTAAAAATTATTTAATTATCCAAAAATTTAAAATTTAATTAAAAAACCAATTCAATTATTTTTAAATTACTAGCAACAAATCTAATTTAAATATATTATTTTTTAAAAATGCATTGTCAAATAATCTAAATATATATCTTTTTCAATTTAAAATTTTAAATATAATGATATATTAGCTTTTAAAATAAGTTTTCTAATAATATAAATATATATATCATTCTCAAATACAGTGATATTATAAAATAGATTTTTTAATAATTTAAATATATATCATTTTAAACTTGAAATTTTAAAAATAACTATTATTTTTAGAGATTTCATAATAGTTCTATATTATTTGGTTATTTTTAAATTTAAAAGACTAAATATTACATATATTAGAAGATAACTTATTCTTTAATGATTCTCTTGATGTTAATTTTATTATTTTGTTTTTTTAATGTTTATGCTTGAAAAGAAATGTTTTTTTAACATGTGATATATATATAACATTTTTATTATATTTTTATAACTTTTTGATATATGAGATGCACAATTTTTTACTATATATTTTATAATATGTGCATTCACATGTTAAAAGTTAAAATTAATACTTTTTTTTTTAATTTTTATGAAAACTTTTAATATTTTGTTTGTGTCAAAGTGTATGTTTGGATCTTATAGAAATTCTTTGACAATTCATGGATGTTAGATTTAAAAAAATTGTATAGGCTTACTTTTAATTGTTTATTTTGTTGCATTTTTCTTTTATTTGTTTTTTTTTAATTATAAATAAAGGCAAATGACTAAATACTGTACTAATTCTAACATAATTGTTTAATGTAAAAGTAAAATCATGTTTATTTATGTGAAATTAAATTTTATAATTTAATTCTTTTATAGCATTATTGGTTTTTTTTTTTTTTTTGGAAGCAAAGTTTAAATAGTAAAAGCAAAAAATAATTTTTAAAATAATTGTTTAAAATTTAATACTATTACTTAAAATTTAAAACTATTTCATTTTATCTTTTATAATAACACAATTTTTCATTAAATGTAAACTTTAAAACAAGTACAAAAATTAATTTAACAAATTTTATAGATGTTAAAAATTAATATAATCTTAAAACTTATGCAAAAAATATACATGCAAGTAAGCTATCATGCATTTTATTTAAACATTTAAAATCATTGCTTTTTTGAAATAAATAAAACTTATCTTAAAATTATATAAACTCCCATTTAGATTGGAAAAAAAAGGATAAATACAAATAGTTTTCTTCACAATATACATATTTTGAATGAGGTAAAAGTAATTCTTAGAGAAAGAACATAAACAAGCAAAAGACATTTCATACGTTTTTCACCATATCTAACCTAATTACCAAGAAAAAATTGTTCATTTTTACAATTTTGACGTTGATAAATCCACGGATCTAGAAATTCATTTCAGACACTTAAATATTTTTAAATTGTTTCTTTTTAGGAACCAAAAAGATTTATGCAAAAATAATAGATGCTAAGAAGAACAAAAAGCCTTTGATACGTGGTGGATCTTGAAGTACTCTTTGTACATCCCCCTGAGCAAATCCACCTACATTAGGATTATGTGTTAATGGTTGATCAAGTTTGATAGATTCACCCTTTGAAACAAGAAGTTCTGGTCTTAGGGGGATAATATCACCCACTTGATGTCCATCAAATGCGTCCATTATGTTTATTTTGAATCCCATTTTTTCTTTTCGTATGATTTTGCTTATTGTACCTGTTATCATAACATTATAAACTGTTATTGTTACTTTTGTTCTCTTTAGGATAAATCTGACCCCTTTTACTATTTTTGCCTACCTATATGGTATATTTTAAGAAATGAACAACCTTATTACTAGTAGGCTTTGTGGAAAGAATAAGAAAGGTGATTTTACTATATTTTTGACCAGGAGTAGGACCTGTCACAAGAATATTTTTTTAAGTGGGGTGGTAGTTTTGAAAAGACAAATTACTTATCTTTTCTCTCATTTCGGGTTAAAAATGAGCAAGTGGGGCTAACCCAAACCCTTTTGGTAAAATAAGAACAACTCCCACATTTAAAGCCCATTTCTTACCATTAGAAAAAACTTGTTTTAGTTGCATATCATAAGGAATTCTAACAATTGTTTTAAATATAATATCAGAAAGTATTGTTTATGGGACTTCAATATCCATGGGTTTGTTAGCTAAATGGTAATTGGCAAATAAAATATGCCCAGTTGTTTCTCATGGATTTTCGTACCCTTATTGTGCAAAAATGGGATATGCATTCGAAATGGATGCCTCGATTATTATATAGATCATGAGTGATATGAAAATGAATCGAGTAATCTTTTCATTTGTCCAAGAAATAGTATTTCTAGTTTGTATGGTCCAATCATTAATCCCAAAAATTTCTACAATAAAATTAGGTAGGTCACTAGTATAGTTCCCTATCCATGATTTTACTATTTACTTTTACTGAAAAAAATTTATTGAAATAGAGGAAGAGTTGTATTCCTCTAATGGGTAGAAAGAATAAAACAAGTATAACTTTGCATTATTTGCTTATATATAAAGTAAAAAAGATTTTAATTGAATCGGTGAATCATTTTTCAGTTAGTCAATGAATGATAAATAACTATAAGTGATGGAGATACATGATTTAAATAACGAAATATCGAATATTTAAAAATTGTATCTATAATGACTGGAATGGTACAAGTAAGAACTAATATAATTTGATCATTATGAGCAAATCTAAAATCTTTGTAAATATAGCCAATCATTAGTTCCCAACTGTGGTGCAAATGGAAATTGACATAGAAATCAGTTAATAAAAGAATAGAAAAAGCTTTTATTGTGTCATTTCAAGAGTTAAGAATAACAAGTTCTTCATTACCTAAAATAGAATAACCACAAAGAATAACAAGACATATTAGATTTGTCGAAAAGTGCAAAATCATATGGATACAATCCTCATTATGTATCTTGATCAACTGGATCATTTCTTTGTAGATTCCTATACGAAGTTTTTGTGGATGTGTTTTTTAGTATTCTTTTATTATTTCATCCAATAGGTGGAGTTTCTCTACTTTTATGAATTGTTCTAGAATACTCTTTTCTTGAATATTATTAAAAAAACTTGGTGGTTAAACTCTATTGCAGAGATGATACTGTAGGGGCAATCCTGTAAAACAATAGATTGATGCTAGGATGATAAAAAGCTTAACACCTCTCATTCTTATTACTTTTTCAATATGAAAAAGGTCAAAAAAAATGAAAAATGAAAAGGTCATCTTATTCAAAACCCCAATTATGAAATCCCCTTTCTCTCACTTTACACCTTAGGATGCATTTTTTTTGTAGAGAGAAAAATGCTTCCACATCTTCTTAACTCGAAATGGTTGGAGAGAGGAAATGAAATCTTATAAAATTTGTAAGTAATAGTATAGAAAAATAGCTTGTACATTAATTTAATTTGGATAATAATAGAAAAATATTTTCAATTATAGTAAAAAGTCTTGGGTTCATTTTCATTATTACCTTAGGCATAAATAAGACAACTAAAATTTTATTTGGAAAAGTAACTAAAACATGAAATTAATTTATTTTCTTGATTATGAATTGAATTTAGCTTTAAAATTTGTAACTTGTATTAATTATTATACATTGTCATCAAGTCTATGAAAAATATAAAAACTAATTAAATTAAAAATGCTTAAGGAAACAAATACTATTTATTGTTTGAAATAACTTTTTAAATTAAAATTAAATCAAATCAAATCAAAACAATTTCACTTAAAAGATGATGATTTTTCAAGATTTTTCAAATTTCAATAAGTTTGACTATGTATATAAAAAAAAAAAAACTCCCTTTTTGCATATTTATATTAGATATATTAAAAAGATAATTCTAAGAGCCAAAATTGCAAAATTTATGGTGAGCGAAACTAAAAAATCTAAGTATACTCCTATTTTTAGGTAATAATTTTTTAAAATGTGTTTTTATAATGATTAATTAATTGAAAGAAACTTAAACTAATTATTTTCTTATGTGCTAGAAAATAAATCTTTCATTTAATATAATATTGTTAGCACGACAATATATAAAATTAAAATTTGATCTTTTAATAATAATCTCGAGATGAAAAAAAAGATAGGCAATTCGTTTTTTTAGAACTACTGCCTTACCCGAAAAATATTCTTGTGATAAGTTCTGTTTGTCAAAAATATAGTGAAATCACCTTTTTTATTCTTGCCCTAGACCCTGCTAGAAATAAGATATTCATTTTTTAAAATATTCCATACATGTAGACAGATTTAAAAGAATGGGTAAGATTTATCTCGACAAAAATAAAAGTAATAATACAGTTTATAATGTTACGACAACATGTATAGTAAGCAAAATCATATGAAAAGAAAAAAGGGGTACGAAATAACCATAATGGATGCATTGGATGGACATCAAGTGGTTGATATTATCCCCTCAGGATCATAACTTCTTATTTCAGAAGGTGAATCTATCAAACTTGATCAACAGTTAACAAGTAATCCTAATGTGGGTCGATTTGGTCAAGGGGATGCAGAAATAATACTTAAAAATTCACTACGTGTCCAAGGCCTTTTCTATGATTGAATAGGTTTATTAAGGCTTAGGATTAATAAAATTATGATTTGGACCTTAAAAAGGTTAAAATTACAAAAATGTTTATAGTTTGACCTTTTTAAGTTGACTTTTCATGAAAAACTCCATGTCTAAACATTATTTTATGAGTTTTGATGTATTAAAAATCTTGATTGCACCTCAAAAGGGGTGAAATTACAAAAAAACTTTATAGAAGTATTTTCGTAATTTAACATTTTAGGATTAGTTTTTCACGAAAAGCTCCAAATCATAATAAAATATTATTTGATGAAATTTGGTGCATTAAAATCATGGAAATAAATATTGGATAATAGGATTTTAGAAAAATCATGAAAAAAATCTTAAAAAACACTAATAAAGGTAAAATTGTCTTTTCTTATTGGAATAGCTACATTAACAGCTAAGTTGTGTGCTGTATTTTTTTAGATCCATTAGATTTCAAGGAACAATAATCCTATTTACTTATATTGCAAGCTTTGAGCACTAAGTTTTTAGAAAATGATAAAATAATAACAACCATTATATGCATCTTGATCCAATAATTAAGGGGTATTTTGGCTTTTTAAATAGAAAAATATAGAGTTATGTCTTGGAATCTCTTTTATTTTTCCAGCCACCAAATATCCACCATTAGAGAAGCTCTTGAAGAGAAAAATTCCTTGTAAAAAAAACCTCAATTTCAGTGTATTTCTCATCTTTTTCATTCATTTTCATTTTTATTTCTTGTAGTTCCTTTTACCTTGCTAGATTTCTTTTGTAAGTTCATCTTTGATCTATCTTTCTCATTCTACCCATTCTATGGTAGTATTTGAAGAAAGAAAAGATCATAAAAATAACAAAGTGCCATGAAAAGGGAGGTATGGCCATAGGTTCTCTTATGTTGGCTAAACCTTTCTCTATTTTTTTTTAAAATATTTTTTATGCTTTAATATAGATATATATATATATATATATGTGTGTGTGTGTGTGTGTAAACTTTTTTTTTTATTTATATTTCATACACTATCCAGAAAAAAAATTTGTATTTAATTTAGGGGTACCTTTCTTTTTTATATTTCCATTTAAATTTATAAGATAGATTAAGATATGTTATGGCATATAAATTGAATTGATGAAATAAAAAAAAGTTAAAAAAAAAGGTATTTCCTTTTTTATCTCAGGCTTTTTTTTTCGTCCCACATTTATAATTTATACATCTCCATTTATACATAAAAAAAATGTAAAAAAACCATTTTATCTACCTAATAAAAAACAAACTTGAATTTTTTTCTATTAATTGGTAATTGATCAAGCTAGAAGAAAAAGTATGCTCAGTTTTCATTTTCAATCAAATTCGAATAAGGCTCATAGTTAATTTATTAAAGAATACATAATTTGAAAAAAAAAATATTTTTTTCCATTAGTAACTCCTAGATATCATTTGATTACTTTTAACTTCGAAATTTGAATAATTTTGAAATATTTGAGCAAGAATAAAAGATTAAGAATAAAAAATTTCAATTAACTTTGTAATATTTTGATAGTATAATTACTCCATTTCCATCAAAAAAGATAAGAGCTGGTGAGTCAAAAATGATTAATTAAGAAAGAATAAAAAAATTTTTATGAAGCATACATATCAATATTCATGGATCAAACCTTTTGTCCCACTTTCAATTTCTCTTTTAATAGGAATGGGACTCTTACTTTTTCTAACACAATAAAAAATCTTCATCATATGTGAAGTTTTTTTTTAATATTTTATTGTTAAAGTATAGTTATAATTTTTTTTGATTGATTTGTCTAGTCAACAAATAAATAAAAGTTCTATCTATTAACATGGATGGTCTTGGACGATTAATAATGATTTTTTTTATGAGTTTGACTACTTTATTGATTCATTTATGAATATTAATTATTACTATTAGAATTATTATTTTTATTTATAGTGACAATTATATATCTCGTGATCAAAGATATTTAAGATTTTTTACTTGTTTGAGTTTATTTTATATTTCAATATTGGATTTAGTTACTAATTTGAATTTGATACAAATTTATAATTTTTGAAAATTGATTAAAATGTATTTTTATTTATTAATAAGGTTTTGATTTACTCGAATTACTGTGACAAATGTTTTTTTGCTAATTTTGGAATGAAAAACTAAAGATGATAAATTGATCCAAAATCATCGGGTTTTAATCTGACTCGATCATTTAAGGTTTGATTTAAAAAAAATATATATCAGAATGGATCGAATCAATTTTACTTTTTTAAATGTCGAATTCAGATCGAGATTAAAATTTATATAAATTCGGCTTGACCCTACTCAAGATATTTATCAAAATACACTTATATATATAATTTTTTTTAGGCAACTCTTTTTTTTTTGTTTTTGGGCCGCTTTATCTAACTCTCTGGATCTCTTTCTTTTCGGCCTTCTTGTCTAACTCTCCTGCATCTGGGATTCTGCTACTGATAAAGCTGGGAGACAGTGCTGCTTTTGATTTTAACTGTCTTGGCACCTCCAGCCTCTGTAGTATCTTTGTAGTATTTCTATCTAGTTGCCTGCTGTTGTCTGGTAGGGATAGAAGTAGAACTAATTGATCTGACTTGGGTTTGGGTGTACAAGTGGGAGAATATTTCACGGGAATTTCACTGACAACCAGTCGCTTCCATTCTTCAGCAATAGAAGCTGTGGTTTTGTCTTCTCCAGCTGTTTGAATCCCTGTTTGGGCGAGTGGAGTTTAGGTTTTTTATTTTGGTCGTTAATAAGAATTTTTCTTCAGTCATTCATGTCTTTCGCAATCGCCAATGTTCTTTCTTTAATCTCGCCTTTCTTTTGTCCCATCTAGATCGATTCATAACATCTCCGGATCATAAAGAGATGCTGCTATTTTATTATACGATTCACTGTAATCAGATATTTTGAACATGCTCCAGGACCAGACTGATTTTTGAATCTGCTTGACGTGGAATATGAGTCGGGTCGGGTTGAATTCGGATAAATAATATTCTCAACGGAGTGGGGTCGGGTTTTATCATTAAAACCTCCGAACGGAATCAGGTATGAAGTAAAAGTATTAAAGCTTCGGGTCAAAAACGAAGAAAGCAAAAATCCGACCGTCCCGCCCCGACGCCAGGTCTATGAAAAACTGAAAAATTAAAAGATTTTGGGGAGAAATAAAGATTCTGTTGTCGTCCTTGCTAGGCGTGACATTTAGGGAAGTTTACGACAGTGACGCTACGTTGCCTTACTTTCCGCGTTAAATGTGCTCAAATTTAACGAGTTTTTTCCTCTCTTTTATATTCGTATGGTTCCGGATTGTGATAGAAAAGACGAGATCAACGAGGGATGGAAGACAAATCATTTCCAATGATCCGTGGAGCTCGCCCAAACAGCTATGCCAAGAATTCCAATCCCCAGGTACGTGCTTTGATTTTCTTGTTTTCAAGCTAATTTATGGTTTTTGAACAATATGTTCTCCTTATTCTATACATTCTTTATTGAGTAAGGAAGCCTAAAGTCTGAAGCAAATTATTTATCATTTCACAAACTTATCCTTATTAAGTATATCTTTTTGTTTTGAAAGTTATGGTTTCTTTGTCCTTAATTTTTATTAAAGTTTTATTTTTTAATTAGCTTAAAGCAAAAGTATGATTTGACAATTTAGACATTTATAATCACAATTTGTTTAATTAGTATATAATTAATATTTAAATTTTTATAATTTTTTTTGGTTGAGCTGGCAAGTAAGAAATTATAATATTAAATGAGTTACTTTTGCAACATAGCTTATGTGTTACTCCATGCATTTTCTTTTTGTTTTTCTATATTTAAAAAAAATTTCTTTTCAAATGTAGAAAGCAGCGACAGATCGTGCCAAAGCAGAATGATTGTGATGATTATTGGACTTGATAAAAAATGCTCAATGGGATGAATGTTGGAAGTGCATATCATTTATAATGATTGTGATAGATTAAATTATATAATAGATTTTTGTATTTTAATTAAATGATTGAATTAATTTTTCTATTTTAATGTATTTAAATTAGATTTTTATATTTTAATTAATTATTGAATTTAGTCAAATTGTTAATAATTTAAATTTTTTTTTGTTAAAATTGATAATGTAGTATTTTAACTTTTTTGACGTGATATTTTTTTATGTGCTCGTTAATTTTGTTGACATATAAAGCTCATATGATTAAAAATGATGACGTGATAAAATTTTGACACACTATCATTATTTTTTTTCATCACTTTTTTTAAATTATACGACACGTCCTTGTTCTTTGGTGAAATAATAAATTAATTTTTTTATTTTAATGTGTGTTTAAATTTGATTCTTATACATCAACTAATTATCAAATTTAAAATTTAATCTAAAATAATATATAAAAAAATAAATTATTAAGTTGATTGTGACTTTTTTTTTTCGTATTTAGATAATTTTTTTTTTATATTTGAATTATTAATTAGATTTAATTTGACAAATTGAATTAATCTCAAACTAGATTATAAGCTCAATATAAACTTAATTATATATTTTCTCTACTTTTCTTTTATTTATTTACTTTAGAAGATGATACAAAACAGTGGTGTTGATGATTGAATTTTTAGATATTGACAATATTTTGGGTTTTAAGTATAAATTTTTTCTATTATCTATGAATTTTTCAATCATTGATTTTTAAAAATATCATTGAAATATGAGTTCGTTGAATGAAGATTGTAAAAAAAAAACAAGAGGAAACTAAGGATAAAAGAGAGGAGAAAATAAGAAAATTAAAAAAATAATTTTTGTATTTATAACAGGTTAAAACAACGCCGTTTTAGAATAAGAGTTTGATGTAACCATGTGTTCATCTATGAACAAATTATCTTACAACTCAACTTAATTGCAATTTTGCATTGAATTTTTTTTTTGTTTTATATTACTTATTTTATGTCAAATTTTAAATTCAATAATTAATTGTCGTATAAAGATTAAATTTAAATAAAAGGATTAATTCTATTATTTAATTAAAGTACCAAGACGAGTTGTAAATAATTGAAAAAAGTTGATATGAAAAATACTAACGTGATAAAAAATTTTTGCCACATCATCATTTTATCGCATGAACTTGATACATCAATAAAATCATTGACCACATAAGCAAAAATGCCATGTTAGAAAAGACAAAATGTTATGACATTAATTTTAATAAAAAAAATTTGAACAGTTAACAAATTAACTAAATATGAGGATTTATTAAAGCATAGAGATTCAATTTGAACACATCAAGATAGAGGGATTAATTTCATCATTTGACTAAAGTACAAAGATCTATTATATAATTTGACCATTGTAATACAATAGCTTAACCAATTACAATTCAAAATTCTGTGGAAACTATCAAAATGTTATATGAAATCCACACTTATAATTGACAAATCCTTACATAATTGCTTATCATAATTAAATAATTATAATATTACAGTAAAAAAAAAAATTAGTGAAATGCTCCCATATTGAGCAATAATAAATATAAAGGTAAATAATCGATTAATGTAAGATTCATTATCTTATATGGTTCTCATTATTTTTGACATGTATTAACTCATGAAATCTTTGCTAAGGGTGGATGAATATTTGAAAAAGTGTTACAAATTCCATTTATAGAGTTAATGACTTGGTGGTCAAGGACTAATATGATTAGAATCATAGAGTAGATACTAAGACAAGATTTATGTCTAATCAAGATATTAGATGATAAAAGGATTAAATTATATTAAAAAACAGTGCCCTTTTTTATCAAACCACTTAATAATAGTATCAGTCTTGATTTATAAATATAAATTTATTAATTAAAGAATAATTTGAGTACAAAAGAGTTTGATTCATCTAATCCTAATTGATTAAAAATTAAAAATTAAAAATTTATATTATTGACAATATTGTAAATATCTAATGAATCACATACATTGAAACCAGATACAAAATTAAAATAAAAAAATAAACTTAATTGCAAAAATAAATTTGAAATTTGGAAATCTTAATTGAAATATTCAATAATTTAATGTGAAAAAAAAAGTAGCTATCATTAACCGACCACAAAACAAAAACAAAAATAAAATCTGTTGGAACAAGTTCAAAGCGCATTTTACAGCATGTCTGAATTTCGTTCAACAGAGAAGACTATTTGCCGAACTGAGAATTGTAGTAGAAAAAATTGTAGGTGATATGCTCTCACCAAAAATGCCAAATTCCACCAGAAACTCTACATTTACTTTTTTTTTTGTTCTCATTGAGCTCACGTGGTTTGACTAGAAACAAATGAAGAAAAAAATATATATTTAAAGAAACAAATGACATGGAGAAAACCAATATGTTGAGCTTTCTGAATTACCTTCTACATCCGTTTTAAATTTTCTTTGATTTCCCACACTCGCCAAACAATGAAAAACTTCCAGTTGTGCATGATCTAACAGGCGTTCCCTTGACCTGTTAAAAGAAAAGGTCATGTTGCATGCATTGTCTTTAAACATATTTCCAGTTACCTTTACATGTTGGGAGAGAGAGAGGAAGGGGTTCTAGCTACACCCTACCTTTGGCCTCCTGTGAGGCTTTGAGTTATTCCAACAGAAAAGCCCACTGCATCCTCCAGTTCCTGATCCTGATTCATATCCACTAAAGAAAAACCACAAATGAGCATGAAGCATTAACAGCCAACAGACAATCTGTTGTTAAAGTATAGAATACACAGCAAATGTCTTTGAACCAATAATTTGTATTTGAAGAGAAGAATTGCTAAACGGTGAACATAATAGGCAAAACCAGTTATGAGATCAGTCAAACTCACAGGTTTTCTTTGCTTAAACTGCTATTGTGCAGCAAGCTGGGAGACATAGGATAACGATCAGCCCTTCTGCCTATCTGGTCCTTCCGAATTGCTTGTCCCTCACTTGTTTTCAAAATTTTAAGCTCATGGTTGAGTTCATCCTGCCATTGCTGAGAGGAGAATCCTGATGAATTCATTGACCCCAAATTACTTTGATGATAGACCTCTTGAGGCAGAACCTGATTCTTTTCAGGCTTCAATCGACTCAATGATTCAGGAGTGCCTTTCTCTCCAGCTTGCAACCAGGCAGTTTCTAACATTTGCTCACGAATAATTGATTCAATTCTCTGCATTGGAACCTCTTGCCTACTCTCCTTTGAGCTGCCAATGTCAGCATTGTCTTCAGCTAGTAACTCAGGGGTTCTCGAAACAGATTGTGCAGGGCAATTAGAATAATCTTGTACTCCTCTCAGTTTACCTTCCAAATCACTTAAACTTCCCTTGGATGCTTTTAGTGACTCCTGATGTGAGTCTAAACTAGAAAAACCATCCAGTACATTTTTAGAAATGGCCTTTCTTTCCTTCTCAATTTCAACAGCAGTTTCGGCCTGCTGCAGACTTTCTGGCATCTCAGCTGGATTTGCATGGTTTATAGAAACCTCACCATCTGTCAAGAGAATTATTCGAACTTCTACATTACGTCTCATCACTATTTCAATAGAGTTTGTAATACTGCTCAAAAACCTTTCAGCCCTACACTTGATATCTCCATCCCCAAATGCAAGATAGGCAATTAAAACACCTGCTAGCAGAAAAACTAAAAGTAAGAAATAAAGAGAAAAATATAAATGCTCTACTTAAAACTAAGCTTCTCCATGAAATAGAAATATGCAGCATGTGCAGATCATTAACTAGTTTGTAAGCAGTATAGATGGAATCCAACATTAAAAGATGAAAAAGGACAGGTGGAAGTATACATGGAATAAGCAGACTATCTAAGTTGAAACTTTACATCCATTCTACCTTCAGATCTTGTTCCCGTTCCTAGGAAACTTCAAAGAATAGACACCAAAGGATGTTTTTCCAGAAGGAAACACAGGCACACGAGCGCACGCACACACACACACACACACACTCTAGAGAAAAGGTACAACTCATGTCAAAGTACATGAAGCTTTGTGCTTAGAAACATGGCAACATTGGCATAAAACAGTACATAGCAAATGCAACATCAAGTATGGATCACCAGTTAATCCCTCTGAGTTGGATTATAATGTCATTGTAGAGAACGCTTAAGAGAATTTATGGATGGTATATCAAATAGAAATTTTTACCCATAAAGCACAGCAACTTCAGTGGGGCAGCAATAATGCTTGGAATATTGGACCCAAGACACCATTTAATTCTATTATAAGTGTACAAAAAATTCATAAATAAAATTCTTAAACTTTTGAGGCATATCCAATGTTTGTTCACATTTAGGATATATTTTCTAATTTTGAAATGTAGATTTATAATGACATAACATAAGTCACAGCATCACTAAAATCTATTTACTCACATTTTAACATAAGATCACAAGTTCCATAAAAGTTATCAACAGCATAAAAATATACATGTGAGATCAGTCAGTCATGAATTTTCAACTTGAAGGTTTAAGAGGCAAGGTTGATCATCTGTCCGAATAACAAAAGTTAGCATAGAGTTAAGAAGCAGCTGAAGAATATCTCTCTCAGAAAAAATTGCCATTAACATATTATGCATCATAGACCTTTATGTTCTATCTCACAAATATATTTCTCACAAGCTGACTACAACAAGATTGGTAAGGCAAATTTGATGTGAATTTTATCAAGAAAAGTCATATCTCGTCCAACTTGCAAAATTATACAAAAATAGTTTAAAGTTAATGGGCTCACCTTCGTCTTCAGAAAGAGACAAAAGCTTCCCATTAGCATGTAGCAGCTGTCTCAACGTCTTTGAGTGGCACTTGTCAATACACTTTGCCCAGATGTCATCTAATTTTTCTGAATTTTGGCAGGCAAGTATCATATTTCCACCCAAATTATTGTCACATGCAGCAGGTAAGGCACCACTATTCATAATTCGACCATATGAAGGTTTTGAATTGGAACCATAACCATCAATCCTTGGCACTAATTCTACCTGATGATTGGAATTCCCATTCACAGATTTGTGTAAGGATGCAGGAGAAGTTGATTTCCAAGGCACATACAGAGTCCCTGACTTTTCCTTGTAAGCTATAGCTTCCCTTGAAGTACTTGATGGGTCATCCTTCGTTGTCTTTGAGCTCTGCCTCCAGCCCCTGCCTGACTGAGTGAGATCTGAAGAAGGCAATGAACCAAGCTGCAGCAGAGTAGCTGTAAACCATGTCGAGCGGTCACTTGAAACCCTTAGTTGTTTCTCAGCTTCTGAAAGAAGCTTTAAAGCATCCTTTAATCTCTCCAGTTCTGCTCCAGTCACTGCAGTGGACACCAAAGACCCATAAGGATATAATTCAAAATAATCATTATAACATAAGGAAAAAAATAAATATGTAAAAGGCACAGCAAAAAATTAGGCACCTAGAAGAAAATGCAATAGGAAGTATTATCTGCTTTTTTTTTTTTGGTACAAGAGTATCATCTCTCTTCCATCTTCACAACCATTGAATATTTATCCAGGAAGTATATACAGCTATGGAAAAAAGAAATCAATGCAAGAAACTAATATTTGGTGCATATCCATTCTAAAGAGCAGCAAATACACATTCAACATATTTCCATAAAGCACAGACATCTATATGGGTCATATTGCACCAGCATATTCCATCCCTATTTGGGACCGTACTCCATTTTATAGATCAATGGCAGATAATTTTTTAAAAAATTCATTGCTTGGTTTAAAGCATTAGTTAACTAATAATAACTAACATAGCTAGAAGTGATAGAAAAAAAAATTAAAACAACACATTATTATAAGTTAACAGGTGATTTAGTTAATGGACAAAAGGCTCAACTTGAAGCAACCAAATTCAAATGTTACAATTAGACTGGATTGAGAACAGAATTGATTTTGATTGGCATGAAAGAATTAAAGAGTTGGCGATTTCTTTGTTTGGATGTGAACAGAGAAATGAAGAGAAACTAAATTACATAGGGTCATCTAAGTTTCTGTGGAAGTAAAACATTTGAAAAGAAATGGAATCACTCTAAAGCAATAGAAACTAAATCACATGAGGTCTAGTTCCAAGTTTTGGAAGTAAGATTTTGGTCTAAAGCTAAAAAAGATATCTTGTCTGGGAAAGGCACAGAAACCTTACCCTATCTTGTAACATGTGGGACTCTCACATCAAGCTTCCACAAAGGCCATGCCTTATCTCTCTATGCAAGGATTTGAATTCCATACCTCAAGGTGGAACACTAGGCTTTGATAACAATAGAGCTGAAAGAGAAATCCTATATAGTAAAGGCAAAGAACACCTTATCTTTTATTCTCACCTCTCACCCTATCCCCTAGCATATGGGGGCTCTTCTATCATGCTTACACAAAGAGCACACCTTATCTTTTAGTGCAGGAATTTGAACTTGATATCTTGGTAGTTTCTAATGCTACTTGAGTGGAAAGGGGTGTCTTGGTTAAAATACAAAGTACAAAAAATTTTGAACAAAGCTTTGGCAGGCCTTGTACATTCTCTTCTGTTCTTACCATCATCTTTCAAACAGTGTCTACTTTGGTCCTTTCCTTTCAATTTCTTCCCCTCCCAACACTTGTACTACAAAAGAATGGATGCTGCTTACATACAAAACCAGGAAATGATGGAGCATATCATGCAATGATATATTCCCTAAACTAACTAGGCTAGGTATGGAACTAGATAGAGATTCACCTCTTTTGCCATTTAGTAGCCTATCAAATAACTTGAGCAAAAAAATCTACCCCAACCAAATTGAGAAATACATACCAATGAATGAAGTGGTATGTACATTCTTATAGCTGCATGCAAGCATGGGTCACTCATGTTTCGAAGGACAGATTTTAATTGTTATGAAGTGGTTTAAAAAGTGACGAGTCTGAATATGTCAAGCATATCTTTTTCAGAATTCATAAATGCATACGTTAATTTCTATATTCTATTCAAACAAATAAATTTTGCGAATGTCAATTATCTTTCCAAGTTGAAAAAATCAACTTAGAGCTTCTATAAAAAATTTTAATGTGAACCAAGGAGTACTATACCCAAACATCAAATCTTATATGAGGGTTTGCTTCAAACCCAAAACAACAAACTGTCAGAAAGAAGCCTTTTTCTTTATTACAGATTAGTTTCAGCAAATAACATTAAAATTACTTTAAGTTAAACTAGAGGAGTCTTAGCTTCTTATAAACATATGTCATATCTGAAAGTTTAATCTTTTTAGTTGGATTGAAAATTCATTGAGATGCTTTGTCTTAATGTAAAGGCAGTATCAACCATCCTTGACTTGGGGAAAAAATGATGCTTGTCATGGGCAGATTCATATTTGGAACTTACAGTTTAAAGTGATAAAAAGATAATTAGGTTTTAGCAAAGTTCTTAAATTCACAACTCCAACAAACTAAGATTATTATAAGGCAAAACCATACTTCTAAATATTTATTGATGGTGAGATTATTAAAAGGCCTTTGGATACCATAAAGAAGTAAAATCCTATCTGGTTCAATTATTTAGGTTTATTTTGTTCTGAACAACTTCACTTCTTTTTTTATTTAAATGATTTTTTTTTTGTTGTAAGTGTTGAGCTGACCAACTTCACTTCAACATGTTATGTTTCTGCCAATTTTTACTCAAAACCACAACTAGACTTATTTTCAACTTGTGACATGACTTTTTCTTGTTTCCTTTTTTTTTTTTTTTCCTTTTTTATTATTGTAATCTCCACAAAGATTTTCCTGTTCATCATATGCTGACTTAAGTGCATGAAACTAATTATATTAGAATTAGAATATGGATATGCTATTTTTATATCAAAGCTTTCTCTGCTATGGACAAACAAGAACAAAGTAATAGGATGATACTCACAAGCTCGTCCACCAAAAAATGAGTGGTTGTTCTTAGAATCAACAATATTGTATGTTCCAGTAATGATATCCATAATAAGGCTGGCCAGTTGGGACATCAAAACCATTGGATCAACCCCAGAGTCCATCAACTCTCTTGCTCTTTTCACTGTTTCCGCTGTGTCAGATGACATTGCTAATTCCAAAAGTTCCAGTAATTTCTCATCTGAAACAACCCCTACCTGCAGAATGAAAGCAAGTGATACAAATAAATTCAAACTGTTCATATGTAGTAACATTACTATATTGCAAATTTTGAAAAATAAAGTAGTCCTCCTCCTTATTGCTGGGACATGCTGAACTTACTATATTCCAATATTTTATTCTATTAACCATAATTTTATAATATTCATGAAGTGACCAATTAAAACCTGAAAATGAAGTAGACATGCTAAGGAAGCATTTTCAAATATACTCACAAGTTCATTTACAAGAGAAGTAGTGATTCTCTTGCCCAACAAACTTAGCTGGTCTAGCATTGTTTCTGCATCTCTAAGCGAGCCATCTGCATTCAATGCGATTAAATCCAGTGCATCTGATTCGACCTCAAGATTCTCAACAGTAGAGATCTTCCTCAACCTGGCCATGATATCACCATCTTTTATTTTGTTGAAGAGATACTTCTGACATCGTGATTGCACAGTACGTGGCACATTGTCAAGATCAGTTGTTATGAATATGAATACAACACGTGGTGGAGGATCTTCGAGGAATTTTAGCAATGCCAGCCATATCTTAGAGGGCAACAGATGACAATCATCAATAACAAAAACTTTGTATCGTGATGAGCTTGATGGGAGTCCTGTTGACAGGCTTCGCAAAAGGTACCTAACTGTATCAATTCCTTTTTTATTGGTGCTATCAACAACCCAAATCTCCCTGCTTTTCTGAGAAAGGAACTCATTGCATTCTGTACAGTACCCACAAGGTTTAGCATCTTCAGTACTCAGACAATTCAAAGCGGCAGCAAAAATTCTGGCTGTTGATGTTTTTCCAGTCCCGCGGGGACCTTGGAAAAGATAGAAAGGGGCAATCCTTCCCCTTGAAATAGCATTCATAAGGGATTGTACCACAATATTCTGCCCAATCAATTCATCAAAGAACATTGGTTTGTATTTATGGCTTAAGCTCTTAATATTTTCTGGTGTACCCTCCTCCTCTCCTTCTCCAGTAAGAGCTACAATCTCCAACCCATCTTGACTCCTACAGCTTGACGACCACCTCCTTCCATCCAATCTACTCAGGGCCTCCAAATCAAGCTCTCCAAAGTTTGTAGAGAGCTCATCATCACTAAACCTGGTTCCAATGGATGACCGTCCTCTTCCATCACCACTATTGCTAAGCAATGGGAGAAGACCTTGAGCACTTCTTAAAGCAATTCTCCGCTTATTGGAAAGCGATGATGATTGTCTATATCTATGGTACACTGACTGACTTCCGCAGAGAATGCTACTTCCTTTCCTCCTTAAAGTATCAGAGAGGGAAGGAGAGTAACAACTTCCACAAACCCCTCTATGTTTTGGGGTCCTCCTAGTCCAATAGCAAGGAATCCCACATCCTTGCCGACCTGGCAAATCCAAAGGGTCATCCACCTCGTCATCCCCATCATTCAATGAAGTTGTGGTTGCATCCCATGAACCAACAGTGCTTGGGTTATGGTTAAAATACTTATTATAAGAACTAGTTGACAAAGCTGGGGTGCTATAAGAATAAGAAGAGTCTTCCTTTCTACCAGTTTTCAACAATCTAGAGGATGAATGTGACCAATTCTTGTGCTTGAGTTTGAGAAGCAGTGGGGATGCCCCTTTAATCTTGCGAAAATCCTCTGAATTACTATAATCTTCAGTATCATCAGATTGTTCAACAGAATCATCCCTTCCTAAACCTAAGGCCAATGCAGGATGAGCTTTGAGCAATTTTCTTGAATTCACAGAATTTCTATTAACACCACTCTTTTTTTGTTCATATCTAGAAAAAGCATCGAAATGGGCACTATTTTTCTTACTCTTTTTGTTGGGCCCCAACGTTCTTTTGGCGGATGGTGTGACCGATGAGACGAGATTTGTATCTCTACACCTGAACATCATTGAAGCAGAACGACTCTCACCCCAATAGGTATCACTCTTTGAATCCCCACAGTTCCTTGCATCACTCAAACTATTACCATCAACACTGCCTTGAACCCAAGAAGAGGACTGATCCCCATCATCCTCACCATCATCATAACCATCATCATCATCATCATCCTCATCATCATCCACATTTATTGATGATGATTTCATACTCTTCCAATTATAAAGGAAGTTCCTCTTCTCTTTCTCATTGCCATTGTCATTGCCATTACCACTATTATTAGCATTATTAATATAACCACGACCATTGCTTTCAACTCTAAAAGATAGCTGAGATGAATCCAAATAAGCATTCCCATTTGGCCTATGTAAACTTTCACTATCAAAATGATTCTTTGAAGCAGTACAAGTAGAAGCCGAACCTGCTGCCGCTGCTGCTGCTGCTGCTGCTTCTGCTACAGATCTAGAGGAACTGAGGGGTGATTTCCAAGAAGAAGTGGTCCCAGGATCCCGCAAAACGCGGGCAGCTTTCCGGATTTGAGTGAGCTCCTTCTTCAAGTGCAGCCTGCTTGGATCAGATATTCTCACATCGGACATTTTTGTTTTGGATCAAATCAACCAAAGAAGAATCACCCCACAACAACAAAATTTTTAAAGGCTATCATTTCCATTTCCAATTTCATTCATTGCATCTACAAAAACCGGTACTTGTTACTTTTTAGTAGTAAGGCAAAGGAAAGGGAAGAAAAGTAGGCAAGGCAGATCTGACACGTTTTTCTTCAGACGGTGTCTTAATTTCGTGGGCTCTGTCTCTCAATGTCAACTTGCTTTTGCCTGAAATAATAAACTAAAATTTAAAATTTATCATTTTATTTAAGTAATTTCGTTTGCTTTTATTATATCAAAATTAATCGCTACATTTTAATTTTATTTAAATAAATTTTTAATTTAATATAAATCAATCGATAAAATTTAAATAAAACTTTATTTAAACATAAAAAAAATATAAAAATTTATTTTAAAAAATAAAATAATGTATAGATTTTTAATATTTTAACTTTTTTTTTTTTTCTCTTTTACAATTTGTAAGCACTGCTAGGTCTCTTTTTTTTTTTCATTCAATTTTTAGTCAAACTCAACATCTTTTAAGAGCAAATTAGAAACTCCCTCCAACTGCGGAGACTACGGGGTCCCCCTTTTTTTGTTCTGTCTATTTGTCCCCTCCATTTTCTTTGTAAACAGACTCCATTTTATTGCTCTGGTGACATTATTTGTGAATAATTGAAAAAAATATAATGTTAATGAACAAAATAATGCCCGAAAGAAAAAAAAAAGGGAAATAGAAAACAAATTCTCCCGGAAAGCTTTTTACAGGAAACTGAGTAGTATCCCTATGACCAAAAACACTGAGTACCATTCAACAAATGATTTTGCCACTACATTCATCTTTAATAATAAAACACAAGATATCATCAATAAATGCGAAAATAAAAAGAGTAGGAGAAATTGAGCATACAACTAAGTGATCAAGTGATGTGTTGATAAAATGTTAAATTCTTAGCTTCAGTAATCAAAATTTAAATATAACAATCCTAAGTATATTAAAAAAAACAAGAAATCAAGTATAAAGATGAAACTAGAAAACTGCACCAACATATATATATATTAATTAGTTAATATTTCAAGTTGCCAGTATCAGTTTAAAACACAATTCTCAATAAAAATTTAAACAGAGCAGGAACCAAGAGTAGCAAAACTTAAAATCCCATCTGCAGTCATCCAAATTCATCAACTAACAGGGGCAACTTTGTTTTACTTCCAAACTGTAAGGAAAAAGCTATAAACCTTGTCTGCTTCGTTTAAGTCAAACTTCTGAACCTACTTTCAAACTCTAGCCCTCTTGTTACTGCAACTTGGGCACTTATATTGCTTGATATGCTCGGCCTTTGCAGGTGTAATCTTCACGCATTTGCCATGGAACCATCTCTCGCAAATATCACAGCAAATCCAGAATTCATCAGTGCCATAGCTATCCCCACATGCCCCACAAGTGGCACCCTGTTCATCATCTTCCCCATCTTCTTCCCCACTCACATCCTCGTCCTTGGGTGGTGGAGATGTCTTTACCATCTTACTCTGGGGTTCAGATTGACGAGACTGCAAACAGCAAGTATATGAATGTGACACTAAATAAGGGAAGCGCATATAAATGGAATAAAACACAGAAGACTCAAGTTTAATTTTGTAACTTCATACCACCTTAGCACTTGATTTGCTTTTGCCACTGCTGTTGTGATTAGCAGATTGGTCCTTTGGTTGCTTGACATTTCCTGTCACAACTTCAAATATGGTTGGAAGATCATTTATCATCTGAAAAAGCCTTTTCCTGAAGAAAGAAAAAAAACCCATTTAGAAAAATATTAGCAATATCAAATTGACTAATTCACTGAATAAGTTAATGCTAGGGCCATTTGGTTAGGATATTGTGACAGTATCATTCAAGTAAAAGATAGGAAACCACCCCCCCCCCCCCAAAAGAAAAAAACACACACACACACACGCATAGACAAGACTCACAACTTTAGTCCCATATGAGAGGGGAGCATGCACGTGTTTATGGAGGCAGGTAGGTATATATACATGCATGTTACCAACGCCTTAGATTAGGGATCCAATGAAAGAAAGTTGAGAGAACATGATCCTTTGGTTCAATTAAAGAAGAGAAGCAACAATTATAGAGTTCAAATTAAGAGATGGCAGGTGAAGTGGTATTGTTCTACATATTCCCAGCAACCGGGGCCTTTCCCTTTTCTCACACAGCTGCCTCTTCCTTATGCTTACCCGCTGTCTTATTCTTTGATCAGATATGCTTCATCACTGTTACCACTACACCATCACCACTGAAAGAATCGAACTAAGGAATCATTTTTCTTCTTTCCCAAAAATAGAAACTTCAAATCTTTGTGACAAATCCAACATGTGTCAAACAAGTTCTGTCCTATTAATCATTAAACAATGTGTATTCACGTGCCTATGAGCATTCATTGAGTTATGGCTGCAGGACATCACACCTTTAAATAAAAAAGAAAAAAAAAACCTATAGTAACAAATAGAAATCTTGTTCCTGTCAGTGTAAAACATGTAACCATCAGGTTGGTAGCTTAGCTATGTTTGAGCACACATATGCATGCGACACTTCTTTTTAACAGGAAAAGCAATAGTTAAATCACTGGGTCTGAGTGTGTAAGCATTTAGAAGTACACTCTAGTCAATATTTCATTTCAATAGCATGCAAGACTTTAGTTAGTAATGTATAATAATAGTCAAGTACAATGGAAGGAACATCTCATTTAGCATTTCGGCCTCCAGTAGTCCTTCTCAAGGACAAAATTGCTCTCAAACTTAGCAAGATAATATTTATACAAAATAAACAAGACAGTCACTTCCTCAGGTGTTTGAATTATGGCATGCTACCATAAAGTAATGAAAGTACCCGAATATCTCCCAATTCATCTATTACCAAATTTAAAACAATTAAGTATGCAAAATTAAAGATACTGATGAAGATTAAACAGACTTTACACAACTTTATACATCTACTATAGCTTCATCCTTCATACACTTTGTGCTTTGAACAATTGACCAGGTAGATTGGTAGAAAATATTTGAAATACTCATTTGAAGAGAACTAGGGTATTGGATTTCTATATTAGTAGACATTCAGAGAATAATGTGGTTAACACTAAATTTAAAATTGAACCACGATACTGCAGAACCTGAGCTATGTAAACTGAGACTCAATGTTTTATAGTTGACAAAGAAAAAGCAAACATACCTCTCATTCTTGCCAAACCCAAATCGCGCACCAAAATAGAAAGCAACAGCAAGCAACCATGAATCACTGTGAACTGCAACCAATGATAGCCAGTCCTTCTCCTGCATCCCATCCCTAGCAAAGTTTATGCCCAGTGCAGGCTCTGGAAGCTCAGGAGGCACCTCCTCAACAGGTAAGTTAACTTCCCATGTCTCATTTGGAAGTCCATATAGGCATAAGTTCTCCTTCTCTGCAAATAAATTTAATACATTCAGGAAAGAAACGTAAATCCAGAATTTTCAAAGATATAAGTTTGCTGGAATGAATCACATCAAACATACAGCACAAACCACAACAACCATACAGCATGCTAATGACTTTTTTTACAAGCACACTAATTACTTTTAAGTCATTAAGAATGCATCAGGATAGAAATATTCAATGATAGACTCAAATTTTTCTAGTAAGCAGGTAGGAAAATAAATACTATTAATCAAATAGCCATGAGCACCACATTTCAGTTGTGATTAGTCAAGTAAAATCAGAACCCAAACTGCTCCTCAGAAATAAAACTTAAGAATGAAGAATTACATCCAACATATAACGTGTATTATTGTTGTCAAGGAAAGCATGAAAATGTAGCATATTGAATCCAAAGAAAACAAAACATTCCTTTTTCACTCTAAGATCAAGTTAAGTTATATATATTACACAAACTACATTACATGACTAATACAGAAACTCAGGCAAACCTCAAGCCATCATGGAAGAGACCATAACAAAAAGATAACTATATTTCTATATGTTCTTTTCAGTCACCTTTTTAGTTCCAACTGTATGATGCCACACTCAAGTTAGACCAATAAGGGGTTCCTTTGGCATTGTCAAGGGCACAAGGTGGACTTGAGGCGCTAGATCCCTTATAGGCATAAGGCACAAAAAAAAAAAAAAGCGCTTGCCTGAGTGAAGTAAGGGCTATATGTATATGTTTGTATATATATATATATATATATAAATAAAATATGCTTAAGATGTATAATTCTGTTAATAAACTCTAAAGAGTGGCTAATTTTTAGCCTACAAAACATGCAAAATTTCCTTGTTCTTTTTTCTCCAGTATGCATGATTTCCTTATGGTCCCAAGTTTGTTGTTGAATAATCAAACATTGAGAAGTAGAGAGTTAGATTGTCCCTTTTTTTACTATTAAAGATAAAGTTAATGAAAAAAATTAAATAAAAAAGGAAATACAAGAGAACTTCAATCAAGCAAGCTTTTTTTGAGCCTACTGCCTTACAAAAAAGGCGCCTAGGCACAGCAGGCATGCACCTGATCAAATATGCCTCACCTAAAAGGTGTTGTCTAGCGCTACACCTTAGTGCCTAGGCACATGCCTTAACAACATTGATTTCCTTATAATTGTTAATGGCCCTACAACTATAAGTTTTAGGCAAGAAATACACATTAACAAAATGGTAGTGTGACATGTAATACAACAGCAGAAGTAGTCATAATTTAACCAGAATATAAATATCAATGTTCACAAAAAATAGAACCAAAATTGAAAATCATAAGAAAACAAAGGCCCACTTACAAAGAAACAAAAAATAATTGCAACAATTCAGCCAGTTCAGGCAGTAACATGGTTAACTAAAAACCAGGTTAGGCAACCAGGTGGAACATGCTATTCTCCAGCTTTCATATCCAGGCTTCAAATTTTCAAGAAGCTGAGAATGTACACTTCACAGAAAGGTTAACTAGAAAAACAGTCCACTCTATATTTAAAAAAAAGACAGTCCACTTGCAAGAAAAGTAATGCATTCATATAACTTTGCGAATTCTCTCCACCTTGCAGACGAAGCAAGTATACTGTAGCAAATAAGCAAGATTTGATAACATCAGAAAAAATCAAGGGGCCAATATGATAAATGATCTGAGAGGACTTAAAACGGGAAAGGTGCCAAAAGAATAAATGGCTTGCCATGATTGAAGTAAAATGAATTAGGAGTCTACATAAAACACGTGGACAGAAACAACCATAACCTATTTATGATAAGGCCAAAAAGGAAAGCAAAGTCTCACTGAACAAGTAAACAAACGAGTATTACCAAAGATCAAACTAAACATTGTAAATTCAAGCACCAAACGTTAGAGAATTTATCAGATCAGGCAGCCATCATGCAAGAAAACAAAGTTAACTGCTTTCACTACAATACATTTGACAGTGTTATTATCATTAGCTTCACTGAAGAATCTGCTGAGAACACATTCAAAAAATCAAGATAGAAAATGAATTTTGACTAAAAAACGTAAAATTCATATCCCACAGAGATAGATAAGTAGTCGGTAATGAAAGAAGCAAACACAGACACAGAGTCAACGCAGCACCACTAACTATTAGAATGAAATCTAGAAAAGAGCAAAAATAACCTACCAGGATCACACTGTTGGTAAAACTTGTCAACATCTGCCATAAAAACCCAAACCCATTAATTGAATTTGTCTGTAATTTTGAAAAAAAAAATGATGAAAGAAATACGAACGAACCAGTGGTGAGAGCCTTAATCAAGCCAGAGCGTCTGCCCTTGAAGTCGTTGAAGACCTCTTCTACCGTTCTCGGTATCGGTTGTGGTATCCCTTCCATTAGCTTCTCTCAATTTCTGTTTAAAATTTTCCCTCACTAACCTAAATCCTAAATCTCTCTCAATATATGTATATGGAAATAAATGTATAAATAAAGCTACATGAATAGTAGTACGTGGACAAAATACAAATACATAATAGAATTTGAGAGCAGCAAATCAGAATTAAAGAAATAGTATCTGAATTAGGGTTTTCGTTGTAGGGTTTGTTGGGGAGCGGATTTGGGGATTTACTTCAATTTATAGTAATATATACTTTGTGAAAGAAATAAGGAGACGGATAACGGAAACTAAAAGCCAATTGACCAAAAGATCGAGGGGTTTTAAGTGGTGACCTTGTTTGGCTTGTCGGCTTTCTCTATTTTTATCCGAGTTCCGATATTCTTTTCTCTTTTTGTTTTTCCTTTTTTTCCTCGCTATTATATAAAGAATATAAATACTATTAAAATTTAGATGTTGGCGACGGCGCCAATAGGTTAAGTTGGATTTGAGAAAAAATAGTTTTTTTTTACTGAATTTTAGATTTAATAATTTATATATTTATATGTAAAATATTAATAATTTATATATTTTTATTATATTTTATACAAAAATTATATATTATAATTCATATTAATATAAAATATATATTTTTTATTTTTATTATCAATATATGATTTTTTTAAAAATTTAAATTATATTTTTTTCATATTTTTTATATAATTTTTGTATTAAATATCATATCATATTTTAAATTATCAACTTAATTTTAATTCTGTTCATTCACATTTTGAGTTTGATCTTTCAAGTTATTATTATACTAGAAGTCTTATCATGAGCTTGTTTGATTCCTAATATATGGCAATAAAATAGCTATTATATGAAAATAAAATAAACCTAAAATAGTGAATGAATAATTATTACATAATTTAGTTTGTAAATAATAAAATAAAAGAATGATATTATTATTTAGATTTTAGTTAGTAAAATTCAAATTAAGAAATAAGTAAGAAAAATTACAATTTTAATAAATAATAAAAACTATTATTTATTTTTTATTATATTAATTTTTTTTGAAAAAGGAAATTCCTTCGTCCGCTGGTTGCCAAAGAAATTGATCAATGGTTGGCCAGTAGCAAGGGAAATCAGTGCCATATGAGCAACTTGGGTTGGCAATCAGGACTTTTAATTTGAGATTGCAAGGGGTATGATCTTATCACCATGACCTGTCATTGGCCGAGTGGGATCAATTCAGTTCAGTATAAATCAGGTTTTAAAAAAATTGAATTCGGATTGGATTATTTCATTTGCGGGTTATTTTAAGTTTGGATTTATATAATATATAGATTCATAAATTTATTATTAAATATAAATTTTTAAGAATTATCATTAATTTTTTTATTTAGGTATGATTGATCATTTAATTAAATTTATTTCATTTTTTAAAAAATCTTAAACTTAATTCAAGTATCATTAAAAAGTAAATTTTAGTCTATAAAACAAAAATTAAATTTGAAAGTACGATTACATATAAAAAAATTATAATACTCTCACAACAATTATTTAAAAAATGGAATAAATTAGATTTTATATTATCCAAAAGTTTTAAAACCTTACTAATTAATTAATTATTAAAAATTATCCTTAAATCATTTTAATATATTGATAATAATTTAAAAATATTCTTATATTTTAAAAATATTTAAAAAAATTATTTATCACACTTTAAAGAGAATCTATCATCAAATTTATTTAATTTTTATTAAGAAAAACTTTTTCTTAGCGCCCAAATAAGATTTGAAATTTTGATATTGAAAATTTTTATCTAAATTCTTTAATATGTTGATAAAATTTAAAAGAAAATTTCTAACTTAAGAATTTACATAAAAATTATCATTTGCAACACTTTTAGTAAATTCATTATCGAAAATTCAAATTTCAATTTTTTAAAAAATTATTTTTAAAATATATTTTAATATATTGATAATATTTTTTGTCAAAATTATCTTCCAATATAATATTAGTAGGATTATGAAAATTATATATATATATTTACTTAATTTTTGCTAAAAGTCATAAGATTTTCGAATACATTGATAAAACTTTATCTTTTATATTTAAAAAAAAAATCCACAAATCCTCAGTATTTTGATAAGTCTTTTATTTTTTTTAGAGAAAAAACTTATTTTTCAACAAAAATCCTCTAATATATTGATACGAATTTCATAAATTTATTTTTCAAAATTTATTTTTTCAAACAAATAAAATATTCAAATATGTTTATAAGATTTTATGTTTAAAAAATATATATACTTTTATTTTCAATTTTTATCTATTTTAAAATAATTTATAAAATATATTCCCAATCTAAAAATTCTAACATTCAAAAAAATAAAGAAATATATAAGCAAGTGAATAAATAAAAAATGAAGAAAGGTGATTACCAAAATTTGTGTTAAAACCCAAACCAAGATTCATCCAGAAGATTTGTGAGTCAAATAAATGGAACTAGGCTTCGTCCCATCTTAGTAGTTGAAGATTAAATCAATTTTACAAAGGTCTTTCCTGTATCCTTTACTCCATTCACATTTCTCAGCCTCCAAATGAGCTTAAATATCTAATTTTCGACAGCTATTTCTTTTCGTCGTTAACAGACCACTAGCTCCACCTATTTCTTTTTTTTTTCTAACTTCTTTCTTCTTTCTTTCCTCTAAGCTAAACAGCAAGTTGCCTTTTCTCCACTCTAAAACAGCTTTTAAAAATCCTTCTTGAACTGCTGCTTGCTACTGCAACCAAGCTCTCGCCACCACTACAATTTCAAACTTCCTTCATCGCTGCCACTACCCAAAATAAGCTCCTTGACTTCACTTCTTGCCTCCATTTTCTATCTAAACCTTACCAAGTAGATTTAGAGAGGGAAGACCAAGAACCTAAAAAAATATTTCCCTCACTGTTTTGTGATCTCCTGTGTTTTCTCTATTTTTTTTCGTGCCCACTTGTTGTGCCTTTGATTTCTATTTGCTCTCTATGTATTCTTAGATTTGTTGGGTTGAAATGGAGCTCGGTTTGGGTCTGAGTATGATGGTTGAAAATTGATGAAAAACTGGGTATTGAAATTTGTTTCTGGTTGACTGGTAATGGAACGGCAAAGGAGTTGAAATTTAGTGATGGAGTTATGCTGGTGATATCGATTGCAAAAGAAGTCGGCTGGTGATGGAACTGTGGTTAAGTGAAGTGAAAAATTGAGTGAAAATGGTGATCGAGAACTAAGCTACCCCCGGGTTTGGCTAGATTGGTCTAATGTTGGTGATGTGGAGTTCGGGTCAACGAGCTTGGTCTTTCGGTGGCTACTGTGTAAATGGTGTATGGGGTGATGAAAATGGTATGATTTTTGGTGACTGGTAAAAGTGTCGATGGTTTGCGCTGATGGTCGTGGGTTGTTGTTTGGCTAATGGGAATTGTGACAGTAGGGAATGGGTATGAAGACTTGGAATGAGGGATTTGCTAGAGTTTGCTTGATTTTGCTAGTGGGGTGGTCTTTGCTCGATTTTTCTGTGTTTGTTTTCTATTTTCTATGTTCCTTTCACCATGAATATGAGTCTATTTAGGCAAAAGTCAAGAGAATTTTAGCTCAATCAGAATTAGAAAATTTTCATGTTAAGAATCCATCATTACATCCATCCTAATCCTTTGATCAATTCTGATGAGGATTATCACCGAAATAACCACAGCCAAACTTTTAATAAAATTGAAATCTTTCAGTTTTTTTCCTTTTTTAGATCAACAATAATAATAAAATAAATGAGATAAAATAAAAATAAAAGTAAAAGTAAAATAAAGAATAAAGATAAAATAGAATAAAAATAAAGATATATATATATATATATATACATATATATATATATATAAGGATAAACATAAAACACATTTATAAATATAAAGGAAAAAATAACAAATAAATAAATAAATAAATAAATAAATAAAAGGAGATAAAATATAAAATTGGACCTTTTGAGCTTTAAGTTAACCCATCTAATTGATTTGGACCCTTGACTAAATGAGGTATCTACATGAATCATTTGTGTAAAGTGTCTACATGGATCATTTGTGGTTTGGACTATTTTGATATCAAATCATTTTAGTTCAAGTATCTTGGGTTTAACACCGAGTTATTAAGGTTTGGATCATTTCTGGTTCAATTTATTAATTTTTAAAATAAAATTAAATCAAATTTAAACATATTATTTGGTCTAGTTCGAGTTAAATTTTATTATAATTTTATTAAAAGATAAAAATAAAAAATAATATTTAAAAACAAATATAAATGTTATAATTTGTATGTTTTAAATTAAAGTTAATTTTTATATAAATGAAAAAATGTGATTTTATTATATGTGACAAATTTAAACATGATACGATGGCATAACACTAAAAAACACAAGAAAAATTGTATGGTTTTTAAAAAATGTCTCATAATTAATTATATTAACACAAATTTTGATATGTGTAAAACACAGAAAGTACATTTAATTAAATAATACCATATGAGTACATGTATTAGATATGAGAAATATGTTTGCTATATTTGACACCTTAATAATTTTTTATATATAATTTAATTTATTATAAATATATAAAGATTATTTTTAATTTTTAACTATATTACAAAATTACATATTTAATATAATTATATAAAAATTATTCTAAATATTTATTTATGATATATGTCATAATATATAAATTCATAGACCTATCGTTATACATATTTAGGAGTTGCTACTAATCTTTTTTTATTTAGATACGATTAGTCATCTAATTGAATATATTTTATTTAAAAAAAAAATCAAGTTTTACTTAGGTATCTTTAAATGGTAAATTGTAGTGTACGAAACTAGATTTAAGTTCGGAAGTACAGTTATGCATAAAGAATGTTATAGTACTTTCATAACGCTCATCCAAAGGATAATACCAGTTTGATTTCAAGTTATCTAGGCCTTAAAACATTTTAATAACTTACCAAATAATTTAATTATTGAAAATTGATCTTAAAATTACTCTAATAGTTTGATAACAATTTAAGATAATTTTCTTATCTCATAAGTATTCATGAAAACTAATGTTTCACTTTGAAGAGGCTCTGTAGTCAGATTCTTTTAATTTTGGTAAAAAAATTTTGATTGTAATAACGAGATTTAGAACCTTGGTATTGAAAATTTTTATCCAAATTCTCCAATATATTGTTAAAATTAAAAAAAGATTTTGTCACTTAAGAATTTACATATATATTACCATATGCAATGGTTTTAGTAGTTCTATAATCAGATATTCAAAATATAATATTTATAAAAATAATTTATTTTAAAAAATATCTTCCAATATATTAGTAAAATTTTCTGTCAAAAATTATCCTCCAATATGTTGGTTAGATTTTATAAAAACTATTTTTTCACAAAAATTAGGTTATGAAATTCTCCAATAGTTTAATAAAATTCAAAAAGAATTTAAATCCATAAAAGATCTTCCAATAGTTTGGTAGGACTCATGAATTTATTTTAAAAACTCATTTTTTATTTTGAAAAAAAATAATTAAAATAAATAAAAAATTATCATGCAATAATACCATAAAATAATAAAAATTATCATACAATAATATAATTATCATGCAATAATATAATCATGCAATAATAATTAATATTTAATGATCATGCAAATAATAAATAATAATCACACTATTAAATATGCAAGCCAATTGAATTCATGCAAATAAATTGTAAAATATTATCAATTTTTTTTAACACAATTAAATAATAATTAAATAATAAATAACAAAAAAGGGAAAAAATGAAATTAAAGTAAAAATAAAAAATAAAAATAGAAAGAAAAAAGGAAAGCCAAAACCTGTGATCGAGTCAGGTTTGGAGTGTGAATTTTCATGCAGGTCACCAGGTCATATGTGAGTCAAGGCCTTGTCCAAAATAATGTCATTTTGCCTTGATATAAAAGGCACATTTCAGTTCTTTTTCCTCAGAATTGGTTTTTCTTCTCTCTTTCTAAGATTAAATCTCTTTGCCTTCTCTTTAAAAGCCAAACGAAAAATTTAACTGACAGCCTAAATTCTATAATCTAACTGCTGTAAAGTTCAACCGGCTGCTGTGAAGTTCAACCAATACCCAATACCTGGCTTTCGTCAAAACCTCTGATTATTGTGAATTTCACCAGAAAAATCAAAATCTCATCGGAAAACTCATAAAAACCCAAAAAAATCAAAATTTTCCCTAGACATTTTCAGATTCCAAAAAATAAACAACACTAGAAATTTCCTAAAAAAAAAATTACTTCAAACACAAAAATCAAACTTAAAACTTCAATCCACAATCAAACTTCCAGAACCAAAAATTGTTTCCTAAAACCAAAACTCCAAAATTAAAATCCTAAAACCTAGAAAACTTTGAACACTTGAAAGTTGCCAAAGCTTGCTCATGAATTTGCCTATTGATTCCCGGTATGATTTTTGTATTCCCCCTGCCTTGTTGATTACTTGTCTATTTATAGGGATTGAACCCCTTTTAATTTTAAAAAATCAACTGACTGAATGTGATTTGACTTTTGGGATTTGATTTCTGTGATTTGATTTTATATGAACTAAGCCAAAAATCATCAAATCATGAATTCCCAAATTTAATCCAATATCTGTATCCATAGGTTTCCTTTTTCACAATAATCCCATTTTTTTTGTTTTTCTAATTTCCTTCTTTTTTTTTTGCCTTTTTTTTTTTTTTACTTTTGACTAAATTAAACGAAAAATAAAATCAATTTAAAAGAAAATCGAATCAAAATCAAAATCAAATTAAAATAAAAAATTTTTGGGTTTTTATCTTATTGGGCAAAAGTTTTCCAATCAAGCCCATTTATTGTTCAAGCATATTTCAATTCCTAAAAAATTCTTTGACAAAATGGATTGTTTACAGCTGCCTTTCTTTGTGCTTTTTTTTGTGAAACAGGAACTGTACAAAGATAAAAAAACATCAATTTTGTTTGGGTTTGGAAAAATTAAAAATTAAAAAATCTTTAGCTTCAAATGCAAAGATTCATAATTTGGAATTTCAAGGGTTAGTCATTAAATTCAAATGTTCGCAAAATTTCAAAGATTTGTAAGGTTCCATTGAAAGATTTGAAGACTTCAAGATTTGCAAGACACAAAGATTCGTAAGATTTTCAAATTTGCAAGAACTCATATTAGCAAATATCAGATTCGTAAGCTTTTTAGATTCGTCACAACTCAGACTCACAAGAATAGAAGATTTGTAAGAATTTTAGATTCACAAGAATTTTAGTTTTGTAAGAATTTTTATATTTGCAAAAATTTTCAAATTCACAAGAATTTTTAGATTCTCAAGAATTTCAGTTTTACAAGAATTTTCAGATTTCTAATAATTTAAAGATTTGCAATAATTTTAGATTTGTAAAAATTTTTAGATTCGCAATAACTTAAATTTGCAAGAATATAAAAATTCTCATAAATTTCATATTCACAAGAATTTTAGTTTCATAAAAATTTCACAAGAATTTCAAATTTGCATTGTAAAGATTCACAATTGTAATTTTTTGAAATCCTTATCAAATTTCTAAATTCACATACATGATTTAAATATTCACAATAAAAAATTTTTTGTTAATGATCACATCCAAGATTTAAAGTTTCACATTTAAAAAATTCATAGATTCTCATCAAAGATTTCAAGGCTCACATCTAGAATTCAAAGATTTTCATTTGAAAATTTTAGAGATTTACACCCAAAAGTCAAAGATTTTCATTTGAAAAATTTAAGGATTCACATCTAAAATTTCAAAGATTCTCATTTGAAAATTCAAAGATTTTACATCCAAAATTTCAAAAATTTACATTTGATAAATTTTAAAGATTTTCATTCAAAAAATTTTAATGATTATACCTAAAGGTTTTATTAATCGTGACTATTTTTGAAAAAAACTCTTTTAAACAAAAGCTTTATAACTAAAGTTTGGAATGTTTTCCTTGTCCAAAAAAATCTTGTCATGAAAGATCTTCTTTATTCAAAGATTCAAAAGTTAAATGTTTTTTCCCAACAAATTCAAAAATTTTATATGTGATGAATAATGTAAATGCCTTCTAAATGATGTAGATGCAATAATCCTGATTCTCACTAATTAACCATGATGCAAATGCAATTATTAAAACAAAGATTCAAATATTCACCAAATTATGTACATGTACTTGTTCAAACCACAATGTAGACACGATGTATGTAAAGTACTTATTCAAACAACAATGCAGACACAATGTATGTAAGGTAGATGTCACTAAATCAATACCATTAAAATTTCAATTGTGGTAATAATGTTTTTAATATTTCACCATCTTTTATATTTCTTCTTTGGTTTTCAATCTCAGAATAAATTTCATTAACTGATCCATGTTAATTTCCTTATCTGATCATAACTCACAAGTTATATTAACCAATTCATCATTGTATTCATTATTGGGTTACCTTATTTGTCCCTTTCAAGTCATCTTTTCAAGTTGCTTTCACTTTTTTCATTTTTTTTTTGCCCATTTCATTTTAGATTTCTTTGAAAAGAGTGAAAAAAAAAATCTTTTACGTACATTGTTCACTTATTTATCATCACTCTAATTCATGACAAAATATGATGCATTTCCTTAATTCATTTAGGGGATGTATACTTGGTAAAGAATAAGAAAAATATGTATTCATTATCGAAAGGTAGTCTGGTCAAGAATAAATCAAAGATGAGCAAAAGTAAAATATTGTAACTGTTTAAATGGGATATCAACATCTAAAATAATAACTGTTTAGACAATTGAACTTTAACTCAAACTTTTCTATTAAAAACACATTCTATTGATATTTTTGATATTTGAACCAAACATTATCCATATCCCTATGATCCTTTAATAAAGCTATTTTCCTAAGTCTCCATTTTTACTTAAACTGTCATTTTGGGTTTTTAGTTTCAATATTTCTTTTTCTTTATTTTTTTTTGGTTTTTTTTTTACACATCAACTTTTCATCTTTTTTTTTTTATTTTTGTTTCCCTTGATCCATTAATGACATTAAAATCTTAAACTATCCTAAAAAAAGTATACCTTAGTTTAACTCATGATTCTCCGATTTGAGTATTTATATTTGATCAAAATAGACTTTTAAGGCACGTAACGTAGGCTAAGATGAGGGGTTACGAAAGAAATAGATAAAATAAGCCCAAAATGTATTTGAAGGGTAATCAAATTAATGATAACTTTTTTTCATATGGAACACCTTGACATTTTATCCCATTGATTTTTTTTCCTTTTCTCCTATTTTTTTATTTTTTATTTTTTTTACACATTTCATCATTTTTTAAAAAAGATTTGAGCATGATAGGGTTTTGCCCTTAAAATCATTAAGAATTTTCAAGCTTCTTAAACTTTGTCCCCAGTGTGGGGGTAATATTTGGTTAAGGTTCCTTTAAAAAAAAGTTTAGTAAGCTTAAATAGGATAGTAAAGGATAATTTTACTTTTTTTTGTAAAATGTAAAAGAAAGATAACCATTTCTCATTTTAAATTTGAATGCTCCCAATGAAAAATATTTATTTACCAAGAGCAAACTTGTGAATGACTTGTTATGAAGATCACATATTGCATCATTTTCCTCTTTTAATGAGTTATAAAGATCACATATTGTACCATTTTCCTCTTTCAATGAGCAAAAGTTTTTACAAGATTTATTTTTTAAATAAATTAACAATCTCAACTTATCGATCATATCAACATAAATAATGTTTTCAAAATCAAATCCTGAATTGTTGTCATGATTGTTTGAATATTCATTGTTTGGAATCAGAGAATTGATATAGTAAAAGATATAAGAAGATAAAAGCATATAATGGTGATTCACACGAAAGAAAAAATATCTTAAAAATGCATCATATCTGCCACTTTTATTAAAATAATGAAAAATAAAATGAAATCCTAGTAAATAGAAAGATTGTTATTCTAAAAAAATTTTAAAATAATGAGCAGTTCCAATCAGTCTTTTCATGTCTTTCCCAAAATTATGCCATTGGGTAATTGGACAAAGGGGCTTTATTGACATTTAATTCCCCTAATTCGTTAAAGCTCATCGAACATGTTTAGATCAAACTTTTCACTTAGTGCTTAAATGTAAGGCAAGTTTTTATAGAGTAACCCACATTCTCATTATGGTAATCACACGTGGCATTAACATTGTACCATTTGGGATAGGATAGCTTCAAAGTTCTAAATGAACTGGAGACACTAAGCCATTTTTGACCAATTATGGGAGTAACTTAGTATATGTTATGGGTATAAGATCAATGTGAGCTCTTTTTTAGTTATTTTTGGATATTTTCAAATCACTTGTTAGGTTGTTAGGCTTTGAAACTAGGGTAATAATAGGACTAGGCCCATATGAAAGTGTTTGAAAGGCTAGTTGGTAAGCAAGTGAGTAAGCTATTTGTGAAACAATTGGGTAAAGAAATTATGCAATACTATTGATAGTGATGTAAAAAGTAAGATGAACAAGTTATGGATATAGAGCATAGCTTCTGAACTGTTATCCTTTAAAACTTATAGTTTAGGCTTCAACTTTTTTTCATTTAGGCATTATTTTTTTCTTGGTATTGCGGCCTCTCTTTCCTTAAGCTTGCCACTTTTGATGGTATTTTCAATAATCTCCTTTGAGATTATCATGTTAGTAAAGTTCTTTGTTGCATTCTTTATCATCTTCTTATAATAGGGTGCCTTTAGAGTGCTAATATATAATATTGTAATCTTATTCTCAGTCAAAGAAGGTTGAATTTGAGTAGTCATATCCCTTTACCATTGGACATATTCTTTGAAAGATTTTGTTGCTTTCTTATCCATGCTTTGTAAAAAAAGACGATCAGAGGCCAAATTAATTATGTGGTGGTACTGATTAATAAATGCTCGAGTGAGCTTTTTTCAAGAGTGGATATGATTTATATCTCATTAAATTTACCTTCTTATAATTAAGTTAGTAAGGCTTTAGAACACATGCATAATAGTTTTTCATCATTGGTGTAAGCAGTTATTTTTCAACAGTATATAATGACATGAGTTATCGGATACTTCGTACCATCATACTTTTCAAACTTAGAGACTTTGAACTTTTAAGGTATAACCACATCTTAAACTAAACAAAGCCTAGCTGCATTTATGGAATTGTATAAATCAATTCCTTTCACAGTTTGTAATTTATCTTTGAGCATGTTCATCTTTTGATTAGCCTTTAAGTCTTCTAAAAATTTAACCATTTTTAGTTTCAACTTCTCTTTTGGATCATCCAAATTAGAAACTTAGATTGGTTTTACTGCCTTTTCAGTGAAGACATGGTTGGTATAATTTTGGACATTCCCTTGGCTTAGTGTAGAAGGTATTTTTGAATAAGTATATCCTGTAGGAAATGTGAACTATTGTAGTGGAATACCTTGGGTAGGCTGGGCTTGATATGGGTTGTAGCCAATATGATATAGTAGGTCAACAACATCTTATGACGAATGGTCTTTAAGGCCAGCTTCTTTTTCTACTGCCTTTCTTTCATTTAGCTTGCCCATTATTTTGAGAAATTTGCTTAACTCCCCTTTAATTTCTTTTTGAGCCCTCTCCAACTTCTTAACATGGCTTGTATTGTCTTGCGTCATTTGTCTAACTCAAACTTGAGTGTTATACTTGTGATAAGTTGGTTGATCTATTTTTAAACCTTATGTACCATAATTAGAATGCATATTTAGAGTGATGTTTATGAAACCTTCCAATTATGCATTCAAAAATGCATGTATGTAATAAGGATGATTTACCATATAACAATTCTAACAAAGAAAATTTTTATTGAATTTCAAGTTATTTCTAACCAAATCTAATATTATATCAACGAAAGTTTAAAATTTATTGAGAAATAAATCCCTAATTTTTTTATATTGGTTTTACACTTCATTAAAGAAATCTAGTAGGTTTTTAGCCATGTGCTTCCATTGGTGGCACCCTTTCTTCCATTCTTCAATCTTTTTTACTATATCTTTGGCTTTGAAAGTAGTCATAATGATTTGGTTAAATAGGTACTGTAATTGATCATGCTTTTTCACATATGTTGCATTTACTTTCTCACATTCTTCATTCATAGCCCTCATTTATGTTTCAATTTCAACCACAGCCCCATTCAACATTTGGATGTACCTTTGTGCCTCAAAGAGTGCCTCTTCATTTTTTTTGCAACTTTATTTGCAACTGTCCATTTTCTTTCAGAAGTTAGGCTAGTTCTCGAATGATGGATGATTGTGTTGTTTTAAAGTCAGTGAACAAACTCTTCCATTCATCTTTTTTTTTATTCCTTTCTTCCATTCTTCAATTTTTTTTACCATATCTTTGGCTTTGAAAGTAGTCATAATGATTTGGTTAAATAGGTACTGTAATTGATCATGCTTTTTCACATATGCTGCATTTACTTTCTCACATTCTTCATTCATAGCCCCCATTTATGTTTCAATTTCAACCACAGCCCCATTCAGCATTTGAATGTACCTTTATGCCTTAAAGAGTGCCTTTTCATTTTTTTTGCAACTTTATTTGCAATTGTCCATTTTCTTTCAGAAGTTAGACTAGTTCTCGAATGGTGGATGATTGTGTTGTTTTAAAGTCAGTGAACAAACTCTTCCATTCATCTTTTTTTTTATTCCTTTCTTCCATTCTTCAATCTTTTTTACTATATCTTTGGCTTTGAAAGTAGTCATAATGATTTGGTTAAATAGGTACTGTAATTGATCATGCTTTTTCACATATGCTGCATTTACTTTCTCATATTCTTCATTCATAGCCCCCATTTATGTTTCAATTTCAACCACAGCCCCATTCAGCATTTGGATGTACCTTTGTGCCTTAAAGAGTGCCTTTTCATTTTTTTTGCAACTTTATTTGCAACTGTCCATTTTCTTTCAGAAGTTAGACTAGTTCTCGAATGGTGGATGATTGTGTTGTTTTAAAGTCAGTGAACAAACTCTTCCATTCATCTTTTTTTTTATTCAAGTGCTTGAACTTCCCTTTTTAACTCTATTGTTTACAAGTTTCAACTCTCCGGACTCTCTTTTTAGGCCAATAGAGGACTTTGCTTGACTTTCCATAGATGTAACTAAGATTCGTCTTGTTAAAATTATTTTATGGTAATCACTCCTTATGATAAATCTAATGATGTAAATTCATGCATAGTAAAAGAAGAGGGTTAATATGTATATAATACATATAAATAACAACATAACATATACAAAGAATAACATAAAGTATTAGTAGCAAATAATATATACAAAGAACAATATATAAATTTACAAGTAGAATAAATGTCTTATCATGTGTCCTATTTAGGATTTTCTAACATAAGGGAAGGTAGGGCTCTAACTTAAATTCAAACCCTTAAGGTTTATTTATATGCTAGGTTCAAAGGTTTAATACTCTAAGGGTTTCTAAATTATTTCTTACATCATTATCCATTATAGATTAGTAAGGCACCCCAATCTTCGTCCATTGTAGGCTATAAATGAAAAATGGTTAATTTAAGTGGGAGAATTTCGCTAACCTATAAGAAGACATAAAATCTTACGAAGGCATAAATACTTTACTCCCTCATAAGGGATAAAACATATGTGTAAAACTCATGTTATACATATGAAAATAAATGACAGATATGATTAAAAGATAGATAAATAAATAAGTAAATAAATAAAATATAGATAAAAAGAAAAAAATAATTCTTAAATTTATTGAGTTAGGCTTGAATAATAAGAAATCATTTATTGGCCTAACTTTCGGTTATTTTCGATGAATTCACCAAATTGTCATAACATATAAATCCGTAGATCTATTGCTAAACATAAACTTTATGAGTTTCTCTAATATTTTTTATTTAGGTGTAATTGGTTACCTAACTGAATCTGTCTCATTTTAAAGAGATGTCCCAAGTTTGACTTAAATATCTTTAAATAGATATTTATTATAGTCATGAATCAATTTAACTCAGTTGTTTATAGTGAGAATATAATAGCACCCTATATAGCTATCAAAGGAAAGTACCATTTTGATATTCCAATTATCCAATCTTTAAAATCTTATATAATTCAAATATTCAATTATTAAAATTGATTTTGAAATTATCCAATATTGATAGTAATTAAGATAATTTCTCACTTCATATATTAATGGAGACTAGTGCCTCCTTGAAGAAACTTCCATCGTCGATTCCTTAATTTTTAAAATTTTATTATTATAAACAAGATTAAACCTTGGTATCAAAAATTCATATCCAAATTCTCCAATATGTTGGTAAAATTTAGAGAAGATTTTTTCACCTAAGAATTTACATAAAGATTGCTATTTGCAATACTCTTAGTAATTCTATCATCGGAGATTCAAAATCTAATTTTTATAAAAATAATTTATTTTTATAATATCTTCTAATATGTTGGTAAGGTTTTCTGTTAAAGATTATCTTTCACTATGTTGGTAGGATTTTATGAAAACTAACTTCTCACAAAAATTAGGTTATGAAATTCTTCAATAGTTTGATAGAATTCATAAAAAATTTAAATCCACGAAAAATCCTACAATAGTTTGATAGGACTCATAAATTTATTTTAAAAATCCCTTTTAATTTTGAAAAAAATTAATTAAAATAAACAAAAAATTATGATGCAAACAATACCATGCAATAACATAAATATCATGCAATAATATAATCATGCAATGATAATTAATATATTAATGATCATCTAAATAATAAATAATAATCTTGTGATCAAATATGTAAGCCAATTGAATTCATGCAAATAAATTGCAAAATATTACCAATTTTTTTATCACAATTAAATAACAATTAAATAATAAATAAAAAAATAAAAAGTAAGAAAAAAATGAAATTAAATTAAAAATAAAAAATAAAAATAAAAAATAATGAAAGTCAAAATCTGTGATCAAGTCGGGTTTAGAGCATGGATCTTCATGCAGGTCACAGAGTCACATGCAGGTTAGGGCCTTATAAAAAACGTCATTTTGCCTTGATATAAGCGGCATTTTTTTGCTCTTATCCTCAGAATTGGTTTCTCCCTTTTATGTCGGATCAAATCTCTCTGCCTTTTTTTTAAAAGCCAAATGGTAAATTTAGTTGGTAGCCTAAATTCCTGGATTTGGTGTTGGAAAGTTGAATTGGATGCCATGAAGTTCAACCAAAACCCAGAAAATGTAGTATCCAATTACAATCAAAACCTTTGATTACCATGAATTTGGCAATAAAATTTAAAACGAAAAACGCATACAAAACCCAAAATTCTACATAATTGAACCCAAACCCAGAAAAATAAAAAATTTCCCCAAATATTTTCAGATTCCAAAAATCAAACAATACTAGAACTTTCCTATAAAAAAAAAAATTCAAACCTAAAAATCAAACCTAAAACATCAATCCATAATCAAACTTCCATAACCAAAAACTATTTCCTAAAACCAAAACTCTTGAATTAAAATCCTAAACCCAAGAAAACTTTGAATGCTTAAAAGTTGCTAAAGCTTACTTATGAATTTACGTACTGATTCCCCACATGATTCATGTATTCCTCTTTTAGTCCTAATTGCCTGTTTGTTTATAAGGATTGAATCCCTTTTAATTTAAACAAAATCAACCAAACGAATTTGCTTTGATTTTTGGGATGTGATTTATATGATTTGATTTTGCATGAATTAAGCCTAAAGTCATCAAATCATGAATTCGCAAATTCGATCCAAGATCTGTATCCATAAGTTTCCTTTTTCACAATAATCCAATTCTTTTTGTTTTCTTGATTTCCCTCTATTTTTGCATTTTGCTTTTATTTTTTACTAAATTAAAACAAAAACAAAATCAAATTAAAAGAAAATCAAAATTAAATTAAAATTAAAAAATTTTGAGCTTTTATCTCATTGGGCCTCAAGTTTTCCAATTGGGCTCACTTTATGGTTGGAACCTATTTCAATTCTAAAACAATTCTTGTACAAAATGGGGTGTCTCTAATACACATCTAATATGCAATTATTTTTTATTTTAATAATATAACAACAATATAAATAATCATTGTAGTATAATTGTACCTCATTATTGCATAGCTTATTAGTTTGGATTTTAGTATAATTGTAACTCATTATATAATTTATTATAAGTTACATGATTAAAAATTAAAAATATAATTATAACATAAACATAACGTATATACACAAATTAATGGCTTGTTTTGTATAATTTATTCTAAATCATATGATAGTTGATACCTATGTATAATTATAAGAGATTATATAATTTATTTCAAAATGATACATTGATATGTATACCCATTATATATATTTATTTTAAGTCATTTTATAAATTATAAGAAATTTTATAAGTAACATAGCAAATATATAAAATATGCTAGTTTTATATTCAAAATAAATATTAATTGGATTAATAGCACCCATGGTTAATAAATTATAAGTCAAATTCTATATTGGTCTATAATATAAAAAAAACTTCAATGGAATCCTCATTTGCTTAAAGTTGTCATATTTTGGTTCTTTCATCTATGGAACCATTTAAACTATTGACAAGTACTAGCTGATTCTACATGGATGGCATGGCAAATTTAGAGATCAAAATAGAATTTCACTCAAGGTTTAGGAGCTAATGATGTTACTATCTCAATTTTTATATTTTAGATATATTTTAAAAAATTAAATTTAAAATAATATTTTATATTTTTTGTAATATAATTTATTAATTAAATATTTTTTGGTTTTAATGAAAATAGATTTTCAAAATTAAAAATATTAAGTTAAAATTTTCTAAATCCTTTTGAAAAAATTACATATCATATTAGAAAGTTAACTAAAATTTGTATATCAATTTAAAAATTAAATAAAAAATTTCATATCATTTTAAAATATAAAGTAGAACTTGCTATACCACTTCAAAAAATTAATTTATTCTTTATTAAAATTTTATATTTATAAAAAAATAGATAATCTAAATGACCCTTATTGTTGCCTACTTGGTAAAAGGGAAAAAAAAAAGGGTTACAAAAAATAATATTTTTTATTTAAATATAAATTTTAATAGGAAATAGATTGAATATAGATTTTTTGGATAAAAAATAGATTTTTGAATAGATTAATAAATTTATCTTTTAAAATGATATGAAAATTTTTACTTAATATTTTCAAATGATGTGGAGTTTTTTATTTTATTTTTTATACATTATATAGAAATTTTTCTTTAATTTTTTAAAAAAATGTATAGAAATTTTTTAAAAGATTTTGAAAATTTTAACTTAATTTTAATTTTTTAAAATATATTTTCTATAATAAATATATTAATTTACTGATAAGTCATATCATAATAAAAATTATTTTTAATTATAATTTTTTATAAAATATATTTGAAATATAGTAATAAAATTTTTTTCTTTAATTATTTTATTGTTCTTTTATTTTTCCTTTTTTTCCTTCTTTAAGAAATATATTTTATAAAATATATTCAGAAAAGATAAAATAAAAAGATCTTTAATATTTTTAATAAAATAGATATTTTTAGATTAAAAATAACATTTTTATTATGATTTTTGAGTAAAATAATATTTTAATAGAAAAAAATATTTTTAAGCTTTTAAAATTGTTTGAATTTTTAAAAAGGTATCTTGATAAGTTTAACTTAATTTTAATTTTTGAAAATGTTTTTTACTTAAAAATATGTAGGTAACAAATTATATTGTAATAAAATATAAAAATATTATCTTAAATTTAATATTTTACATAATATATCTAAATAATAAAAAATTTCAAAATAATAACGTCCTTGGTCCACAAACTTTGAGTGAAATTATATTTTGGTTCATTCTCTGCCAGGTGAAATGTCGCCATTCACATGTCATAAGCTGGTATTAATTGCCAATTTAGATAATTCCATTGATGAAAATATCAAAATAAGATAACTTTAGACAATTATAAATCCAATTAAAGTTTTTAAATATTATGGATAAAAATAGAATTTGGCTTAAAGTTTGAGAACAACGAGTGTTATTAACTCTCTCACATTATAATTGATACTAATATATAACTATAAGGGATTGTATAATTTATTCCAAAATAATATATTGATATGTATATCCATTATAATTAAAAATATATAATTTATTTTAATTCATATTATAAATTATAAAAAATTTTATAATTAACAGTTTGTATATATAAATTATACTAGCTTGATATTAAAATATATATATTAATATGATATTTTCAATAATTTTAATAAATTATCATTTTTATTATATTTATTGTATTTATTAAATTAGTTTTTTAAATAAAATTATAATTAATTTAGTCTCGGATTATTTCGGATTAATTTTTGGACTATTTTAAATTTAAACCATTTCAGTTTCAAATCATTTCAAATTTAAATTATTTCGAGTTTGAATTAATTTTTGTTCAAGTTGTTTCTAATTTCATGTTAGGCAAACTTGGATTGTTAACTTTTTAAGATTAAATTGAATTTAGATTTGGTTGAATTAGATGAATTTTTCAGGTATGCGTGAGAACAAATTTAACCTATGTCCACATTTGATGCTACTAAATGTTAGATCTACCATTCGGTCGGATCTACCAACCTTTTAACCAATCTAGGACCCCTACTAGCTATAATTTATCGTTAGATAATCTCTCGCACTATTTGGTATCTATGTAATATTTTGCTAATAAAAAGTTTAATAGATGTTTATATACGATGTAATAGCTTAATACAACTAACAATCTTGAAAAATTAAAAACTCTTAGTAAATAGTAAGAGCTTTTAACAATACAATTTCACTAATAACCTTGAAAAGTTAAAAAAAAAGAAAAATAATATTTATTATTGTCAAAATATTAAAATTACTCACTTAAATTTGATGATTATTGAATATTTGAACTTTAATAAAAATTGATATATAATGCAATGATTCAATTCGATTAACAATCTTAAAAATTAAAAGCTTTTAGTAATATTAAGAGCTTTTAATAATACAATCTCATTAATAATTTAAAAATTACCCAAAAAAAAGTATCCTATTTTTATCAAAATATTAAAATTGCTCAGTTAAATTTAATAATTATTGAATATTAATTAAAAACTTTGATACAAATTAGTATATAATGCAATAATTCAATCACATTAATAATCTTAGAAAATTAAAGGCTCCTAGTAATATTAACAGATTTTAAAAATTTGATCTAATAATCTTAAAAAATTACAAAAAATAAGAATTATTAACTTGTGTTAAAATATTGAATTCTCACAAACCCATATATATATATATATACACACACACATATATATATGTATATCTTTGCAAATCTGTCAAAGATTTGTAAGGTTCCATTGATAGATTTGAAGACTTCAAGATTCGAAACACACAAAAATTCGTAAGACCTTCAGATTCGTAAGAACTCATATTCGCAAATGGAAGATTTGCAAGAACTCAAACTCATAAGAATGGAAGATTCGTAAGAATTTCAAATTTGTAAGAATTTTAGATTTGTAAGAATTTTAGTTTCATAAAAAACTTTCAGATTTGTAAGAAATTTCAAATTCATAAGAATTTCAGTTTTACAAGAATTTTCAGATTTGCAAGAATTTAAAGAATTGCAAGAATTTTAGATTTGCAAGAACTTAGATTTGCAATATAAAGATTTATAAAAATTTCAGATTTGCAAGAATTTTAGTTTTGCAAGAATTTCAAATTTGTATTGTAAAGATTCACAATTGTAATTTTTAGAAATCAACATCCAAATTTCTAAATTCACATAAAAGATTCAAAGATTCGCAATCAAAAGATTTTTGTTAGTGATCACATCCAAGATTAAAAGTTTCACATTTGAAAATTTCATAATTCATATCAAAGATTTTAAGGCTCATATCCAGAATTCAAAGATTTTCATTTGAAAAGTTTTGATAAATTTTAGAGATTTATACCCAAAAAAAAAAAATTTCATTCGAAAAATTTAAGGACTTACATCCAAAATTTCAAAGATTCTTATTCGAAAAAAAATTTCAAAAATTCACATTTGATAAATTTTAAAGGTTCAGAATTAAAGTTTCAAATATTCTCATTCAAAAAACTTTAGTGATTATACTCAGAGGTCTTATAAATCGTGACTATTTTTGAAAAAAGCTCCTTTAAACAAAGGCTTTATAACTTTAAAAGTTTGGAATGTTTTCCTTGTCCAAAAAAATCTCATCATGAAAGATCTTCATTATTTAAGGATTCAAAAATCAAATGTTTTCTCCCAATAAAGTCAAAATCTTATATGCGATGAACAATGTAAATGCCTTTTAAATGATATAAATCCAATATCTAGATTCTCACTAAATAATGCAAATGCATGCCCAAGCCATGATGCAAATGTAATTATCAAAACAATGATTCAAATATTTACCAAATTATGTACTTGTACTTATTCAAACCACAATGCAGACACAATGTATGTAACGTAGATGTCATTAACTCAATACCATGAAATTCCAATTATGGTGATAAAGTTTTTAAGATTCCACCATCTCCTATATTTCTTCTTTGCTTCTCAATCTCAGAACAAATTTCGTTAACTAATCCATGTTAATTTCCTCATTTGGTCATAATTGATAAGTTATATTAACTAATTCATCACCGGGTTACCTTATTTATCCTTTTCAAGTAATCTTCTAAAGCTTCTTTCATTTTTTCATTTTCTGTTTGCCCATGTCATCTTAGATTTCTTTCAAAGGAGTGAAAAAAGATCTTTTATGTACATTATCATTTAATTATTTATCATCATTCCAATTCATGACAAAATATGATGCATTTCCTCAATTCATTTAAAGGATGTATACTTGGTAAAGAACAAGGAAAATGGGTATCAATAATTGAAAGAAAATTTGGTCAAGAACAAATCAAAGATGAATAAAAATAAAATTTTATGATTATTTAAATGGGATATCAACATCCAAAATAATGACTGTTTAGACAATTGAACTCTAACTCAAACTTCTCTATTAAAAACACATTCTATTAACATTTTTTATCTTTGAACTAAACATTATCCATATCCCTATGATCCTCTAATGAGGCTATTTCCCCAAGTCTCTATGTTCACTTAAATTGCCCTTTTGGGTTTTCAATTTCACTTTTCCTTTTTCCTTGTTTTTTATTTTTTGGTTTTTTTTTTCACATCTATTTTTCATCTTTTTCTTTTTATTTTTTTCTCTTGATCCATCAATGACATAAAAATCCCAAACTATCATAAAAAAATCTACCTTAATTTAATTTATGATTCTCCAATTTGAGTATTTATATTTGATCAAAATGGATTTTTAAGGTACGTAATGTAGGCTAAGGTAAGGGGTTATGAAAGAAATGGATAAAACACACCTAAAATATATTTGAAAGGTAATCAAGTTAAGGATAATTTCATTTTATATAGAACATCTTGACACTTTATCCCATCAATTTTTTCTTCTTTTTCTTTCTTTTTCCTTATTTCCCCTTTTTATTCATTTCATTTTTAAATTTTTTTTTGCACATTTCATCACTTTTCAAGAAAGATCTGAGTACAAAAGGGTTTTACAACTAAAATAATTTAGAATTTTCAAGCTTTTTAAACTTTTCCCCCAATGTGGGGGTAATCTTTGGTTAGGGTACATGGAAAAAAAGGTTTAATGGGCTCAAATAGGGTTGTAAAGGATAATTTTATTTTTTTTGTGAAAGGTAGAAAAAAGACAGCCATTTCTTATATCAAATATAAATTCTCTCAATAAAAAACATTTATTGACCAAGAGCAAACTTGTGAATAACTATTATAAAGATTACATACTGTATCACTTTCCTCTTTCAATGAGCAAAATTTTTTTACAAGATTTGTCTTATAAATAAATTAACAATCTTAACTTATCAATCATATCAACATGAATAATGTTTTCAAAATCTCCTAAATTTGTTGTTATGATTGTTTGAATATTCATTATTTGGAATCAGAGAATGGATATAGGAAAAGATATGATGAGGCAAAAGCATATAATGGTGATTCACATGAAAGAGAAAATATCTTGAAAATGCATCATATCTACCATTTTATTAAAATGATAAAAAATAAAATAAAATCTTAGTACATAAAGAGGTCATTATTCTAAAGAAATCCTAAAATAATGAGCAATTTCAATCAGCCTTTTCATATCTTTTTTAAAATTATGCTTTTGGGTAATTGGACAAAGAGGCTTTATTGACATTCAGCTCCCTTGATTCATTGAAGCTCATCAAGTTTACATGGATTAAACTTTTCACTTTGTGCTTAAAAGTATGGCAAATTTCTATAGAGTGACCCATATTTTCATTATGGTTATCACATGTGGCATTAACGTTGTACCATTTGAGATATGATAGCTTCAATGATTCTAAATGAACTGAAGATACTAGGCTTTTCTTGATCAATTATGGGAATAACTTAGTATAGGTTATAGGTATAAGATCAATGTGAACTTTTTTTTAGTTATTCTTGGATCTTCTCAAATCACTTGCTTGGTTGTTAGGCTTTGAAACTAAGGTAGTAATAGGGCTAGGCCTATATAAAAGTGTTTTAAAGGTTGGTTGGTAAACGGATGGGTAAGCCAGTTGTGAAATAGGTGGGTAAGGGAATTATGCAATACTATTGATAGTGATGTAGAATACAGGTTGAACAGGTTATGGATATGAAGTATAGCTTCTGAACTGTTACTCTTTAAAACTCATAGCTTGGGCTTCAATTTCTTTTCATTTAGGCATTCCTTCTTTCTTGGTATTACTAGCCTTTTCTTCTTCGAACTTGCTACTTTTGATGGTATTTCAATAATCTCTCTTGAGATTACCATGTTAGTAAAGTTTTTTATTGCATTCTTTATCATTTTCTTATAATAAGATGCTTTTAAGATGCTAACAAATATTACTATAGTCTTTTTCTTAGTCAAAAAAGGTTGAGCTTGAGCAGTTATATCATTCTATCGTTAGACATATTTTTTGAAAGATTTTTTTTATACTTTGTAAAAAAGATGATCAGGGTTCAAATCAATGATGTGATTGTACAATTAATAAATGCTCGAGTGAGCTCTTTCTAAGAATGAATATGATTTCTATTTCATTAAACTAACATTTTCACGACTAAGCCAATAAGGCATTAGAGTACATGTATTAATGGTTTTTCATCACTAGTGTAAGCAGTCATTTTTTGGCAGTACATAATGACATAAGTTATCAAATACTTTGTCTTGTCATACTTTTCAAACTTAGAAACCTTAAACTTTAGAGGTATAACCACATTTGAAACTAAACAAAGCCCAGCTATATCTATGGAATTACAGAAATCAATTCCTTCCACAACTCGTAATCTATCATCAACCATGTTTATCTTTTGCTTCGTTTTTGAGTCTTTTAAAGACTTGACCATTTTTAGTTTCAACTTTTCCTTTAAATAATCCAAATTAGGAACTTAGACTGGTTTTACTACCTTTTTAGTGAAGCCATGGTTGATATAGCTTTGGACAATCCCTTGGCTTGGTGTAATGGCGTTCCTGAGTAAGTATACCCTGTAGAAAATGTGAACTATTGTGGTGGAATGCCTTGGGTAAACTGGGCTTGATATGAGTTGTAGCTAGTATAATATAGTGGGTCAACAACATTTTATGATGGATGGTTTTTAGGGCCAGTATATTTAGCTACTACTTTCCCTTTATTTAGCTTGCCCAATGCTTCGAGAATATTTGCTCAACTCTTTTTTAATTTTCTTTTGAGCCTTTTCCAACTTCTCAACACGGCTTGCATTGTCTTGCTTCATTTGTCTAACTCGAACTCAGGTGTTATACTAGTGAATAGTTAGTCAATCTATCCTTGAACCTTATGTATCATAATTAGAATGCATATTTAAAGTGATATTTATGAAACCATCCAATTATGCATATAGGAATGCATGATTGTAATAAAGAGGATTTACCACATAACAATTGTAATGAAAATTTTTTTTATTGAATTTAAAGTTATTTCTAACTAAATCCAATATTACATCTATGAAAAGTCTAAAATTTATTAAAGAAAAAAATCTCTAATTTGTTGATATTGGCTTTGCACTTCATTAAAGAAATCTAGTAGTTTTTAGCCATGTGTTCCCACTGGTGGCACCATTATCTTCCATTCTTCAACCTTTTCTATCATGTCCTTAGTTTTGTAAGTAGCCATAGTGATTTGGTTAAATAGGTACTTCAACTAGTCATGTTTTTTCACATATGCCTCATTTACTTCCTCACATTCTTCATTCAAAACCCCTATTTTTGTTCCATTTTCAACCACAGCCCCATTCAACATTTGCATATGCCTTTGTGCCTTAGATAGTGCCTTCTAACTTTTTTGCAACTATCCATTTTCTTTGAAAAGTTGGGCTAGTTCTCGAGTAATGGATGACTGTGTTGTTTAATGTTAGCAAACAAACTCCTTCATTCATCATTTTCTTATTTGAGTGCTTGAACTTCCCTTTTAAAACTTGTTGTTTGCAAGTTTCAACTCTTTGAACTACTTTTTCAGGCCAATAGAGGATTTTGCTTAGCTCTCCATAGATGTAATTAAGATATCTCTTGTTAAAATTATTTTGTGGTAATCACTTCTTATGATAAATCTAATGATAAATCTAAGTATGCATATAATACATACAAAGAACAACATAATAGATACAATGAACAACAAAAAAGGTTAGTATGGAACTAATATATATAAAGAAAAATATGTAAATTTACAAGTAGAATAAATGTCTCATCATGTGTCTTGTTTAGGATTTTCTAACATAAAAGAGGGCAATGCTCTAACTTAGATTCATACCCTTAGGGTTTATTTACATGCTAGGTTTAAAGGTTTGATAGTCTAAGAGTTTCCAAATTGTTTCTTACATCATTATCCATTATAGACTAGTAAGGCACCCCAATCTTCGTCTATTATAGGTTACAAGTGAAAAAAGTTCAATTTGAGTGGGAATTTCCCTAACCTATGAAAAAACATGAAATCTCACAAAAACGTAGGTATTTTACTCTCTTTTAAGGGATAAAACATGGGTGTAGAGCTTATGTTATATATATGAAAGTGAATGATAGATATGATTAAAAAATAAATAAATAAGTAAAATACAAACAAGAAACAATAATTTTTAAATTTATTAAGTTAGGGTTGAATAATAAGAAATCATTTATTGGCCTAACTTTTGGCTATCCCTGTTGGAGTCACCAAACTATCATAATGTATAGATTCATAGATCGATTGCTAGACATAAACTTTAGGAGTCGTCACCAATCTTTTTTATTTAGGTGCGATTAGCCACCTAATTGAATTTATCCCATTTTAAAGAGATATTCCAAGATTGATTTAGGTATCTTTAAATGGTATATTGTAGTTTACAAAACTAGATTAAGTTCAGGATTGTAGTTTTACGTAAGAAAGGTTATAGCACCCTTACAGTACTTATCCAAATGATGGTACCAATTTGATTTCAAGTTATCCAAGCCTTAAAACATCTTTATAATTAACCCAATAATTTAATTATTAAAAATTGATTTTAAAATTACTCAAATAATTTGGTAGCAATTTAAGATAATTTTTTCACTTCAGGAGTATTCATGAAGACTAGTGCCCTACTTAGAAGAGGCTTCTTTTTCAGATTCCTTTAATTTTTGTAAAAAGCCTGTATTTATGATAATGCAATTTAGAACCTTATTATAAAAAATTCATATCCAAATTCTCTAATATATTGGTAAAATTTAGAAAAGATTTTCTCACCTAAGAATTTACATAAGGATTGCTATTTATAATACTCTTAGTAATTCTATCATCGGATATTCAAAATCTAACTTTTATAAAAGTAATTTATTTTGATAAATATCTTTCAATATGTTGCTAAGATTTTTTGTTAAAGATTATCCTCTAATACGTTGGTAGGATTTTGTGAAAACTAACTTTTCACAAAAATTAGGGTATGAAATTCTCCAATGTTTGGTAGAATTCATAAAAATTTAAATTCATAAAAAATCCTCCAATAGTTTGGTAGGACTCATAAATTTTTTTAAAAAAACCCTTTTTATTTTGAAAAAAATCAACTAAAATAAACAAAAAATTATGATGCAAACAATTCCATGCAATAATATAAATATCATGCAATAATAATTAATATATTAATGATCATGTAAATAATAAATAATAATCTTGCAATTAAATATGCAAGCCAATTGAATTCATGCAAATAAATTGTAAAATATTACCAATTTTTTTATCACAAAAAATAGAAAATAAGGAAAAAATGAAATAAAAATAAAAATAAAAAATGAAAATAGAAAGAAAAAAGGCAAGCAAAAATCTGTGATTAGGTAGGTTTGGAGCATGGATCTTCACGTAGGTCACTGGGTCACATGTAGGTTAGGGCCTTTTTGAAAACGACGTCATTTTACCTTGATGTGAATGGCACTTTTCAACCTTTTTCCTTAGAATTAGTTTCTTCTTTCTGTGTACGATCAAATCTCTTTGCCTTGTCTTTAAAAGGCAAACAAAAAATTCAACTGGCAGCCTAAGTTCTAAGATCTGGTGTCAAAAAATTCAATTGGCTGCTGTGAAGTCCAACCAAAACTTAGAAACCGTAGTATCTAGCTACCATCAAAACCTCTGATTACCATGAATTTGGCAATAAAATTCAAAAACTCATACAAAATCCAGAATTTCCAAGCATTGATCCCAACGCTAGAAAATTAAAAAATTTCCCAAACTATTTCTAGATTCCAAAAAATCAAACAATACCAAAAATTTCCTAAAAAAAAAATTAAATTCAAACCTAGAAATAAAACCAGAAACTTTAATCCACAATCAAACTACCAGAACCAAAAACTATTTCCTAAAACCAAAACTCCATAATTAAAATCCTAAAACCCAAAAACCTTTGAACACTTAAAAGTTGCTAAAGCTTACTTATGAATTTGCCTACTGATTTCTTGTATGATTTTTGTATTCCCCTTGTCTTGCTGATTGCCTGTATGTTTATAGGAATTGAATCTTTTTTAATTTGAAAAAAATCGATCGAATGAATTTGATTTGATTTTTTGGATTTGATTTATGAGATTTCTTTTGCATGAATTAAACCCAAAGTCATCAAATCATGAATTCCCAAATTTGATCCTAGATCAGTATCCATAGGTTTCCTTTTTCACAATAATCCCATTTTTTTTTGTTTCTTGATTTTTCTTGATTTTTTATTTTTTGTTTTTTGCTTTTTGCTTTTACTTTTGACTAAATTAAACAAAAAACAAAATCAAATTAAAAGGAAATCAAAATTAAATTAAAATTAAACAATTTTGAGCTTTTATCTCATTGGGCCCAAAGTTTTCCAATTGGGCCCACTTTATGGTCGAAACCTATTTTGATTTTGAAAAATTTTTTTTACAAAATGGGTTGTCTACAATACATATCTAATATGCAATTATTTTTTATTTTAATAACATAACTACAATATAAATAATCATTTTAGTATAATTGTACCTCATTATTGCATAACTTATTAGTTTGGATTTTAGTATAATTGTAACTCATTATATAATTTATTATAAGTTACATGATTAAAAATTAATCATATAATTATAACATAAACATAATGTATATACACAAATCAATGGCTTGTTTTATATAATTTATTCTAAATCATATGATAGTTGATACTCATGTACAATTTATTTCAAAATGATACATTGATATGTATACCCATTATAGATATTCATTTTATGATATGTATACCCATTATATATATTCATTTTAAGTCATTTTATAAATTATAAGAAATTTTATAAGTAACATAGCAAATATATAAAATATACTAGTTTTATATTAAAAATATATATTAATTGGATTAATAGCACCTATGGTCAATAAATTATGAGTCAAATTCTATATTGGTTTATAATATCTAAAAAATTCCAATGGAATCCTCATTTGCTTAAAGTTGTCCTATTTTGATTCGTTTATCTATGGATCCATTTAAACTAATGGCAAGTACCAGCTGATTCTACGTGGATGGCATGGCAAATTGAGAGATAAAAATAAAATTTCACTCAAAGTTTAGGAACTAATGATGCTATTATCTCAATTTTTATATTATATATATATTTTTAAAAATATTAAATTTAAAATAATATTTTATATTTTTGTAATATAATTTATTAGTTAAATATTTTTTGTTTTTATGAAAATAGATTTTCAAAATAAAAAAATTAAGTTAAAATTTTCTAAATCCTTTTGAAAAAATTACATATCATATTAGAAAATTAAGTAAAATTTGTATATCAATTTAAAAATTAAATAAAAAATTTCATATCATTTTAAAATATTAAGTAGAACTTTTTATACCATTTTAAAAAATTAATCTATTCTTTATTAAAATTTTATATTTATAAAAAAATAGATAATCTAAATGACCGTTATTGTTGCCTATCTGGTAAAGGGAAGAAATCAGGTTGCAAAAAATAATATTTTATTTTATTGAAATATAAATTTTAATAGGAAATAGATTGAATATGGATTTGTTGGATAGAAAATTGATTTTTAAATAGATTAATAAATTTATTTTTTAAAATGATATGAACATTTTTACTTAATATTTTCAAATGATGTGGAGTTTTTTATTTAATTTTTTATACCTAATATAGAAAATTTTCCTTAATTTTTAAAAAATCTATAGAAAATTTTTAAAAGATTTTGAAAATTTTAACTTAATTTTAATTTTTTAAAATATATTTTCTATAAAAAGTATATTACTTTACTAATAAGTCATATCATAATAAAAATTATTTTAAATTATAATGTTTTATAAAATATATTTGAAAAATAAATATTTTAGATATACTAATAAAATATTTTTCTTTAATTATTTAATTATTTTATTTTTCCTTTTTTTCCTTCTTTATAAAATATATTTTAAAAAGACAAAATAAAAGATATTTAATATTTTTAATAAAATATATATTTTTAGATTAAAAATAATATTTTTATTATGATTTCTGAGTAAAATAATATTTTAATAGACCAATATATTTTTTTGGCTTTTAAAATTGTTTGAATTTTTTTAAAAAGGTATTTTTAAACATTTAACTTAATTTTAATTTTTGAAAATCATATTTTACTTAAAATATGTAGGTAACAAATTTTATTGTAATAAAATATAAAATATTATTTTAAATTTAATATTTTACGTTATATATTTGAATTGTAAAAGATTCCAAAGTAGTATCATCCTTGGTCCGTAAACTTTGAGTGAAATTATATTTTGGTTCATTCTCTGCTAGGTGAAATGCCATTTGACGCCATCCACATGTCATAAGCAAGTATTAATTGTTAATTTAGATGATTCCATTGATGAAAAGATCAAAATAAAATAATTTTAGACAATTAAAAATTCAATTAGAATTTTTTAAATATTATGGATTAAAATAAAATTTGGCTTAAAGTTTGGGAACAACAAGTGTTATTAACTCTATCACATTATAATTGATGCTCATATATAATTATAAGGGACTATATAATTTATTCCAAAATAATACATAGATATGTATATCAATTATAATTAAAAATATATAATTTATTTTAATTCATATTATAAATTATAAAAAAAATTTATAAGTGACATAACATATATATAAATTATACTAGTTTAAGATTAAAATATGTATATTAATATGATATTTTCAATAATTTTAATAAATTATCATTTGTATTATATTTATTATTTTTATTAAATTAATTTTTTAAATAAAATTATAATTAATTTGACCTCAAATTATTTTAGGTTAATTTTTGGACTATGTCAAATTTAAACCAATTCAATTTCAAATCATTTCAAATTTCGTTCATTTTGAGTTAATTTTTGTTCAAGTTGATTTTAATTTCATGTTAGGCGAACTTGGATTGTTAACTTCTTAAGATTTAATTGAATTTAGATTCGGTTGAATTAGGTGAATTTTTCAAGTACCAGTGAGAACTGACAAATTTAACCTATGTCCACATTTGATGCTACTAAATGTTAGATCTACCATGTGGCCGGATCTACCAACCTTTTAACCAATCCAGGACTGCTACTAGCTCGGGCTAGCTAGTGACTGTCCAAATCGAGGATATTTTATTGAAAGTTGCATGTGTCATTAAAAAAAGAAAGGTATAATTTATCGTTAGATGATCTCTCGCACTATTTGGTATCTATGTAATATTTTGCTAATAAAAAGTTTAATAGATGTTTATATATGATGTAATAGCTTAATACAACTAACAATCATGAAAAATTAAAAACTCTTAGCAAATAGTAAGAGCTTTTAATAATACAATTTCACTAATAACCTTGAAAATTTTAAAAACAATTAAAAAATAATATTTATTATTGTCGAAATATTAAAATTACTCTCTTAAATTTGACGATTATTGAATATTTGAACTTTAATAAAAATTGATATATAATGCAATGATTCAATTAGATTAACAATCTTAAAAATTAAAAGCTTTTAGTAATATTAAGAACTTTTAATAATTCAATCTCATTAATAATTTAAAAATTATCAAAAAAAAAGTATCTTATTTTTATCAAAATATCAAAATTACTCAGTTAAATTTAATAATTATTGAATATTAATTACAAACTTTGATAGAAATTAGTATATAATGCAATAATTCAATCACATTAATAATCTTAGAAAATTAAAGGCTCCTAGTAATATTGATAGATTTTAAAAATTTAATCTAATAATCTTAAAAAATTACAAAAAATAAGAATTATTAACTCTAGTTAAAATACTGAATTCTCACAAACCCATATATATATATATATATATATATATTTCAAAACACTTGTCAAGAAATTGTAATTAAGTTTCACTTATAGGATAGATATACATATATAACATTTAGTATTCCAAAATTTTTTATTTTTCCATTAAATTTTTTTTATATTGCATTAATTACATATCTATCTTTATTAATATATTTTTTAATTCAATTCTCAATAAGCAAAACCCTTTAATACCCTCCATAATCAATTGATTTCTTTTCTTATCCAAGAGGACATTGTCAAGTGAATAACCCTTGCGAATCCTTTTAATAATAAGGTATAGATGTTTGAACATCGATTAGAGATACAATGCTGCCAATTACTAGATCTAGTTGTTGGAAGCTATGTGGTAAGAACAAAGTTGTTTTTGTCATTAAAGAGTTTTCGATAGCAACAATATCGAGTAGTATATTTTGTCTCTCTTCATATTTGAATAACTTTGAAATTTTAAAAGCTATGTAAAGGTAAAATAGGAATATGAACAATAATACTATTATAAAAGAAAAAGAATAGACATGAAATAATAAATTTTGGATCTTACTTTGAAAGGTTCAAGTTTTTTGAGGAATAAAAGGGTAATGGGTTTTCCATGTAGCGACAGTCCATTAACCAACATTACTACTTGCTATGGAATAATAGCCATTGCCACAACAAAACATGCTATTACTTATTGGGGTTCTTTTGTTTACCTATGAAGAAACTTTGGTTGGATAAGTAGTGATTTATTATCCAAGAAGCAATAAAGCTCTACTACCAAAATGACAGTTACAAACAATACCGATAATAATAAATCAGGAATTATAGTACAAATATATCTCTTCTTGTATCTCATCTCTCACATAACTCCTTATTAACATGGTCAAAAGCAATATTCTTTAATCCAGTCAATCTTAGGACAACATCTTTGATCTGTCCCAAAACTTGCTTGCCGGTGTTATCTATAGAACTGTACAACCTTTTATTTGTTTTTTTCCAGATCAAATTTATATGGCCTCCAAGCCAAACACAATAGAAAAAATCTGATGCCTTCCCTTGAAGCCTGCTATAGCCCATTGGAATTCATCCCCCCAATCAGCAACGTCTTTATGTAAATTGCATAGTTGCATACTCTGCTTCCATACCAACTTAGAATATCTGCAACTAAAGAAAATGTGATTTCTACTCTTTTTCTCATGCTTGCATAATACACGGTCCCCATAAATAGAAATCTCCAGTAGATCAACTTATTTTTAGTAGGAAGTCTATTAACGTCACCCAAGCAATAACAGCATACTTAGGAAGGTGAAATTTGCACCCAATAAGCCTATGCCAGGCAACCTTCGTCTGCTTAGGCCTTAGTTCATCCCAAACAATGGTAGTAGAATAGCTAGAGCCACGAGTGTTCAAAACTACACCATTCTTTGCCTACATCAAGAACCTAAAAGTAATGCTGCTCATCTGAAATAATTTTTTTTTCATGCATCGGCTATTGCTTTGAGTGATTGATACCTCCCATATGCTACGCCTTTTGAGCACATAACTTTGCATCCATGTAATCCACAATAAGTCAGCATGTGAGAAATTAGCCCATAAATACCTAAGTATGCAAGCTTAATTTGTTCCAAGTAAAAAGCCTTTTAATTCAAGACCTTGTTAATACTTGGGATTGCGTATAATTTGCCAACTACTATAGCCCTTTAGTTCTTAGTAAAAACATAAACATAGCTGAATGACTTTCTTTATAACCTTTCGAGGATGAACAAAATGTCTATACTAATAATTGCGAAGAGTAAAAATAACATATTGTATCAATTGTAATATGCCTGACAAATGCTTGCTATCCAACGATAAGTTCTTGTTGTGATCTTCTTAATTAAAGAAATGCATTCCTTAATGATAAGCCTACAAATAATCAGTGAGACACCAAACTCAAAAAAAATTTGTACTTGTTTGGGTAGACATAATTGATAAGGGGAAGCAGCTACAGTTTTTTGGCTAAACTAGGTCTTTCTTTTCACACTTATATTACTAGCAGCTTTTAATGGATAAATACATTTTATTAGAAGTGAAGAAGGGACCTTAGCCATAGATTATATTGAAACCTTAGAAGCCTCTCCATCAAAAGCTTACAAGGTCAAAGGTCTACATAGTGACCAAATCACACTAATCCAATAAGTTGTGCAAAACCCATAATTAAGCGATCATTTTAAATTGTTAGGACTTTTATGCTTGTCTTGTATCAGGATTAACTTATCAACTTGTTTTATTAAATTATAAAATCACTAACTAATACTAACTCACTTATTAGAAACTTCTAACATTCTCTCTCTTTGGCAATATTAATTGGGTTATTTGATCTTTAAAAAAACATAATTTAAAAAAGAAGACTCCAAACTGATTAACTTTACTTTGATAAAGTCGCAATTTTAAAAAATAATTTTGCCCTTGAGATAGCTTTTTAATGATCCTATCTTATAAAACCATTTAATACCGAATCATGGTAACCATTAGGCCTTTTATTAACATAAGACCAATCCATTATTACAAGTACTAGAGACTTTATTGACAATGTATCTTAGTGTGGTTGTGTAGCAAGAAAATAATACCCAAATAAATTTTCAATGTGTTATTTTTATTGTCAGTCTTCTTGCTTTTTTTTTTAAACTTGCTAAGAAATCTCCATGGCATCTAGATGTGCTTGTATGTCTGTTCTTTATCCTCGAGGTTACTTGATGGTATCATTTATGAGATATACCCAAGTGATAACGTAGTCATACTTAAAATAAACACTAAGTCTTAAGATTTGAATGATATGATATGCCAACCTAATATATGCACATATAATAATAAATATATACAAATAACAACTATGATAAATGTATAAAACAAGTATGTCCACTTAACTTTATGGTGACTCATGACCTATCCATCTCAAGCTATGGATTGTAGGTAATTAGCAAACATATGTGATGCATTTCAGAAAATAAAGAAACATCAAACAATAATGTTTTCAAAATCAAATTTTACAATGCATCTATTATAATAATAAACTCGAAACCTTAATAGGTTGTAACTTTCATAACTATAGATATCCATATTGTGAACTGGGTAGTACCATAATCCTCATATAGAGAAAATATGTCATCATTTGATCAAATCACATTGACTCTTACTGATATAGTGAACCACAAATATGCTCCAATCAGATTTTGAATAATGAATAATGGGACAACAATAAATGAAGTCATAACAAAATTATGTATTGTCTATCCTTATGCTAAATGTGATAACTACTACTATTCTTAGGCTTCCATGATGTCACTTTAATAAACCGCTTACAAACTACTAACATTTATGAACACATTTTCATATTCATATGTCAATACAATTCAAAATTCTTAATGTTTTAGCATGAGATTATTTTTAACAAATTTAAAATTCATTGAATCATCAATCTTTTATGTCTAAAATGCACTCAAACCAATAGCCTATGAACTTCTGCTAACTTTAACATATATAATATCTTAAAAGCAATAATTTTAGGGCATTTATGAGTTTCCGCCACTTTAAAAACATATGCAAAAGAACTCTCACTAATTTTCACTTAAAAAAAAAAAACAGTTTTGGCATTAATAAAATAATAATAAAAAATTTCAAAACCTTATTATTATTATTTTTTGTAATAACTTTCAAATTTAATCTATATACAGTTTAAAACAAGTAAAGTGAAATGAGAGAAAATTATAAAATTCTTATTCTATCATAGAAGGAAACCTACAAAATTCAAGAAAACTTATCACCAATAAAATTCTCCTCCCTACGTGTGAGTTTTTTAAAAGAAAGTCAATTTTCTTTAAAACACATTTTCAACAAATGACAATAATATGTCATTTAAAAACAATAACTATTGGGTTTGATAATATTAACTAAGATAATCAAACTAATATTTTAATTGAGAGTTAAATAACCAAAATAAATATTTCTTAAAATGAAATTATATTTCAATAACTTTTAATTTTACTTAATACAAATTAAGATATCATAATATGTCCAAAACTTTCTTGTATGGAAGTTAATCAACTTGGTTATCATAAGACACTATATAACAAATGTATATCCTCAGATGTGATAAATTAAAGTGACTGATAATTTATGCATTTACTATGTTGTACAAAACATTCAATAACTTATTACTTATGAAGACATTAACTTATGAAGAAAATTATGTAAATAAGCTAAAATTGGGAAAAAGACCAATCCATGATCCAAATAGATAAGACTATAATCAAGTTAATATCTTTACTAATATTATCAAAACAATCAAGTTGCACTATCAAAATTTATTCTTAGACACTATTTTCATTTCATAAAAATGATTTACAATTATTTTTAAATTAAAAGTGCATAATGCCCCCTTAGGCAGATAATTACATGTAGTAACTTAAAGACAATTTCATAACAACATAAGAAATTTTATAATTATTATGGTTTTACTGATTTTGTTATGTCTATTTATGCATGTGATCACTCTAGGTAAGATACTAATCTATGTGTGTCATTATGGATCACAAAAAGTTAAAACTTAGCAAACCTATTACCATTTTAAGCAGCTTAAAAAATTTTCAACTCATTCTCTATAATCATCCTATCAATTAAAAGAAACACTTAGCATGCCATATAATTAAGTAAATTCTCCCAACAATTAATATTATTTCTATTATAGCATCTCAACCTTTCAAGTATGATTACAAGAATTTTTAAATTTAAAATATGATTGGCCATAAAACATCTATGTTGATATAAACATTCAAATAAGGAATTTGTCAATTAGACATAAAAAATATGGAGTCGCCACCAATTATTTTTATCTAGGTTTGATTGGTCACTTATGTAAATCTATCATTTTTAAGGTTATCCTAAGCTTAAACTAAATGTTTCTAAAAAGAATAGATTTTGATCTATATCAACAGAACTAAGTTCAAGAATCGATAAAATGCAAGGAAGGTGTTAGCACCCCACACGCTAAAAATTGGTACCAAGTTAATCATGTGTTATCTTATCTAAGCCTTAATTCAAATGGGTTTTAGTCTCTATTTTCTATTAATTTTGATATTTAAAATATGGGAAAAAATATTTAGGCTTTCACAAAATTTTTTTTTTTTCACCTTAAGAGTATTTAAGATAAACTTATTGTTTACTTGAAGAGGCTTCGTCAAATCAAATTTATTAAATATCTTATCTAAAATCAAATCCCAATTCCTTTTATTTATTTACAAAATATTGTTGTTCAAAAAAATTTTGTTAAGATATTATAGAAAAATATCACGTAATAATACCTGTAAACACCTTATTTTGTTTGAAAAATTTTTCAAAATTCATTAAGCTGCTAATTTTAATTTGATTGTGTAATTGGACCTTAATACAAAAGTGAATTTTGAGCCCAAGAATTAAAAGCCCAAAAATTTCAAAATTTGATTTTGATTTAAAATTTTTTTTTATCACAGTCAATTGCTTAAAATAAAAGGGCAAAAAACCAAAAAAAACGTGGGATTTGGAAATTGGCAATCAACAGTTTCTAATCAATTTTCAGAGCACACAAAAGTGGTTGGATGGCCATAAATCAAGATAAAACAGCAGCCATTGACAAGAAAAAAGTTTTTTTTGGGCAAACGTATTCAACAAAGGAAGAGAAAAACGTGAAATGAGGCAAATAATTACAAAACAAGGTATTTAGAGAACTAAATCACAAACAATACATGCATGTAAAAACAAAAGAAAAATGGATCAAACATAACAAACTTTTAAAATTGGTTTGAATGTTTTGCCATTTGTTCATCATTAAAATCCAACCAAACAATTTTGAAAATCACTCAAACCAACCATTAAAATAACATTTTTTTCATTGAAAATTTAATTTAACCACTTGAAAACCTAAAAATTATAACTAAAACAAAATCTATCACTCATGAATCAAGCAGCAAATACTCACCAAACCAAGCACAAGGTTTGGCCATAAAGAATAACACAATGGTTGAACCTTAAATGATGTTCCCTTAAGCACATTATCATTCCATTTCATCCAAACAAGCATTATTTTCTTACTTACTCATTCCATAAAGACATTTGAATCATGAGAAGGCATTTATCAAGTATGAAATAAGCTAAAATGACTAAGAAAATATGAACAACTTGAACATGAGCCAAACAACATCATATACCACAAAACCAAATCGGAAACTAAACAAATAACAAGTGAATTATTAACCAAATAAATATAGGTAGCATAAAGAAGTAAAGAAAACATTTAGAAAAAGAACTAAAAGGAGGTTTGGCCATGGTGGAGGAGGTTGACTGAACTTCCAACTTGGTTAAATGTTGGATTGTTTTGTTTTTGTTTGTTTTCTAGCTTAACTCCAATTATTGATTAGTTGGATAAAGTTCGATTCAGACTTTGAACAAAAAAAGAACTAGAAACCTTCAAGAAAAACATTAAAGAAATAGATGAAACAAAATGAAAATGCAATAAAAAATGTAATGAGGATGCAAGAAATGCAAAAATGGATGTTGAGAGATAATACTTTCCAACATGTAAAGCACAAAGAATTTTTTTGTTCTTTTTTCGTCATGATTTTTTCCTTTCTCTTTTTTTTTTTTCTTTATCAGTTCTCCTTTAGCTTTTCAAATGTCCCTCCTTTTAAACGATGATGGAGAAATATCTTCACCAAATTAAACCTTGGCCCTTAGATTATAAAAGCATCAAATGGCTCACAAGTTACCCTTGTTTTTTTTTAAGGAGCAAACTTTAGTTGCTGGATCAAGATTTCTAATGTGAAACAATGGTCCAAATTGTTTATTGCAAAGGTGTGATTTTTAAAGCTCTTAAAACCAAGTGAAAAGATTATTTTGCCCCTAATATAAAGTTTTTAGTCTTTAGGCCATTTTCTTGGAAATCAATGCTCCTATGTTCATTTTTGTGATTTTAAGACATCAAAAATCATAAAACAATATGAAATTAAGATATAAAATTTTCATGAAAATTTGGTCTTGGAAAGGTTAAATTACAAAATTATCCTTAATGGGTACTTTGATAATTTCAAACAGTCCAAGGTACTGCTACTTTTGAATACACAAAAAATCATAAAATATTATAAAAAAATGATCTAAAAAATTTCATGAAAAAATCAACTTCGAGATGGTCAAATTACAAAAATACTCATAAATGGTATTTTAGTAATTTGACACCTCTCGATATATGATCACGATTTTTAAAATTTTAAAAATCATCAAATAATATCAAATCATGATCTGGAGTGTTTCACAAAATTTTAATCTTAGAAAGGTCAAATTATGAAAATATCCCTAAGGGTATTTTTATAATTTCATGCCTTCTAAGGGCAATCTGGCTTTTTTGTAATTTTACACTTTTTAAAGTACAATTAAACTTTTTAGTACTTAAAAAATCACAAATTTAAATTCTAAGCTATATTGATTCTAATTGGATTGTGAATTTTGAGGGTTGACCTGATATCTATTCGTTTTAACCAAATTTATCTTTGTTTGATTAATTTTGACTTTTTTGACTTAGTTTGACTAGAGTTGACTTTGAGGCATTTGAGTCAAATTGGTTTAAAATTTGATTTTAGAAACTTGTCAAAATTAAAGAAATCTTGGATTTGAATTAGATTAAAATTTAAAAGCACTACATAAATGGTTAGATTTTGCTTGGACAAAATTAAGTGCTACAAGGGCTACTCCAATTTTATTGGTATATGAAATGAAGGGTATTTTTACCTGTAGATACCTATTTTATTTGAAAAATTGAATATTGTGTCTAGATAAACTTGAATTGATTTTTGATTGTGATTGAATTTGGTCAAATACCTTAATCGAATGTATCAGGTTAATTTTGTATTAGGTAATTTTGAATTTTTTGAACTTTTAAATTATTATTATTATTATTATTATATTCCTTCTGACATGTTCATACTTTTCTTCCCTTTTTCCTTGATTTTTCTTTGTCCTTTCACCGAAGTCACAAATGCATTAAATGCACTAAAAATGTTTACTGAAATTTGTAACCTTTATGACGGCTTCGTTGCTTGACTTTTGCCTTTGAAATTTCAGCGAAATTAGCATATCCTTGAAAGTTCACAATAATCCTAGAAATTCTAGGATTATTATCTTTGAAATTAGCTCTATAAATAGAGCCAATTCATAATAAAAAAAACATAAATGGAGAGCCTACTCCCATTTTGTTAAAAAAAAGAAAAAGATAAAGCACTAAAAAAAAAAAGCCACATCCTTATAGAAAAAGCCAACAGTAAAAAAAATTTACAAAATAAAAAAAATTTAATTGAATGTGGAAATCTTGATCTATTTGATTTGGGATTATTTTGGAAAATTTGGGTTGAGAGAAGTGTTTAGGGAGTTGTAATGATTGGTTTAGGAATTTTTGGGAATTTTTTTGGATTGATCAAAATATGGAAAAATTGAATTTTTTGGTGGCCATTTGAATTTTTTTGCCATTGGAATTTGGGACACAGGACGAAATTTGGGAATTTGTTGAAATTTTTGGCATTAGTTAAAGATTTTGGCCATGGCATGGAAGTGACCCACTAAATTTTGGGTTGCCATAGTGGCTGACAAGAAAGGATTCAGGTTTAGAGAGAGTGACTTTAGAGCAAAGAGAGAGGAGAAAGGAAAAAGAAAAAAAAAAGAGAAAAGGGCCTTTATAAGCTGCTCAAAATGGTGTCATTTTGAAGCTAGGACCCATGGAGCAACTCGTTGAACTGCGCGCCAACCCGTGTGTTGACTCGACCTGTTTGGTTAGTTTTTTATTTTTATTTTTATTTTTTGATTTGATTTGATTTGATTTTTGTTATTCATTTAAGATTTTTTTACAATTTATGATTTATAATATTTATATATTTTTAAAAACAAATAATAATTAGGAATAATAAAAAATGTAATAAAAATAAATAAATACTAAACTTTTAATCTAAAATGAAAAAAGATAAACAAAATAATAATAATATTAAGGAAAAATGGACAGAGTTCTATTTTTCCTTAATTTTATATAAGTGATAATATTACTTCAATTTTGTCAAAATATTGGGACAATTTAAGAAATTATTTTTACAAAAAAAAAAAAAAATAATTGATTATTTGAATAAATCTTTTAAAATGCAATTTTTAAAGAAAATTGAAAGAGTTCAACTTTTTTAAATTAATACAAGTAAAAATATTTTTGGGTTTTACCAATGAATTGGGATAATCTAAACATTATTTTTACTAAAATAAAGATTTATTTAAATAATATAAAAATAATAAATAATAATAAATAATAAAAAATTAAGTATTTGTTTAAATGAATCTCTTAATTATTACAAAAAAATATTTTGGATTTCACGAAAAAGTTAGGATAATTTAAAAAGTTAGTTTCACTAAATAAGGATTTATTTAAATAATAAAAAATGATGAAAATGATAAATAATAAATAATAAATAATGATAAAAATTAAATAAATGTTTAGTTAAATTTCTTGATTAGGAATTTTAAGAAAAATTGGAAGAGTTTTATTTTTCTTAATTGTTACTAGGAGAGATGATTTTTTAGGGTTTTGCCAAAGAGTCGAGAAAATCCTAAAAATTAGTTAAACAATGATTTTTGGATTTCGCCAAAGATTTAGGTAATTCTAAAATTTGCTTTAATAAATAAATAATAAAATATCTTATGATCAAATTTTGAGAATTTTCTTAAAAATTTTTTGAAAGAAGATATTTTTTGTAGATTCTACCAGAGCAATGGAGAATTTATAGGATGCAAAAATAATAATAATAAGGATTTCACAACAAAAAATATTTTTCATAAATAAATTTTAGGAATTCATTTTAAATATAAATAAGTCCATATCATCAAAGTTAAAGAATCACACATGCTGAATTGGTACCTTTTTTGAACGAGTAATGTGAAGGTGCTAATACCTTTCTCACTTGTAACTATACTCCCAGACCTAACTTTGATTTTGCAGACCTAAGCATCTTTTAGTAAATCTTAATTAATTTTGAAATTTTTATTAAAAGATGATATTTTTGGATAGCCAATCACACCTTACAAAAAAAGATTGGTGGTGACACTAAAAATTTTTATCAAGTCTAGCGATCGAGTCTCTCGGATGAATAATAGTTATGACAACTTGGTGACTCTCTAGGGATATTTGAGAGTCAAGCCAAAAATTAAACATGTGTCATCCAAACTTTGATTTTATGGTTTTCTCGATATTTAATTTAATTCCTTATCTCATTTTAGTATAAAATTAAAAATAAAAAAAGTAAAAAATTGATGGTTTCATTTAGTTTTGTTATGTTATTTTACTTGTCTTATATTGTTGCTAATTATATTATTGATTTTATTTTGATCAATAATTGCTATATTCCTTCACACACGTGCACATTTGCATTCATGCACAAGCTTTATACTCAGGCTCCTAAATTTATCGATTTAGGAGGGTGTAAAGTACCTATATTTTCATGAGGTTCGAATACCTCCACTTGGGCTACCGAAATACTTCCACTTAAATTGAACCTTTTTTATCGGTAGCTCATTATGGGTGAGGTTGAGGAACTTACTAGTCTAGAGTGGATGATAATAAGGATCAATTTAGAAACCTTTTTAGCCTTTGTTAAATACTAAACCTTGCATATAGTGAATCTTAAGAAACCAACCTTAGATAGAGCCACACCATTTTTATAGATTATACATTAAATTAGGACATATAGGGGAACATTTATTTTAATTTGATTCTTAACCTTAGTTTGTTATGCTTTCCTTTTGTTTTCAGATTATGCATTATCATAAACATTTACGTATGGGATGTGCTTGTCAATGTGCTAATATCAGTCAAAAGATTTTTTGTCTTGCTTTGAAAAAATGATCATGATATTCTTAGCTTTGAAGCCCATCATGTATGAAGAGGCTAATGAAGTGATAACTCTATCGTTAGAAACCCAAACTAGAATGTGAAATTGTCTGAAAGAATTTGAAAAGAAAACTTTGTTTGAAGAATTCAAACTGGGTCTTCAGCAAAATAATATCTTTGAGTTGGTTGAGATCTGACCTATGTAATAACCCTTAGGAAGATGGCTTTTAAGGAAAAATATGGTCATATTGATTCACTCCTTGAAGTGCCTATGGAAAAGCAGCTGATAAGAAATCTAGTTCAGTTTTGGGACCCTGCTTATAGATGTTTCGTGTTCAATAAGATAGATATAACCCTGATGATAGAAAAGTACACTACATTGCTATGGTTGCATCTCTCTAATCCAGATAAAATCTATTGGTGAGGTTAAAAACTTGGATCTCAAAAGAAACTTGCCTATATGATGGAGGTTCCCACTTAGAATGTGAACTTGTATATCCAAACAAAAGGCAAAAGTAATTGCATCCTATGGGAAATGTTGCATGATTACATTGTCAAATATTTAGAGGATAAATAAGGCATGAGAATGATAGCTTTGGCAATTTATAGGTTGAGCATATTCTTAAAGGTATTGGGGCATATTGAGGTATCAATAATTGACTTTCTCAAGTAAGTGGACAATAAAATCAATCTCGTTCCTTGCATATTGATAGAAATTTTTAGATCATTGAATCACTGTTGAAGAAGAAAATGATGCTTCATAGAGTGTGCTATCGAAGAAGAGGAGGACGTTTCATTGAATGTGCATAACTATTCTATATTTGGGCAAAAAGTCATATTCAACATCTTGTGCGTAAATTTTATCTTACTTATAGTAATAGAAATAGACAAATTGAAGAATTCTACAATGTTGAGTGGCAAAAATCAAAGTCTAAAGAAGAATAGGTATGGATTTTGCAAAATCTCAACAGTGCTCAAAGTTATATGGGGGGTTCTACGGATTCCGTAATAAGTAATGTTATACGAGTATGGTAGCAAGCCATGGGTTCCATTTTTAAGGTCGTAGGGAGGTATACATTATGCTTCGATAATGGTTCATAGACAATTGAGGTTAGAGCAGTTCGTTTTAATGATTCATGGGCTTCACAAATTGGAATTCTCTTTTGATAAACCAAGATTTCTTGGAAAGGTGAAAGAAATTATAAAAGAATGAAAGTAGACCCAAAGAATAGATTATGGGGGATATATAAACAAAGCCATACCTGAATATCTATTATGGATGAGGCAATGTATTAAAAGTGAAGGTGTTCCCAAAGAAGAGACCATGCCATTAAGAAGATGCCTAACATAAAGAGGTCCTTGAAAACATGAAAATTATGAAATGAAAATTTAAAAAAAAAAATATGAGAGCTTGAAAAGAAGTGACTTCAGCATGAGATTAATGAGTGGAAGTATAAAACTAAAAAGAATAAAGGGAAATTTAAAAGGCTTAAAAGAGAATAAGAAAAGATATCTGAAAGCTTGCATAAGTCTATCATTTCAATGACCATTGAGCTTAAAGAATTTAGAAAAAATGTAGAACAGCTTCAGTTTAATTTGTTATCTAGGGAAGAATAGCTTAGTCAATCTATGAAAGAAGAAAAAATGTTGCAAAGTTTCATGGATGGGTTGAAATAGCAAATACACTATCAACGTCTAGCCATTCAAGTCTTGAGAGAAGAACGAGATTAATTTAAACTTAGAGCCAAAGAAACATAGTACTAAAAGGAAAAATGTTTGCTAAAGGAATCACTAGCCACTTGCCTAGTAGAATAGATAAGAGAAGTTAACTTCAAAGCAAGAGATATGGCCTAAGAAGCTAAATAAGTAAAGGACGAAGTCTACTTATAGCATGGCCAACATCTGGCTAATTTTTTAAATAGTGCTTACGAATGGTACAAGCATGTAGGGTGTTTTTTTTGAAAATTTTAATATTGTAATATTGTGGTTTGAATGTAAGGAGTCTTCAATAAGAGAGTATGAAAACTCAAGGTTGTAATATTATGATTTGAGTAATGTGACGTTGTGATGTGGTGGTTCAAATTTAAACTTAAAAATCTTTTATAAATATTGGATACATAACAAGCACTTCTTTTACATTCATGCATTCATATATTATACGTATGTTCCATTTAATATTAAATTTAAATAAAAAATAAATCATGAGATTTTGAAATTAACTAAAAGAAAAGGGCTTCGAAATAATAAATCTCAAAGAGTTTCTCTAAACTCAATCAAGTACAAGGATAATTAAGCCATCAAGAAACATATATCACATCACTTGTTATTGTTACAATACTCGTTCACAAATCAGAATCATAAAAAACTTACAATCATCTAAAATGAAAATGATAAAGAATATTCAGTTTGAGATGCAAGAGTAGATAATTAGTTTCAACAGGAGTTGATAGAAGAAATGACTAGGTCCCAAGAAGAGACTAAAAAAGAAATGGCTATAATAATGGTCATGATAAGGAAAATGACCAAGAAAAAAATGTTAGTTGAAGAAATTACCACCAAAAAAGAGCTTTAAGCTCAAGAAAACACCAATGACAAGAAAGATCCATTGTATCCACCAAGGTTCACTCCATCGTAGTCTTAAGCCTCTTATCAAGTGCATCCATAAATGACATAACCTGAAAGGTAGCCACATGCTCAATTTAATTTATCTCTATTCACAGTTCAACCATAGTGTAAATGACACATTGGGTTAAACATTAGGGCAAGTCATGTTGATCCCACTATGGTTTCAAATTTAAATGATTCAAGAGAATAGAAGAAACTAAAGATAGGCAAGTTTGAATAATCTAAGAAGATAAAGGTGCAACAAAAATTTGATCTTTTGGAAGAAAGGCTATAAATTATTAAAAGTGTGAATATTTTTGGCATAGTTGATGCAAGTGAACTCAGTTCAGTTTCAGATTTGATAATCTCACCAAAATATATGGTGTTAAAATTTGAAAAATATGATGAAACTAAACGTACCATGGCACATATCATCATGATTTACTAAAAAATTGATTGGGCATATAGATAAATGATAAGTTATTCATCCATTATTTTCAGAATGGCCTTACTGGATCAACTACCAGTTGGTATATTCAATTAGATAAGAGACAAATTCATTCATCAAAAGATTTGACATGAATGTTATTACTCAATATAAGAATTTCACAGATATAGCTCTAGATAGACTATCCTTGCAAAACATGAAAAAGAAAGCTAGCGAAAGCTTTAAAAAGTATGCCTAAAGATGGTAAGATATTGTTGTAAAAATTCAACCTTTTTTTATTGGGAAAAAAACTACTATTCTATTCATCAATACTTTTCAAACCCTGTACTATGACAAATTCATTGGTCGTGCCACAAAAAACTTTACTGATATGGTGATTATAGGTGAGATAATAGAAAATACCATTAAGAATGGAAAGATCTAAAGGGATGATATTTTTAGATCAAACAAAAGAAGACCACCTAAGAAGAAAAAAAGCAGAAGTGCAAGCTTTCACCACTGAAAAACTAAAGCTAAGACTGCTATTCCATACCACTTAGACCCTATCTACCAACCTTTCTAACCAACCATTTCCAATATTTCTCAAAACCCATACCATTATCAACCAGTGCAAACCCAAATACCTATCTTCCAAACTAATTTTCGTCCCTGTGCACTTCTACTATGGCCTTTCCTCCAATTAAACACCATAGGCTTTAATTGAAAGAAACCATAAAATAATCAAGAGCAACCACAATTTGATCCAATTCTTATGACTTACACTAAGCTGTTCCCTCAGCTATTCCAAAAACACTTGGTTGCTTGATTACCCATAGAGCCTTTAAAACTTTCATATCTGAAGTGGTATGATTGTGGCTATCATTATAGGGTTCATGGCTATTTTCGAGAAAATTGTATAGTTTTTCAAACGTAAGGTGCAAAACTTGATTGATAATAGGATTTTGAATTTCATAACAAAGATTAGATTAAATGTTAATGCCAATCCATTACCTAATCATAATGGTTGATTAGTAAATGCTTGAAGTAGTGAAACAACTCGAAACATCAAAAGAGAAGTAAGTGAAATCAAAACCCTTATGGATCAAATATTTGTTACCTTAGTAAAAGCCAATATAATTTGTCCAAAACTTTAGAACTCAGATAACGAGGAATCCATATATAATCTAGATCGCACTTGTGAAATCCATTTAGAGTTGGTTGGTCATTCACTTCAAGATTATGAAAACTTCTGACAGGAATTGTAGAGGATGATAGATTATTTCTCGATCAAATTTTGTGATGAACATCTAAAGAATTCGATAAATGTTATGACTAGAGATTCATCAAAGAGTAGGCATTATCGATTGAATATCGAGTCTGTTACCATATTTTGTGAAGAGAAGTCGAGCATTAAGCCAGTTTGTATGAATTTTAAGCCTATCACCATATTTTATGATAAGAAATCAAGTGTTAAAATCAATGAACCAGTTTGTATGACTATGCTAAAGCTGACAATTGAGGTTTTTAGCCTATTTTTGTACAAAATTGATAATGCAGTCCATTAAAAATATGATTATAATATCATATCACAAGGTTTGGATAATGGATCCTTTTAATATAGCTCATGTGATGCAAGTGTAGCAAACATAGTTGGTATAAAGGCATAACTCAATGATTAAGAGACTCATTTAGCCCTAGTCTTAGATCTAGAACATGAGAATCCAATTATGAAAAAATAAGCTTGTGAGTTCTTGAAAGTTATCAAGCATGGTGAGTATAGTTTGTAGAGTAATTGAATCACTTACTAGATTATATTTTTGTGCTCTTGTTGTTGCTAAATTTTGAGCCTCATAAAAATGCCTTGCTCAAAAAACTAAATATAGCTTATGTAGCTCACAATATATTTGCAAAAAAGCTTGGTCATATAATGAAAAAATCACTGGGATAAATTTTATATCATTTAACGATGATAAAATTTCACTTGCTGGTAAAGGTGATGCTAAGGCCTTACATTTTTCACAAGATACAAGGATCATACACTAGTCAATGTGCTCATTAGTAATAGATCCTCTTTGAATTTCATACTTATAACTACATATCTAGATTGCTAGTCGACATGTCTTACATGAAGATAAGTCATATAATAGTAAGGGTTTTTTATCAGACTTGCTGTAAAATGATAGATGATATCGAGCTACCAATTCAAATTTGCCCATTTACTTTTGATATAATTTTCTTGGTCATGGATATTGCTTATTCCTATAGTTGTCTTTTAGGAAGGCCATAGATTTAAATGGCAGGAACTGTCCCTTCCACTTTGTATCAGAAGATAAAATTTATAATTGATGAAAAAGTGATTATTGTTACTGGCAAGGAAGATCTGTTGGTAACTAAACCATTAACTACGTTATATGTTAAAGCAGCTAAGAAAGTCCCATAATGTTTCTTTAGATGTTTTGAATTTATTAATGTAACTTATATGGGTAAGGATTAAAAGTGCCTACTTCATATCTATCCAAAGCTTCTAAGATAGCCTTTAATGAAGTGGTAGGAAAAGGGCAACAAGTGTGAGTTAACTTGTATGGGATAAAACACTTATGGATGACACCTAAGAAAGATAATCAATTTGGTTTGCGGTACAAGCCATCTCAAAAAAAATAATGAAGTTTATAGAAGAAAGAAGGGAAAAGAGGTTAGCTCATTTTTTAGGGTATGAGGTATAAACTGAAGGCTTGTCTTGTCTTCTCATTTACAAGACCTTTATCTCAATTGGCTATATGTATCTAAATGCAGTAAAAAAATATGAAAAAGGAACCTACACCATCATTAAAGGGTATTTTTATGGAGTTTTCAATAAAGATGGTAGGTAAAAAGACGTGAATGAAAACCTTAGATGTATATGGGTGTATCCTACTCCTCTTGGTGTAAAGCTAAAGAATTGGCATGTCAAAGAGCTGCTTGCTATTTTTAAATTTTCTTTAAAGTAATGTGTTAAACCTAATCTAAATGCTTTTGTTAAAAGCATTAAGTGTCTAGTATGTGTGTTTTTTTCTTCAGTTTTGCTTGAATAAATGACAAGCATAACGTATTTGTCACATTTCTTTTGCTACTTTCATTTCAATTCCTCGTATTATTATACATCCTTCTACATCTTGTCTATTTCACTTATTTTTATATACTCAAATAATGAATGTAAAGATCACCATAACAATATTCAAGGATTTGACTTCAAAAATTTTGTTTATATTAGAAAGCTTGATGATGAAGATGATGTAGAAGACCATGCAAAAATATTCCCAAAACTATTAAGATTAATGGAATAAGAAGAGAATAAAATTATAGCTCATTAAAAAGTTGCTAGACTTATGAATTTAGGGGATGAAAAAACTAAGAGGTTAAGATTAGTATTTTGATGCCATCACTAGTAAAGTAAGAGCTGATAAAGCTACTCCATAAATATATAGATGTATTTGCCAGGTTATATCAGGATATGTTTGGATTAGATACTGAAATTATAATACATAAGCTACTTTTAAAACTTGAGTGCAAACCAATTAAATAGAAGTTGAAGAGGTTTAAACCTGAAATATTATTGAAGATAAAAGAATAAGTAAAAAAGCAATTTGAGGTAAGATTTTTAAAAGTGGCTAAATTTTTGAATGGGTGACAAATATAGTTCTAGTACTTAAGAAAGATGGTAAACTGAAGATGTGTGTTGAATATTACGATCTGAATAGAGTAAGTCTAAAAAAAAAAAAAACTTTCCCTTACCCTACATTAACAACTTTAAGGACAATACCACTTTACACTCTTTATTTTCGCTCATGGATGGGTTTTCAAGCTATAACAAATCAAGATGATAAAGAAAGATATAGAGAAGACTACCTTTGTGACATTATGAGGAATATTCTGCTATAAAGTCATGCCTTTTGGTTTGAAAAATATTAAGACAACTTATCAAAGAGCCATGATAACTTTATTCCATCACATGATGCATAAAGAAATAGAAAAGTATATGGATGGCATGATTGCCAAATCCTACGAAGAAGAAAATCATTTGGCTAATCTCAAAATGTTATTTGAAAGATTAAAAAAGATTTAGGTCAAGCTTAATCTAGCTAAATGCACTTTTGGTGCAACCTTAAAAAAATTATTAGGATTTATCATCAATACAAGAGGAATCAAGGTGGATTTAGATAAGCGTTATCCAAGAGTTATCATCTTCATGTATTAAGAAGTAAGGGGATTTCTAGGTAGGTTATATATTACTTGTCTCATTTCTCAACTTATAGCCAAATGCGACCTTATATTCAAGATTCTTGGAAAACACAGGTTAGGGAAAGGGGATGAAGATTGTTAAATGGTGTTTGAAAACATTAAAGAGTACTTATCAAACTCGTCAGTACTAATGCCGCTTACATTTGATAGATCTTTTATCTTGTATTTGATAGTGCCTAAAAAAATTCATGGGATGTGTGTTAGGGTAACATGATGAGATGTGGAGGAAAGAACAAGCCATTTATTATCTGAGTAAAAAGTTCATCGACTACGAGTCTAAATATTCACCATTGGAAAATATATGTTGTGCACTAGCTTAGATAGCTCATCGATTCAGATAGTACATGTTATATCATGCCACTTGGCTTATTACAAAGCTGAATCTAGTCAAGTACATTATTGAAAAACCTTCATTATCAAAAAGAATAACAAGATGACAAGAGCTGTTTTTTGAATATGACATGGTATATGTGTTCCAAAAGGCAATTAAAGAAAGTGCTATCATTGACTTTCTTGCAGAATGCACTTACAAATATTACGTGCCTATGACATTCGATTTCTCAAATGAAAACTTAATGTCTATATTGCACATAAATGAATAAGAGCCTAATAAAGATGCGTGAAAGATGTATTTTGATGTTGAATTTTTTGGGCATGGTATAAAAGTAGTTATGATATCTCGAGAAGGAGATTACTACCCTATCACTATAAAACTAAGTTTTGATTATACCAATAATGTGGTAGAATGTGAAACATGTGTCATGAGTCTTCAAGTAACTCTTGAAAAGAAGGCCTATATTTTGAAATTTTATGGGGACTCTACCTTAGTCATATACCAGTTATGAGGAAAATGGAAAACCAAAGATTTAAAGTTGGTTTTATACGAAAAGTCTATATCAGAATTGATCAAAAATTTTAAAAATATTTGGTTTCATCATTTACTTTGAGAAGAGAATCAAATGTTGATGCTTTGGCTACATTAGTAGCTAAGAAGTTACTTGAAGAAATTCATAAAGGTGTTTGTGGAACTCATGCAAATGGTTCATAAGACCAAAGATCATACTTTCATATGATGATTTGAATACTTATTAGGTGATTACTTATTTTCCTTGTTACATTTTTCTAAATGATACATGAAATGTTTCTCTTTTATTGAAATACAATACATTTTTGTTTATCTTTTCCTTTCGTCTCTCTAAAAAAAAAGAGAAATATGCGATGTGTTATAATTATCATAAAATTCAAAAGATGATGAGTGAGTGACAATGACCATGAAACACATACACATTAGTTTGAAGAAAATTTAAAATGATAAGCAAAATAGTAAGAAATAAAGGTCGATGGGAAAAAAGACCTATAAGTCATAAAAGGGGTAGACATTGAATATGGGAAATCATGAAGAGAAACCTTATTATCCAAACTTAATCAGTTGTTGGAATGCATAGGATTCAAAGAGAAAAAGTGAAACAAAAAATGAGAAATTTTGAGATTAAAAGAAAATCACATAAAATGAAAAAGAAAGAAGATGGTCTTTTCATTTACATTATGATCATCATTCATTGCATGACATTGTAAAAGCATGAAAATGTCATTCATGCACATTTGTGGCATAACAGATATATAGGTCTAGGACAATCTAAGACCAACAAAAAGAAAAGTCAAGATCAAGAAAGATGTAAGCCTTTTGTTTAAAGGAGTCATTCAAACTTTATTATCTCTATTGAAAGGAATCATTCAAACTTAAGGACATCTATTTAGAGGAATCATTCAAGTTTCATGACCTCTATTTAGAGGAATCTTTTAAATAACATTGCCTTTAAGATTTATAATTTAAAGTGTGATTGCCTCTGTAGAGGAACGATTTAAAGTTTCATTGCCTTTGGCTAGAAGAGCTCTTTTCAAAGTTTTTTAGCTTTTGGTTAGATGAGTTTTTAATTTTAAAAGACATTAGTTACAGAACTCTTTAAAAGTTAGACGTGATTTGTAAGACTAAAGGGCATAATCTATAAGACCTCTTATATTTTTAATTTCAAGTTTCATTACCTCTGGTTAGAAGAGTTATTTAAAGTTTTATTACCTTTGGTCAGAGGAGCTTTCTTTAAAGTGTCATAGCTTATAGTTAGACGAGATCTTTTCAAAGTTTTATGGCCTCTGATTAGAGGAATTTTTAATTTTAAAAGCCTATAGTTAGAGGACTCTTTGAAAATTAGGCATGATTTGTAAGATTAATGGGTATAATCTATATGACCTCTAAGATTTTTAATTCAAAGTTTCATTACCTCTAATTAAAGGAGCTACTTAAAGTTTTATTGCCTCTGGTTAAAAGAGTTTTCTTTAAAAATCCTGTAGCTTCTAGTTAGATGAGTTTTATTTAAAGTTTTATAGCCTCAATGAGGAGTTTTTTTTTTTTTTAAAGTCTTATTGCCTTTGGTTAGAGGAACTTTTCAAGATTAGGCTTGATTTATAAGACCATTAGGGCATAATTTATAAGACCTCTGAAATTTTAAATTCAAAGTGATAGAGCCTCTGGTTAGAGGAGTTTTTTTAAAATTTAAAGTTGTAAAATCTTTGGTTAGAATAGTTTTTCAAAAAAAAAAATCAAATTATTTTCAATCAATGGTAAAAAAAATGAGGTGTGCTTTTTTGTTTTCTTTTTTTTTGCTTTAAAAAAAATCAAATTATTTTTAGTTAATGGTAAAAAAAGTGTGTTGTGCTTTTGTATCTTCTTTTTTTTTTTAAAAAAAAGAAAAAATAAAAATAAAAGTAAAAAAAGAAAAGGGTGTTCATGTTTGAAACATCATGTTATTTCGATTGATATCTTTTTCATCTTTGTCCTCTTCTTGATTCTTAGTAATATGCAAAGAGGGGTAGCTGTAGGCACCTATTTTATTCGAAAAATTGAATATTGTGTCTAAATAAACCAAACCTATTTTTGATTCCATTTGTGTCTAGTCAGATACCTTAATCAAATGTATTGGGTTAATTTTGTATTAGATTGTTTTAAATTTTATTAAACCTTTAAATTATTATTATTATTATTATTCCTTTTTACATGTTCATGCCTTTTTTCCCTTCTTCCTTAATTTTTCTTCCTCCCTTCACCAAAGTCATAGTGCATTAAATGCAATGAAAATGTTTACTAAAATTTGCAGCCTCTCTGACAGTCTCCCTGCTTAACTTATGCGTCTAAAATTTCAGGAAAATTGCCATATCCCAGAAAGTCTACAAAAATCCTAAAAATTTTAGGATTTTGATCTCCAAAATTTGCTCTATAAATGGAGCTAATTCACAATGAAAAAAACATAGATGGAGAGCATACTGCCATTCTATAAAAAAAAAAGGTATAAAAATAAAAAATACCATATCAATAAAAAAATTTAACCAAAATTGGATATCTCGATCTAGTAGATTTGGGATTTATTTTGGGAAATCTGGGTTGAGAGAGGTGTTTAAAAGGTTGTAAGAATGGTTTTAGGAATTTTTGGGATTTTTTTAGGTAGATTGAAATATTGGAAAGTTAAAATTTTTTACGACCATTTGAATTGTTCAACCACCAAAATCTGGGAAATTGGATAGAATCTAGGAATTTGTTAAACTTTCTAGCATTGGTTAAAGATTTTGGCTATGACACGATGGTGATTGGCTGGAATTTAAGTTGCCACGACAGTCAGTGATAGAGGATATGGGTTTAGAAAGAGAGAGACTTTTGGGTAAAGAAAGCAAGAGGAGAAAGGAAAAAAAAAAAAAAAAGCATTTTATAAGTCTCTCAAAATGGTGTCGTTTTTTAGCTAGGAACCATGGAGTGACCCATTGACCCTTGTGCCAACCTATGTGCTGACTCGACTGGTTTGGTTAGTTTTCCTTTTTCTATTTTCTTTTCATTTTTATTTGATTTGATTTTTGTTATTCATTTAAGATTTTTTTACAATTTATGGTTTATAATATTTATATATTTTTAAAAATTAAAAATTATCAAGAATAGTAAAAAATTTAATAAAAAACAAAAAAATACTAAGCTTTTAATATAAAATAAAAGGATAAACAAAATAATAATAATATTAAGGAAAAATGGAAAGAGTTCTATTTTTTCTTAATTTTATCTAAGTAATAATATTTCTTAAATTTCGCTAAAGTGTTGGGATGATTCAAGAAATTATTTTTACTAAAAAAACTAATAATGGATTATTTGAATAAATCTTTTACAATGCAATTTTTAAAAAAAATTGAAAGAGTTCAACTTTTTTTGAATTAATGCAAGTAAAAATATTTTTAGATTTCGCCAATGAATTAGAATAATCTAAAAATTATTTTTACTAAAATAAAGATATATTTAAGTAATATAAAAATAATAAAAAATAAAAAATAAAATTTTTGTTTAAATAAATCTCTTAATTATTAAAAAAAAAAACATATATTTTGGATTTCACTAAAGAGTTTGAATAATCCAAAAAGTTATTTTCACTAAATAAGGAGTTATTTAAGTGATAAAAAATTGATGAAAATAATAAATAATAATAAATAACAATAAAAATTAAATAAATGTTTAATTAAATCTTTTGAGTATGAATTTTAAGAAAAATTTAAAAAATCTTATTTTTCTTAATTATTACCAAGAGAAATGATTTTTTAAGATTTCTTTAAAGAATCGGGATAATCGTAAAATCAAATTTAATAAATAAATAATAACATATCTAATGATGAAATTTCAAGAATTTTTTGAATTTTTTTAAAAAATTTTTGAAAAAATATATTTTATATAGATTCCATCAGAGCGTTGAAGAATTTATAAGATGCAAAAAAAAAAAAAATTTTTTACAACAAAAAATGTTTTTCGTAAATAAATTTTGAGAATTAATTTTAAATATAAATGGGATCATATCATTAAAATTAAAGAATAACACATGCTTAATTGGTACCGTTTTTCAAATGAGTGACGTGAGGGTGCTAATACCTTCTTCACTTATAACCATGTTCCTGGACCCAACCTTGATTGATAGATCTAAGCATATTTTAGTAAATCTTAATTTATTTTGAGATTTTTATAAAAGATTATGTTTTTGGGTAGCTAATCACACCATACAAAAAAAGACTGGTGAAGACTTTGAAAATTTTCATTAAGTTTAACGATCAAATCCCCCGAATAAAAAATCATTATGACATTACCAATTGAAGTAGAAATTCCTTCTTTAAAGGTCTTGATGCAGGTGCAACTAGAGAAAGCAAAATGGCTCCATAATTGTTATGAACAGTTGAATCTTATTGAAGAAAAATGACTCATGACACTTTAATCATGGTTAGATGTATCAAAAAAGAATGATGCGAGTACACGATAAAAATATATGACCTAGATGTTCTCATGAAGGGGAATTAGTTCTAAAATTGCCCAAACAACATAATGTAAGAGGGAAATGGACACCAAATTGGGAAAGCTCATATGTGGTAAAGAAAGCCTCCATAAGAGGAATCCTAATTCTGACCAAAATGGATGAAGATCAACTGCCAAACTTTGTGAATTCCAATGTTGTCAAGAAGTATTTTGTGTAAAAAAAAAAAAGGAAAAAATAGGACCTGGACTGAAAAACCCAAAAAAGATAATTTGGATTTTGGGGGAAATACTTAAGTTGAAAACTCATAAGAGTGACTTAGGTATAAAGAAGGAATCAGGAAAGTGATTGGGCCATGAATTTAAAATAGATAGGGATAAAGAGAAACAACATGAGTTTTTTAAAGGATGTGAAAGGTAAGTCATCAGTTTCGAATTAAGGGGCATAGCTATAATTCAACAAGTTTACATTGATCAAAGCTGTTAATGGAAGAGGATTTTTGGAAAAAGATTAGGTATAAATGGTCTTCTTCTATCTTGATGTTTAGTATTTGAAAAATTGAAAATTATCCTTGATATTAAGCCATTTGTTCACTTTCCTTTTCATAATTGAAATTTATATTCTTCTTTCAATACCCTGCAAATCAAATTAATCCTAAACTACAATGAATACTTTTTATTTTCTTTGACCAAATTCTTTTTGTTCATCTTCTGATTGGAAGAGGTATTACATTTGGCATGTTATTGTTAATAATGACTGATAATACTTATAGTAAAACTTTAATTATGCTTAAAGATGGTTTTAGGATATCAAAAACAAACAAATATATTTTAAAAAACAAAACCAAAACCAAGAAAACACAAATAATAATATAATAAAAACGAAAATGAAATGAAAAAAATGAAAAAAATGAAAAAAATGAAATGAAAATGATGAGTGGATGAATAAAAAGTGATGATAAATGCTGAATGAATGAATAATGAAAATAAATGATGAATGAAAATGAATGATGAATGATGAATGATATTGAAGAAAATTAAAAGAAGATATCCTTGGTAGGACCTATAGATAATTATTGAAAGGATTAAGAGCATAAATGATAATAAAAAAAAATTTGGATTAAGGAAAATGTTTCAATCAAATAAAGTTACTATTCAATCATTGAAAATATACTTTGAAATAGGAACTTGAAGACCAATTGTGGTCATGGGAGCCTCATTACCATGATTATGGGCACATGATGTGAACAAAATATTTGAATCACATGCACTACGTTCTTTGCATTCATTACATTCATTGCATGCAGAATAAACATGATTTTGGAAGATCAAATGTGTTATTTGGAAAATGATTACTTGTTAAGAAAAATCAGAAGGGAAAACAATTCTTAGAAAAGAAAATCTTTTGTAAAGAATTTGGGTATAACTAGCAACTTTTTCAAAGATAGGACTTTTAAAGTTTAAAATCCTCTATTTAAAGGAGCTTTCCAAAGATGAGATTTTTAAAGGTTTAAAGCCTCTGTTTAGAGAAGTTTTCAAAAAATTAAAATTTTTAAAATTTTAAAACCTTTGTTAGATTTTTAAAGTTTCAAAGCCTCTATTTAGGGGAGCTTTCCAAAGATGAGATTTTTAAAAGTTTCCAAACCTCTGTTTAGAAGAGCTTTCCAAAGATAAGATTTTTAAAGACTTAAAGTCTCTATTTAGAAAAGCTTTCTAAAATTAAGATTTTTAAAGTTTCAAAGTTTTTGTTTAAAAGAGCTTTTAAATTTAAAATTTGTAAAGCTTTAAAACCTTTGTTTAGAGGAGCTTTCCAAAATTAAAATTTCAAAGTTTCAAAGCCTTTATTTCGAGGAGCTTTCTAAAGTTAATTTTTTAAAATTTCAAAGCCTCTATTAAGGAAGAGTTTTACAAAAAAAAAATTGCAAAACCTCTGAAGGAAAAAAAGAGAGAGAGAGAAAACCCTTATCGAGTCCAAGTCCCAAACAAAACTAATGTATTTGTCTTTGTATTATTTTTTATTCTCAAAAACATGTAAAGAGCGGTAGTTATAAACATATAATTTTGTCCAACAAAATCTATCTAGTTGTGAGACTTTAAAAGTGTAGCCCAATTTGAATCCAACATTTCATTAATATTGAATAATTTGTGAAATTGAGTTTGGAATCAATTTAAACCAAATACCCCTTAGTCAAACTAAGCTAAACCTAATCAAAATCAATCAAACTTGGTCCAGTTAGGGCCATCCTTTGGAACTCATAGTTGAATGGGATTATTAAGTCTTGGGCCTCATAGTTTATGATTTTGATGCAGTAAAAACTTTGATTGCACCTCAAAAGGTGTAAAATTATGAAAATACCTTTTAAGGATATTTTTGTAATTTGACTTGCATGAAGTTAGTTTTTCATGAAAAGCTTCAAATCAAGTTTTAATATTGTTTCATGAATTTTAATGCAATAAAAATCTTGATCGCACTTCAAAAGGTGTGAAATTATCAAAATACCCTTTAAGGGTAGTTTTGTAGTTTGGCCTTTTTGAAGGTTCTGCCAAACCTCTCTACATCATGGCTGAACCTCCCCTTGGCTCAATTTTATGTTTTGCTTGCTTAGATTAATGTATATGACTGTGTTTGTGGTTATATTGTTTGTTATTTGTATGATAGTTTACTACTTTTATAGCTTATGTTGTTTGTTTGGCTAATATGTATGTTTCTAACATTTTCTTTTTAGCAAGTTTTTTTAGCGACTTAAGCATATTCACAAACCCTAAACCCTTCATGCAAACCCTAAACCTAAATACAAACCCCAAACCCTTCATGCAAATCCTAAACCCTGAACACAAACCCTAACCCCCATACAAACCTAAACCCTAAACCACCGATGCAAACCCTACACCCCAAACACAAATCCTAAACCACCCATGCAAACCCCAAACCCTAACCTAGACCCTAAACCCTAACCAAACCCCAAACCCTCATACCTAACCAAACCCTAAACAAAATCCCAAACCCTCAAACTTAAACCTAAACCTATCTTAAACCCCAAACCAAAACCTGAAACCTCCAATCTTGAACTAAAGCCTTAACAAAAAACCTAAACTGAACCTAGACCCTAAATTGAACCTAAACTTAACAAAACCCCAAACTAAAACCCCAAACTTTCAAACCTGAATTGAAACCATAACTAAACCCTAAACCCTAACCAAATCCCAAACTCTCAAACCCAAGCCTAAACCTTAACTAAACCCTTAAACCTTAACCTTGACCTTAACCTTTACTAAACCCTAACCAAATTGAACCTAAATCTCAAACCAAAGCCAAACCCTAACCAAACAAAACTCATGCTAAACCACACCAACCCTAAACCTCACTAAATACCAAATCAGCCTTAAACCCTAAATGCTAACCCTTATTCCATCCTCATGCATATGCATTTTAGTTTAACTATATTTGTCACATGCATCTTCGAATTATCATTTCATTCATGCATTTACATTTGTCATTCATGTTTTAATTGTCATTCATATAATATATCTTCATGTTTTATAGGTAAAGTGTTGTAAGAAAATGCTTCAAATAATAATAAAATAAAGTAATATTTTAAGTGAAAATAACCCTTGAGATCTAGTCTAAATATATGGAGACTTTCAACAGTTATTATTTACGCGAGATATTATCTTGGTTTTTTGGGATATTTTGAAAACTCCTAAAGTTAGAGACATTGTCGAAACTCCGCCTAAATATAAGGGAATGAAGGAAATGTTTCAATATTTAGGATTTTTCATCTTGATCTAAAAATGATTGATTTTTTTTAAAAAAGGAGTTAAAAAATAAAAAATGATTTGTTTTCAAAAACGTAAATTTTAAAATTTTTGGAATGAATAAATAAAGTTAAGGCATTAATTTGTAAACATTAAATTTAGGGTCATTTTTACAAAAATTTAAGGATAACATACAATCAATTGGTACTATCTTTTATGGACATTGTGGAAGTGCTAATTCTTCCCTACATGTAACAAACTCTTGAACCTAAATTTTATTTTCTTAGACTAAAATATTTTTTAATAAATTTTAAACTTGTTTTAATGTTTTATTAAAAAGATAAACTTTTTTGGGTGATCAATCATATCTTAAAAAAAATTAGTGGTGAATCCTCGATTTTGATAAATTTTTGAAAAATGGTTTTACTTTGTTTTCTTCATGTTCAGTGGTCGGTTTCCCAAGCCCGCACATTGCAACAATTATATAAAATCCAATAACTTGTAAGAGCTGTCCCATTTAATGAATTATTGATTGAAAATCCCATAATTGCATTCTTTTGCATTCTCTCTTATTCTTATCAAAATAAGCTCTTGTTTAGTGGCGAATAACTCCAAATTCTTTTCACTCTTCCTGTTTTCTCTCTAAGAATACGAAGAATTACTCTTATTTAGTTGGTTGTGGCATATTAACTTATCAGCTAATTAAACGTGGTTAATCCTTCTTCTTTATTTTTACCTTTTTTATTGAAAACTGAAACTTCACAAACGACTTATTCTTCTGTAATTGAGGTGCATCATTTTCCATGCTTTTACCGGCAAGAGAGTGTGAAAGTTTCAAAGTCCAAGTTCCCCTACTCCTTGACCAGCTTGTTCTATTATGCCAAAAAAAAAAATCTTTCTTTTTATTTAAAATTGACTATCACCGGGCTTAGCCAATGATTCTGCATTAATATGCCAATTTCTTCGGCGGCAAAAACTCGAATTTTTTTTTATTTTTATTTTTTATAGGTATTATTGTTAAATTTTCTGGAATCAAAGTTGTTCAAGTCATCTAACAACCACAAGTCTTTGTTTATGGTTTCGTCTGGTTTTATTCTGCCCTTTTATTATTTAGGATCTCAATATAACAACCTTGTTTTTTGACATTTCCGCCGAATAGGCCTTTGTTTTTCCATCTGAATCAGAAAAGTTGGTGGCCTAGCATAATTGATGTAGCATTTTAGCAATTGTAGATTGTGTGAAAGGGGAAAGCTCCTACCATAATCCTACCATTGACCTAAGTAGTCTTTCCATGCAAATTATTATCATTGAATCATATTTAAATCATTTAGTTAGGTGGCTACCCCCTCCAGTGGGGTTCTTGAAATTCAATGTAGATGGTGCGATAAGGGGAAAACCTGGGTCTGCAGGGTGTGTGACCATTTTTTTCTTCCGACATATATATAAATATATATATATATGTATAATATTTGTATTAAACTAGATAATCTTTAAAGAGGCACAAGGAGGGATCAATGAGGACTCTTAATTCCTAGCTCCAACACATTTCTATAATTTTCATTTATCTCATGAAAAATTTAAAAATATAATTGCACTCTGGAAAATAATTAAAATATATCAAGCATAAAGTCAATCCTTTTATAAGAAATAAAGGTATACTGTTAACCTATTTTATTCCTTGAATCCCAATTTTTTCCCGTGATTACTAATAAATTTTAACATACTTTATGCTAAAATATATGGCCTAGATTCCATAACAAAATTATTAAATTGCTTTAAGGGAATATCTCTACTCTCAATGAGAACATGAAATTTCATCTTTAAGAATGTATATTCTTAATTTAAAATAATAATTTTTCAATATATCAAGGTATTGATTGATAATAAATCATATTCGTTAATATATTAAAAAAACAAAAATAATAAATTAAAATTCATCGTTATCTTAAGATTGGGGACCATTTACAATTTTTAATAGCATTGAGAATTGTATCTTATAAGTGACATTATTAAAAGATACATTCTCACCATAGTCTAATTCAGTGCATTCCAAATGCACTAGCATACCAAATCGAAGTCTCACATCCATAGTCAATACAAACCATTCCATCGGTACGTTACAATCTTTATAAATATGCCCTATTCTATTAAGATTGTGAATGAAATAGAATTAATTAACCATATAATATGATTTGGATGTTTGTACATTAATTATATTAATGTACCCTAATCATTTTCCATATAGTTAAATAGATAACCATTTATAAGGTAAATGTAAAACACATCCCAAAAATAATTATTTTCTAAAATAATAACTTTTATTATTAAAATATGTCACATAATTATTGAATTTAAAAGGCAAATTTTTTAACAGTTTTATTGTTTTCAACCTTTAGCTCAGTTTGATTCCTATTTTTATGCTTTTTTAAGAAAACTTTTTTTTTTTCTTTCAATTTGATGCGTCATTTTGGTAATCGTAGATAATATGAAAGAGGAAAGCTCCTAGCATAATCCTGCCATTGACCTCAGTAGTCTTTCGATGCCTATCATATTAACATTAAATCATATCTAATGGGAACAGATGACCTCAGTTATCTTTCGATGCCTATCGTATTACCATTAAATCATACCTACTCAGGACATAAAAGTCAATGAACGACAAAGCAAACTGATATCGCCCACTCTAAATTGTCTATCTGAACCATTGCTAGTTCAGTTCTTTTTCCAAACTTTCTCATCACCTTAATGTGCGTGGGAAACATGTGGGACCTTTTGACTACATTATTAGCAATTTGTTTTCATAACCTTCTTAATACGTCACCTCTGACAAAGTAAAATAAAACAAGAGAAGCATTGTTTATTTGTGCTTGATGGTCAAGTCCATAATATAATATTGTCCTATTTGGTTGACCGAGGAAAATCCCATGAACCAAACGGTCCCATAAAAGCTCTTGATCTAATATAAATCTCACAACATTGTAGAGTTTTCAAAAGCTAAAAAGGCGTTCATTCTCATTTATATTGCAATGAGGCAAAAGCATTTGCTAACCGGAGCTCTAGTGGCTGGTATCTTAGCTGCAATCAGCTTACTCCCACCACGCGGTAATATCGAGTTCAGTTTCTACAAACTTAGCTTTCGATGGCCGCCTTCTGCATGTAACGTGGGCACTCTAAAATGTTTACCAGATACCCTTGGCTATTTTACCATCCATGGTTTGTGGCCAACGTATGCAGATGACACGGAAGTACCTCGGTATGACCCGAAAAAGAATAAGTGCACCGATGTCACTCCTGTAGACCCGAAAAACCTTTTGGTAAGCAAATTACTTTTAAATCACCATCTTATTTCGTATATTTAACGCGTCATCTAATTTTGATTTTAATATACACGTCAGATTTATTAGACTTAGACAAATTAATGCAATTAGCTCTCTCATAAATCCTAAAACTCTTCTTGATTTTGATTTTATTTCGTATATTTAACGCGTCATCTAATTTTGATTTTAATATACACGTCAGATTTATTAGACTTAGACAAATTAATGCAATTAGCTCTCTCATAAATCCTAAAACTCTTCTTGAAAAATTTGAACTTAAACTCTCTGGACTTGAGGTTAAAATCTTATAACAACCTTCTCCTCTTTACATCTAGTCTATTTATTTTTTATTCATTTTGTTTGATTGCTTGGACAGCCTGAATTGAAGAACATCGAAGATACTTTGCAAAAATGTTGGCCAAACTATAAGAATTATAAAAATATAAACATGTGCGCAGAAAGCTGGAAACATGAATGGGTTTACCATGGAATTTGTTCGGATTATGCGGCCGACAAGCCTTTGGAATACTTCAGCGCTGCGTTAACATTTGCCAAAGAATATGAGTATGATCCGTTAAAAGGTATCCATGTACAGAAACTTCATGACTACCTTGCTAATTTCTATTCAATAGTTTTAATAAGAAAATGAATGAGGTTACACATTAAATAAAGTCTGATCTACCTTAATTCTAATACTGGATTTATTTACTTATATATATGTATATAAACTGATTTGTTTATTTTGTTTATTTTATTGATAATTTTGATCATGATTGTAACTTGTAACTTCATAGGAAAGAAAAATTAAACCCTAAAATTTTTCAAAATCTAAATTTTCTCTTCTTTTTCTTGGATGAAGAAAAAACAAGCAGCTTCTATATGTTTATTCATTGTTCCTCTATTTTTATGATAATTAAACCATTATTTTTTCTTATTTGAGAAAAATGGATTCGAATATTTTTTTTTTTCGAATAATTGATAATTAAACCAAACTCATTGAATACAGGTAAATATATATACCTTTCATATGTAAAGCCAAATAATAGGGTGTAATTACTTTTTTAATTCAATTGACATATGAAATATTAAGGGTAAAGAGAATTAGTGCTGACTAGCTATCACTTGCTGATATTCATCTCCTTCCTTTATTCCTTTAATTTTAATTTCTTCTACAAGGCACAAATGTTCAACCTCGAGAAGAGCCTTATGAAGCACAAGAAATTATAAATGCTGTCAAAGCAAAAGTTGGAAAAACTCCCCAAATTCAATGCAACAAGAACGGAGAAACGCTTCAATTGCTGGAAATTCGTTTATGTTTTGAGAAGAACAAGTCTTCTATCACCCCCAGGGACTGCCCAAAAACATTCACACCGGATGGCCTCTGTCAAAAGGAGACTGACCAAATCAAAATCACTCCACCACCAAAAGTTGATTTGCTAGGATATAAGACCTGCATTGAAGCTATGAATGAATATGAAAGTGTACTTTCCAATGAGCTATAACGAAATAATAAATCTGTGGGACTATTTACATATTTTCTAAAATATTATTACAAATAAAAGCAGCTCAGGCCTTAATTTTCCCAGTTGTACATGTACAGGGTTTGCTTTAATGAAATTACATTGCATATGTTTAACTATTGATGTCCTATTTATTACAAATCAAACCATATAATAGTCACTCTCAAGCATCGTTGTGATGTGATAATGAATTATGAGTAATGATGTACAATTAATAAGAGAAGAAATATTAGTTTCAGCTTTTTCAATAATGGAGGCATCATCCTATGAATAGGATTCGTAAGGGAATTACATATATTAGAATTTAAATTCAACTTTATTAGATGTTAATTCTTAAAAGTAGTTAAGTGAATCTATTGTTGGGCCTAAAGCAATAAACAAAGCAACACAAAAGTAATATATCGTAATAAACCCACAGTAATAGATAACAATCAACAATCAATAATGCAGGAAAAATAAAGCACACCAAAATTTACATGAAAAACCCTTTAGTGTAGAGGAAAAAATCATGGACCACTAGAAAAATCTTCACATCAAATAATGGATATACAATGTTCTTCTCCAGCTAAAACTACAACTAATCAACAACTAGAGAGAGACAATTAAAGAAATCTCACCAAATAGATGACTCAACAAATACACCTTGGATTTGTTTCTAGAGAGCTTCAAACCCACTCTTTACCGTTCAGAATGTAGAACTCTAAATCATAAACTTGCTGACAAAGTTTCAGCTCAATTGGACTACGGGTCAACTTTCGGTCAACCAACTCTCTTTTCTCCTTTTTCTCTCTATTTTTCTTGGCTTTTTTTTTCTTTTTCTTATTGGTTTGTGACACCATCTTAAAATAGCCCCACCTCTTTTTATTAAGTAGCTAGGCTCTGTGTAAAAAGAAAGATCAAGGCCCATGGCCTTGGATTGGTCCAAAACCAATTATATGGGACTGGACCCCATTTTCCTAACAATCTCTCTTTCCAAACCCATTGGAAGGAGATTCATCACCATAGCAGTTTCATTTGGAACTTAACTTGGCCAAGGAACTTATTCCGGCTAAGTTACTGTAGAGCTCAAGCTTCTCTATGGGAAATATCTTAGTTAACATATCTACTACATTCTCATTAGTATGGATTTTCTTCAATAGCATTTACTATTCCTCAATTACTAAACGTAACCAATGATATCTAACATCAATGTGCTTTGTTCTAACATGGTACATGGCATTCTTACTCAAATTTAAAGCATTCTGACTATCACAAAACACTACATACTTTTTTTTATTCTACCCTAATTTAAGAAAAAAAAATGTTTCATCCAAAGCATTTCTTTACCTGCTTTAGTTGCTGCAATATACTCAGCCTCTATAGTTGACAAAGTAACACACTTCTGTAACTTAAATTGCCAAGATATAGCTCTTCATACAAAAGTGAACAAATACCCTGAAGTAAATTTCCTATCATCAAGATCACCTGTCATGTCAGCATCAGTAAACTCTTTTAGAACTGGTTATGAAACTCCATAACTTAAGCACATTTTTTAGGTGCCTTTCAAATATATGAAAAATCCATTTTACTACTTCCCAGTGAACTTTTCTTGAATTAGAAAGAAATCTGTTCACTACATCAACTGTATGAACAATGTCAGGCTGTGTATAAACTATAAGATACATTAAAAAACCAACAGCAAAAGAATAAGGAATACTAGACATAGCTAGTTGCTCTTCCTTAGACACCAAACTAGATTTCTTACTCAGATGAAAATAGTTGGCAAGTGGACTGTTAACTAATTTAACATGTTGTATGTTGAATCTACTAAATACCCGTTCAACATACTTTTCATGTGACAACCACAGCTTTTCAATTCTCCTAGCCCGGATAATGTCTATACCGAGAATCTACTTTGTTGGACCTAAATCTTTCATGTCAAAGGACTTAGACAATTATTCTTTCAACCTACAAACCATACTAGCATATTGTCCCATAATCAACATATCATCAATATATAATAAGAGAATAATAAAGTTATCATCAGGGACTTTTTTAACATACACACATGGATCCACTCCCATTCTTTTATAGTTGTGACTTACCATAAAAGAATCAAACTTCTTGTACCACTGTCATGGAGCTTGTATTAAGCCATACAAGCTTTTCTTCAATTTGAAAACCAAGTGCTCTTTCTTTTTTACTTCAAAACCCTCAGGCTTATTCATATAAATGTCCTCTTGCAAGTTACCATGCAAGAATGTAGTTTTAACATCAAGTTGCTCAAGCTCAAGATTCAAACTAGCTGCTAATCCTAATACCACTCGAATGAAACTCATATTCATAACTGGAGCAAAGATCTCATTAAAATCGATACCTGATTTTTGAGAAAATCTTTTCACCACCAATTGAGTTTTTGTATCTCACTTGCTTGTCACTATCCTTTTTCAACTTGAACACCCGTTTATTTTCAACAGTCTCTTCTTTTTCAAAAATTTAACAAGATCATAAGTATCATTTTTTCATAATGACTCAATCTATTCTTTCATTGCTTTTAACCAATACTTTGTATCCAGAATAGCTTGCACATCTTGAAAGCTCTTTGGCTCTCTCTCATTATTAACTAAAATAAAATCTAAACTTCGATACCTGGTAAAAGGCCTACACTTTCTAGTAGATCTCTTAGGTTAAGACTTTACATCACCTGATGTCAAAATTAGCTCCTCCTATTCAACACTTTCAGGTAGAGAGGATTGCTCTCTCTGCTTAAAACTGATTGTATCTAGCTTATCACTAACTATGGCTAGCTCATTCATATCCTTAAGTTCTATTCTTGCTCATTTTCATCATTTATGACTCTTTCTTGTGGAACTCCTGTCGGTGTTAAAACATCACACTCAATAGTAACCCATGTAGTCTTTTCATTTTTCTCAAGGTCTACTATGATTTTTTTTCATGAAAGATCACATATTTGCTTCTAACTATTTTTTTCTTCACTGGATCTCATATCCTGTGGTCAAATTTCTTATCACCATGTCTTACAAATACACACTGTGTGACTTTATTGTTAAGTTTTGACCTCTATTTTTTCGATAAATGCATGAATGCTTTACATCTAAAAATTTTCAAGTGAAAGTATGAAGCATATTTTCCTGTCTACACTCTTTTTGGAATGTCAAAGCCCAAAGAAATTGATAGTAATCTGTTAAGCAAATAACAAGCTGTGTTAACGCTTCACCCCATAATGGCTTTGGTAATTTTACCATCTTTAACATACATATAACTTTTTCCATAATTATGCGGTTCATCTTTTCAGCTACACTATTATGCTGCGGTGTTTCAGGTTTTATCATCTCATGCCTGATCCTATGCTTTGAATAATACTCTTCAAAGTCTTTGGATGTGTATTCCCTATCATTATCAGTCCGAATACACTTCAAAGGTAACCCTATCATCCTTTCCACCATGGGATCAAATTTTTGAAAGTACTACAATACCTGGCTTTTTTTTTCAACATATACACCAAAATCTTACGTGAAACATCATCAATAAAAGTAACAAAATACCTACTACCACCTAATGACTTAACCTCAATGGGACCACATATGTCAAAATAAATTAATTCTAATCTATTTTATTTTCTCTAAGAACTCTTACAAAAAAAAACTCTATGATGCTTATCAAATAAACAATAATCACATGAATCGAGTGACATACTTTTGGTCAAGGGAATGAAAGACTGCCTTGCCAAATTATGCCATAAGTTTGTTGAGCATCATTTTCAATAGCATTTACCTAGTTGCCATTCAATTATATCTATGTTTTATACATTGTGCAGCATACTTTTTTCCTTATAACTACCATAGATCCTTTAGGAAGCTTTCATTGCCCATTCTTTTGTCAACTTTCATATCCTTCCTTATTAAAGACATTAATGACAAGCAAGTTCATTCTCATATCTGAAATGTGTCTGACATCCTTCAAAGTCAACATGCATCATGTACTAGTTTGTACAACAATATCATTAATTCTAATAATCTTTGACACACTATTGTTTTCCATCTTGGTGCAACCAAAATCTCCTGCTTTGTAAGTTGTAAACAACTCTATCTTAGGAACACAATGATATGCCAGTCCTGTGTCAAGTATCCACTCAATGTCGAGATCACCAACATGATTACAATCACTATATCTACAAATCAAAGTAACTGAATCACTATTTGAATTCACTATTACAACATTGCCATCATTCAAACTCTTACTTTTTTCATCTTTTCACTATTGCTTCAAGATTTTACAGTGTCATTTTATATGACCTGCTTTACCATAATAGAAACATTTTACTTTATCTCTGGACTTAGATTTATGTTTAGACTTATTACGGCCTTTTGGGTTCTGACCTCTGTCGATGTTTCTATCCCTGTTCTCTGTGACCAGAGCTTGATTCTCAAGGTCTACATCTTTTCGCATTTCTTTTTTATTAAGCATATTGTCCTTTACCATCTCTAATGTCACCTTATAATCAAAAGTTGAATTAAGAATAGTCACAACTAGAGTATTCCAGCTATCTGGTAATGACTCAAAAAAATACCTTTATTTCATCATTCATCTTAAGCTCTATAATAGTCATCCGATGAAATATCTTAAAAATCACTCAATTGCTCTGTAATAGATCATTCATCCCTGTACTATAAAGTTGTAAGCTTTTTAACGAGCATAACTTTATTCATACCTATTTTTCTTTCATGAAATGCTACCAATTTTTTTCAAACAGTGTGGGTATCTATCTTCTATGTTACATGATGGAACACACTGATATCAACCCATTTTTTTTATTGTAACCAGCGTCTTTTTGCCTAATTTCTTTTAACTTTCATCTTTCATATCTGCTGGTTTAGCCGAATCACCCAATACTAGCTTATACAAATCTTTGTAGTATAAATGATCTTCTATCGTAGGCTTTCAAATTGAATAATTTAATGCTATTAATTCTATCATGAAACCTGTATCACCCTCCATGATCTCAAATATAATTTACTTTTGTCTTAGGCTACTTTTGTATCATTGTCTCAAAATAACCCTCGTTTTGATACCACTTATTGGGCTTAAAGTAATAAATGCAACAACGTAAAAATAAGATATCGCAATAAACTCATAGTAATAGACAACAATCAACAATCAATAACATAGGAAGAATAAAGTATACCAAGATTTAAGTGAAAAAATCTCCAATGTAGAGGGAAAAACTACAGACCACCAGAAAAATCTTCACTATCAAATAATGGATATACAATGTTCTTCTCTAGCTAAAACTAGAGCTAATAAAAAACTAGAGAGAGACAATTGGAGAAATCTCACCAACTAGGTGACTCAACAAATACACCTTGGATTTGTTCCTAGAGAGCTTCAAACTTGATCTTCACCGTTCAGAATGTAGAACTCTTAATCATAAACCTATTGACAAAGTTTCAGCTCAATCGAACCATAGATCGACTTCCGTTCAAGCAACTTTTCTTTTTTTTTTCTCTCTATCTTTCTTGGTTTTTTTTCTTTCTTTTTTTGATTTGCGACACCATCTTAAAATAGCCCCACCTTTTTTTATTAAGTAGTTATGGCTCTGTGTAAAAAGAAAGATCAAGGCCCATAGCCTTTGATTGGTCAAAAACCAATTACATAAGGCTGGACCCCATTTTCCTAACATCTATCAGGCTAAGTTTGATATTGAAATTGGTGTTCAAATTTGTTGAAACCTCATCGAGTTATTAATGTAAGTTTAAATTAAAATAAAATTGATCTAGATAAGGGTGAGAGTTTAATTTTGCATTACCACGATCTATGAAATTGAAGTTGTCATCACATACTTCTAGATAGCACATTCAGATGTCTAAACAGTGATCTATACAAAGAAATAAGACAGAGAGAACTTCTCTATATACTTTTTGTTACAGATTAAAATTATAAAATCTAAGAGGTCAGCCTTATATATATATATGGCAAGATCATAGACTTTCCTAGCATGTTAGTTAATATTAATTTATCCCATTATAAATCTAAATAGAACAATAATATAAGGATCACATTTAACCAAAATCATACCATTTGACTTAAGTATTATCAAAGTTAGTATCGATACAATTACTCATAATTTGTTGTTAATTAATCTAAGTGCAAATTAAATCATTTTGCTAGTTCACACCAAAGGGATAAAAATACAAAATTCTCCCATTTGGATAGTACAAGTCATTTTTTATAATATAATATAATATAACATATTAATACATTTAAAACCATATCTAAACTAACAAAATGATCATGTCTAAAATTATCAAAATCTAGTAAATATCCATATTATAATAAAATAGAACAAACATTTATAAGCCCTAAAAAACATTATACTAATATGTGGACTTATAAACATTCTACTAACAAGTAAGCTTTTATAAGTCTCAAGATGCACGATATCGATCAAATACATGCATGTAGATTTATGAATACTTCACTGACAGTGCAAATTAGATGGTACTAACATGGTACATGTACATGTTGGGAATTGAACATCAAGATCAAAGTATAATTAGTTGAATTTAAAATTTTTCTACTCCTAAACCAAAAGATCAAGTTGACAAGATTACATAAAAACATAATCTAGATTTGATACAGGTAGTTTTCTTACTTTGCTTGTGATATAGTTTCAAGAAACACCAAGTTTGGTTAAAATAAACTAGTAGTTATCTAAATGTCCAACCTCTAATAGTAATCCATACAAACAAGATGAAAAAACTTTCGCTACTAGAAAAGTTGTTTAACAACGATTAATGTCCTTGCAAAATGACAATTTATCATTCCAAAAACCTTTTCACAATGAGAAAAATTCATTTGTCCCTACCACTAATGTTAAAAGTTTGAGCAACAATTTTCATCATATGAAAAGGTATTTTAAAAAATGTTTATTACAATGACTTTTCTTGTTGTTAAATAACTCGTGTTTAAGTAAAGACTTAATATAGTTGTCAAAACTTTTTTTTTTAACAACCGCATATTTGGTTATCAAAACTTTTACGTAACAGCACTATTTTGGTTCCCTAAAAATTGTTGCAATGCAATATTTTTTATTACAAATAACTTTAATAACAATTATTTTATCATTGTAATAGTTAGTTTAAAAACAACAATAATAGTTCCCAAAAGTTCTTACAAAACAACAATTTTGTGGTTTCTAATTTTTTTGTAACAACTTAAAAAAATTTAATAACCAAATTATTATTGTAAATAATTTTTTTCCTAACAATATTTGTGTCGTTACAAATAGCAAACAAATATTTAACAACCTTATTAACTTTAAAAATGACTAATATTATTGTAAAAAGTTATTAAATAATGACATTCATCTCGTTGTGATAATTTAAATATCTGCTATTAATGAAATTTAAAATTGAATCAAATTTCATGACTAAAACAAAAAATTCATTAAAAGAAACTTAACATTAACATATTAAAGTATATATTTATTAGGCCATCATTTACAATAATTTGTCCTAAAATATATTAGGACAATAAAATTCCTAAATTAGTAAACAATGTCCTAAAATATATTACAACACTAAACTTCTTAAATAAGTAAAAACAAATTTAATTGTAATCAAAGGTTTAAAACTTCCAACTTCATTGTCTTGGTTTTTCAGTTGAGGTTGTAGCAAATCCATATACTTACTTATTTGAATATAGTGGAAAATCTTTATAAAAGAGAAGTTGAATTTCTTTAAATGCTTCCATGCCTATATCACTGCATTTATAAACTGCAAACAACTTCAAAGTTATAGCTTGTAGATAATAAAATAATTATAACATAAAGGGGGATATGCCTTAATGATAATGACAAGTCATCTGGGTTTTATGGCAGTTATATCATATTAGCCTCAATGACCACACCTATGAAAATTACTCCAAAAAACTAACAAATCATTTTTGGTGATGCTGCCACCATAATTTTTTTTTTCTTTGAGAAGTGAGAAATACACCCACCATAGAAGAAGTCCCAAAAATTTGAAACATTACATATGGGATTTAAGGGATTGTGGTTTAGCCTACAACTCCTTATATTATTGTTTGGCAATAAATACGTATGTGCAGCACCCACACATAAACAATAGAGTAAGCCTAAAACAAAAATAAAAACACAGAAATATATTTGTTTTGGTCCAACCTAAAATGGCCTACTCCAAACTCAATTCACTAACAAATAAATCTTTACAATTGAGACTTTTAGAATGAGAAAAGTTACCAAAAACTCCCTACTCAAAATTTAACCCAAAACCCAATTACAACGTTTTAATAACCCACTCACTTAGTTATTCGCTTGGTGTCTAATTATTTGAAATTATCAAACTAAAACTAAAGAATCTTATTTATAAGGGTGAAATCTCTTGTAACTTTACTAAATTCCTGATGTGGGATACAAGATAAACTTTCAAATCTTATAATTTCACTCAACTTTCTATGTGGGATTAAGAGATTCAAGGAAAACCTCAATAAATGCTCTCTTGAGTTAAATCTTCAAACACTTCAACAGTGTCTGCAAAGTTGACATGTTTGCCCTTTTTCTTTTCCTTTGTCATAAGAATTCTAAGAATTGAGCCTCCATCAAGTGTGTACAAGTGATTTTTTACTTATTCACTTGGTAAAATCACACTTCTATTTTTGTACACTTTGCACCAATCATTTCATCCATAGTATGTATATCCATAAGAAACTAACTTACCAAAAGCAATCATATTGTAGCTATAACTTGGTATATACCTTACCTGACGAAAAGTTCTAATCACACTATTGTGAGATCTAAAGAGAACACTCTCAATGCCTTGAATCTGTGCCTTTTAGTTGTTGGCAACCATAATATCCCCATACTTCTCTTTTTTTTCCAACTCCACAAAGTAACTTCTATCATTGCAAATATAAGCAACAACAACTGAATCTAAAATCTAACCTTCTTCACCTTTCAAAGTCTAAGTCTCATCCACACAAGTCGTCAAAAGGACATCATCATCATTATCATCATCATCATCAAACATAACAGTAGTAGTATCATTTTTTTCTTCATCTAATTTTTTTTTTGTTATTCGCCCTTTTGAAAGTAGCTATATCCTTCTTTAGCTTCTTGTAGTGCATTTAGATTATCCTTGTTCACCACAATAATAATATTTTGTATCACTATAATTTTTCTCTCTTGACTTGGATGTTTCTTTTGATCCATCAACCTTCTTTTAAGTCTTTCATTGATCTCTTGATCCATTAACCTTTCCTAAGTCCTTCCTCGATCAAAACCTTTTATAGCTAGTGCACTTCCTTCAAGTGGTAAGTTTTGTGTTCCTGTAAACCTTTCGTTCTCACACAATAAAGTAGTCACATTATCCAATTTCAAAGTAAACATACCTATCAACAAAGTCTGAATTAAAGATTTATAAGACTTGGGCAAAAATGACAATAGAATAAAAGCTTTTTTTTCATCTTCTAACTCATTAACAGAATAGTTAGTAATTGAGAAACTAACCCATTAAACTTATTTAAATGATTATGAAGACTCACACATTCTTTTATTTTCAGAGAATACAAATCCATCTTCAAACATAATTTGCTAGTCAACGATTTTGATGCATAAATGGCTTCAAGCTTATCCTATATTTTTTTTGAAGTACTCTCAGTCAACACACTATACTTTATCTCAAGGGCTAGGACTAGGACTAATCTAATAATACTAATAACTTTCTTCTGAAGCTTATTCCAATTACTATCAATCATTCCTTTAGGCTAACTACTTTATAATGTTTGATCTAACTCTTATTGTACTAATAGATCTCGAATCGTACTTTGTCATAATATAAAATTACTCTTTCCTTCAAATAAAAAAATTTCAAACTTAAGCATATTAGACATACTTTTAGAAATTTTAAAATACTTGCACCGTCTTTACGATCTCTTAGGTTTGCCTCTTCATGTGTCTCAAACCTTACTTTAATAACACTTGTTGGGCAATAAACACGCATGTATAGCACCCATACACAAACAATAGAGTAAGCTCAAAATAAGAATAAAAACACACAAATATATTTGTTTTAGCCCAACAGAAAATGGTCTACTCCAAACTCAATCCATTAACAAATAAATCTTTGCAACTAAGACTTTTAGAATAAGAAAAGCTACCAAAAACTCTTACTCAAAACTTAACCCAAAATCCAATTACACCATTTTAATAGCCCACTCACTTAGCTATTCTCTTGGTGTCTAACTATCTAAAATTAACAAAGTAAAACCCAAGCATCTTATTTATGAGGGTGAAATCTTTTATAACTTTACTAAACTCTCGATGTGGGATACAAGACAAACTCTCAAATCTTATAACTTTACTCAACTTTTGATATAAGATTAAGAGATTTAAGATAAACCTCAACAATTATAACCATTTTGCTATAATATTATTGTTTAAGAGAGAATTTTTTGTGTGTAAAAAATAAATATGTCATTCTTTTTAACTAATGGATGTTAAGAGAAACCCAATATAAAAATTTGGAAAAGATGTGACATTGCAACATGTCTTCTTTTGATTTTCTAATAGAGAAGGGAGAAAGTTTACTTTTAGAAATATGAACATGCCTTAAAATATAAATATGAGATTAAGGGATGGAGTATGAAATTTACATTAAGGGTGTAATCTCTTTTAGATTTTTTTTTTTAATTTTTAAGTAGTTTCTTAACTTTAATTATATTCACATACAAAAGTAAATTATGTTTCAAATTATTTAGCTAATCTAGTTAAGAAAACCTATAGTTCATATCAATTTTTTAACATGAAATGGTGCATACAATACTAGAATAAAAAGCTAGTCCAACATGTTAAGAAATTTTCTTTCCATACAAGATCTATGCACCTACAGCAAAGGAAGGCAAGGCACCATGTAATCAAAAATTGAAAAAAGGATGCATGGAATATGGCAAGAAATGAAACCATGCAAAATACAATGAATAAAAGCAAGCCAAGACATTGAAGATTTAAACTAAAAGGAAGCTCATTTTCTGGTCCTAAGATCGTAATTATATGTACTACTAGGCTTATCATTAGATAGCAAACAAATGACTATTTGTGTTTGAAGCTTAATATTCATAATCAATGCAATTTCAAATACCTTGTTCTAGTTAAGCATGACACCTTTATCCATGACTTTTATCACAAAGAATTAACCAATCCCACACAGTTCCACCAAATGCTCGTTGGTATTTGCTTTTTAAGCCAAATAATATTTTAGCTAAGATATTGTCATCTTTGTAGTACTATGATATTTGATATCTTATAAAGGTCATGTTTCTTTATCATTGGGCTTGTATCATATATTTCAAACTTGATGCTTATATGATAAAGTTCTCAAAATATAAATAAACCTTTGCAAGGGAATTTCAATAAGATTATAATTATGAGATCAATATTGTATAAAAGCTATATGTTCTAAAATTATTCCTAGTTGATGCTTTATCAATAAGAATGCATTGAAAAAAGTTGTTAAGACTAGCACATGGTTATACTCTTGCTTATAAAGTAAGTAACCGATTTCATAGGTTGAAGTTTGAGTAAACTTGAGCTAACATATGGGTGTTCATTACAAGAACAAGTTCACTGAACATGATCCGATATGAAAATTTTATATAGTAGTTCACATAATTTCTATAGTTACATTTTCTTATGATGGTTGTATAAGTGATCCTTTGACTTGAGATTACTTGTGATTATTTGTGAGTTAATGTCAATGACAAGACTTAACATGGTTGAACAAGATTAAATAGACACCAAACCATAGTCAATATTCAAACTAAGAAACTATGTGATGAAAAGATATTAATTATACACTAAGAACATTCACGGATAAGTTGTCAAGTCATGTTGACTTTTTTTTAGCAATTGGAGGTCATGGCAATGAAGCTAGTATTGATCATAATTTATAAACATAATATTGACTAATTGGAGAATTGGTGATGAAGAAAAAAAGTTTGTTTCATCCATAATTGAACACTAAGGCTTAAAATGCTTGTGCTTATTGCCAACATGCTAAAAAACCTAATGGGTTACACACACTAGGCAATTGCAAAAGATTAAAATTGGGACTAAGTTAGACTTGATTTGATTTCGGTATGACCAAAAATAAATGAAATAAAAACAAGAGAAAGAGTTTCACTTGTTTGGTATATTCAGCTAGCATAGGGTTAATTGTGAAAATTTGTATTCCAAGCATTAAACCTAATATGGCCAAATGCTACCCCAATAAAAAGAACATCAAGCCACCTTTTCTTTTAAGTAAGAGCAACCAACCAAGTGTCTAGAGATCACTCAAGAAAATACAAGAGGTTTTATAAATACTTACTAGCTATAATGTGGCTTTGAGTTCTACCAAACTTTAAAGAAGGTTTTTTCACAAGAGTTTGTGTGGATCACCATTAAAGGTTGAACACATGAATAGTTTCTTAGCTTAGAATCTATTTGAAAGATCAACAAATTGAACCAAGGGATTTTCAGCATTCAAGGTAACACCTTTAACTAAAACTATACATGCTTGTATATATATATATATGTTGTTTGTATAATCTTATTGATTGATCATGCCTTTGAGGAATTAAAATTTTTAAAATTCAATGACTTTAGCTTTGATAATGATATATAATTCCCTTTAATGCACACTATTAAAAAAATAGCAAATCTTTAGCTAGTGAGACTATCGACTGTCTCATTTTATTTTTTTTTTCAATTTGTTATCAACACATGAGTCATATTCTCTGGTTAGTATTATTCATGAAAGCGGGTGGCTTAAGGTTCGTTAAATAGAGGTAATGTTCGACATTGCCCTTTAACTATTAAGGTTTACATAAGATAACTTCTATTTCGAGTAGAATTATCATACAATTGACTTTCTTAATGTAATGGCGTTCAACCGTTCCTTATACCTTTTTTCTTTTAGCTTTGAACTATCAAATTAAGTCCAACTTAATTTGTCTCAATTTTAATCATGTTTTATTGTATGTGACCCATTAGGTTTATTAACTTGTTGGTAATAAATACAAGCATTATAATCTTTTACTATATTTCAAATTAGATGAATCTAAACCTATTTTGGCTTTGCCATCACTTCTCTAATCATCAATCTTATATTTATAGAACATAGTCAATACTTACCACATTGCCATGATCTCCAATTACTAAAGAATATCAATGTGGTTTGACATATCTATCTATTATTGGTCTTGTAATATAATTAACATATTTTCATCATTTAATACATCAATTTAATATTGACTTTCACTATTAGAAAAAGTTATTTTACCAACACTTAATGTCATCACAAAATGATAATTTATCATTGCTAAAACCTTTTTGAAATGAGCAGAAGTCATTGTGAGGCTATTATTATTATCTCTATTGTTAAAAGTATGCGCAATGATTATCATTATATGAAAAGTCATCTTAAAAAATATTTTTTACAATGACTTTTTCTCATTTGGTAAATAAATTATATTTAAGCAATGACTTAATATAGTTGTCAAAAAAATATTTTAGTAAACATATTTTTTTGTTACCAAACTTTTACATAACAACATTATTTGGTTGCCTAAAATTCTTTTGGAATGTAACATTTTTTGTTGCAAATCATTTTGGCAACAATTATTTTTCCTTTGCAATAATTAGTATAAAAACAACAATAATGGTTGTCAAAAGATTTTTTGAAATTGCAATCTTATTGTTTCTAAATTTTTTGCAACGATTGAAGAAAATTTAATAACCAACTTTATTGTTGCAAATAATCTTTTCTCAATAATACATGTGTCATTATAAATATTATACAAATTTTTAGCAAAAACTTTATGAACTTTAAAAATGACTAATATTTTTGCCAAAATATTATATAACGACATTCATCTCATTTAATAACCAGTATTATTGTTCCCAAAAACTATCGTTAAGATACATTCATGTGAACTTTTTTATAATAAAATAATAATAAATTATCAAAAAATTAATAATTTAAATATTTACTATTAATAAAATTTAAAATTGATTAAAATTTCATCGCTAAAGAAAAGGAAAAAATCATTTAAAAGAAAATATATATTAACATAGTAAAAAATATATTTATTATACCATGTTTACAATGCATTTGTCTTTAAATATATTGTGACAATTAAATATTTTAAATGAATAAACAATGTCATAAATACATTGAGACAATTAAAATTCTTAAATAAGCAAAAACAATTTTGAATGTAATTTAAACTTTTTTTTAAATTGATTAAAATTTAAAAGAAAATTAACATTAACATATTAAAGAATATATTTATTGTACCATGTTTACAATACGTTTGTCTTTAAATATATTATGACAATTAAATATTCTAAATGAGTAAACAATGTCCTAAAATATATTAAGACAATTAAATTCTTTAATAAGTAAAAATAATTTTGAATCTAATTTAAAATTTAAAACTTACATCTCTATTGACTTGATTTCTAGGTTGGTGTATCAAATCTATAAACCTGCTCATTTGAATGGGGTCAAAAATATTTATAAAATCATAGCCAAATTTTCTTTAGGGCTTTCATGCCTATATCCATGCATTTATATCTTGCAAATAATAAACAACTTCAAAGTTATAGACTAAAGATAATAAAATAGTTAAAACACAAATGAAAAGGACTCAAGCAAGCATTTTTAAAATATCAAGTCAATTAGGTTTTTTAACAGTCATATATGCCTTAAAATGCCTGTGCTAATGAAATACTTAACAATAAACAAAGCCACCCGACTTTTTTTTCAATAAAACAATCACAACTTTGATAATTAGCAGTTTTTTTTTGTGATACTACCACCATAATTGTTTTTCTTTGTTCTTTAACTAAAAAGTTCCCACACTAGATAAGTACAAAAATTTGAGACATAAAATATGGGATTTAGAGGATTGTGCCTTAGTCTACAACTCCCCACAAGATTACTGATTGGTAATTTTTACAAGCACACAAATCGTTCAAGCAATAATAGTGACCTAAGTTAAGATATCGTTCCCACAAGGATTAGTTAAGACATCTAGACGAAGTACCTATTATTGGCACACTTTATCTAAAGTTAATTCCTATAATTACAAGAAACATCACTAATCTAGTCTCAACAAGAAAGTATGGACAAAAAAGTAAAGTACATATAATCGAAACATACTAAGCAATTGTAAAGAGAACATAACATGTAATTCTAATCCAAATAGTAGCTAAATTGTATTAATTGAAATCAAACATCAATGAAAAGTAATTCTAAACTAATGAACATGAATTAGAAAGCTAGAATTAAAAAAAAAATAACAAGTGAAAATATTGAATATGAAAATTGAATGTAAACCAAACTTAACTACCTAAACCGAAACTAACTAACCACTAAACTTCCATTGAAAATGCATCTAAATTCCTATTGAATTTTTTTCTAAAACAGAATCTTAGATGGAAGAATAATAATGAAACGTGAATTAAAACACAATTAAATTGAAATTGTTTAAGAGAAATTGCAAGGAAAGTTCAAATCTTGAAAAATCGAAACTAACTTAAAATATTGAAATGCAATAATTTCAAAACTATAACCTAGATCTAAAATCTTAGAGTGTGAATGAACTAAAATTGAGGTAAGGCAACTTAGATCTACAAGTTACCTGCAAGATCGAACAAATAACTCAATCAAAACAATGCATGAACAAGCTCAATCAACTTCTACAAAAATCAACTACTAAAAATATAAAAACAAAGCAATAAAAAGAAATTAGCCAAACAGCATGTAAAAGCAAGAGAAATTGCAAGGAAAGTTCAAAATCTTGAAAAACTAAAACTAACTTCAAATATCGAAATCCAACAATTTCAAAGTTATAACCTAAATCTAAAATCTTAAAGTGTGAATGAACTAAAACTAAGCTAAGGTAACTTAGATCTACAGGTTACCTACAAGATCGAACAAAGAACTCAATCAAAACAATGCATTAACAAGCTCAATCAACTACTAAAAATATAAAAATAGAGCAATTGAAAAGATTAGCCAAGCAGAATGTAAAAGCATGAAATTAAAGGCATGGAATCATAAAACTTAAAGTAAACAAGTAAAATAACAAGTGTAGGAGAGAACAAAAATCAACCAATAGCATAGCATGGAGAAAAGCCAACACAAGTGCTATCACTACCTTCAGCCTAGATTTTGATGATTTTTTTAAAAAAATGCAAAAGTAATTTGACAATGAAAATTTCTAGATCTAAAATCTTATGAATTTAGAGTTTGCAAAAAAAAAAAAAATGAAATAAAACAATCAAGAATTTAGTGAGATCTATTGCTAAAAAAAGCCAAACAGCTTTGACAAAGTAAAGGAAAAACTATAAATTATGCAAGAAAACTTAAAGAAAAGTAAATTGCATTACTTGAATCTTAAAGTGCATGAAACATAAATGTAGAAAATGTAAATTTTGCTAAAAATATTAAAAAAAAATTTCTCCTGAAAAGCCCTATAAAAGAATTAGGAGGAAACTACATTAGAGAAAATGAATAAAAAAATAAATGCAAGAAATGTAAATCCTAAAATCTACTCTCTAATCTAACTCTCCTTAGCTAGTCACTAGTTTTATTTTATAGGTCAAGGATGATGTATTCTAACAATTAAATTATAAAAAAATGCTAGCTAGGATGCCACATGTATAAGATATTTCCATGTCATCTAGGCTTGCTTTATAAGTTTCCTAGTTTGCTTCTCTTTTCTTCAATTCTCTTCGAGCTTTCCTCATTTGATATTTTGAGCTCTAAAAAGTCAAAATTATAACCAATAAGAAGCCACCAAATTGCCCACTAAGTAGCTTCTCATTGGCTTTCCTTTTGAATCCAAAATATGGTGCTATATTTACTTGATCATCACACTTGCATCAAACGATTATGCTTGACTCCTTGTCTTCAATTGAGGCCCTAATCCTCTTCCCTTTTAATCTTTAATTTCTAGCCAATTAACAACCACCTAAATGCCAAATAAGCCATGGAAAACTCTAGAAAAATTCAGCTTTAATATTGGCTCCAAAACTGCACCTATTGCATTGTCTCCTATTTAGCTCCTGTAACTCTACTAGAAAAATTATAAACACTTGATGAGATAAAAAAGCTAGTTAAACAAGAAAAATATGAAGAATAAAGTTTGAATTGATGTTCAATTAGGGCTTAAAAAAACAAAAGAAGTAATGTAGAAAAAGGTGCAAAAAATCTCCCCAAGTATGGCAATGAAGCATGATCACATTAGTTTTGGCCAAATATAGCTTTTTGCCACCCAAATGCATCCAAAATGAGTCCAAAAACTGCATTTTTCCTCTTTCTCATATTTTTACTTACATATTGAATATTTAAACAATTATGAGTATTTTTGTCATATTTCTCAAAAACAAGCAAATAGGCACCATAAATTACCTTAAAAAGTTATGATAAAATGCTAAAATTTTAGTACAATCAATTACCTTTCTACTACAATTTCATTAAGAGAGAATTTTACATGTGTTTAATGGGAAACATACCATTCTTTTTAATTAACGAATGTTAAAAGAGAAATCTAAAAAATGGCAAACATGTCACATTTTAATATGTATTCTTTTAATTTTCTATATGCATAATATCGGTATATGCCCTTCAAGTTGAATCAATTTTGGTGAAAACATTGTTATATTATGATACTTTGATATTTGATATCTAATAAAGGTATTGATTGTTTTATCATTAAGCTTGTATGTATATATTTTTTTGTTAATGCTTGCATGATAAAGTTTTCAAAATATAAACAATGCTTTGCAATGAAATTACAATGAGATTATAATTATGAGATCATCATTACATGAAAGCTATATGTTTTTAAATAGTTCTTAATCAATGTTTTATCAATAAGAGAACATTGATAAAAGCTGTTGAAACTAGCACATGGTTATGCTTTTGCTTATAAAGCAAACAACCATTATCATTAGTTGAAGCTTGGGTAAACTTGAACAAACATGTGGGTGCCTGTTGCAAAATCTAGTCCACTGAACATGATTCAATATGAAAATGCTATATGGTAGTTCACACAATATCTATAGCTACATTTTCAGATGATAGCTATAGAAGTGATGTTTTGACTTGAAATTACTTATAATTTTATATGATGAGTGTTATATTTTGACTATGGTTTTAACCAAGAATACTCTAGTTGAGTACAACTAGGTATAACATGAGGCATATGAAGATACCTAAAGTAATCAAGATAGAATTCATCACCTTGTGTGATCAAAAGAGTATCTAAATTAGTCTTTGATTGAATTAATTCTGAAAATCTTTGGCCAAAGTGAAATAAGAGTTTAGAAATGTTCTAAAGCTTGTTTGTGCATTAATATCAAAGACAAGATTTAACATGGTTGAATAAGATTGAGTAGACACTAAACCATACTCAATGTTCAAGTTGAGATACTTAGTGATGAAATGATATAAATTATACATAAGACCGTGCACAGATAGGTTATCAAGCTACATTGACTTTTTTTAGTATATTAGAGATTATGATAAAGTAGCTGACATAAGATTGACTAATTGGAGAATTAGTGATGAAGTCAAAATGTTTGATTCATCTAAGCCACATATAAAGGATTAAAATACTTATATTTATTGCCAACATACTAAAAAATCTAATAAATCACACATAATAAGACAATTGTGAAAAATTAATATTGTGCAAAATTAAGTTAGACTTAATTTGGTTTGGATTAGACTTAAAGATAGAGGAACTTAACTATAGACACAATGTCTACTCATTATAGGTATTTAACATGCATAAGGGCTAATTAGGAATTAAGTCACTAATGGATAACCTTAAGCTAGTTAAGCCTTTCTCTGTAAAAAGAACATTTGCTATCTCTTGTAACATGCTAAGATAAGATAAGAGCAATTCTAAAAGAAATGACTTCCATCTCATGTGTTAAGAAAAAAATTGAGACAAGAAAAAAGAGTTTCGAATTACTCACATCTTAGAGTATAAGTTTTATTCCTCCATGGATCACCATTGGTTGCAGGTTTAGACAAATTTTAGCTTAAAAAGAAATGCGATGATCTCTTGTTTAGAGCAAAGCAAGGTCAGTTCTAGAGGTAAACTACCTTTGGCTAAAACCCATGTATAGTTATTTGTATGATCTTGTTAATTGATCTTGGCTTTTAAAAGTTAAAAATTTTAAAATTCCATTACTATTACTTTGTATATTGATGCATATATCCCTTTAAGTGGTATTAGAGCCCTGTCAATATAGATTATACAACTTGAAACTGTGTTTTGTTGTTCATGATGTCAAAATTGTTTTGATTACAATTTTTTGCTATTATGTAAAGGCTAAAAATTTGAGTTTTTTTGTATTGTTTTTATTTGATTGTTTATGAACATCAAAATATGATGTCTTAGGATAATTGGGTATAAATTTTATGGTTGATGGAAATTGTTTGCATGCTCCATGAATTTTTTGTTTGCAATCTATCCATAAACAAGAAAATTCTATTATAGTGATATTGCAAAAATTATTTCGAAATATAGGCTTTTTATTTTGTAACAAAATTTTAACACATAAAAATAACATATTGATGATCATTGTGTTAAATTTTGAGAATTTGGACTTGATTTGGTCTTTCAAAAGTTGATGACAAATTCTACCTAGAAATCTATCACTAGCAACTGGATATGTAAAATATGCATGTGATACCTAAAAACCCTAATGTGATTATGGCAATTGGTTTTCTTGATGCAACTTGTATTCTTAAGTGTTAAAAGGCTTTAAAAACTTGTTCACTAAAGTTTCAATAAAAACTAACTTGGTAATTAATATTGGGAATCTTAGAAAACTTTTTCATCAAGATTTCAAGATTTTTCTTTCTTAATCATTAAGTATAATGGATTGTTTTTGTAAAAGTTTGAGTAATTGTTACTTGTGACTAAAGAATCAAGACCAATGGTAAAAGAAAACATAGGAAAGAGTTTAGAACTCCTGAATGATGGCCTAATAAGGGCGGGCATAACAACCAAAGTTGAAACTATAAAGTTTTCCATCTAAACAACCCCAAGTCGTATAGCACTTTCCTATTTTGAATAGGTTTCAGCCAAACCCTATCATGACATTGATTCTTGTTGAATTTGGATTCCTAAGTAGTTTAGGTTTAAGAAATTAGATTTCATTCAAAAAATATAAATTTAATTGGACTTTCTAAATTGTTTGAAACTTCTAATTAACAAGAAAATACTTCACTACAACATTTAGTAGGACTAGGAATTCCTAATGCATGTATTTTGGCTTGAATTTAATTAATTGGCATTCCTAAATGGTTTAGAGTGATGATAACCAAGTTACATTAAAATCCACATAGAACTATAATTCTTTAATTTTTTAGGAGATTATGATTGCAAATTACAAATTTTTAAAACATAAATTAGACATATTCAGCCACTTTGCTAAACATGTCTATACCTTGCATCATATCGAGTTGGATTAATGTTTGGTATGTGACATTGATAGTGATTCAAAGAATAGATGTGTAAGATCATTAATTTGAACCAAACATGATATCTTTGATATGTAATGAAGTATTCATGTTAGTTATGTTATAAATATCATGTGTGCTATGTTGGTTTGTTATTACACATGCTAGAATTTATGTGTGATAAATTTCATGTATAATTATGAGATTTGTGATAAGAATACATGTATTGGATATGTGATTAATTCTTATGCGTTCTTGATGAGACCTATGATAAATTGAAAATCCCTAATGAAAATGTTAAGTCTTGATGCCTTCCATTAATATAAACAACAAAACTTTATTTTAGTAAGGGTTTGTTAGGCTTACTTAAGGCACCCATTATTTTAAATAAGGTTGTATTATGGTTAAAGGGTCTTACTTAACTGATATTATATTATCCGGATGTGCAAAAACTTGACTGTATAATGTTGAAGGTAATGATTGGATGAATCAAATAAAATATGGTTAAACAAGGAGTTGTTGCCCAATTGATCTAGTCGTCACATAGGATGTGATTGATAAGCAAATTATCTACCTAATTTAATTATCATATCTTCTTAGCCCTTACTCAAGGTTATACTAAACTAAATGGGATCCTAGCCCACTAGAAAAATGTGAGTTTTTCAAATTGATAGTGAGCTATTAATTTGATCAAAAAATAATGAGAGCAACTAATATAGAGATTTAGACCTTATTTATATTGGTATTGAACAATATGATTGAATTTTGTTCATATTTTATAGGTTACAAAAAATAAGTAATAACTAGTTGTTTCATAGCATACTTGATATGAATAATCTTAGAATGCCTAACTTCAGTGATTGCTATCATAATCTTAAGCTTGTCTTAAGGCAAAGGAATATGCTTTATTTTCTTAATGAGCCAGTTCCATCAAAATCAGATGCTAGTGTTAATGATATAATGTCGCACATTTATGAAATTCATAAGGACCATGCTGATCAAAATGCATATATCATAGAGGCTAGCATGCTCCCTAAATTGCAAAGTCAACATGAAAACATCGATGCTCCAACAATCATTTTGCACCTTAAAGAGTTGTTTGAGACCTCTAAGGAATTGTTCTAAACTATGATGTCTAATAGCATTTTGGCCAAAATGCATTGTCTCAGTATGATCAATTGGATTGAAAAACTTGGATAATTAGGATTTGTGATGGATCATGAGTTAAGTTTTAACTTGATCTTGTCATCTCTTTTTAGTAACTTTTCACAATTTTTAATGAACTTTAATATGTATCAAATGAAAGTGTCATTACAACAATTTATGAATATGTTAGACACTACCAAGAAATGCATTAAGAATTAAAAGCCTATGGCTCTTTTAGTTTTTTCATCTAAAGCCAAGAAGAAATTGATTGAAAAGAAGAAAAGCAAAAATGTTGATAAAAAAAAAGATTCAAGCAAGGCTATTAAGCCTACTAGCAACATCAATAATAACGAGGGTGTTTGTCATCATTATGGTAAGAAAGGTCATTGGAAGAGAAATTGTAAAGTCTACTTGTCAAGCTTGAAGGATAAGAAGTCTAAAGAGACTTCTACTTCAGTATGTTTATGATTAAGATTAATCTATCTCTTCTTGACACATTTTTCATAGGTATTAGATACTAGATGTGGTTATCACTTATGTAATGACATACAAGGGTTAATAATAATATATCCTTAAAGAAGGAAAATGTGTCCTTACGGGTTAAAAGGGAGCAAGTATTGTTGCCTATGTCGTTAAGGACTTATTGCTTGCCTTTACCTTCTGGTTTTCATTTTAGAACTCAAATATTGTTATTATGTTCCAATCATAAATAGAAACATCATTTCAATTTCTTATTTAAGTGTGAATTATGGATTTTCATTTAATATTAAAGGCAATAGTTGTTCATTTTATTTAAATGAGATATTTTATGCCACAAGAATGTATGATAATGGTTTGTATGTTATATTAAACAATGATGTTCTCAACATAAATATCAAGAAAGCTAAATTAGATAAACCAAATCAATCTTACTTGTGGCATTATGGCTCATTGGTCATATCAATGAAATAAAAGTCACAAAGTTGCATAAACAATGATACTTTGATTTTTTTGATTATGAATCTTATGGAATTTGTGAATCATGTTTTCCTGGAAAGATGACCAAATCACCTTTTAATGGAAAAAAAGAAAAAGCCAATATGGTTCTTGGACTAGTACATTCTAATGCTTGTAGTCCAATAAACACAAATGTTAGAGAAGAATACTCTTTTTTCATTACATCTACTGAGGATCATACAAGATATAGTTATGTGTTTTTAATGAAACACAAATCTGAATCCTTTGAAAAGTTCAAGGAATTTAAAAAAGAGGTTGAAAAGAAAACTAGTAAGAGTATTATGATAATTAGATTTGATTGAAGTGGAGAATACTTAAGCCATGAGTTTCAAGGTTATCTAAAGTAGAATAAGATTTTCTCACAATGGACTCCACCTTTAACACCACAACACAATGGAGTTTTCGAGAGGAGCAACAGAACCTTGTTAGACATGATTCAATCCATGATAAGCAATTCAGATCTTTCAATATCTTTCTAGGATTATTCACATGAAATAGCCACTTATCTTCTTAATAAAATTCTATCTAAATCTATTTACAAGACAACATATGAGATGTGGAAGTGTAAAAAACCTAACTTGTTACATATAGGTATCTAAGGATATGATACTTACGTGAAGCATGCACAAACTAACAAGCTTGGAGCTAGATCAATCAAGTGTAAATTTATGGGATATCTAAAGGAAATAAGAAGATAATATTTCTACAATTCTGAGGAACAAAAAGTGTTTGTTTTTAAACATGCTACCTTTTTGAAAAAAATGTTTATCCTTGAAGTGAATAGTGGGAGTAAAGTAGAATTTAAAGAAATTCAAAAAACACAAATTGACATTAGGATGGAACTTAAGCCAATGGCTTAAGCATCAGATACATAACAGAAAGCTCAAAGTACCTAAGAACTCTATAATTCAAGTATGACTCATTAAGCTCCTGAAAGATATGGATCTCTTATGGACAAAGATGAGTTGATCATAGATTGTGATTTTTTTACCTATCAAAAATCAATGTTGGACATTGATTCTAAAAAATGGCATGAGACCATGAAATATGAAATAAAATCCTTATATGCAAACTAAGTATGAACTTTGGTGAAACCATCTGAAGGAATAAAACCTATAAGGTATAAGTGGGTTTTCAAGAAAAAAACCAACATGGAAGGCAATGTATAAACATACAAAGATAGGCTAGTTGTAAAAGGATATAATAAAAAATAAAGAGTTGATTTGATGAAACCTTTTCACCAACTGCCATGTTAAAATCCATTAAGATTTTACTTACTATTGTCACATACCATCACTATGAGATATGGCGAATGAATTTTAGAATGACAATTCCTTAATGGGAATTTGCAAAAGAAAGTATACATGACACAACTTGAGGGTTTTGAATCTAAGGATAATGCTGACATAGTCTTGGTTAAGAATCTACAAGTGCACAGAATCGAATGAAGTAATATAGATTAAGTAGAGTATTATTTCCATAAGGATTGTAAATAAAGTGAATTCGATACTAAAATTGTCTCACCTTGTCTTATATTTGAAAAAATCATAATAAAGATAAATTATTATGCAAACTAATCAAAACAGAACTTAAATAATACAATAAAACTTAAAAACATTACATTTTAATGAATTCCAAAGAATGTAAACCAAAATTAATGCAAACAACAACTTAGACATGCAACTATATGCTTAAATTGAAAACTAGAACCAATTATGATATATAAACTAAGACAATGACCTAAAAAAACAACAAATAATTGATACTACAACAAAGTAAAGCAAATTTAACTTAATTAAATCCTACAACATTCAATTGATATGAATTAAACTTGATTTCAACTCAATTAATCAAAATAGAATCTAATAAACTTTAAAAACATGTCCCTAAAATCCTGCTCGAGGTAACTTCAAAGGCACATTTGCTTAGGTTGAGTTTCATATTATATTTTCTTAAAGTGTTAAAGGTTTCCTTTAAGTCCTTCAACTATTCATCTGAGTTCTTACTCTTGTCTATCATATCTCTTCAAATACTTCCATGCTACAACTGATTTGATTCTTGAATATTTTATTAACCAGCCTTTGATAGGTCAACCTTGCATTGTTCAAGCCAAATGACATCACTTTATAGTAATACAAACTATTCTCATTACAAAAATGATTTTTCTAGTCCTTTTTCAACATTTTAATCTAATTGTAGCTAGAGTATGCGTCCATGAAGTTGAGAAAACCGTGCTCAACACTATAATCAACTAGCAAATCTATGCTTGGTAAAAGAAAATTCTTCTTTGAGAAGGCTTTGTTGAGGTTGGTAAAGTCAACATATATTTTTCATTTTTCGTTGTGTTTTTTCATCATTACTACATTGGCTATCCATTCAAAGTAGTAGACTTTCCTGATGAACCCAGCCTTTAGTAGCTTGACAACCTCTTTTTTTATTGCTTTTTTTCTTTAAAGAGTGAAACACCTCTTCTTTTATTAAGCCCGCTTCATAGTAGGTCGGTATTCAGCCTATGCACCATTATTGAAGGATCTATACTTGGCATGTTTGAGGGATTCCAAGCAAAAAGATCGGTGTTATTTCTCAATAATTAAATTAGTTTATCTTTTTATTAAGCTTAGATCTAATTTGTATGCATTTCTCCTAATTATCTTTAGGAAATGAAACAAGTATAAGTTTTTTAGCTGGCTCAGGTTGGATAAGTTCAGTTTTAGGTCTTTGATTAATGATTTCTTTTTGTTCATACAACTCGGGATTGATCCGGCAAAGTAATGTTGCCCAACATAAATTCATTTGTTTTATTGATTTGCTTATTAATCTTAGTTGAGTAATGCTCAAAAATAAAAAAGATAAAATGTATTAAAAAGCTAAGTATGAGCTGTACTTAAAATGCTTTCTTAAATTTGCCATTATATTTTCAATATTAGTTCAGTGCCAACTTAAGCGCTCAGCTTCTTGTAAACTTTTTATTTATAATTTTTAAGTTTAAAAGCTTACTTAGGTCTTTAGCTTTAAAACCCTTCCTCTTCTTCTTTTGGTCAGTTATTAGCCTCTAACCCTCTGGCTGGTTCTCTTTTGTCATAACTCTAACCTCATGTTTCTTTTGTTTTGCACATGCTCAGAGACTATTAAGCTGGTAATTGTTTGGTTCCCAATCTTTCTCCCTTTCATGGTAGTTACATAGCATTATGTGGCTAGGGATGGTTTCCTCCTACCTCTCATATCTCGTTAGGGGTAAGAAATTTAATTTTAAGGTGAGGAGCTAATCATACAACTCTCATGCTCATGAAAGATTAGCTCAACTGACATAATCATATTGTAAGCTAAAGGGACATATATCATTATGAATTTGATGATCGAGATGTTATTCTAGGCTCAATCCTTAAAGTGTTTAGTTGCCTAAGAGTGCTTTCCACAGGTACTTGCTTATTTCCAAAACCAATCAAAGTGATGGTAAATAGCTTCAACATATCCTTGGTATTTACCACCTTTACTATAGTAAAGTAGTAAAAGACGTTAGTTGATCTCCTATCATAATAAAGTATCTTCTTAGCCACATGATTGTACACTACGGCCTTTAAAACTATAGCATCATCATAGGGAAATTAGATCCCTTCAAGGTTTTCAAAATTAAATAAGATTGATTAGTCCTTCTAACACCTCTGTCTTTTAGTTATGAATCCAATGGGCATCTTTGTTCCCAGATCAAACTTCTTTTTGGTTAATATCGAGGTCTTGCTAAAAATCGCATTGATTGTTCTTGCAATAGGTCAGTTATCACCTTATCTCTTTGTTTACCACTTTGGTTGGCCCTATGATTAGTATAACCTCAGTTATCTCATGTTCTCATGGCCTTATTCAATAACCTCTTTTGATCAATTTCTTAATCTTTTAGTGTTTTGGCAGTGATTTTTGTGTAAAGCACACCTTTTGGTCAAATCCCTTTTGTTGTTTTGTTTTAGTGCCTTAGGTCATTTGAGTTAAGGGTCCCTTTTTATTCCCATCAAAATCTTTTTTTGGAAAGTATTCAATGTAGTGTAGTTTTCTTATCTTTTACTCGGGCTCTATGCCATGTACCATTTTATAGATTTGTTCCCTATTAAAGTATTCTCAATCTTTTTGCCCCATTTTCTTTTGAGGTGAGGGGATATCCCTTTCTCACCTCAATTGTTTCTTATTGAAGCTTTAACATTAATATATTTCTTTTCTCTTAAGAGCAAGTCGGCCAATTTTTTTAGGGTTCCATAAAGAGAAAGCTTAAAGTTATACTTTTTTTTCATTAAGCTGATTAGTGATGGTGGCCATGGTTAGAGTGTTCTTTTAATTCTTGACTCGAAAAGCTATAATGTAAAAGTCATCACATATTCTTTGAAGATTCTTTGTGTCTTTAATAGATGGACATCAAACTTATGTAATTTAGTTTTGTTTTTGTTTAATGGTAGCTAATGAAGTGCATCATGAAAGAATGGCTAAGCTATCTGAAAAAAAGAGATTTATCTTGATTCAAGGCTAGTGTACTAAGATTGAAATACCCTTTTAAGTATGATAGTGAAACCTTTTCACATCAACTGCTCATCAGCTTTTTGTATCAACATGTTTGTCTTAAAATGTTCAAGATAATAAAAAAGATCAATACTACCATCATAAGTTTCAATAGTAAGTGTTTTGAATCTTTGTGAAGGCATAGCTCAGTTAATGTCCACAGTAAAAAAGGAGGTATATAAGAACTTGAGCTTATTATTGAAAGTAGAGTTCTTATTTTTTTGTTCTTTTTCTATGGCTTTCTTCCAAGCTTCTATATCTATATTAGCCTATAGTTCCGAGGTGGCTTGCTTAGATTTTTAGAGAGTTTGTGTTTTGGTGTTGGCTGGATGATAGCTTTTTAGGGTTTCATCATCTTCTAAGGTTGATGAAATGGGCTAGTTACCGTCATAGGCCAATAGTTGTTGAGTTTGAGGATTTCTTTAGTTAGTAAGTATAAGTTCTTTAGATGTTTGAGAAGGTGTGAGGTTTTTTATGAGCTTTGTTAGAGATTGTAGTTGTTAGATTAAAGCTTTATATTATTTCATTGTCGCTGTAATTTTCGTAGGTTGGCTAAGTTAAGTATGAGATTCAGCTACAGCGAGATTATCTCCCTCTTCATTGACTATCTTCCTTTAAAGAATATTGAGTTGCTAAGTGATGATCCCTTACCTAGAGTGTCAAAAATGTTAGTATCGAGCTTGACAAGAAGTGAAAAAACTTGAAATCATAAGAGATCAAATATCGATAAGGACAAAAGGCCAATATATCTTTAGTGTTTGAGCTTTAATGCTCAAGTTAGTGCTCAAAAGAGAAGAAAGATCTAAAAAAAGAGAAAAAAATTTAAAAATTGAGATCTTCATACCTAGAATAAGAATGGGTATTTATACTTGAAAAGAGAGGTATTCAGATCTAGGGTGACTAAGCTTTGAGAGTCGGGTCTATGGCTGACAAGGTTGACCTAACCAGAGATGGCAAGGGAAAATCCAAGGGTGAGTGACTAGTTAGCATGTCCACATGTTGTCAAGTGGGATGTCATGTTGGCCAAGCTAACATGGACTCTGAGAAATTACATTAGCCTACCACGTTAACTCAGACCTAATGATTGAAATGGTCCTAACTTGATGATGAGTCACTTTCTTTTTAAAAAGTCCATTATGCCTTTATGGACCATAAAATGCCCCTAATAGAAATTAAAATGGGCTTTGACAGCTTTGTTTTGAGTACTGCAATGGTTGCAAAAAAATTTTTCAAGAGTAACAAACAATTTTAACTATAGATCTATGCATATCTAGGCTTTTCTCGAAAAATCTATTTGAAAAATAAGAACGAAGTGATTAAAAGGAATTTAGGTTAAATTTACCAAAGAATTGCAATGCTGGTTTATGGCTATTGGTAGTGAATTGTAATGCCATCTCAACAATCATCGTCAAAAATTGAAGCTCATTGGTGGTAGGTAGTTTATATTTAATAGTTAGAGAATAAAGGTTTCGACAGAGAGAGAAAGTGAAAGAAAGAAGTAATATGAATGAAAAAAAATTAAATGAAAGGAAAAAAATTAGTGAAAAGTAAACTAATAAAAGAATTAATAAAGTTTAATAAATGAAAAGAAAAAATAAGTGGGAAAACAATGGGAAAAGAGAAAAGGAGAAGAAAAAATAAGAAAAGAAAAAAAAATTTGTGAAAACATACAAATAATTATGTTTCGTTATTATTTCTAAAATTTTTTAAATTTTTTATATTTTTGAATTAAAATGTATTTACATTTCATACAACTATTATTATAAAAAATTATTTATAATTGAAAAGATAAATGATCAGATATTTTGTAAAACAATTGAATAAAAAATTAATTTTAGTTTTTTTCATTTGAATAATAATTTATTCTTTTATACTTGTACTCTACTTATTCTAAATACATTATTTTAATTAATAATGTTTAAATTTTATTATGTTACTATATAAACAATGGAAGATTAATTTTGGTTATTTTTTGCCTTTAAAAGAATAAAAACCTATATGCATGTGTAAAGGCCATATATATAGTACATATACATACATACATATATATATATACATATAACAATAAGATATTTTTATGTGTTTTATTCTTAGTAAATGATATAATATTACAATGTGATATTTTGATATAAAATAATGGAGACCACACATATTTACTCTTTAAACTATATATACAACCCTTGTATGATTAAAAAAAAAAACTTATTTGAAATTAATTTTTTTTTTGTAAGAAAAAATACGGAGGTAGATAGGCTGCTCAGTCCCCTAGGTCAAAGTAAGATGTGTCGTACTTGATAGCTTAAGATATATGGCTGCAGGTCATACATTCGAGATAACCCTAACAAATGGCCACCAGCAGGACTCGATATTTGAAATTAAATTTAGTTTATGCTTATTTGGAGTTTATAGATTTAATAACTAATTTCTCATACTATGTAAATAATAATAAATTTGGCTTGACCAAGGATTAAGGACTTATAAACTTTTAATTATTTCTATAAGTATCAATTAGTATATTTTCATTATAACTTGTGTTTTTAGAACAAACTTAAGTTTTGATCTTTCTTAATTAAAAAGAACATAGCATGACCAAAAGCTATCAAATTTAGGATATTTCTCACATTTTAACAGATGAATTACAAATAAAAAAAAACAATTTCATCAAATGAATTTAACAATACTTGATCTATTAAGTTATACAAGTAAAACCAAACAAAAAAATCCCTAAAGCCCTGGAAATTAATTAATAATCAATTTATCAAGGATTCCATTACTATCACTATGCTATCAAAGTTCATTGAACATGTCAAATTTACATAGAAATCTTGGTTGCTTCATATTGTCGCATTTACACATATTAAAGACTGAAGGAATTTTGTATTAATATGGAAAGTTAAAGTAATGGAATTTTAAATTTTTTAATTCCTAAAGGCTAAAATCAGTTAATAAGATCATACAAACACACAACCCATATACGTTACATGGTTGTTGGCTATGGTTTGTACCTTGTGTGCCGAAATTGATTTTCCTCAAGTTGGTGATCTTTCAAGTTGTTTCCCAAGCCACAAAGCTACCTAAACGTGTAGCCTCTAATGGTAATCCACACAAACTCTTGTAAAAGAACCTTTTAGGTAGGGAAGAACACAAACCACACTTTAGTTAGTGAGTTTTTACAAAACCTTTTGTTTTTCTCTTAAGTTTTTGCTTAGAGTTGCTCTTAGCTTCTTTTGCATCAAATATGGCCTATGTCTTGCAAGAGGGGTGGTGGCTTAATGTTCTTTTTATAAAGGGATATTGGGCCACATTAGGTTGATGCAAGACATGTATATTTCCATAAATATCCCATGTTTAGACAAATGCAGTAAACAAGAAAAGTCTCTCTCTCTTGTTTTATTTCCTTATCATGCCAAAAACAAATTAAGTCTAACTTAATTTGTCCCAATTTTAATCTATCACAATTGTCCTATTATGTGTGATCATTAGGTTCTTTAGCATGTTGGCAATAAACATAAACATTGTAAGCCTTTACATTCAGCTTGAATGAATCCAACCTTTTAACTTCATCACTAATTCTTCAATTAGCCAATCTTATATTTATAGATCATGATCAATGCTAGTTACATTGTCATAATCCATAATTTCTAAAGAAAAGTCAATATGACTTGATAACCTATCCATGAATGGTCTTACTGTATAATTAATATCCTTTCATCACATAGTATCTCAGATTGAACATTGAGTATGGTTTAGTATCTACTCAATCTTGTTCAATCACGTTAAGTCTTGTCCTTGACATTAACTTACAAATAAGCTTTAAAATAATTCTAAACTCTTTTTTCACTTTGACAAAATATTTTTCAAGTTAATAGAACCAAAACTAGTTAAAATACTCTCTTGATCACATAAGGTGATGAATCTCATCTTGATTACTTCATGCATCTTTGTATGCCTCATGTTATATCCAATAATACTCGATTGGAGCATTCTTAGTTAGAACAATAAGTAAAGTCAAAGTATAACATTCATCATATAAGATCATAAGAAATCTCAAGTCAAAAGATCACTTATACAACCATCACATGAGAATGTAACTATAAACACTATGTGAACTACCATATAGCATTCTCATCTCTAGTCATGGTTAGTGAACTTGTTATTGTAACAAGCACTCACACGTTAGCTCATGTTTACCCATATTTTTACCTATGAGATTGGTTACTTGCTTCATAAGTAAGAGCATAACCATGTGCTAGTCTCAATAGCTTTTGTCAATACCCTCTTATTGATAAAATATCGCCTAGGAATAATTTTAAAACTTATAGCTTTTATGCAGTGATGATCTTATAATTACAATCTCATTACAATTGCAATTCCACTACAAAGCTTCATTTATATTCTAATAACTTTATCATTTAAGTATCAACAATGAAATACATGTAAATATCTCAATGATAAATAAACATGACCTTTATAAGATATCAATGATCAAAATGATACAAATATGACAATCTTTTAGTCAAAATATGACAATCTTTTAATCAAAATATGATTAGGCTTTAAGGGCAAATACCAATAATCTCCTACTTATGTTGAAGCCAATCATCCATGCATCTAATACGATATTTGATTACATGTCTATCATATTTTTACTGGGACAAAGCTTTAGTAAGAGGATCAAAGTTTAAAGAGGACAATCTTTAGTAGGTACTTGTTTAATTTTAATATCACCTTTGGAAACAAATTTTCTAATTAGATGATATCATCTTAATATATGTTTGGATCTATAATAAGACCTTAGTTCATTGGCTTAGGCGATTGCTCCACTATTATCACAATAGACTGTCACCAGATCAACAATGCTAGGAATAACATTTAGTTTAGTTATGAACTTCTTAATCTAAATAGCTTTTTTTGTAGCTCAGATGTAGATATGTGGTCAGCTTCGGTTGTAGACTCTATAATTATGCTTTGTTTGGAACTCTTCCAATTCATTGCTCAACCATTCAAAGTAAAAACATAGCTACTTTGAGACTTGCTATCATCCTTGTCAACTTGAAAGCTTGTATCACAATAACCCTCAACTTGGAGTTTAGCTCTACCATATACAAAAAACACATCCTTAGTTCTTTTCAAGTACTTAAGGATTGCTTTCATAGCCTTCTAATGACATTCACTTAGATTTGCTTGATACTACTTGTTATGCTTAAAATATAAGATATATCAGGCTTTGTGCATAGCATTGCATGTATAATGGATCCAGTTGCTGAAGCATATGGAACTTTATCCATGCTATCTTTCTTAATTTGTTTCTTATGACACAAGTCCTTGGAAAGATTTATGCCATTCGACCATGGCAATAATCCATTTTTTGATTCTTTCATGTTAAACCTCTTTAGTACTTTGTCTATGTATTCAGATTGTGAGAGACCAAGCAACCTCTTTGATCTGTCTATATAGAGCCTTATGCCTAGCAAATATGTTGCTTCTCCTAAATCCTTTGTGCAGAACTTTTTTGATAACCAAAATTTGGTAGATTGTAGCTTAAGTGTATCATTTCCTATAACCAATATGTCATCCACATATAGCATTATCAAAACGATTACACTCCTACTTGTCTTCTTGTATACATAAGGTTCATTTATGTTTTTGATGAATTCAAATTCTTTAATTGCTTCATCAAAACGTATATTATAAGTCCTTGTTGTTTACTTAAATCTATAGAAAGACCTTAGAAGCTTGCACACCATATTAGCATTATCCTTGGATTCAAAACCCTCAAGTTGTGTCACGTACAAATCCAATTGCAAATTCCCATTAAGAAATGCCATTTTGACATCCATTTACCACATCTTATAGTCATGGTATGCGGCAATAGCAATTAAAATACTAATGGATTTTAACATGGCTACTAGTGAAAAAGTATCATCAAAATCAACTCCTTATTTTTTATTATAATCTTTTGCATCTAGCCTAGCTTTGTACATTTGTACATTACCATCCATGGCCTCATGTCACTTTTCAAAATCAGTGTTTAACGTTGCTTCTTAATAGGTAGTAGGATCATATTTATGATCAACTCATCTTTGTCCATGAAAAATCCATATCTCTCAAAAGCTTAGCAAGTCTTACTTAACTCACAGAGTTCTTGTGTACTTTGAGCTTTCGGCTATGCATCTGATACATTAACCATTGGTTCAAGTTCCATCATTGTGTCAATTTAGGTTTCTTGAACTTCTTTAAGTTTTACTTTACTCCTACTATTCTCTTTAAGGATAAACTCTTTTTCTAAGAAGACATCATGTTTAGAAACAAACACCTTTTATTTCCCGGAGTTGTAGAAATAATATTCATTAGTTTCCTTTAAATATCCCATAAATCTACACTTAAATGATCTAACTCCAAGCTTGTTGGTATGTGCATACTTTATATAAGCATCATATCCCCAAATCTTTATGTGTGACAATTTAGGTCTCTTACCTCTCCAAATCTCATATGATGTCTTGTCAATGGATTTAGATGAAACTATATTAAGAAGATAAGTGGCTGTTTCAAGTCCATAACCCTAGAAAGATATAGGAAGATTTGAATTGCTCATCATAGATCAAATCATGTCCTACAAGGTTCTATTTCTCCTCTTAAAAACTCTAGTGTATTATGTTCTAAGTGGAGTCCATTATGAGAGAATCTCATTCTCTTTTAAATAACCTAGAAACTCATGGATTAAGTATTCACCACCTCAATTAGATCTAAGTGTCATGATACTTTTACTAGTTTTCTTTTCAACCTTTATTCTAAATTCTTTGAACTTTTCAAAGGATTTAGACTTGTGTTTCATTAAATTCACATAACCACATCTTGTATGATCATCAGTAAATGTAATGAAATATGAGTATCCTCCTTTAGCATTTGTGTTCATTGGACCACATACATCTAAATGTATTAGTCCAAGAACCACACTGGCTCTCTTTTCTTTTTCATTAAAAGGTGATGTGGATATCTTTTTAAGCAAACATGATTCATAAGTTTCGTAAGATTCATAATCGAAAGGATCAAAGCATCCTTGTATATATAACTTTATGATTCTTGTTTTATTGATGTGACGAGCCTACAATGCCATATGTAAGATTTATTCAATTTATCTAGTTTAGCCATCTTGAAATTTATATTGAGAACATCATTTTTTAATCTAATATCATTATCATACATTCTCATACATAAAACACATCATTTAAATAAAATGAGCAACAATTGCCTTTAATATTAACTAAAATTCCATCATTCATACTTAAATAAGAAACTAAAATAATGTTTCGAGTTATGATAGGAACATAATAACAATCCTTAAGTTCTAAAACTAAACTAAAAGGTAAAGGTAAAAAATAAGTACCCATGGCATAGGGAACAACAATTACATCATTTCCAACACATAAGGACACATCTTTTTTTAATCATCTACCCTTCTTTAGTCTCTATATGTCATTACATAAGTAAGAACCATGTCCAGTATCCAATACCCAAGAAGATGTGTCAAAAAGAAATAGATTGATCTCAATCATAAATATACCTAAAGTAAGAATCTATTTAGACTTCTTCTCTTTCAAGCTTGTCAAGTAGACCTTGTAATTCCTTTTCCAATAACCTTCTTTACCATAATGATGACAAGCACCCTTGTCCTTCTTGATGTTACCAGTAGGCTTGATAGCCTTTTTTTTATCCCCTTTCTTATCAACCTTCTTACTTTTTTTTTCTTTAGTCGACTTTTTCTTAGCCTTAGATGAAAAAACTAGAAGAGCCTTAGGCTTTTGATTCTTTATGGACTTTTTGATAGTGTCTAGCATATTCATTAATTGTGGTAATGTTACTTCCATCTAATGCATATTGAAGTTCATTACAAATTGTAAAAAGCTACTAAGAAGAGGAAACAAGATCAAGTCAACCCTTAACTCATGGTCTATTATATATCCCAATTGTCCAAGTTTCTTAATTCAATTAATCATTTTTAGACAATGCACTTTGACCAAAATGCTCTCAAACATCACTATACAGAATAATTCCTTAAAGGTTTCAAACTTTTCAATACGTCCTTGTTTGTCAAACAATTTCTTAAGGTGCAAAATGATTGTAAAAGCATCTATATTCTCATGTTACTTTTGTAACTCAAGGATCATGCTAGCCACCATGATACATAGGCTTAATTAGCATGGTCCTTATGGGTTTCATAAACCCGCCATATTACATCATCAGCATTAGCATCTGGTTTCAATGGAACCAGCTTATCAAGAATATAAGCATTTTTTCTTACCTTAGGACAAGCTCTAGATTGTGGTACCATCATTGAAGTTAGGCCTATGAGCTTTTTAGCATTAAGTATGCTATAAAGTGACATGTTATTACTCATCTTTTGCAACCTATAAAATATGAACAAATATCAATCATATTGTTTAATACCAATAAAGATAAGGTCTAAATCTATATATTAGTTGCACCCACTATTTTAATCAAATCAATATCCTTCAATTATCAATTTAAAAAAATTATTTTTTTATAATGGACTAGGATCCCATTTGGTTTACCATAACCTTGAATATTGTCCCAACGAACCGTGATAGGTAAATTAGGTAGATAACTTGCTTATCAATCACATCCCATATGACTCTTAGATCAATTGGGTGATAACTCCTTATCTAATAACATCTTATGTGATTTGCCCAATGATTGTCTTTAACATTATATAGTCAAAATTTTCATATCTGGACAATATAGTGTCAATTAAGTAAGACCCATTAACAATAACACAACCTTATTTCAAATAATGAGTGCCTTGAGTATTCTCCCAACAAGCCCTACTAGTAGAAAGTTTTATTTTTTATGTTAATGGAAGGCATCAAAACTTAATATTTTCATGAGAGATTTTTTATTCATCATAGGTCTCAAATAACATGCATAAGAATTTATGATAGATCCAATACATGTAATCTTATCATGCATCTCATAATTATACGTGGTATTTATCATGTATAAATTCTAGCATGTCTAATAATAAATCAATATAGCATACATGGTATTTATCTCATAACTAGCATGCATACTACAATAATTATCATGTTCAGTTCAAATTTATGATCTTGCAAATCTATTCTCTAAATCAATATCATATATCAATCATCAATTCAACTCAATGTGATGCAAGGCATAAACATGTTTAGCTAGTTTGGCCGAATATGTCTAACTAATGTCTTAGGAATTTGTAATTTGCAATCATAATTTCCTAAACAATTAAGGAATCATGATTCTACTTAGATTTTAATTCAACATGGTTAACATCACTCTAAACCATTTAGGAATGTCCAATCAATTAAAATCAAGTCCAAATACCTGTATTAGGAATTTCCTAGTCTAACTAGGTGTTGTAGTGAAATAGTTTCTATCAATTAAAAGTTTCAAACAATTTAGAAAGTCCAATTAATTTGGATTTTTATATGAAATCTAATTTTTCAAACCCAAATAATTTATGAATCCAAATTCAACAAGAATTAATATCAAACTAGGCCTTGGCCGAAAACCCATTCATAATAGGAAATAAGGTTGTGGCTAGAGAAGTATATATGGCAACGTGGTAGTTTCAGCCATTGGTTGCTATGCCACCCCTACTAGCCCATCATCCAAGAGTTCTAAACTCTTTCTCATGCTTTCTTATGCCTTTGGTCATGATTCTTTAATCACAAGTAACAATTACTTGGACTTCTACAAAACATTCCACTATTCTTGGTGATCAAAAAAGAAAATCTTGAAATCTTGGTGAACAAGTAATCTAAGATTCCCAATATTGATTACCACATTCATTTTCATTAGAACTTTACTGAACAAGTTTTTAAAGTCTCTTAACTTTTAAAAATACTAATTGTATCAAGTAAACTAATTACCATTATCATATTATGGTAACTATGCATCATATGCATATCATACATGCCAACCGCCATTGATAGTTTTCTAGGCTGAAATTGTCATCAACTTTTGAATGACCAAATAAACTCCAAAAATTCTCAAATGTTTACACATTGATCATCAGCATGTCTATATTCATTTTTTAAAATTTTCTAGTCAAATAATGACCCTAGAATGAAAAATATTTTTTGCAATATCACTATAATAGAATTTTCTTGTTATGGATGTATTGCAAACAAAAAATTCATTGAGTACGCAAACAATGTCCAAAAATTATAAATTTTATACCCAATCATCGTAAGACATCATGATTTGATACTCCAAAAGAATCCAATTAAAGCAATACAAAAATAATTAATTTTTAGCCTCTACATCAAAGCAACAGATTGCAACCAAAATAGTTTTGATATCATGAACAACCAAAACAAAGTTATAAGTAGCAAAATCTATATTGACAAGGCTCTAATACTACTTGAAGGTAATTATGTATCAATATACATAGTTAAAGTAGTAAAATTTTAAAATTTTTAATTTTCTAAAGTCAAGATCAATCAACAAAATCATACAAATACACAACGAATATAAGCTACATGGGTTTCGGCTATGGTGTGTACCTTATGTGCCGATATTGCTTTGCTTCAAGTTGGTGATCTTCCAACTTGTTTCCCAAGCTACAACGCTACCCCAAACTTGCAGCCTCTAATGGCAATCTACACAAACTCTTGTGAAAGAACTTTCTCTAAGTTAGGGAAGAACACAAACCATAATCTAGTTAGTATATGTTCACAAAGCCTCTTGTTTTTCTCTCAAGTTTTTGCTTAGAGTTGCTTTTAGCTTATTTTGCACCAAATATGCCTTGTGTCTTGCAAGATGGGTGGTGGCTTAATGTTATTTTTATAGAGAGACATTTGGAATGTTAAGTTAATGCAAAGCATGTATATTTTCATAAATATCATATGCTAGGCCGAATGCACTAAACAAGGAAATTCTCTCTCTCTTTTTTTCTTGTTTTATTTCCTCATCATACCAAAAATAAATTAAGTCTAACTTAATTTGTTCCAATTTTAATCTTTCACAATTGCCTATTATGTATGACCCGTTGGGTTTTTTAGTATGTTGGCAATAAATATAGGTATTGTGAGCCTTTACATTCGTCTATGGATGAACTAAACCTTTTGACTTCATCACTAATTCTCTAATTAGCCAATCTTATGTTTAGATCATGATCTAGCTACATTGTCATGACCCCTAATTGCTAAAGAAAAGTCAATATGGCATAGAAACCTATCCGTGAATGATATTAGTGTATAATTAATATCTTTCATGACATAATATCTCAGTTTGAATATTGAGTATAGTTTCATATCTACTCAATCTTGTTTAACCACGTTAAGTATTGTCTTGACATTAACTCACAAATGAGCTTTAAAACAATTCTAAATTCTTATTTCACTTTGGCCAAAGGTTTCTCAAGTTAATTTAATCATGACTAGTTGAGATATTCTCTTGATCACACAAGGTGATAAATCTCATCTTGATTACTTCATATATCTTCACATGCCTCATGTTATACCTAACAATACTCAATTGGAACATTCTTAGTTAGAACCATAAGTAAAGTCAAAGTATAACTTCATCATATAAGATCATAAGTAACCTAAAGTCAAAGGATTATTTATACAATCATCACATAAAAATGTAGCTATGACTCTATGTGAACTACCATATACCATTCTTATCTCAGATCATGTTCAGTGAACTTGTTCTTGTAATAAGTACCCACATTTTAGCTCAAGTTTTCCTAAACTTCAACCTATGAGATCAATTACTTACTTCATAAGTAAAAGCATACCCATGTGCTAGCCTCAATAGCTTTTATCAATGTCTTCTTATTGATAAAGCATCAACTAAGAACAATTTTGTAACACATAGCTTTTATGCAATGTTGATTTCATAATTACAATCTCATTGTAATTCCCTTACAAAACTTTATTTATATTTTAAGGATTTTATCATATAAGCATCAATAATGAAATGCATGTAAATAAGCTCAAAGATAAATAAAAAAAACTTTTAAAATATATCAAATATAAAACTATTACAAATATGACAATATCGTAGCTAAAATATGATTAGGCTTGGCAGGAAAATACCAACAAAGACAATGTAAGATCAATATTTGTTTTTGTTCAAATTAGAGCAATGCATAGATGTATTAAAGACAAACATAAATAATTTTTCTAATGACTCCATATTTTATAAGTTAATTATTATTATATAATTTTTTCTTGACAAGAAAATCAAATTTTGATACTCCAAACTCATAGCTCATCTATTAATTATTAATAATTATAATCATAATAAAGTGTTTCACCATATGGCAATATTTGATGGTAAAGAAATAGCTAAACTTATTGAAAAGTAAATTCAAGTAGTACTGCTTAAACAATTTTATTCTTAACGGTATGTTAACATAACACAAACTCTTATGCACCCATCTATTGGAGGTATGACAGAGTTAAGTCAAGGTAGGATCATCTAGAACTCTTAAAAATTATTGCTTTAGATATTGCATTATAGATCTCATTATATAATTGTGTTATGAGAAAATGATATGGTTATCGTAATTTTTAGTTGCATTTTCTGGTTAAGAGGTCATAGTTTTTTTCATCTAAAGATTAGGGTTTTTTTGAGGTCATTTTACTCAAAAATTTTGAAAATTTTTGTGATCTTTGTTGAAATTCTAACATTTTGTCCCTTAATGTTCTTAAATTCTTATTTGTAGGTTTACATGAAGAATTCAGACATTCTAAGCTAACTTGGACCAAAAATACTTAAAAAGCTTGTATGCCTTGCATGATTTGCATGAAGTAAAGAAAACCATACAAAGATAGTGGACTAGCATTCAACCAAATACCAAGGAAGCCTATATGTTCAATCGGCTACCCAAGCCTTTAAGCATTCGACCATGTATGAGAAAAGAATATGGGAAATTTAAATTTTGAAAACCATGCAAAGGTGACAACCCAATTCAGCCAACATCTCTAGCCCACTACAAGAATCAATCTAAGAAGCCTCATTGCCTATATAAGGTTTAACCCATTCAAGAAAATAAATGAAGAACAAGTTTGCTTCAAGTAAAAGATTGAAATTAAAAAAAGTTCAGAAGTAATCAAAAGCGAACAAAGGAAAATTGTCATTTATTTCAAATCATGGCTGGATCTCCCACTCCAACCTTAGGAAATTTGAATTCAAATGATGTCAAATGGACAACAAGGCATGGATGGCACACATGGACCAATCCAAGCACAACATTCTTAATCAACTTCTTCTACTAATAATTTAAGCTTCAACAAAACAAAGACATTTTCAAATTCAAATGAGAGTTTCGACCAAGATAGAAATGTCTAGGTTTAACCCCCTTTCCATGGCCATTTCACTATAAATAGGCTAGTTTACAAAAGGGAATGAAACACCTCTCTACTTCATTCCTTTCTTTTCTTCTTTTAAGTTACTTATCAATTTTGTTTTCAAGCTTTATCTCCAAGTTTATGCAAATTAATTTCAAGCCTTTGTTTCTAAGTTTACTTTCTTTGCCAATTTATTTCTACAAAGCCTTTTACAATTTGCAATTCTCTTGCTTTTAATCTCTATTCAATTTTTGCAACATTTTCATGTCATGTTCTTTTCACATTAGGCCAACTCAAGTGCTTGCTTTGCTCATTTTGTGAAGCACTTCAACCAACCTTTCAAGCATCATTCTAATAAGATTTTCTTAAGTGCTATTATCACCATTTGACCCTTGGTAGCTTTTGACTTTGCTTTTATCACTCAGCCTATACATTATTTGCCATTTTCTTTACCTTATGCAAGTGGTTGCACTTGTTATTATGTTCATTTTATGTTTTATGTTTAATTACATTTTGTTACATGCTAATTAAGATTCAGCCTTGTATTCTTTCTTAAAGTTTGTTCATATCATTTTGTGTTCTTTAGTATGCTTTAAGTACCTTTCTAATTATCATATGCCAAATTTAATCACTTGGCTTTCATTTAATTTCATGTCATTTAGTTTCATGCTTTTAGGATCACTAGCTTAAGTTGATTATTCATAAAAGCTTTATGCCATAATATTCAGCCCATTTTCATTCATCTTGCCTATTCATGCCATTTGCCATGTTTCATGCATTCTTGCAATGTTTAATCACCTATATCCTTATGATCTAAATATAAGGCTAAAAAAAAATCATTTTTAGTACTTGATTTTTAATTTCTAGATTTTATAATACTTGCAGTTGCACAGATCGTAATTAGGTAATAAAGTGATAAAATAGAGCATCGTCCCATAATGATTTTATAATTGAATTGTTGGATGGATTTCAAGTACCAAAATTGATAAACTAACTATTTATATCTAAACTAATGAAAACTTGGTTTGATTTGCAATAAAGATAAAAAAATACTATATAAAGAATAATGTAAGCCAAGATTTCAATATCCAACTATCATTTTGGAAATCTTGGATTAAGGCTAAATAAAACTAGATCTAAGAATCAAAGATAGCAACTTGAATAAAAGAAAGATTTATGGTTGCCGAATAGAGTAAAAGAATAAAAGAAAGAATAGATGAATGAATCTTTGATAAACCAAACTTGTATTGAAAGAAAAATAGTATTGTCAAAACTTTTAAAAGCATGAAAGAAAGAATTGAACAAAAGGGCATCAAAACCGAGAGCTATATTTAAAAAGAATTATGGCCAAATACTCGTAAAGCAACAAAAGAACTTGAAAATAAAATATAAGAAAGCTTTGAAAATAAAAAATGTTTATGTTGAATATAAAAGAATTTAAGAAAACAAAAGCTTTTGTAATGGTTAATCTGTCATCATAGCCTAATACAAAGAAAACTTAGAAAGAAAATAATAAACTAAAAGAAAAGATAAAAAAGAATGGCATGGAGTGGGATGTTGGAAACAAGAGAATACCTCTCTATTTATAGATGAGAGTTTCAGCCATAGGGTAAGATAAGGATTACAAGTTCAATTCTATCTAAACTCCAAAGATAAAAGTAATATTGATCTTCTAGTGTTGGCTGAACATAGGATTCTTGCTCTTTAAAGAGTCTTGGTTGATCATGCTTCCTTTGAATCAATCTTGGACGTTCGTGTTGAATACCATGCATCTTGATCTTATAATCTTGAAGAGGTTTTGGCTATCTTGAATTCTAAGACAATATAATTGCTTTCAATCCAAACTTTTAAGATAAATCTTGCTAAAGTCTCTCTTGATAAATAACTCTTTAAACGGTGATCAAAAGAGTCATGCTTGCATTGAATCTCTCTTTGTCAAATATCATAGAGTCTTTCCTTGAACAAAAGTCTTCAAACAACACATGCATTGCAGAAGTCCTCTTAGGTTTAGAAAAATTGATTGAATGCAAGAGTTAAAATGTCATTAGGATTCTTACTTCAAGTTGAATTTGGAAATCCTACTTCAGGTAGAATTTGGTTACTTCCTTAATGTGCTTGGCCAAATATTTCAAGAACGATTCTTGTCTTAATCTTGCATAGACTTTGCATGAAAATGAATAGAAATCCTACTCTAAGTAGAAAAACCTATAGATCAAGAAAACAAGCATTAAATGTACCAAATTCAAGCAAATTTTAAAATTTTTCAATCAAATTGAACTTGTAAATTTCTATATATTTTAGTGCTATTAGTTTTTATGTACCCTTTTGCATAATCTTTATAGGAAAAATCTTACTCACTTCTATTATTAGTTGATACAATCTATTCACTTACGAGCGTAAAACTAGCAATCAATGACTTACCGTCAAGCTAGAGACATCTTAGTCATTAAGATTGAGTTGACATGTCAGAGTGACCTAAATCGTCAGAGTTCATGTCAACTTAACCACCTCTACAAGCCCACTTGAGAAAACATCAACATTCTTACTTGTAATCCCCCTATTGGATCTTTTACTGCTATATCAGGCCAAGTCAGACCCACTAGCCCTAAACCCAATTCCCAGAGCTTAGATCACCGAGATCCAAAAACTTTCTCCTCTTATCCAAGCATGGGAATCCATTCTCTATACTCTTTAGACTTCCCTTTTTCTTTCTCTTTGAAGCATTAACTTTAGCATTTCAACACAAATGTCAGAGAGACCTTAGGCCTTTGTTTTAATCGATCTTCAATCTCTTGTGATTTTAGGTTTTTAACTTTCTTGTTAGGCTCAGTACTAACATCTTTGGCATGCCAAGTAAAAGGCTTTTCATTTAGTTGAGCTCATAATGCCTAAAAAAAAAAAGAGTTATCGAAAAGGGAGATAATTCCACCATAGCTAAGACAAACATTCAGGTCAACCAACCTAACCAAATTGACCTCTGTAAGCTGCATCCATACTAGAACAATTTGAAGCTCTAACCCAACAACTACAATCCATTAAAAAGCTCATCCAAAATATAAAACCCCATTAAACCTCTAAAAAACCAATAGCCATTGCCCAAAGAAATCCTTAAAGCCAAAAGTTTCCAATCAACAATGATAATGAGGCCAACTCATCAACCCCAAAAGAAAATGAAATGCCAAAAAGCTATTGCCCGATCAATACCAATACTCAAACATGCAAAAATCCAAACAAAACACCTCATAACTACATGTTAACAAAGATCTATAAGCTTGGATGGAAGCCATGGAAAAAGGAATTCAAGAACAAAACATCTACTTTTAACAATGACTTCAAGTTCTTGGAAATCTCCTATTTACTAAAGATATTTATCGAGCTATGCCTCCAAAACAATTCAAAATGCCTACTATTAAAACTTATTATGGCACTACTTATCATTTTGTTCATCTTGAACTTTTTAGGATGAATAAGCTAATATAGCTAGCTGATAAGCTACTGATGTGTAAAGGCTAACACGTTAAAAAAAATAGCTTGATCATGGTACAAAAGCCATAAGTCCAAGTCGATCTTATTATTCTAATAGTTTAGTTATTCTTTTTTGAGCCATTTCGTCAATAACCGATGAATAAAAAAAATCACACTAAGTCTATTATCTATCTACTAAGGACATAAAGAGACTTTGGAAGAATATGGATATGTTTTAACGTTGAAACTCTTCAAGTCAAAGACTTAAAGCAAGTTGTGGTTGTGGTTGTGGTAATGGTCACCTTTACAATGGGCTTAATGAGAAATAATATCGCTTTAAGTTCTCTCCCTCTTTAAAACCCCAAAAACACTACCCAACCTACTCTTAAGATTAAAGAAATACATTAATATTAAAGCTATAATGAAAAACAATCAAGGTGAGAAAGGGACATTCTCCCTATGTAAAAAAAAAAGGGTAGAAAAATCAAAAATCCCCTAAGAATGAAGAAATCTATAAAAGGTTACCTTAGGGAGAGGAGCATGAACAAAAAATATAACAACTATATTACACTAAATAATTTTTTAGAGAGGATTCTAATGCAAATAAAAAGGACCCTAAGCTTAGATGGCCTAAGCAATTTAAGACAAAATAACATAAGAAACCCGACCAAGAAATGTTTTGTCCATAGAGACTAAGGCCATAACAATGAAGACAACATTGACCTCATGAATGAAATTAAGAATTTGATTAGAAGAGGTAGGCTTAATAGGTTTGTTGAGAATAAAAGAACGAGGGTAATATAAAAGGAATTTTCAAAAGAAAAGACAAAAGGGAGCAATCAAGAAGGAACTAAGATAATAGAAGAATAGATGATGATTGAGGTAATACCAAGCAAAAGCCTAACCAAAGAGACAAGCAAATAGAGGATGTTGATAACTAGCCTACTATAGGGACCATTGATGCGATTACTGATAGGACCTCGACATCAATCAAGAAAAATTTTGATTTAAGAATAGTGATGGCTATTATATCTATAAACAAGAAGTAAGAGTTAGAAAGACAAGCCGATTTCATTTAATTAAAAGACTTTGAAGGAATCTAGTTTCCCCATGATGATGCTACAATCCTAAACCGTACTTATGCATTGACACGAATCTAGCTCATGCAACTTTACTACAAGAATAACAAAACACTGATGAGCTAAAAATGATATTCTAGTAAGGAAAATAAAAGGATTTAAGCTCGAATTAAAGTTTAATTAAACTCAATTAAGCAAAAAAAGTAATGAAGGAACAGGTAGAAAAAATCTCCCAAGTATAGCATTGAAGCAAATTCACATTAGTTTCAACCAATTAGAGCTTTTTACACCAAAATGCATCCATAATAAGTCTAGAAGCTGCATTTTTCCTTTTTTCTCATATTTTTACCTACACATTGAATAGTTAAGAAATTAGGAGAATTTTTGCTAAATTTTGAAAGGATCAAGCAAATATTAACTAGAAAATGCCCTAAAAGGTATGATAAATCACTAAAATTTTAGTGCAATCAATTACCAATCTAAGTTTGAAAAGAAAGCAAGAACAAGAAATTAAATTGCATAAATTGAAATGCATTAACAAGTAAACTTAAAATGTAAATGCAACTTAATTCAATAAATTCAATCTAAAACAGAAATTAAATGCAAATCAGCAATGTAACAAGAATTAAAATGCCAAGGAATTAAAGGTTCTTAAAAGAAATGCATAGAAAATGTAAAGAACATAGAAACCACAACCTAGATCTAATGTTAAAAATGTAAAAATGTTGAAATTAAAAACTAGATTTACACTCCCAGAAAAGTAATTGAAGTTAAATTGAGTTAGGGAACTTAGATCAACAAGTAAACAACAAAAGCAAGTAAAGAGATCAAGTAAAACAATGCAAATTTGAGCTTAATATAGTTTAACAAAATATAAGTGCTGGAAATGTAAACAAGTAAGTAAGCCAAAAAAACAATGAAAATCAACAAATTAAGTGCAAGGAATTGAAACAAAGCAAGCAAATAAGTAAAACAACAAGATTTCAAGGAAAACATGGACCAATTGCTGAGCTAGGAGAAAAGAATCCACTAGTATTGTCACCACTTGCTACTAGCTTCCTAACCAAAACTTCCAAGATTTTTAGAAAAATTTGTAGCTTAAAATTGACAATGAAAATTTTCAAATCTAAAGTCCTATGAATTGAAAGTATTCAAAAAAAAATTTAGAAGCAAAACAAGAACAAATTGAAGGAGAAAAGCTATAAAAACTTAACAGTGCTCAGAAACAAAATTTGCCAAATAACATTGAAATTATAAAAGAAAAACGCATAAAAGTGGAAGAAATCTTAAAGAAATTGAAATTCCATTACAATAATCTTAAAGTGTAGGAAAAATAAATTTTACAAAAAAAAAATTAAAAGATTTTCTCCCAAACAGCCTTCTAAAAGAACAAAGAGGAAACTACTTGAGAGAAAATGAACAAGAAATGTAAATTGCAAGAAATGAAAAACTAACTCTAATCTAACTCTTCCCCTTTGGCTAGCCACTACTCCTATTTATAGACCATGGATGATTTATTTCAACCAAGTAAATTATAGAAAAATGCCAGTTAGGATGCCACATGTACAAGATATTTCCATGTTATCCAAGCTTGCTTCATAAGCTTCTAAGTTTGCTTCTTTTCTCTTTTATTCTCTTTAAGCTTTCCTTATTTGATCGATTTATCTCTAAAAGGTCAAAATTACGATCAATTAGAAGGCTCTAAAATGCCATATAAGCATCTATTATTTCCTCCCCAATTGAATCCAAGAAAAAGTTACCAATTTCACCTTGATCTAGCCATGATATATCCAATGGCTAAGAATGATTCCTTCCTTTAACTTTAGGCACCATTTATAGCTTTATTTATTCTTGAAATTCCAGCCAATTGAAAACCTTTTAATTGCCAATTCATCCTTGTAAAAATCTAGAAACTTTTAACCCTAATGGTTGCACCAAAGTCGCACTTGTTGCCATTGCCTCCTATTTAGCTCATGCAATTTTACTACAAAGGTGACACAAAATTAATGAGCTAAAAAGGCTAATCAAACAAGAAAAAATATAAGGAATAAAACTTGAATTAAAGTTTGCTAAAGCTTAAATAAGCAAAGGAAATAATGAAGTAAAGTTAGGAAAAATCTCCCAAAACTAGCATTTGCACAAGTTTTACTCAAGGTCGACTAAATGGTGATTTTTTGCACCAAAATTATCTAAAAATGCATATTCCCACTTTTTACAAATTTCTATCTACACATTGAATATTTAAGCAATTATGAGTATTTTTGCCATAAATTCCTAAGGAAAAAGCAACTATTCCCTAGAAAATGTCCTAAAAAGGTATGATAAAATGCTAAAATTTAAGTGCAATCAAACCCTTAAACTTAATCTTTTGCTTGTCCTCAAGTATAATAAGATTGATAAATAATCACCATTAACTTTTAATGCTTCACAATATACATGCCTCAAGGATTGACTAATGGATATAGTTAAAGCAAAATCATGAACTTAAGCTAATCTACAATAATCAACCTAGGCTAAGTTCCTTTCTAATTATGATTCTAAAAGCAAGCAATACATCTCTCAAATCCTTGCATAAAATCTAATGATGTTATGTAAAACATGAAAATTCTAAAACAAAAATCAATAAAGAGTAATCTTGTTTCATATATTTGTCTATCACATCTCTCTCTACTAATGTAGATAAACACATGACCAACGATCATTTAGGACTTTATAAGCTTATAATGTAAAGCTAGGATCAAGCTATAATAAAAGTCATTGTAGGCTTAAGTACCCTAACTATGGATTTATTTTATAGGATCATTCAAGATTGATTTTCAAGGGATTTAAAGCTTGTCTAAAGAATCACCCCAAACTTAATTTTTCTTGTACTTTTTTTTTTTTTTGCTATTTCATTGCTTTATCTTTTTTTTTTCTTTTTTTTCTTTTCCTTTTCACAATTTTTTTTTACAAACTCTTTTTGAATTGTTTCTTTCTTTTTTTTTTCTTTCATTCTTTTTTCATTCTTTTTCAAGCTCTATCTTTCATCCCTATTGATCCATAGCTCAAAGATGATATTTGAATATTTTAATGCATATAGGGTAAGGGACCAAAATATATAGAATATAACAACAAATGCTTGGGTTTATAATGTGGTTTCATAAAAAAGAAAAGTATCATTGCTCAAAAAGGGTGACCATAGAAGAGTTAAATCAAGGTTAGCTTAAAATGCTCAAACGATCCATAAATGACCTATATCATTTTCCTAATCATATGTCTTCTAGAATTTTGTCTTGAGAGATGATCAAAACAAATTCTAGAACATGAAACATAACTTTAAAAACCAATAAAAAAAATCTCATGCTCACATAATCATGCACCAGATAAAACATGCAATTTAAATATCAAAGTATTAACTCACAAATAAAAACTCATACTCAAGAAGTCACTAACCATAAGAATCATCTCATATTTCACACAATATTCAATCTTTTCCTAAAGTTATATTCATTCTTAATCTATTCCTATCATTGGCTTTATGAAAACCTAATCAAAGAAAGCATACTAATGATTCAAACTACAACAAGTCAAGCTCAATTTTAAAGCAAAACTCAAGAAAAATTGATAAAAATTTTTAGTAATTTTCTCATACCCTTAAACTTAAAAGAAACATTATCCTCAATGTGTAAGTGAAAAAGAAATAAAGCATAAGAAAGGAACAAGGTGACTTCCCTACCATATGCATGGTAACTGAATGTATAATGCAAGTAGCTGAACCATGTGCTCATAGCTTTAAGCTTTTATTCACCTACAAATCAAAAAAAAAAATCCTAAAAAAGAACAATCATCAATATATACAAGGAAATATTAGAAAAATAGCAAAATAAGCAAATAAACAAAACATGAAATGTAAAGCTTAGGTTACCTCCTAAAAAGCATTAGTTTAAAGTTAATAGCTTGACTTCCAACAATGTTAAAGAATCACACCACATTTCGTTCTTGTATTTACCCATTTCATTCTTTTCCTTAACACCAAATATATAATGATAATCTCTAAAAGGCCCTAATCCTTAGCCGTAGATTTGTATCCCACCTCTATGAATAATCTAAGCATATCGTAAAATGATATAACATAGGTGATGTTGGCTTCAATACCTACCACCATGGAGAATATGGATTTTGACTCTACAATGAAAGAATTCTTTATAAATGGTATAGGTTTAAGTTAGACAAGGGTTGTTTCTAATGTTGAAGTCAAATAACCTTCATCACTATTATTGAACAGTGGGTTTTCAACCACATTCATTATCAAATCATCATATAATGGATTTTTAATTATCAAATGAAATGGCATGGGTGAACTATAAGGTTCAATTTCTTTTTGATCAAAACCACTGCTAAGACCTTTTTGTAGTTCATTATAGAGAATAGATCCATCCTTACCAAAGTTCTTATCATTCACTTTTTCTTTTATGAATGACCTATCTTCAGAAAGCTCAAACAATGAGATGTTTAAAGCTTCGACATAGGATCATGGAATGGAAAAGCCACTAGACAAGTAAGTTCTTTGCTAATAAGTTTCTCTTCATCCTTAAACTTAATGCTAGATTCAAGAAAAAATGTGTTTAAGCTTAAGTGATGTATCTAATAAGCTTGTCTTATCAACACTTTTATCCACCTCATCCATCTTCAAACAATTGAGTAAGTGATCTTCAAGTAATTCAAAAAATGGCATTCGTGGAAAATTACGCTCAACTTTTTCTTGAATGCTATCATTTTTCTCAACTTTCATAAATGATCCATTATCATCAATTTTCTAGCTAAAAACTTGTCATTTACCTCCACTATCTCTTCCTCTATAACTTTAACAAAATGTGGCAATTTCAATATGCTCCATATCATCATCATAAAACCACATTGTTTCTCTTCTCCTCAAATCATCCCTTAATGTACATTTCTCCTTATCTACTCAACTAAATTTTGACTCTATGGTACTAATCATGGATACCTAAAGGCAAGTATTTAGGGTATGTACTTTTTGACCATTTGCCTAAGAGTCCTAATGAATGCCTTATTGTTGAGAAAGTTTGCATGAGTTTAAATCGTGTTATCTTAGATTTTGGCAAATATCTCCTTAAGGGATGTCTTCTTTTCTTGTAAGAGTGGTGAGTATTGTGTGGATGAAAGGCAAAATGAAGATGAATGGTATTATGATGAAGGAAAATATTGTTGCGGTGGAACATAGTATGAAACTTGAGAGAATTGTGGTAATGGTAAAGAATATTATGGTGGTGAAGAGTATTGAGGAAATAAATGCTGAATAGGATAAGTCAAGGTGTCTTAAGTGGTAAACTAAAGAAATACCTCGAACTAATATTTCACATGTGCTTAGGATAACCCTCACAATCTTGAGTAGTATAGGTGTTTTGGTCAAACTTGTATTGTTGGTCATGTGGACACCTATCACTATAGTAGTTTCCACCATGCACATGATCATTTTCATTTTGGCTTTGGAATTGATGAACAATACTAGGTTTAGGATCATGACTAGTTTTAATATAGGTTTTTATTTCATTTGCTCGAATGTCTTTTTTTTTTTAATAAAGCTTTAAAGGCCGACTCTCTTTTTGGCTTTGTTGTCATCACATGGCCATTGCATTAGCTAATCATTAGAAAAAGTTCTAACATGGTCCTTATGGTGCCTGGCTACCTTATAAAGATTAAATTCCCACATGAAAAGTAAAATAAAACCTAAACAATAACATAATAGCTACGTATACTAGAACTACCTACACTATGCTATCAACTCTAAGGCTATGTAAGCTAAAGAAAGATGCATACAAAGGAACTAATGAGCTAAGGCAACAAGGAAAACTAGGTTTATGTTATACCCATAAAATTGAATCAAGTTAGTAACTAGCCTATAGTATGTACACTAAAGGGTGAATTAGTCAACAGAAAAGCACGTCAAGGCACGATATTAGACTAAAGGAAATCTTGACAACCTAATCCCTAATAATAGTACCAAAAGCTTGATTGGTCAATTTCATAAGCACGTAGGTCGTACGACTAATAATAGTGACAAAAGTCAAAATCTCATTCTCTCGAGAACTAATGAAGATATCTTAGCTAAGTACATATTATTAACATACCATATCTATACTTAATTCTTTTGAATATAATAGGCATTACTAATCTAAACTTGAAAGCAAACTATGAACAAGAAATTAAATTACATAAACCAAATGCATTAACAAGTAAACTTAAAATGTAAATGCAACTTAATTTTAAATGAATTCAATCTAAAATAGAAATTTAAATGCAAAAACAGCAATGTCACAAGAATTAAAATGCCAAGGAATTAAAGGTACTTAAAAGATATGCATGGAAAATGTAAAGAACATAGAAACCATAACCTAGATTTAATGCTGAAAATGTAAAAATGCTAAAATTAAAAAATAGATCTACACTCCTAGAAAGCAATTGAAGTTAAATTGAGTTAAGGAAACTTAGATCAACAAGTAAGCAACAAAAGCCAGTAAAGAGATCAAGTAAAACATTGCAAATTCAAGCTCAATAAACTTCAACAAAATATAAGTGCTAGAAATGTGAAAACAAAGTAAAGTAAATAACCACATGACAATGGAAATCAACAAAGTATAATTCTTAAATCTCAAGATACATATGTAAATATCAGAACATCAAACTCAATCAAATTGCATACTTGTTTGGATAAACATAATTGATAAGAGGATGTAACTATAGTTTTTTGGATGTACTAAGTTTTTCTCTTTCTTATCGAAGACTTTTAATAGGTAGATATCATTAAAAATGAAAAAAGGATCTTAGTCATATATTTTATTGAAATTCTATAAGCTTCTCCATTAAAGACGTCTCAAGTTAAAGGCATAGATAATTGTCAAATTATATTGATCCAATAAAATATGCAAAACTTATATTTAAATGATCACTATAAATTATTTATATTATCATATTTGTCTTGTATTAATATTAAATTTATCAATTTATTTTATTATATTATAAAATTATTGATTAATAATAACTTATTAAAAAATTCTAATACTTGTTAACAATGGAAAGACATGCAAAAGAGGAAGGGAGGATGATGAGAGGGCAATGGAGGTCGGTGGCGAGGGGAATGGGAATACCAAGGAAGACAGGCCCCGAGATAATGAGAGGGAAGAAGGACCGAAAGGAGAAAGGAAGCTGTCATTGTCATTAGATCTGGTCATTGGTGGCTAATGAGGCTAGCAGTCTACGGTCGTTGACCAACGACGACTAATAGCAATGGGCCGGAAAATAATACTTATAAATAAATTTTAAAAAATTCTTTTTCAAAAGGATTGTCCGCCTTTCTTGATGAGTTGTCCTAAAACTATGTTCATTTTCCTTTAAACATTCGTAATTCTTTACTTTTATATCGAAAAAGAAATTGCTGTAAATGCATTATAGAATCAATCTTAAATAATTTTAGTAGAACGAAAGATTACATAAGACAACTTTTATGAAACGAGTTAGGCTCAATTTGATTGACAGATTTTTTTACATTTTGCCTTTGTTATTTATTTTTTATTTTTATTTATTTTCTTATAAAAAATAAAAATAAAAAAGTATCTATCAAGTAAAATCTTTTAGTAAAAATGAAAGTATTGTATTTAAATTTCTTTTGTTATTATAGGTTCAAATTTGTACTAAATGGTATATTTTGTTTAGTACAAATTAAATGATATTATAGTTTCGATTTATATGAAGTTTAATTTACCTTGTAGTAAACAAAATGTTTTTAAAAGTAAATCAAATGTTGAATCGATGGAAGCTTTAAATTTCGATTAAATAAATTAATTTAATCCGTTGGTATAATTTAAAATAATATTTAACATTAAATGCATGATTTTAGCATTAAGTATTAAATGTAATAAATACTTCACAAAACATGTATTGAACTTAATGGTATGGTATTTAATATAAAAATGAGAGGTTAAAACATAGATATTAAACTAGGACTGGTCCAACAATTGAATGAGTTGATCCGGTAACCCAACACTCAGCTTTGATCGATCCTATAGTTGACCCGTTTGTACAGTTACTTGAAAAGTCAAATCGACTCACCTGTTCATGAAAAAAAACTTAGTGATCTGTCAAATGTTTTATTGATCTGAGTCAATTGAGTATGATTTTTCAAAATAATTTTTAAATCATGCTTAATTTAATTTTTGCATTCTAATTATTGCTTCTTTTATTCTTTTTCACTAAAAATTATTTTCTTAAAAGAGGTTAAAATAAAAAATAAAATACATTCTTAAAACTAAAAATAAAAATCTTTATAAGCTTAATTTTTTGCAATTTTTAAATAATGAATGAATATTTTTAATTCTTATATAAGTTAATTTTTAGTTTATACAAAAAAGAAAAAAATTTATATAAGTTATACTTTTATTTATAATATTTTAAGTATTTTTATTAACTTAATATTAATTCAACGGCCAAATCATTTTACCTTAGATTCATAATTTTAAATAAATCCGATTCAGTTCTAATAATTATAAATTAAATATTCAAATCTTATTAGTTATAAAAAAATTAATATATAAAATATTACATCAATCGTAAAACCAATTTAATCCAAGCTCAACCAGATATTGTTGGATAAACACCCGATTTGTTGCCCCTTATTCGACCGAACAAGCCAACAGCTTTCAATTCAAGTTTTCAAATATTATTGAACAATTTCCATTTATGGATAGTGATTTTCTTTTTTTTTTCTTTTACGTTCATTAATCGAAATTCTTTCAAATTTAATTTAAAAGTACCTTTAGGTAAGTTTTGCCTTTACAATATTGAGAGATAACAATGGGAACATCTGCATATAATCGATATTATATATCAATTAAAAGAAGAAAAAAAAAAACACACTGGATTTTGGTTTGCAAAGACACTAGGATTGATGTGGTGGAGTAGTTTGAACTAGTTTCTTAAGGTTGTCAATGATCATAACTAGCTTGGTATTCAGCCGATTCACAAAGCACTTGGGAAGCCATCCTGCAGGATCTAACTGCGCATAATTACAAACAATAAATATGAGCATGACCTTGACAAAACTAAAAGTAGAACTAATATTTTTTAATTTTTTTTGGTAATTTTAGACTTGTCAATTCATATATTCATTTTGTATTTATTTTTATGTTAAACATGTATAAAATAAAAAATTATTGTATCACAATTCGTATCAATACAAGAATATAAAACTTTTTTTTTTGTTTTTACCAAATCAATATAAAATTTTTATCAAAATTTAGGGTTAAAATAACAAATAACCCTCGAATTTTACTATTTTATTTAAATAAGTATTTATATTTTTATTACATACAAATAAGTCCTTAACCCTTAATCAAATTAGCAGTTATTGTTTAATTTATATCTAAATAAGACCTCAATCTTCAATTTATACCTAAATAAGTCTTTAACATAAAAATATTTTAGTCAATAGCTTATTTGGGTATAATAAAAATATAAGATTTTACTTTTAAAAAAAAGTGAAATATTTCAAGATTTTTTAATATTTTAATTAAATTTTAAATCGTATTATTTTCATATAATTTTTTATATCATTTTCATATCATATATTTTAAAATTACCAAATTTATATAATTCAAGGATATTTCAAAATTTTTGTTTGGACCTCAATTTTTTTCGAAACGATTTAAGGTTACGCAAAAGCAATATTGGAGTTAATTACTCTTAACCAATTTTTTTAGAGTTAATTAACTTACCCTTGTGGGTAACTTTTAAAATTTTGAATGCATGTGCAAAAAACAAATGAAGGGGGTTAATTACCTGAACAACATAAGTAACAATACAGGAGTTCAAATCTTCAAGCTTCTCCACAACCCATCCTGATTGCAGCAATAATCCTCTAATTGCATTGTTTTGCTTTGGAAGCAATCCAGCAGCAATTTCCTTGGGCAATGAGGCCACTGCTACAACCAAAGTGCCATCTTCCATGGTTTCACGTCGCTCATACACTATGAATTCTCTTTTTCTGAAGAGAGGCTTCGAGTTTTCTCCAAACCTAAGACGAATAATGCTTAAGTTATCTTCAACATCTTTTATATATCTGGCTTCTACCAGGTCAGGGTCCCATTGCTGTCCACCAAAACAAAATTTCATTTTGAAGCAACAATATATATGGGCAATTATAAAACAATTTATATTAGCAGTTAATTTTATTCTACTAATTAAAGTTTGCATCCTTAACTACCTTTTAAAAATATATCACTCAAATTATTAGCAACGAGAATTAAATTATATTTAATTTATATATCACTCAAATTATTAGCAACGAGAATTGAATTTAACGAAGTCAATTCTTAAATAATCAACTTTCATAGTGCAATATTACTACTCTTTTTGTGGGCCAATATTATCACTCTATCTAAATTTTTGGTGCAATTTTTTTTTTAAATCATCTTAATAGAAAAAGAAATTAATTCCATTAAAATTGTAATATAAAAAAAATTATTGATTTTTGTTGCAAATTTCAACTATATAAAATAAAAATAATTTAAATACCAAAAATAAAAACAAAAAGCAATAAAAATTTTTAACCAACATTTTTTTTATGTATTTGGAACACTCAATTTTGTAGAGAGATAAATTTAAAACCAGTTTATATTGATAAAGTGATAAATTTAACTTTTTACCCCTTTCTAGTAAGGAAGTGACCAACCACATAAAATAAAGAATATATTCCGAACAATGGACAGTGCTTGGAGACCAATAAAAAAAAAAAATCTTTTCCAGGCAGCCAAAGGGACCGGAATCCATCTTCAGACAAATGAAAAAGAAAGTTTGAGCAATGCTCACCAGCCAACAAGGTTAAACAAAACCAAGAAGATCAGTCGCACCTTGGCAGCATCTATAGCATTAGCAACGGTGATGAATTGTTGGGGTGAGACAGATCTGAGCAGCCAGCGACTACGGAAAATGTGAAGAGATCCAGACCTGCGCTTTGAAATTTCTACTCCATTGTCAAGGGTGAGAATCTTCCATCCATCACTACAATTCCCCAACATGTTTGAGTCTGAAGCCGACAATAACTCCTGTATGCAGCTCTCACTTGCAAATTTGACGTACCTTCTCAGGGAGTCCTCACTGATGGACCTTTCGGAAACCAAAAGAAAATGACAGAAACGAGATAAAATTTGTCAAACAATAGTTTCAACAAGGTTATATGAAAGGACAAGACCAGTGGGAGACAACGTCGGATCCATATTGAAAAGCAGGGTGAGTGAAAAATAAGATAATTTGAAAGAAAAAAAAATTTTTTGACACCCTAAAATTTCCGTATTTATTGTAAGTGGACAACTTCGAAAAAAACTCATGGATCCGTCACCGACCGGCGAGAGAAGTTACCAAGACTGTTGCTGCCTGCAAGCTGCTGGACTGCTGTTCATTGCAAGGTTCCAAATTTTGATTATTTTCACTTGAAAAATTAGAAAGTGGAGGAGTACATGTATGCACCAAAAATTGGTTATATGGAAAAGCTGAAGAGTGTAAAATAATGCGAAGTGGGTCGAGGTGATTGATGCACATGCAGTGGCAGAAGAAGCTCCATGATTAGAACTGCAAGTCTCTCTCTAAATATAGATAAAAGGTAGATTCTTTACTTGGAAAAAAGGAACAAGAAGCAAGGGTAGGAAGATGATGCACATGGAGTGTTGTTTGCTTTTGAAAAATAACATGAGAGAAATGCGAAAGAGACTAAAAACTAAAGCAAGACTAGTGGGGGGGCTTAATTGAACTCAATAGTCACAAACGAAATGCACGTTTTAAAATTTTAGTTAAATTATATATGAATTAGACAAAAATAAAAATAATATATTTTGTTTTTACATAAAAATTATACAAATACGTAAATTATCAGATACAAGTGACGCTAATTCTATTTAAACACCCCAAATGAGTCATGAGGTCCCCAGTCACGTGCGACAACCAAGTTTCAAGTTGCTTTAGAAAAACATCAGTGGACAAACTTGTCTCAAAGTGCAGCTTGATCCGTCCTTCTGTTGTGTGCTAGAAGCCTATCACACTTCTTAGCAGCAATCTCGTCTACCCCAAAAATTAATCAAACAATTTGTTGCCTACATTAAACTAGTTTTATTTTGGATTTAACTTAGTACTCCATGAAAACAGAGTAAAATATTATTGGTTTCAATTAGCGGTTGTCCTATCTTAAATTCCAACCCTTCCCTTGATTAGTTTTACTGTCCAATACCTTTATGTTTAATCAGATAAATAATACCTGTTCATTGTCACCTTTTATCTTAAGATGTAATGGAGCCAAATCTGAGTTAATATATTGTGAAACTCGAGTTCAGCTCCATCAAAAACTTGGAACTTGAAATTAAATTTAAATTCAATCGAATTTCATTTTTCACTTAAATTTGATTTATAATTTAATTGAACCACTCGAACTCGACTTAGTAAATTTGATTTTTCTTAAAAATATTAACATTAAACATTATATTTATTAATTTTTATATATTAAAAAAATAAAAACTCAATAAACCTGTGAAACTTTCAAATTAGATATTAAACTACTCCAATTCAATTCCACTCGTTACTCGAATAGCTAAAATTAAAACTTGATTCAATAATAAACGAATCAAATTATGTTTTTACCAACTCAAATTTAAATAACTCACGAATAATTTGACTGTTTACACCCATTTCTCCTCCATCCATTTTTCTATTAAAGTTCTATATGATAGTTATTTTTGGTGTTTTTTCTTTTGAAATAAACTAAAAAATATGTTTAAATATCAACTCAAATAAAATTTTGAAGGACATTTTATACACAATGATCTTTTTAAATGACAAAATGTATGATTTCACTTCCAGATAAACAATGTTGTATTTTAATTATTAATATATTTTGAATAACTTTTGAAATTATTTTTTATCTTTTTTTTTTTTTTTACTTTATATCAAATTTTCAGAAGAAAAAATATAAAAAGGTAACAAGGAAGAAAAAAAAAATCCAAAACATAATGTGAATAAAAATTACCCTATGATTTGTTAATAAAATACTATATTCTTAATTTTAATGAATAAAGTCTAATCCATGACAAACTTAAGTATCCATACAATAACGTGAATTAAAATTTAGTTTGTATTTTACGCATCTACATTTTTATTTTAACATTCTTGCATATATGGTATAGTAAACCATAGACATTTGAATAATATTCCTTTCTTGTAATTCAATTCATTATTAGTTTATAGAACATTTACCCTGATGCTAGCAGCTTCGTAGTACGTCAAATGAATGCTACTCAGATCACGCACTAAAGTTGCTTTTGAACCCAAAAAAAATATATATATATATATATATATATATATGTTAGGAGCTTCTTAGTACGTCAAATGAATGCTACTCAGATCAAGCACTAAAGTTGCTTTTGAACAAAAAAAAAATTTACGTGGAGAAAGGGATTGAACTCCTGCTTTCATAGATGAAATTTACTCAATTGGTTGACGAAAAATATAAATATATTTTGTTTAAAAATATATAATTATAATAATGAAAATATATGTTACTTTAAACTTTAAAAAGGCACCCACCTTCTTATTGCATCCATGATTATGACAGCTAAATAAACATAACCAACAAAAGAAAGAAAAGTTTTAACTCCACACTCTAGATTGATAGAGAAGAAGAAATAACAGGAAAAAAATAAAAACAGAAGAAACTTTGTACTTTCTAAGACTGTAACATCTGCTGCGGTTTCAGGAAGCCTTTGGCTAGCAAACTGTCCACAGTCTCACGGACAGCTTCTTCAACTGGGGTGAAGACTAGACCCAGATCAATTAATCGCTTGGCTGCATCTTTGCAAGGAACTAAGCCCGGATGTGTATCCCCAGTAAACCTGAATGTTTACTGATGTTAAAATTTGCACCACAATACAACAATAGATAAAGAACAATAAAAAACAACAATCCTAAATAAAAAGAATAATAAAGAATAGAATATGCAATGAAACCAGCATATCAACCAATTGTGAAAGTCTAACATCCTACATGCATGTGAAGCTTCGGTACGTAATAGCAGAGCATATGAAATCATAAAGCTTTGATGACACCAAATATAAAGCATTTGATACAGATGCACATTACACACAACAATAGAGCCATAACCACAAGAAGCAAGTGGAGGACCCTAGGACCGGGTTAATGTAAGGAGGGGTCACTTGAGAAAACCCAACTCTCATGAAAAGTAAAGAGATTTTTCCAATCACAGAATTTTAAAAAAAAAAGAAAAAGGGGAAAAAAAAAAGGCATCTGAGCATATCATCATTGAGAAAAAGAATCAAAACCCCAATGAGACCAGCTCTCAACTTTCTGCAAGGGAGCCACCATAACTAGACAATAATAAAGGGATAAGGCAAGAGGAGGACACTGAAGCCATTAGAGAGTTGTAATTATGGAAGTAATAAGTTAAATTCATGTCCACCTTTAAACCACATGAGGTGTGTTATGACACTATATTCCAGGGTCACCGATTCTCTACTTGAATTGACCAATATTAACAACAAAGGGATTTCACAAATAAGTTGAATTGCAGTTCTTATGGTTTTGAATTTTACTATATGGTTTTCCAATGACCCATCAATATGTTGTTAACAGCTATCAAGTTAAATTCTTCCTGCTGCCTGCCAACAATTCTCAGTATCTTTATTTTCTCTAATTGGACAATGGCAAAGGGCAAGCAGAATTATCACCAAAAGGACTATAAATTATGAGATAAAACACCAAAAATTTAGACATGTATATATTTTCTCTCGAAAAGAGCAGTCGCCAACAATTTCACCGCATCCAAATATAGTGTAGAATGAACAAGAAACAACTAAGCACGATGTTTTACTATGATTCTAGATTTGGGATCCGTCATTTTCAACAATTCATCCTTGACACAAGCAAAGCCTAACATAAACGACAGTGTTGATTCTAGATTTGTGATTCTAACAATGAACATATTATCGTTACCATGCCATTATGCATTTCATGGTAATCTTTTCCTGATAGATTGAAAAGTCAGTCACCCAACCCTACATTATGTCACTAGTGTGGTGTTTTATAGATTTTAATCTATAAGAGAGAGTGAGGAAGGGGAAAGCAAAACCTGTGGACAGGATAGTGAGGGAAAAGTTCAGAGACAGTTTGAGCAAACTGAGCGAATTGATAGATGCCATTGGTGCAAAGATATCTACCAGAAGCAGCAGAAGATAGGAACAATAATAGGTGTGCCTTGGCCACATCTTTAACATGCACTGCTCCCAACCAATGGAACTCCTGAGGATCTTTGGAGCCTTGCAACAACTGCAGCAGAACTGCACTGCTGGCATTCAACTTGGGTTGCAGCAGAGGACCTAAACAAGTGCCTGGATTGATTGCCACTACATCCACTCCATGCTTCTCTGCATATTCCCATGCCGCTTTCTCAGCCAGAGTCTTTGACACTGCATACCATTTCTGTCGCCCCTTGCAATATTCCAGGTCTGTCCAGGATGACTCATCAAAGGCACCTTTCGTTTCAGGATCCCAATTGGGGTTAGGCACAATAGCTGATATAGAGGAAGTCAGAACCACGCGCCTGACCTTGGCCTTTCTGGCAGCTTCAAGCACGTTGAGTGTGCCCTGCACAGCAGGCACCACCAGCTCCTTCTCTGGGTCTTTGGGGTCCTCCAGAATGCAGGGAGAGGCCACGTGAAACACACCCTGGCATCCCTCCACTGCCTTGAGGACGGCGCTGTAGTCCAAGACGTCTGCCTCGTACACCTCCAGCCGCACGTTTGGGGAAGTCGCGCCGGGGAGAGAGAACAGGTGCGTTGGGTCTGACCCTGGGTAAATCGAAGCGTGGATGCTGGTGTAGCCGTCTTCAAGGAGGGTGCGTACCAACCATGAGCCTATGAAACCATTAGCTCCGGTCACGCACACCGCTTCTTTAGGGTTCGCTGCAGCCATCGCTTTTCGTAGGGATTGGATGAGCTTGATTCAATCGTACTAATTGGATTATAAATTTAGAATCAAAATGAGTTTTAACTTTTCCTTTTTAAGAAAAAAGTTAAATAACAAAGTGAAATCATTCTCTGATTTGTTAGTAATTATATGAAAATTACACGTAAAAAATCAAAATTACATTGAATTTATCTGGATAAGCCTAAATCTTTATTTGTTACTAATTTTATCAGATTACTTGCACTTTTTAAAATCAGGTGTTATCTTAATTATGGTAGTTTAAATTAGATTGGAATTTTGATTTATTAGTAATTTTATTGAATTACGTACTTGTTTTAAAACAAAAGACCAAATTGCATTAAAATTATGCTAATAAGTCTAATCAGTGAAATTATGCTAATAAGGTTTTGATTTGTTGGTAATTTACTAAATTACTTGCACCTTTCTGAAGTTAAACAAAATTTTTTGAAATCATCCATATCTGTCTAATGATACTGGATTAATTATTTACTTATTCCTTTTCAAAGTAAAAGATTAAATTTTTTTTTATTTAGGTTTAATAATAGGTTTATATTTGTATTTATTTATTTTATGTTTAACATATAAATAAAAATTATAATATTATAATTTGTATTAACATATCAAATATGAAATATATTTTTTTTATTTATAATTTTTATTAAAATTTTAAATTATAGCATCTTTCATTTTTTTTATATTTTTATATTATATCATCGTAAAATTATTATATCTAATTTTATTAGATTACTTACTCCTTTTTAGTACTGATCAAATTTAGTTGGAATAATGAGTCTAACAATATTATGTTTTGTTAGTAATTTTATCATATTACTTGCACATTTTTTTTAGTAATTTTACGGGTTACTTACTCAAGCAAAAGACCATAATTGATTGGAATCATCTAGATCGACCTAAGGAGTTTTTGATTTGTTAATAATTTTACCGGATTTTTTCAAAATAAAAGACAAATTTGATTGAAATCGTCTTATTGGTTAGATCATAATTTATTTATTAATTTTAACAAATTTTTTTTCACTTTAAAAAAAATGAAATTTGATTAGAATCATTTTAATCAACCTAACGAGACCTTGATTTATGAGTGCATTTTTAAAGCAAAAGATCAGATTTGATTGGAATCACCCAAAACAACCTAAGGGAATTTTAATTTGTTTGTAATTTTATTGGATTACTCGTATCTTTTAGAATCAAGAGACCAAATAATTTCGGCTTCCACTTTTCAATCTTTTTTTTTTTCCTTTAAAACTCCCAAGCCCATCACTCCAATTGCTCCTCTCATAAACTTTTTCCATTGAGTCTTTCGTATCCCCTTTTGAGATGATTTGCCAAATGAAGATGTGTGTTATATTATATTGTTTTTTAATATTTTTTGGATTTTATGGTAATTTTTTATTTTAGGTTTTCTATAAAAGGTTTCAATTGTATTATCTTGAATGCCAAAAATGATGTTTTCTTTATGTTTGTTTACGTAGATTTTTTTGCCTTTGATGATTATTCTAGTTTTTCTTACTTGTTTACGAAGATTTTGATAGTTATATTTTTTTTATTACATCTCACAAAATTTTCAATGAAAATTACAATTTTGCTCTTAAGAAAATGGCAACTAAAAACATAAATGCAGAGTTTAACTCTAACCTAAAACGTGTGAGTTACACTAGCATTATGAAGTCCTTATTTGAACTCATTTTAAAATGTTTAATCTTACATTAAATTAAATTAAAGATTATATTCTTAATTGAAAAATCCTGAAAATGTTAGATCATAAATTGAACATTTAGCCTCTTTTTAAATATCAAAACAATTTGTTGAATCTAAATAAAAGAACTAGGAGAATTTCCTTTAATTATACTACTCAATTCTTTTTTACTTTCTTAACTTCTAATCATCCATTTTGATTTCTTCATTAATTTCCTTAATATCAATGATATTTCATCTCCCATACACAAAGTTTTCAAAAAAACAAATCAATTCAAAATCGCTTTTACCCTTCTCTTTCATTTTGTTGGAAGAATTAATAGATTCCAAAACATCCTTCTAGAAATTTTTGAAAAATTTTGAAAAACTAAAAGCAGCAAACTCCATCGTTTGTTGAAGAAATTGTGATCACCACACATTGAATCCCAAGTATAAATCTTAGATAAAAATAATTTCAACATTTTATTTAAATACCCATAAGAGCTCTTTGTTTCGGTTTGATAATTGGTTGATTATTGGTTTTTATTCATACTGATCTCTTAATAGTTTTAAATTTAAAGATATTGATAGTTTGTATAAACTTTTTCTTTTGTTGTTTTACAATAAATTTGTTTACTTTCAATCAAAATTTTTAGCTTTTTGTTTGTTTTGTCTCTTGCTTTAATGCACAACACTTTCAATATTTACGATTTGAAAATTAAAAATAATTTGGAAGATTAGAAGTAACTACATTTTAATTTGGTTGAAAAAATCCAACACAAGGGATGTTCAATCCCAAGTATAAACCCAACATTAAAACAATCTCATTAGGGTTTTAAATACCCACTTGAGTTCTTTGTTTTTGTTAGATAATTGATGATTTTTTTAAAAAATCATAATTGGATGATTATTGTTTATTATACGTATTGATCATATTAATATCGTTAAAAATGAAGGACCTTAATTGTTTTCCTAAACTTTTTATGTTATTGTTTTACAATAAATTTCTTTAAATTTTTTCCTTTTCAATGTTGTTCATCTTTCTGCCTTCCACTTTAATGCAGGACAGTCTCTACAATTACCATCAAATATCTTCATTTGTTATTGTAAGTAAAACATAACCACAATATTCTTTGTTTTGGTTTGCTAATTAGATGATTATTGTTTTATATTTTCATTAAGAAATTCTCCATTTACCTTGAAATCCTTAAATCATAGCATTTGTTCCTTGATTTGAAGAACCTAATTAACCAGACAATGTATTTAATTGTTTGACAATGTACATTGCACCTTGATTTAAGTTTTTTTTTCTTAGTTTTTTTCAATTCAAATTCATTGCCTGCTTTGTAATGTATGGCTTTTAACCTTAATGTAGAAGTAAAAAATAATGCACCTAAAATTCATTATTTTACATAAAATGACAATTGGTTTGCTTTGGAATTAATCCATGGTTAGCTTTAAAATGGAGCAATGTTAAGCCTTTCAAATATGAGTTTTTTGCTGCAACTATTTGGTAAACATTTTTTTTATTCTTTACTTATAGAAATTGTTCCTATTTTTACATGTTTTTTTATTGGTAGATTAATAATAAATAAAAATGACAGCATTTGAAACTTTAAGTTAAATTGTTGCTATAAATTATTGCAATGATTGTTTAACATGTGACAGATAACAAATCATTTCCATCTATTATTAATTAAACAAAATAAAGGTAAAGTACACTTATTATAAAAGTTTTTTGTATATAATGGCAAGACAAAAACAATTTTCTTAATCTATTCAAATTGTTTAAAATATATGTAGGAATAAGTTTTTCAATATACTTATTTGTTAATAATAATTCTCATGCGATTGTTTTGTCAGATTTCCATTGAAATTGTACTTACTTCCTTTCTTTTCAATTTCCTTTGGAGTTTAGTCATTCTAACATTCTTTTTTATGACAATACTGTTCCAAAGTTTTCCCTTATTATTTCATTTTTAGTCTACTTTGCCTTGATCTTATATTTCTTTTTTTTTTTTTTGTTATGCTTTAATATCTTGATTTCTAAAAACATGTTCATTATAAAAAAATAAGCAGTTTTTTGGTAACTTGTATGAAAGTTTTATTTTGTTTGAAATAAACTTTTTTTTAAATAAAAACTTTACTGCTCATTGTCAAGAGCTATTTTTTTCAACATTTACATTGATAAAATCCGGACACTCTTCTATCTAATATATTATCTCACTAACTCTTAATCCCTCTTTTGCTAATAGATGTGCTACTTTATTTGCTTTTTGTTTAACATGCATGCATTTTCATGTTAGAAAAGTTGCAAGCCTTAACTATACTTTAACGATCAGATCAAGGATTTAAATTACGGTTGCAATTACATTTTTTGTCGCATTGCATTTATTGTAGTTGTGAACATAATGGAGACCTTCGCAATCATTATGATTATAGAGGTCGTAAAATTTTTTAATTTTGCTCAACTGACTATAAAATATAGTAATTATAATTATTAAGCATAAAAATTTTTATTTTATAATTTTAAAAATAGTTTTTATCATGTCATATCTTTTATCTAATTAAGAAAAAAATATTTATAATTTTTTTTAAGATTATAGCAAAATATTTATATTTTAAAAAATTACTCACATGGTAATTAAAAAATAATAAGAGATAAATAAACATGTAAAAAATAGATATCCATAGTAAATGATATATTTGATTCTTTAAATAACATTCATCAAGATATTGTTAGATTATATCGTGCAAAAATCATCTAACAAGTGGTTAGACATCCATAATTTAAGCAGATGACATGACTTGAATTTGGCACAATCTCCATTAATGTTTCTTTTAGTTTATGTACTTTACACATTGTCTCCGTTCATGGGTAGTTTTAGGAAATTAAGCAAATGTTTTAAGCATTAATTAGTTTAATGCCACTTTTAAGCAATAACTTCGATATAATTTTTGTTGAAATTTCAAAAGTTGAAATGTTTTGTTATTATCCTGTGGAATTAATTGGCAATTCTTTTTCTATTAAAATAATTAACAAATCTTTTTGTTACCAAGGCCAAATTTCCTTCCAACAAAGTTTCTTTTAAAAATTTTTTTTTCCAAAATTAAAAAATGAAACCGGTTATATTACTTCTAAATATATATTAAAAAATTCAACCCCTACACAACACCCATGTCTTTTTGTAATTTTTCTAAATTCATTTACCTTTTATTCTCTCTGGTCTCTACCTTTTGTCTAAATCCCATAAACAGACACAACATTTTTATCATCCCTTTACTCTGTGTTATCTTAATTTTTTTCTCCAAGCTTTCATCCTCATCCCCCATCTCTTAGCTTTTCTTTTTTCTAGTGTGTGCTCTTTGCTTATCTCCCTCAACCTTAAGTCGCACTCTCATCTCTTGTTTTTTGTCTTAAGTCCCAAAGCCCCCTGTCTTTTAGTAGCAGTGCATTATAACCCAGCCCAATCTCAAACACACAATCACTATAACTCTGAAAAATTTTCAACAAAGAAAAGGTAATTTGAATGCTAAATTACTTGCTTACCTTAGCATGTGATTGAATTTAAGACAATTGATGTCTTTAGAAGTCTAGGTTTTATGTTTTTTTTTGGCTAAATTAATGAATTGATGTCTTTTTTATGGCTTGCTTTTTTCGTTTTAAGCTTTTAACTGAAGTAAAATAAATTTTTTCGTTGAATTTTTGAATGAAAAATAGAGTAGTGGGCAATAGCAGACCATTATCACCATATTTTACGGTCATGATGAGCCATTACAGTTAGGATTCAAATTCTCTTATGTTTTTTCCTGAATAACGATAGTGGATAATGGCATTATCATAAAATAACAGCTACTATATCATTATCTCATCGCTATTTAAATCCTTGGATCAGATTACCAACTAATAACAAGCTTTTATCCTTGTATTGTATCTGTCGAACCACCTCCAGAGTATCACATTCTATTTTAATCCTATATAAACCCATTTTAGCTATAAGCTTTACTGCCTCCACTATTGCCTAAACCTTAATTGTCGCAAAGACCTTACAACCTTGAATTTGCTTTTGCATGCTACCTATTACATGCCCGTCATGATTTTTAGCAACAATGCCAATTCCTCTTAGGTCCTCTTTTATGTTAAATGCTTTTTCAAAGTTTATTTTTATGGCTTTTTCTAGTGGTCTTTGTCATTTTACACCTTCTTAGGCCGTCAGTGTTTATTCTTTTTCTTACATATGTTAATAAGACTCTTAATACTTATATACAAATGTGACTATATCTTTGCATGTTTTGTGCACATTGTTTTTAACCTCCTCATTTTTAACCTCTTTTTATGTTTGCTATAAGTTTGGGTTCTTTTTACACTTCTGTTACGGGTGGGCACGATGTGATTGCATGCAAAACTAATTCATCAGTTTGTTTACATTTTGGGTAAAAAGTTAAATTGACCAACTTTTTTTCTTTGAGATTTGCAGAAATCGGTAAGAACCCATGACTCATTCTCTATGCAAAAATCTTTATTTTATTCAAAATATCTGTCCTCCATAGCTTGGTCCATTCTCTCTATCTACATCACGTGCATTATCTTGGTTTGCAAAGGTTTCCTGCTCAACTAATGTTTGTGACCAATATTTACTTTTGACACTACATCTTTTATCTTTACTATGATGCCATATTAATATATCGTGAGCCCTAAAATTGCTTAGTGGAATTGCCAAGACATCTGCTATTGTATCGCTTGTAAAAATACTATCCAGTTTATCACCATCCCATTCTTTTGTATCAGCATTTATTAGCTCTTTTACCTTGGTTTTCCTTAGATGGACATTTTTTTTTATTATGGAATGAAGCTACCATTCCTGGGCATCCAAGGATCATTCCACACACTAATGTTGACTCTATTTCCCATTCTCTTCTTTAAACCTCGTCGTAGCAAATCTTTTCCCATGCAGATGCTTCTCCAAATGTAAGACAAGGATAACCCCACACTAGTTTCGAAGAAAGTTGTATTAAGAAAATATTTCTCCTTAATCACCTTGTATACTAGAGATTTATTATTCTACATTAGGCACCATCCCTGTTTAGAAAAGCCATATTAGAGTTGGGAAATATTTAGGTTAGATTTTGATAAGCTGTTTTGGTCTGAGGTTAGTGGTTACTGATGCACCATTTAGGGATGAAGAAGGTATTAGGTTCATGACTAGGAGGTGGATAGTGGTAGTGTGGGTTGTTCTTGGTAGTTGTGATAGATGTCACAACAATTTTTCGAACTACTAAATAAATTTGAAAATAAATAAGAGAAGTTACCACTAATCTTTTATGGTTAGGTGTGATTGGTCACATATTAAAACTTATCTTTTTAATAAAATTTTTAAAATTAATTAAAATTTATTAAAAAGATAATTTTTTAGGTCTATAAAAATAATTTTTGTTTAAGAATTGGTTACACATATGAAAGAATTAGCACCTCCACAGCATCCGTTTAAAATTGTACTAATTAATTATGTGTTATCATTTAATTTTGACCAAAATGGTCTAGATTTTGGTATTTAAAATTAATTTTCTTTATTGTAGAAAATAAACATATTTTTATTATTATTATTTTTATCTTGGTTGAGAAAAATCTAAATAAGAACCTTATTATTGAAAATTTTTTGAAAATATTCCAATATTTTGACAATATTAAAAGGAACTTTTTTACTTAAGGATCTCTTAAGAATTAGTATTCGAAATTCTTAAAAATATTATTCTTAACGACTCATATTTATCTTCAATATTTATATTTAAAAGAACATAAAGTATGATATCTATAATTTAAAATCAATTAATATTTTCTAAAAATTCATTTATATTACTAAAATGAGAAATCGTTCAAAAAAATTACTTTAAATGCTCCAACACATTAGCAACATTTTAGATAAATTTCCTTACTTAGAGTTTCTAAAGAATCATTACCCGAATTTTTTTAGAATTTCATCTTCGGAGATTTTTTTATTATTATATTTTAATTTTTATTATTTTTTAATATAATGCACATTTATTAATTTGTATTGCTATTGTATTGCATGAAAGCTCGTTTTTAGAAGTGAAAAGTAAACAATAATTTTTTTGTATTGAAAATCATTTTAAATATTCCAATTCTTTGGCAATATTTTTTTGAAAAATTCTCTCACCTAAGGTATTATCGGTAATTACTATCCATGCTTCCCATAATCCTATTATCGAAAACCTTAATTACTTTTAAGATTATGTAATGCTAATAATAAGGTGCAATATGTATATAAAAGTTTTTTTATATTTATATATATTTTTTAAAATTTTGTTTTATTATATTTTATTACATATTTTATAAATATTTAAAAACATATTACTTATTTTCCTTATATTATATTTCTTCACTACTCATTTTAATTTTGTCTTAATCACCTAATTATTTCACCATCATTATTAAAAATTTTACAAGAAACAAAACAAAGAAAATCCTTTTATCAAAAACTTTTCTAGATATCTTGATACTTTGATAGTATTTTTAGAAAACTTTTTTCACCTAGGGATTTCTTAAGAATTTCTATTCAGATTTCATTAGAATTCCATCATTAAAGATTTTGTTTATTTTTTTTATTTTTCTTATTTTATTTTATTTTTACCCTAATTCCAATCTTGAATTTTTATTATTGTATTTTTTAATATTATATTTTAAAACAATAATAAAAATAGTTAATCATAATATTCATGTATCATTATATTAATTTCGGTACTAAAAGATTCATTTTTTTCTTTTTCATTATTTTCCCTTTTTTTATATCATCATTTAATTGTAAATATAATTTTAGGTAATTAAATGAATGAGAAATTTTTGCATTAAATACTTTCCTAAATACTTAATTACTTTCGTAGTATTTTAAAAAAAATATTCTTACTTAGATATTTCAAAGAATTACTGCTAGAACTTATTTAAAATCTCATCATCGGAGATTTTCATTGTCATCATCATCATTATTATTTTTTTTTCATAATTTAAAGTATATGAAAAAATAAAATGTGTCAAACATAAATTAAAGTATGAAAAATTAAATTAAAACAAAATAGGAATCCAACCAATAAGGAAATTAAAAATGTATAAAATTAAATTTGCAATTAACCTTAAAAAAATAAATATGCACAGGCATGAGAAAGATTAAATATACATGGAAGAAAAACTTATAAAGAACAAACTTTAGGCTTTATATTTTAAAACTTTTACTTATTATAAAATTATAACTAAAAGAACTATTTGGACCTATTCCATTTTAAACTAAACAAAAATAATGTAAGGAAAAAAATGGCCCCCATGCCATGACTTTGGACACTTACATGACGTTATGTGTCAACCTTATAATAATGGCCCCTCACCATGACTTTTGATTCTTACATGACTTTGGACACCTACATGACATTATGCGTCAACCTTACAATAATGGCCCTATACCATGACTTTTGATTCTTACATGATATTATTACCATGTAGATGTTTCAGTAAAAAAAGACCACTTTTTGTACTACTCTACTACCAAACATGAATAAAACTTTAAAGGCTCAAACCTCTCTATAAGCAATGGGCATGCTTTCCTTTGAAATCCCCTAAAGATAGCAACATTTTTTCTTTTGTCCAAGCCCCTTTTTCTTTTCCTTAAAGTTTTTTTTTTTTTAATTTTTTCATTTATGCTAGCTTATGGGCTTCCTTTTCCATTGCATTCCCTCTTTTCTGTTTCCTCTTCCATCTTTTTAAATCATTTTTCAGTCATTCTCTCTAAAAACCCCCTGAACCTCTTATGTCCTTTCTAAACCCTTTTTGTTTTTTTCCTCTTCAACTCACCACCCTTTGTAGGCCTTGTCTTTGTTTTTTTTTTATTGCAACTTCAGCTCCATAGTAGCTAACTATCTCCTCTGCATGTCGCGCATGCCTTCACGTGAAAGGGAATGGGCTCTCTTTTTTTTTTTTTTGCTCAATTTCAACCTCCACCTTTGTGTAAAGCCTATGCCTTTTCTTTATTATTCTTCTTTTTTTTCTTCTTCTTTTTGTTCACATGGGAACCAAATATTCTCATGAAAATAAATTTTCCATCTTAGGCTTATATGTTCTTTAATCACTTTTTTTTAGCTAATCCCAACAAAATGGGCCATGAAATACAAGCTATGGGCCATGTTTTTCCTTTTATTTTTAGATTTAGGCTCTCATTTTGGCTTTAGGCTTCTTTTTTTTTTGTTGCTTTTAGATTATGTTTTGGGTTTTGTTTTGGGCCTTAATTCTTAGGCTTTAAATTGACTTTTGGGCTTTTAAATTTAAATAATTAAATTATATTTTAATCCACACTAAATTGAGCCTTAACCCAAATAAAATTGGATTGGATTTTATACATAAAAAAATGACCTGAAAGCAATTAATCTAAAATAACCCCAAATGAGTCAATCCAATTAAAACACATAACTTGGTCCAAATTGAATAATTCAAGTTAAGTATAAAATTGAACAAACTTAAATAGTCATAAACAAAATTAGTTATTTACAATAGGGATTTATGTATACTTGAGTTTAGCAAGGATTGTGGATGCTTCTCTATAGCCAAATAAATTAAAGTTTTTTATGTCATTTTTGTGCTTCGTAGTAGGTGTTCTTTGGTCAATGATGGCTGAATGGGTGTGTGGCTTTTTTTTTATTTGTGAAAAATTGGTTCCCCTTAAACTATGTAAAATTTTCTCTAATTGTGTATGTGAATTCTCTCCCTTGTTGTGTTCAAATCCCCCTTTAAAATGTTGATCACCTCCTTTTTTGCTTGTGAAATTCTCCTGTTATCATAAACCTTAATAGAAATCCCTCTAAAAAGGTCATTGGAATTTTTAGAATGTAGTTACAGCGGGCAACAATGCTTGCATTAGGGATGGCGGAGTTAATGAATTTGGAGTTTCAAACATGTTGATGTTCTAGGGTTATGAAGCTTGTTTGCTTAGTTCATGCTAGCGAGTCAACAAGGTAGAATCAGAAATAAAATATAATGTTGAAAATGGTGGAATGAAATAGGGATAAGGAAAAATGAATCTTGAGAAGGGAGGAAAAGGTCTGAATGATGAAAATTGTTGTTGTTTTGAGCTATGGCAAACAATTTTTTTTATAATTTTTTTAGCTCTTAACTAATGTATTTGGGTTTTAAAATTGAAATGTAGACTTCTATTGGGTTTAAGTCTTCCATTCCCATATGAAACAACTAAATTTAAATCAAAAGTGAATTGGGCCTTAAAAATGAATATTCAAATTTCTCAAGGCCTCATGACTTTAAACTAAGATTAGATTCGATTAGACTTTAATCCATGCGAAATGAACCCAAAAATTAGTTAATCCAAAACCAAAACCAAAACAAACCCAATTAGATAATTTTGACCAACATGCTTGAACATGTTCAATATGGGTATATTAAATTATGCAATAAAACTAAATCAAATTGAATAATTTTGGACAAAATTAGGTGTTTACAATGATAATGAGTTTCTTACAGAAGACTAATCTTTTTAATTCAAAATTCTAATTAGATTTTGTGTGTTTATTTTATAAGAAATTGGTGATATTATTATTTATACTTTTAAATTTATTTATTTGGTATTTGAAAGTACTACATATTTATTATGCCTATTGTTATTAGTATTACTATGTATAAATATATATATATTTGTATTATGTTGAAAAAAACTCAAAATAATATGTTGAAATAACGATATCGACATATACCATTTTTCAAAAGCTTACGAAATGCTATTTGATATGATACTAACAACCTTGGTCCTAACATACCTGATATGGGAGTAGGTCATCCAATTGCTCGCGAAATTGCGACAATGGATCAACATACGTATAAGACTTTCATTGTTAAACACAAGATTCAACATTAGAATATGCCATGCTAGTTATTGGACTTAGTGTAGAAAAGTGCTCATAAATGTATGCTTACATCAAATACATGAAGCATCATCATTCATATATCCATTTCCATCAAATAAACAAACATAATTAATCCATAAAATCATTTAACTTTTTTAATATACATACCTAAAGAAGTGTGATATAACCAGCTATTTGAAAAACGTTAGCTTTGCTCGTTATACCAAGTTGCCTATATAAGTATGTTAGGCAAGCTATCCTTAAGCAAATTCATTGGTGGTGTTCAATTCACTCAAAAGCATTAAGTACACTATTGATACTTTATCACCATTCTTGTTAACAAATAGTGAACATTTTAAGACTTAAATCCTGCTAGCACACTCCAAATCTCTTGTAAAAGCTTTATTCATAACATTTTTAAATGTATCTTGCAATCACTGTAACTTAATAGATGGACCATGACAAACTTTCATCTCATTGGTTACCTGAGCCTTTGACATTTCAAGTAATTGCACCAACATTACGTTCACCTCATTAACCATCAGTATTTGAGGGTTTGTTGTCGCCCCTTTACAAGTATGTGAAATATCACGTACGTATATTTAGCATGATGATCATTTTATCAAATGTAGAGGAAATGTATTCATCTCAATCTCCACTTTTCAAAAAATTCAGACATTATCATATTGTTGGACATACAATACATGTAATCGATTAATGAATGAAATCGTGACCTAATAACGTTTTCACATATACGTTGCCAAGAAGCATCTAAATGCCATAGCTATAACTTTGCTCCATGATTGATTGATTTTAACATAGCTTGCTCCTATAACAACAACAATAATAAATAAAAAATAGTTATTAAATTTACATACATTAAATAATAAGAATAAATCATAAGCATAATCATAATTAAATTTATTATATGACCATTCCATATATTTGCCGCAACATGAGTTCAAAAGCTCTTAAGGATAGACATTGGCCTTCTAGGAAAAGACTCAACCAACTCTTCCATGTCATCTCTATCCTTATCGTCATGAGGCTGGGTAAGAAGGTTGTCGTTAATAATTGATTTTAGGGGGTTAACAATCAATTCATCTACATGTTCATGAACTTGCCCTCTCCTCTTAGAAATAGTTGAACATGTCTGAGTGTCGGCTATTATAGCATGTCTCTACCTGTATCAAGTTACCTTTTTTTGTTCATGTCATATCTGTTGTTACATAGAACAAATAATCAACACTTTATCTTTGAAACAAATATTTAAATTAACCCTAAATCTAAAGCTTTTAAAGCTTTTTGAATATGTAAATTTGAAAGCTTTTTAAGGTTTTTGGATTTGCAAATTCGAAAACCTTTTAAAGTTCATAAAAATGCAACTCCATGAACTTTTAAAGCTTTCTGGAAATACAAATCTGGAAACTTTTAAAGCTTCCAAATTTGCATTTTCAGAAACTTTTGAAAGTTTTTAGATTCGTATTTCTAGAAACTTTCAAAAGTTTCTAGATTTGCAAATCCGAAAACTTTAATAAATTTTCAAAAATGTGAATATGAAAGGCACGAATTTCACATGAATCTAACCTAAATTTACAAAATCAAACTTGCAAAATCAAATAATATAAAAAAAACCCATAAATTAAAGATTTGTGACTTGATTAACTCCAAATCCTAGTGATTTTAGGGTGATTTTTTGGTAAAAAATTGAGAAATTTTGTTTTAGTGTTTGAATAAGTTTTAGGTGTTATTGCATTTAATGATGCAATGGTGTTATGGGAAATTAGGGTTTAGGGGCTTTGAGTGTAACGAGTAAAAATTTGTTTTCAAGATTTGAATTTTGGGTGTGTTTAGAATGTGAGTATATAAAGTAAAAATAAGTGTTTATATAGACCAAAAGAATGAAAATTTTTTATTGGACCCTTAGTCTATTTTATTTCTCTAATGCATGTAGAATGTTCAATCACACTAAAATGCTATTTGCCAAACAGCTTCCAATGTGATTAGACATCTCAACTGAATCACACAAAAACTCATCCAAATGAGTCTTAAATGAGTGTCGTTAAATAGTGAGATCATCCAAGTTGTTTGATTGCTTCTATTTTTGCAATAGTGTACATACAAAAGATATAAAGATTTATAAAAATAAAATGAAAAAAATTAATTATTAATAGTAAAATTATTTTAATAATAAATTATTATAAATAAATTAATCAAGATAAAAGGAATATGTATCATTGTTAAGTTACTTAAAAAGATTGTAAAATGAATTATATTTAATAGTTAAAATATTTTAATTTTAAAAAGATTAAGTTTTCGATTTGTGCTACTTTATAAACTTTTAGATATTTTTAAATTTTAAATATAAATATTTAATTTTTTATTTGAATTTAAAATATAAATAAATTTATACATTATTGTATATATTGTGAAAAAAGAATTCTATATAAACGTTCACATCATCAAATTTTATTCAATAATTTTATTTCTTATAATATAATATACACAAATATAATAAATATATATATTATATACATATAAACACACACTAGTAGAAGACTCGCTATACGTCTGCTAAAATTAAACATAATATTAAAATAACATATGATAATAGTTTTATTCAAGCGTTGAATTCAAAAGGCTGCAAAGTTTTAAAATAGAATATAAATAAATATATAAGTAACACCTTAAAATGTTGCCAAATCTAATCAGGTAATTCTTGATAAAGAAAGACATGCGAAATAAATGTTATTGGTTGTATCATTTCCAAGACGCAGCTTTCTTAATATCATGAATAATTTTTAAATTATAATAAAATATTTAATATGATATTTAAATTTAAAATTTTTTAAATATATGATTTAAATTATAAATTTATTAATTAATATGATATTTAAAAAATTATTTGTTCATAATATATTATTACTTGAAATTAATCACCTTTATTCATCACGTATCATCATTTGAAATTAATAACATTAAAAATAAATATTAATTTAATTAATAGATTCATAATTAAAAAAATTTTTAAAATTTAAATACCGTATTAAATATTTTATTATAATTTAAAAATCATTTATGATATTAATCCTTAAATTTTAAGCAACTATCAATTGCTAACTATTTTCTATCGCTCGCAAAAGTTTTGTTATGATCATTGTAAGTTACTAGTCAAGATTGGCTTTAATATAATAAATTAATAAATAACATATTACTCCCTTCGCCTCAATTTTCTTTTTGTCTTGCATTGATTTTTATGAAATTAAAAAAAAATTGCTTTAATTTATTTAATGTTAAAATTAAAATATTTATAAATTAAAAATTTTAATTTTTAATGTTAAAAAATAAAAAAAATAATTAAAAATAATTTTAAATAAATAAGAGTAAGAATTTTAGATATTAAAAAAAAACATAATTTTAAGACATCCAAAAAAATATAAACATAAAGAATGAAACAAAAAAATAAATAATTTTATAATATATTAAAATAATATATTAAAAAGAATATTATATTAACAAATAATATATTAGTAAATATTATTATATTATTAATAATAATAAATAAAGTCTAAAAATTTTAATCAATTTCTCATACATGTTTTCATTTTGATATTTCTAAAATAAAAATATTCTATCCAAACATATTTTAAATTTAATAAATTAAAAATAAAACAAAATAAAATATTCAAAAATATAAAACACACAATAATATCAAAACGTTCCTTAAATTATCTAAACTTATATATTAAAACAATTCCGTAATGATTATCTACCGACACTGCCCATATAAAAATAAAAAATTAAAAAATTAAAAAATTAAAAAAATAAAAAAACTATTTTGCCCCTAAAAGAAAATTAATAAAGGAGTGGCTCGACAAAATGCTAAAACCATCGAAAAGCCGTACTACCATTAAACCCACCGTTACCAACCCACTATCAAACCCATCACCAAACCCTGACCACCTACCATCATAGCCTGCTTTCACTAAAAAAAAAAAAAAACTTCCGCTTCAAAGAAAAAACACACCGAAAGACCTCCCATTATTACGGCCACCAAAATAAAAAGGAGACGAAAAACACGTTAAAAAATTCAGTCTCATCACCAACAAGGGGAGCCATACAAAAAACAAAACCAAAACATATCTCGTACAGTTTCGATTTAGGACATTTAGGGTGTTTTGAGCTTTGATTTTTGGAGGAGAGGAAGACATTGGGGAGGAGAACGACATAGTGGGAGATGGAAGCGTTTTGAGCGACGGAGGACGAGTTTTTGAGGAGTGACAATCGTGGGTTCAAACTTAGATCTAGGCCCATTTTTGAGTTTTTGAAAAACAAAAAAAAAAAAACTGATTTGAGAAAAGAATAGAGGAAGTCAGGAATTTTTTTGGGTGATTTTTGGATTTTTTTACGTCAGCGAATGGCGGTGCACGGCAGCAATCGGCTAGACTTTTGGAAAAGGGGCGATGGTCATTTATTTTGTAGAGGGAAAATGTTTATGAGAGAGCAGAGGGTTTAAATATGGGAAGAAAAAAATGTAATAGAATATTTTATATCTAATTTAAAAAAAAACACGTGCCTCCGCATATCGATCCGGATCGGAATCTGAGACTAATGTGTCAGATCCGATTGCAAGTATTTTTTTGTTTTAATTTTTATTATTTTATTTCATTTATTTTTTTGTGATTTTATTAAAAAAAAAAAAATCAACCAACGAAGCATGCCAGGAAAGAACGAATTGTGTCTTTGTTTATGGCATATAATCTTCTAAAAAGTAGTAGGAAAATGATGCGATCGTAGAAAACTTTTTAAAGTTTCATTTTCTCTAGAAAAGAAATAACAAATTGACCAAATCGAATCCAATTGACACCTTAAAATATTTTGTCAAGATCTGATCCAAGGTGCTCATGGAAGCTCATTTATTTGTTTATTTATTTTTCAAAATTTATTATTAAAATATCTTTATATTTATAATTTTAAATATATATTTTAATAAAAATTAAATAAAACTAAATATGCTAATGAATCGAGTCAGATAAAACTCGAGTTTAAAAGTTTTTATTTAAGATTTGATCAAATTAAAATAAAGTTTTCATATCGAGTGATCAATAAATTTATTATAAAATTATTTATATTTTACTTGTAAATGTTGTTGTACATATGATTCTTTATGTTTTATGAAAAATAAAATTTCATCTTATATGATATAATACTTTGATAATATTAGTTTTGGCTTTATGTTCTCTAATTAAGCTTATTTTCATAAGTAATATATGTATTTACAAACTATTAAGAAGTTTGAATGATAGCAAATTGATATGAATTTCAAATGAATTTGAACAACAATTGATTAATTTCAAATGAAATGAAAGTAGCATTATGAAACTATTGTACATATTCTTTGATATACTCGATTGACATTAAGGGACTATACTGTGTAAATTTCTAATCATAAGAGCTTCTTCATGGTTGTAAATAAAAAGGAAGTAATTAAGCCATGTCAAAGTCCACGTAACAACAAACAGATGTGATTAAATCCGAAGGGATACCTTGCAACATATGATTATGGTGAAAGTAAAACTATTTTCATAACATCGAAAATTTATTGTTTTTATCAAAATGCAAGCACGTGCGCACATACATATACATAAATATATACATGTATATATATATATATATATAATTCCATATTTAGTCCTAAAAATGTATTTAAACAACATGGACCCTTAAACCTATGAAATGAACATGCTTTGGCCTATATCAAACAAATTAAAGTTCATGTAACAGCAGTGATGAAGAATGGTAAAGAAGCATTTGTGATCAATTCTTACATTACCTATCTATTTACATATAAGGAATTCACTCTAATTACAGTTCATCATAACGTGCAAGAAACAAGAAAAAATATCCAACATAATTAAGTTGCCAGTCACCATTCCAAAGCTGAAAACAAAAGAAGCGGCTCTTACTGTTACAAAGTTGGTTGGTCATAAAAGAAACGACACTCAAAAGTCAATAGGGCTCTATGTTGGACGATGGAAAGCCCCCACTATAAGCAAAAGACTCGTCGCTGTATGGATGGAGATTCGCTCCCTTGGTTGCATTCTCGTAAGTTGCTGAACTTGATGCTGATTCTGCATTGGGATTCATGCCAGCCAGCTGCATAATGTCTTCAATCTCTTTCAGCACTTCACTCATTGGAGGCCTGTCAGCTCCTGATTCTTCTACACATCTCATTGCCAGGTCCACAAACTGTTCTAAGCCTTTGGGTGTTGTACCCAAACCAATGGTTTGGTCAAGAATCTCTTGAAGATTATATAAGCTTTTTGTTTTGTCCATTGACATTCTCACCTCTCTGACAATATATTTCCCTCGCTCTATGGGTTTTCTTGCAGTTATTATCTCCAACATCAGCACTCCATAGCTATAGACATCACTCTTCTCAGTCAACTGCTGGGTCATATAATATTCAGGATCCAAATAACCCTACAACAGTAACAAAGTCATTCATTAAACACCTTAAACCATTTTATCCTTCTCTTTTTCAGAGGAAATTTGTTAAACATGAAATCCAGTTAGTCATAATTATAGAAATTGTTGCATTTTTCTTTTAAAATCCCAAATCATGAATGCATATTTTACACATTTGACATAGTGGTCTAATAGGTGACACCGATTTGGAGACAGAGATTTAGACATTTTTGAATGTCAACTAATTCTCCTCTCCCTTAGAAACATTTTAATCACGCTTCATTGACCTGACCAAGCAGTTTAAAACACGACACCAAAACAATATGAAAAATAGACACGAAGAAGACAAAAATCATTTATGTGTTTAACGAAAACAGAAAAAATATATATTTCATGTTTTTTTTGTCAACATGAATTGTGACATATAATTTTTGTATAAAACACGACATAAAACTTGAATTACTAATGTTTTACACAATATGAATAAACAATTTCATGTACTAAAACTACTATGGTTGCGGTAGATGCTCAAATGTATTAATAATTCATCATCTATAAAGGAAGGGGGCAGTCGAGGGGGAGAAAATACCATCCTTTACTGCAGAAAGAAAAGAAAAAATTAAAGATCTATTAGAAGAACTCACCATTGTGCCTTTCACTTGAGTAGTTACATGACCCTTTTCACTGTCACCCATGGGTTTGGAGAGACCAAAATCAGCAACTTTAGCATTTAAGCGTTCATCTAATAAGATGTTAGTGGACTTGATGTCCCTATGAATAATGGGAGGATTTGCAAGCTCGTGAAGATATGCTAGACCTCTAGCTGCACCAAGGGCTATTTTGAGTCGCCTAGCCCAGTCCAGTCTGATTCCTGACTTCCCTGCATTATTTTCCAAATACGAGTGAAGAAAAAGCTCTTGGTAAAAGTCAAAGATGCTTTGTTAAGCAATAAACTGGAAATTAACAAGCAAAATCATCATTAGGGATATTGATAAATGTTTTCCTGCAGTGAGGTTAAAATGTGAAATTCTTTGATATGAGGGTCTTATATAGGACATGAGAGTGACAAAATGGTTGAAAGTTGAAACTAAAGAAGCACTGGAGTTATATTGTTAAGACTTTGAGGTTATTTTCCCCCTCTACACTAGCAGTGTCTTATAGGCTTATCAAAAAATTTATTTCATTTCTTGGTGCAGTTAAGGGCATTGTTAGATAAAAGGTAACATTGTCAGGTGGTGATGAAAGTGAGCATGACTGAATGGTAAAATGTAATTTAATTATTGATAATGTAATTCAATTTGGATGAATAAAGTAAGGACACATAGAAAGGTACCTGACAGACTTTCACTAAGAGAGCCATTAGGAACATACTCATATATTAGCATTTGTTCACCTTGCTCAAAGCAAAATCCCAATAGACTGACAACATTTTTATGATGAACTCTTGATAGAAGCTCAATCTCTGTTTTAAATTCGAGCCCACCCTGCACAGATCCTTGTTGAGCTCGTTTGATGGCAATGAGTTCCCCTGTCGGTAGAGTTCCTCTATAAACCTGTAACTAAAGAAATTCAGAATTATTTGGAAAAAATAATTTTAAAAATCACCATGACCTGCTAAAGAGATCCTTCTCAGCATCAGAAATAGTTAGAGACAGAACAAATGAAAACACAGGTGAGCAGGAGCAAAGGTTAGAAAATAAATCCAGAAGTAGTGTGTGTGTGTGTATATATATATATATATATTGCCAATAATCCAGAAGTGCTCTTGTTTATCACTTGGTTTATTCATAAAAATTGCAATTCATAGCATATGCTAATAATATGCAGATTAATATAAGTATCATTGTATTACGTGGTTGAGATCAGTATACTGCATGTAAATTTTTATGAACACAACATAGCACAAAAAGAAATGCATATATAATCAAATATGTAAATCCAGCCTAGTCGTGCTGATTGGCCGCCATCTGCTTGCAATAGTGTTATCTAATGGTGAAAGAACACAGCAAGAATATTTTATATGAACATAGGCATACCCTAGATCCATAAGTGTTTAGACAATCAAATGCTCTAACTAATGAAAACATCTTACAGTTGATTATTCCAATTGACATGCACCTGTTTAGACATGCACATGCACTAAATAATGAAGACATGTCATATATGCATCACAGTCAACTATTCCAATTGACATTTTAAATATTTAAGCAAACACATTCTACATGGTCTTGAACCACATTACACAAATGTAGTTACTAATTTATTCTTTGTTATTATCTCTTTATATGCAACGAATAATTCTCTTTATGGTTATTATCCCTATTCTTTACCCTTAGAGTGTTTCCTATAACAACATTGTAATCTATTTAAAACTTCCCTCCTTTAAGGTAAAAAGTTCAATGCAAACACAGTGTGTAAATGGGGCTAGTGCTAGGGGCCTCAAATGAAAGCATGAATAAGATGACATTTTTATTTCAGATCTATACTTACATTTATTTCTGAAAATCATGTATCTAAATATGTGCGTGTTTGAACACAGTCTGTTGCCTTGATCACCACTCATTTGCAATAAGTTACAAATTTCAATTTGTCTCACTGCAATCAGTCATTAGACAGAACCACCAAAATGACATGGAGAATGAGACCACCTCTATGGAGCCAAGTTACCATAGGGATGCATGTTTTTGGTGAGTATGCATCACAAACATGTAATACAGAGAGAGAATGAGAGTCAAAAATAACCTTTCCGTAACCCCCCGATCCAATATCATTGGCTTCTGAAAAATTATTTGTGTATTTCTTAAGCTCTTCAAAAGAGAAGCTTCTTGCTCCTTTTAACTGAGGGATGCTGCCACTGCTCTTCTTAGAATCCCAGTGTGCTATGTTTTTAAAGACAAGAATCAGTCATAAACCCCAGATATTCCATGCAATCAACTGGAAAAGGTAAGTGAATGAAATACTTATCATACCAAAAGGATTGCTTCCTTTGGTTGCTCTTTCTGCTTTCTTCTTCTGACGATAAGCATAAATCCCAGCAAGCACTAACAGTAGAAAAAGCACTGAAGCACCAGCTGCTGCTCCTATTGTGATGGCAACACTAGATTTTGTTGATTTTGCAGGTTGATCTAGATGACAAGACACATGCAATGAAAATGATGAATGTAAATAAACAGAACTTTACAAATTTATTTTAGCTCTATTGCATGTGCATTACCAGAAAAGTGCTCATAATTGTCACCCCCAAAAACATAAGGTCCAAAGAATTCTTTAGGAGGCTTGAAAGTCTGGTTGCTAAATACAAATGCAATCATAGAAATTGCGGTTCTATTGAAACTATCTTGGCCATATGGAAATACACCAAGTTTCAAAAGCAGATATTCAAATGAATCCATCCTTGGATTGCTTAGTGATACAGTATCCACAGGAAGTTGATGGGACTGGAAGAATGTCATCAACGATTGCTCAAGAGTTTCATATGGAGTTGAGTCTGTCAAGTCTGAGAAATTAAGGGCTCTGAAGAATAGTGTTCCTGTATATGGATATGCACATCTGCATATGGGGCTTGAAATTTGACCTTGACCACATGTATAAGGCTGACAGTTCTTTCTAGGGGTTGAATACAAAGGCAAGGAATTTGATGGCGGTAGTATGCAGTAAGGTTCTCTTGTTCCTGTCTCCTGACACACCGGGTTCCCTACAAGTCTGCAGAAAATGGAAGAAAGAACTTCAGCGCTTGAAAAGCATTAATAACGTTTAATGTCAACTATATGTATCTGCAGGCAATTTAACTTTCAAGGAGTATGAGAATACAAGTATAGTTATTTAACAAAATAAAAGCCAAAAATAATCCCCAGACAAATGATTAGAGAATTATGGCTTACATTATTTTAAAGTTGATTGTTCCAGTATTTCTATTGAAATCAGAAATCAAATTGTTCTGCAAATCTATGGTTTGCAGCCTGCTGCTAAAGCCTGAGCCAATATCCAAGGTACCATTAAGTTGGTTGCCTTTAAGTACCCTGTAAACAATATAACAGCAAAAGGGGACAAAAATCCAACTATCATTTCCAGATTGTGACAGCTATATAAAATAATTTGTTTCGATCCTCATTTCCAGTACAATTGGTGTTACATAAGGTCAAGCACACTCACACAGTCTGCAAATTTGGAAGCTTAAAGAATGTGGCAGGTATTTGACCTCGAACATGAGTATCGTCCATCATTCTGCCATACAAATGAATTGATTATTCTCCCAACTACAGAAAAATAACTGTGAGAAAATGGATATATTGGCAGAAGTACTTATGCAGGCACGTAAATGTCGAGAGTTGCAGATAGAAAAAGCAAACAAAGAAAGTTTTTCTCATCATATCATGTCCAAGGTTAGATCTATAATGTTACAATTTCCAGGTGAGCAAGGATATTTGATAATAATATCATTTTAGGGAAAGATGGTGGACATGCTAAAAATGAGAAAGTGTCAACAAGACTATAACCCACCAGCATGGTTACACCAGTGCAGGAAAAGATATAGCTTATGATATAAAAGAATGCATGGTCCTAGACTTAGTCAAATGGTAGAAAAAGAAATTTGGTTTTACACTTAAAACAGTTAGGATATTTCAATCTTCAGTTAAATTTAATGTATCTGTGTTGAGAGAGTGGAAAATACAATGTTGTTAAGGATCGCAGGGCTGTAAACCATGAAGGCACATCTGAAGTATCGAAAGTATTATTACTCAAGTATCTGCACAATCAAGTAATAGAACAAAGATTAGTAATGACAATTAAATTGTGTACAGTTATTAAACAAGACAACAAAGATGAGCATAATTTTACTTGGAGATACACAAAAATAGGAAAGGAACAAGAATAAAATGACAGGAGCATCAAAGCATAGTATGAGAAGACCAAAGACTCACTATATTATGGGTAGAGTTAGTAAAGCATTTGTTACTCACAAGGTGTTCAAACTGTTCATGCCAGTAAGGTCAGGCAGAGGACCAGTCAGCTTATTGTTGGATAAAAACCTAAAAATCAACACCAAATGCTCTTGATTAAAAGAGGACAATAGTTTCTTTCCGTCCTACATAAACAAGTGCAGAAGACTATGAGCCTTTTATGTTCATAGCTTACAGATCATGAACGCTTGTAAGATTGTTGAGATTCAATGGAAGATGCCCATTTAGTGAATTGTTGTCAAAGCGTCTGTAGCCAACACAATAAATTTATCAGTCACCACCAAAAAACCCTGTAGAAATTCACTTCCATCAAAAACCTCAACATGAATTCACTTGAGTAGTTGAACTAGATACTCACACCACCTCCAGAGTTTTCACAAGTCCAAGGGTAGAAGGAAGACTTCCAGAGAGTTTGTTGCTTTCAAATAGCCTGGCAGAGAGAGGAAAAAGAAATGTTTCAAATGTACACAAATGCATGCTCTTATTTCTTGAACTTCATCACATTAAAAGAAAGATTAGGCAGAACGAGCTTGCACACAACTTTGCAATTCCTTGAAAAAAGAAACAAGAGAAAGAATTCATGTCCCTCTCTCTTTCATAAGGATTTGCCTAAATATGAAGAAGAAGCAAACCTTTTATATGGGCTGTTAAAGGTTGAGAAAGAAATCATAGTTTATAGAAGAAATTTGTTATACGAATGTGCTTCTTCTGAAGTTCAGAACACAGTTTGTCTTTTCCAAAGATCTTTCCATGTAAGTCAAGTAATACATTGCAAAACCTACTTTATAGAAAATTGAATGGAACTTACACATGTATCAGAGTCATATCTGAACTGAAAAGTTTAGATGGAACTTGGCCAGAGAGTTTATTCTTCCCAAAATGGCTGTGGATGGTGGAGAACATTACTATAAGGAAAATAGAACCATGGCAAGAAAAGCATCTAAACAGATATAAACTACAAAGAAATTTAACATACAAGTGTTTGGTATTATTCAACATGTCAAGCCCTGGTGTAGATCCATTTGAAACTGGAATTGATCCTTCAAGCTGGTTGTCAGCCAGATCTAACCAGTAAAGATTTGATAGATTACCAATTGATGGTGGAATAGGTCCAGTGAAGCCATTAGAATTTAGAGATCTGCAGGCAATACAGACCAGCATGAAATTACTCTGATTAAAAGAGGTAAAAGAATAACAAGTAGATATAGCGAAGCCAAAACATTATACAGCACACAATCTTGGAGCCTCAAACCAAAGTTTTACTAGATGCCAAGGTTATGCCCTTTACTTAATAGTAATCCATGCCAAATCACCAGAATCCGAATGGAATAGTATGTTTATTAGTCACTGCAGAGGAAGAAGTATTAAAGATCAAATTCTTACAGGAACCTCAGCTGCAACAGAGATCCGATTGTATCAGGAATTGGACCATTGAAACCACAACCAACCAAGATTCTGCCATTTATAAGAAAAATAAAAATGTAATTTAAGAGAATTGCATGAAGAACTTTGCTTCCAGGTGATGCTTTGGCAGGGAATATATCTCCTTACAAGTTTGTTAGCTTCTTTAAATTTCCAATTGATGTTGGAAGAGGTCCTGTGAGACCAGTATTGTAAGATAGATCCCTGAAAAATGAAGCCAAATCAGAGATGTTATACTAACCACGGAAACTACTACCTCTAACAATTTGATAAAAATGGATATATTATTCATTGAAAGAAATCAAAGAAACAAATTTTATTTTTATTTGTAGGTGTATAAGAATTAGTACATCCCTTTGTATCCAAAGAGCAGCCCTTAGATACCTGAACATTGAAGTCTCCCAAGATAATAATTTAAAAAGAAGAAGAGGAAGAAGATAAACAAGTGCTCTACTACTCAAAAACCAACATTTACACGAAGAAAAGGAAAAAAAAATGTTTAGAAGGATGGTTCAAAAAAGCCAGTTGCACAATGACCTCCATGAAGAAAGGAGGCAGACAGCGGGCAAAAGGACCTACAATTGCTGTAATTCAGATAAGGCCGCAATGTCTCCTGTCAGTTGTCCCGCGAAGTTCATGTTTGGCAATGTCCTGAAATAGATAAATGCTAGGTAAAATCCCAAATCTGGAAGAACCAAACTAAACAATGTTTTAAAAGGTAGAAGCACCAACAACTTACATTGAGGTCAACCGAGAATCAGTGCACCCAATTCCAACCCAGCCATCACCACAAGGGTCCTCACCCTCCCAACTATGAGGTACGTTTTCCCACCCATTCACAAGAGATTTTAGAGCAGTAGCTGCAGATGAATTGGACAACGTTTTCCCTTGGTCAGACACCAAAGCTGAATTCTGATGTAGCATTCCAAATCATTTGAAATAAATTGTCATGGAAGGAATACAAATAGATTTAGCCCTCTAACTTGACCCAGGTTCAGGCACCTTCTGATAGTGAATTTCTTTGATTGGTTGACCCCAAACCAAATAACTAAAAGCTACAAGCATTTTAGAGTCAAGACCGTCCTGATAAAATTAGAAGAATTCCTTTTTACCAAAAGGTTTGAATAACTTTCAATATTCAGTTCTTAGTAGGCAAGTTCCTATTTAAAAACACAGGAAGAATAATATTGGTATTTAGGCAAACATACATAGATCACATATTCTCATCTACTCGACTTAATCACTAATATACGTTCTATATGCGAGAACTTGCAATCTCCGAGCGCGTATCATCTTTACAGTAAGTTAAGAAACTTAGATAGCATATATATAGTCAATTACATTATCTCCAAACCAAAGCCAAAGAACAGCGGAATTATACTATAAGAAAACAAAACAGTAATAATTGGAGGCAAACTTACCATCACCAGCATTAGTAGTAGCTGCTATGATATAGATTTGAACAAAGGAAGCTAGCAAAAGAAACCAAATGGCTGAATCCATTTGTGAAATAAACCAAAGGGTTCAGAGTTCAGAGTTGAACACCTCACAACTATTTTCGGTTTCTAATTTTGCATAAAACATAAAACCCATGCAACATCAACCAGTTTGGAATTCTAGCTTCAACTTCGTTATGTTCAAATGAGAACACAATATATTATTATTCCAGATGTACCAAAAAACATATGTGAAAGGATCTACAAATTGCAATTTGCCCAAACAGCACTAGAATAAACATGAGCACCCAAGTCTTGGCTATATCTTAACTCAAAGAAGAAGACGACATGATAGTCAACAACGTCAAGTTTGGATGGATGAGATCAACAAAACGATTACACGGTAGACCTGTATGTCATAAAGAGCCGGACCCCAGAGCGGTTTGTATAATATTAAAATATGAAAGTTCATTGTTGCACAAAAACAAGGCTTTCCAGCCAAATTGTGATTGGTGGGTCTCCTATAAAAGTCGCTTTCAAAGAAACATTCAAACCAAGAAACCAGCATAGACAAGCAGTGTAGACTTGGTCAAAAGAGGAAGAGAATCATACCTACGGCCAATAATTTAAGCTCTGAGCTTTTAAAGTCTTCAGCCATTCCCTCTTCCGCTGGATTCATCGTTTGTCCTTTCCTGCATAATCGTGAATGGTCAAACCAAATGGAATGATGTAAGAAATGCGTAGGCAATGGCCAACAATGGTGGGCTGAGCTGAGACTGACAACTTGATGGAAGACCAAAGTGAGGGGTTAAAGTCTTAAATGTCTTCAAGTCTTGAAGCTGTTGAAGGAAAAGAAATACTTTATTGTAAAGTCAAATAATAATATTGCCTATAACATAATAAATCTTAAAAAAAAAAAATTCTCCTCACTCCTGCTACAGTTTAAAAGAAAGGATCCCAACAATAGGAGACAAGAGAAACAGAAAGCTATGCTCAATCTGTATGAATTCGAAACAAACCATTCAAATGATTAATACAAAATAATCATTGAAGTCCAAGGTTTAATGCCATTTTAATTTGTCGTAAAATACCCTTGAAACGCTAGGGGTAATTTTCTCGGGTCATCACCATTATCAAGACACTCATATCACACCTTAAGATCTAGCTGGCAGTTTAACAGCTTCTGCTATTAGTAGACTTACATTTGAATCAATTAACATGATATTAAAATTAATGCTCCAAAATCCTGAGTTCATAGAATTTATGCGCACAATAATAAATGTAGAAGTTAAGGTAAGACTAGAAATTAAAAAAAAAAAAAATCTACTGCTGTAAAGCATCATGGATGGAAGTGGCATTTCTACTCTCTGGTAACCAACAGCTTTTTCTTGGCCCAACAAGAAGCTGACCTACATATTGTCAAATCTTCCTTCGTGTACTTTTAATTTTTAAGCTAGAGGATCACACAATAATTTTGCTTTGTGTACTTTTAAATCCAGCTAAAAACAAGATATCACCATTTCAAAATTTATAGCTGGTCATGACAAGAACACTACCGAAATAAACTTTTAGTTAGGCTATAACAAACCACAGTTATCCATCAAAAAAGTCTAACCTTCAATAATATCCACACAAATAAAGGATAACAAAAATCTCCGAGAGAAATATCTTAAGGTTGAAATTAGTGTTACATCTCACAGATTTAAGAAAGAATTTTAAGTTTTATATCGAATATAATAAAAGAGTCATTGATGTATAAAAAGTTTCAAATCATTTTTTTTAAGCACCTTTTATAAGATAAAATCATGAAATTAGAGGATAAAAGCGAATAAACAGTAACGGTTAGGTTAATCTGAAACATCAGATGAGTGGATGCTCAAGTTTCAGAGCCGCGTAGGTTTGGAAAACCTAAGAAAGAATCTTGAATCTCGAATATAATAGGAGGGTCACTAGAGTATAAAAATGTTCACACCATCTCTTAGAGCGAAAAATACCTCACAAAAATATAAATCGTAACAGTTAAGCTGATTTGAAATTTCGGATGAATGGATGCTCGACTCTCGAACCACGTAAATTTAAAAATTAAGTCTCGATCCATGACATATGTAGGTAACTGAATACATCTCAATAAATAACTGAATACCTCTCGATTTAGAGTATTTTGCAAATTCTAAATTGATTAAAACGGGGGAGGGGACGTTACAAGAATTTGAAAAAAACAACTCTTTTTGTTGTTGTCATCTCTTAATTTTTAGCTTCTATAGTAAGAATTCATTTAGATAGATATTGAAATTAATTATAATGAAATAAAAAATAAAAATGATGATGAAATTAAAATTAACGTGAGAAAATGTGTTTGGTCAAAACAACTATAGCAATTATGTGAAAATAAAAAATATCATAAAAACCATTAATACGAAAATATATTTATAAATTATTCTCATGTATATTTTATTGTTATTTAATATTTAAAATATTAAAAATTTTAATAGGGTTTTTAGGTTAAGGGCATTGAAAACAAAAATTATTTAAGGGTACAATTGAAAAAAAATATTAATGTAATATTTTGTAATGTTATGTAATTATTTAATCTAATATAATATTAGAGATTATGATAATTAAAATAATATATATGATTATGATACAATTATAATATTATATAAGATTGTTTCATTAGTTAGTAAATCTTTTGTATATAAATAACACACCTTTTTATAATATTTTTTTAACCTAATAAATTTAGAATTACTTCTTTTTTATAATTGTATTAGAGCCTTTCCCTTTGGTTTTTGCCTAGAACTTCTTTGGTTTTTGTCTAAATGGATTTGTGTTTCTTGAGTTCTGTTAAATATACGAATTTTTCAGCAACCACAAAGCAACAGCGGCACAACCAAAAGATTCCCAATCCTTCGCTCATTTCGATGCTGATAATAGAACCTAAATTCGACTTCTCACACATCGATCAAAGTCCCAGCATAAAATTGCCCATCCGTGAGTGGGCTTCACATAGTCACTAATAGCCAAGTCATCTTCCACCTATACTGCCACATCAACTTCCGAACATGCCATGTGTCATCAACCATATCAGCATCTGACACATCAACACCTGCCCTGCCACATTATCACATTAGCACCACTAACGTCTGCCATGTCAGTAATTTTGACAGGTCAACTTTCTTGCTATTTTTGACCTCCTGGCTTTATTTTTGACATCTGTTTCTGCTAATTCTGCTTGGAAAATGGATAAATTTGTTACTAGGTATGAGGGATGAATCTCCTTTAAATTTAAGGAAAAGCTTTTTCCATGTTGATCCTCTTAATCTATTGACACTGTTACCTCTGAGGGAAGTACTACTCTCATTATTGACAATCTTGTTATTATTTTAAAGCATGTTATCTCTTCCCATTCCTATTCTTTTGCACTGTCTGTCACTTTGGGTAATTCTTCTTGGTATTTTAACTCTACTTGTTGCAATCATATGAATTCTAATTCTTCTATCTTAAGAAATAAAATGTCCACATCATGTCTTCCTCCAATCCATACTATTAATGATACAAAAATGCATATCATTCACATTAGCCACGCTTCTTACTCATATCTTAGTCTTCCCGATACCATTTGTGTTATCAATTTAGCCTTTAAAGCTTGTTTCTGTCGATCAATTATGTGATCTTAGTCTTGCTGTTATTTTGTCTTCTTCTGGTTGTAACGTACGTGATCCACAAATAGGGAAGATTCCTGGACAAGTAGTATGGTGGGATCATTGTTTGAGCTTGTCTTTCTTCATCATTCTATTAAACAAGTCTTGTTGCCACAAAAACTACTCCTTCCCTGTATGAGTGGCATTTCTATCGTAGTCATGCTGCCATAAGTAAACTTCAATAAGTAAACTTCATCCTTTGGTCTCTCGTGTGTTGTTAGGGTCTACTAAATTTGCATCTTTTCATTGTTTGAATTGTCAACTCGGTAAACGGCCAACCTAGTCTTTTAATAATAGTTCTTTTATTTTTTATTCTCCTTTTGGGTTTGTCCACTCAAACGTTTGGGGTCCTTCACTTGTTCCTTCAAAAAGTGGTTATCAATTATTTGTTATATTTATTAATGATTATTTCTTGTTCTACATGTATTTATTTCTTTAAACAAAAGGTCTGAGTTACCTCAATTTTACATAAAGTTTGCTTCTATAATGTTAAAATCTAGTTTTCGTATATTATTAAAAACACTTCGAACGGATAATGCCATGGATTATAAAGAAACTCTCTTCTCCAGTTTCTTGATTAATAGCTGAATATGCACCTGATTTACTTCTTGGGTTGGTCTTACTGACAGTAAAACTATCTCTACCATTTTAGAACTTATCTCTACCTTTTTTAGAACTTACAGTTAAGCATACTTTGATGGACGGTACTCTATTCTCTAATCTTACTTTATATCACCAAGTTGTTGGTAATCTTATTTATCTAAAGTAACTAGACCTAATATTGCTTATGTTATTCATCTAGTTAGTCAATTTATGGTTGCTTTTTATATTGGCTGCTTTTTATTCAACTCAATTTTTAGCTGTTTTTCGGATTCTCCGCTTTGTCAAAGGCACATTGTTCATGGGCTTCAATTTTCATTTTTGTTTGGGAATTCTGATGTTGACTAGGCCAAAAATCCTACAGATTGTCGTTTCACCACTGGTTATTGTTTCTTTTTTAGGAATTCCCTCATTTCTTGGCGAAGCAAGAAATAAATTGTAGTTGCTCAATCTAGCATTGAATCATAACATTGAGCTCTTGCTAATGCCAATTTAGAATTACTTTAGCTTTGACATTTATTAGAAGATATGGACATCTCACCATCCTTTGCCACCAAACTTTATTGTGACAATCACAGTGCTATCCAGACTGCTCGCAATGCGGTGTTTTTATGAGCTCTCCAAATATATTGAGATTGATTGTCATTTTTTACGCCATCATGTGACACAAAGGACTATTCTTTTGAGTTTTGTGTCTTATTCAAATCAAACCGTTGATATTTTTACCAAGATACATTGTCCTGGTCGTTTTCAAGAATTCATCAACAAACTCAAGCTGGTACATGTTACACTACCGTGAGTTTGAAGGGATGTTAATGTAATTTTTTGTAATATTATGTAATTTTGTAGTTAAACATAGTATTAGGAATTATTATAATTAAAATAATATATAAGAAATTAAAAGGATCATAATATCTAACTTTCATTTTTTAGGAAGAACTTATAAACAAGAGTGATGCAAGACTATATAGATTGATTTTCTCTTTAAAATATTTTATATGTGGTATTGACAAAAATGATGTAAGACCATAAAAATTAACTTTTTCATTGAAAGAACTTCCATCTTTTAGGTAAACATCATAACAATCACTTTCATTTCAAGAAAAATTTGTACATGAAAGTAGTATAAAACTCTATCTTTTTTTTTTAAGAAAGTGATAAAAGAAATTTAAAGGATCCTAATATCTAACTTTCATTTTTTAGGAAAAACTTATAAACAAGAAGGATGCAATATTATGTAAGTTGATTTTCTTTCTAAAATATTTTATATGTGGTATTGACGAAAATGGTATAAAACCATAAAAATTGACTTTTTCATTGAAAGAACTTCATTTTATAGGAAAATATCATAACAATCACTTTCATTTCAAGAAAAATTTACATATGAGACTAGCATAAAACTCTTTTTCTTTTTCTTAAGAAAGTGACAAAAGAAATTCAAATGATCATAATATCTAACTTTCATTTATTAGGAAGAACTTATAAACAAGAGTGATGCAAGACTACATTGGTTGATTTTCTTTCTAAAATATTTTACATGTGGTATTGATGAAAATGGTGTAAAACCATAAAAATCAACTTTTTCATTAAAAGAATTTCCATTTTTTAGGAAAATTATAATAACAATCACTTTCATAAGAAAAATTTTTATATGAGAGTAGCACAAGAGTTCTTTTTTCTTAAGAAAGTGATAAAAGAAATTCAAAGGATCATAATATCTAACTTCTATTTTTTAGGAAAAACTTATAAATAAGAATGATACAAGACTATATATATTGATTTTCTCTATAAAATATTTTATATGTGGTATTGATGAAAATGATGTGAAACCATAAAAATTGACTTTTTCATTGAAAAAACTTCCATTTTTTAGAAAAATATCATAGCAATCACTTTCATTCAAAAAATAATTTATATATGAGAGTAGCACAAAACTCTTTTTTTCATAAGAAAGTGATAAAAGAAATTCAAAGGATCATAATATCTAAATTTCACGTTTTAGGAAGAACTTATAAACAAGAGTGATGCAAGACTACGAAGATTGATTTTCTCTCTAAAATATTTTATGTGGTATTGACAAAAATGATGTAAGACCATAAAAATTAACTTTTTCATTGAAAGAACTTCCACCTTTTAGTACAATATCATAACAATAACTTTCATTTCAAAAAATAAAAAATTATATATGAGAGTAGCACAAAACTCTATTTTTTTCTTAAGTGATAAGAAATTCAAAGGATCATAATAACTAACTTTCATTTTTTAGGCAAAACTTATAACCAAGAGGGATGCAATACTATGAAGGTTGATTTTCTTTCTAAAATATTTTATATATGGTATTGACAAAAATGGTATAAGACCATAAAAATTGACTTTTTCATTGATAGAACTTCCAAAAATATAATAACAATCACTTTTATTTTAAGAAAAATTTATATATGAGAGTAGCATAAAACTCTTTTTCTTTTTCTTAAGAAAATGATAAAAGAAACTCAAATGATCATAATATCTAACTTTTATTTTTTTGGAAGAACTTATAAACAAGAGTGATGCAAGAATATGTTGGTTGATTTTTTTTCTAAAATATTTTACATGTGGTATTGATGAAAATGGTGTAAAACCATAAAAATCAACTTTTTCATTAAAAGAATTTCCATTTTTTAGGAAAATTATAATAACAATCACTTTCATAAGAAAAATTTTTATATGAGAGTAGCACAAGAGTTCTTTTTTCTTAAGAAAGTGATAAAAGAAATTCAAAGGATCATAGTATCTAACTTCTATTTTTTAGGAAAAACTTATAAATAAGAATGATACAAGACTATATATATTGATTTTCTCTATAAAATATTTTATATGTGGTATTGATGAAAATGATGTGAAACCATAAAAATTGACTTTTTCATTGAAAAAACTTCCATTTTTTAGAAAAATATCATAGCAATCACTTTCATTCAAAAAATAATTTATATATGAGAGTAGCACAAAACTCTTTTTTTCATAAGAAAGTGATAAAAGAAATTCAAAGGATCATAATATCTAAATTTCATGTTTTAGGAAGAACTTATAAACAAGAGTGATGCAAGACTACGAAGATTGATTTTCTCTCTAAAATATTTTATGTGGTATTGACAAAAATGATGTAAGACCATAAAAATTAACTTTTTCATTGAAAGAACTTCCACCTTTTAGGACAATATCATAACAATAACTTTCATTTCAAAAAATAAAAAATTATATATGAGAGTAGCACAAAACTCTATTTTTTTCTTAAGTGATAAGAAATTCAAAGGATCATAATAACTAACTTTCATTTTTTAGGCAAAACTTATAACCAAGAGGGATGTAATACTATGAAGGTTGATTTTCTTTCTAAAATATTTTATATATGGTATTGACAAAAATGGTATAAAACCATAAAAATTGACTTTTTCATTGATAGAACTTCCAAAAATATAATAACAATCACTTTTATTTTAAGAAAAATTTATATATGAGAGTAGCATAAAACTCTTTTTCTTTTTCTTAAGAAAATGATAAAAGAAATTCAAATGATCATAATATCTAACTTTTATTTTTTTGGAAGAACTTATAAACAAGAGTGATGCAAGAATATGTTGGTTGATTTTTTTTCTAAAATATTTTACATGTGGTATTGATGAAAATGGTGTAAAACCATAAAAATCAACCTTTTGATTAAAAGAATTTCCATTTTTTAGGAAAATTATAATAACAATCACTTTCATAAGAAAAATTTTTATATGAGAGTAGCATAAGAGTTCTTTTTTCTTAAGAAAGTGATAAAAGAAATTCAAAGGATCATAATATCTAACTTCTATTTTTTAGGAAAAACTTATAAATAAGAATGATACAAGACTATATATATTGATTTTCTCTATAAAATATTTTATATGTGGTATTGATGAAAATGATGTGAAACCATAAAAATTGACTTTTTCATTGAAAGAACTTCCATTTTTTAGAAAAATATCATAGCAATCACTTTTATTCAAAAAATAATTTATATATGAGAGTAGCACAAAACTCTTTTTTTCATAAGAAAGTGATAAAAGAAATTCAAAGGATCATAATATCTAAATTTCATGTTTTAGGAAGAACTTATAAACAAGAGTGATGCAAGACTACGAAGATTGATTTTCTCTCTAAAATATTTTATGTGGTATTGACAAAAATGATGTAAGACCATAAAAATTAACTTTTTCATTGAAAGAACTTCCACCTTTTAGGACAATATCATAACAATAACTTTCATTTCAAAAAACAAAAAACTATATATGAGAGTAGCACAAAACTCTATTTTTTTCTTAAGTGATAAGAAATTCAAAGGATCATAATAACTAACTTTCATTTTTTAGGCAAAACTTATAACCAAGAGGGATGCAATACTATGAAGGTTGATTTTCTTTCTAAAATATTTTATATATGGTATTGACAAAAATGGTATAAGACCATAAAAATTGACTTTTTCATTGATAGAACTTCCAAAATTATAATAACAATCACTTTTATTTTAAGAAAAATTTATATATGAGAGTAGCATAAAACTCTTTTTCTTTTTCTTAAGAAAATGATAAAAGAAATTCAAATGATCATAATATCTAACTTTTATTTTTCTGGAAGAACTTATAAACAAGAGTGATGCAAGAATATGTTGGTTGATTTTTTTTCTAAAATATTTTACATGTGGTATTGATGAAAATGGTGTAAAACCATAAAAATCAACTTTTTCATTAAAAGAATTTCCATTTTTTAGGAAAATTATAATAACAATCACTTTCATAAGAAAAATTTTTATATAAGAGTAGCACAAGAGTTCTTTTTTCTTAAGAAAGTGATAAAAAAAATTCAAAAGATCATAATATCTAACTTCTATTTTTTAGGAAAAACTTATAAATAAGAATGATACAAGACTATATATATTGATTTTCTCTATAAAATATTTTATATGTGGTATTGATGAAAATGATGTGAAACCATAAAAATTAACTCTTTCATTGAAAGAACTTCCATTTTTTAGAAAAATATCATAGCAATCACTTTCATTTAAACAATAATTTATATATGAGAGTAGCACAAAACTTTTTTTTCTCATAAGAAAGTGATAAAAGAAATTCAAAAGATGATAATATCTAAATTTCATGTTTTAGGAAGAACTTATAAACAAGAGTGATGCAAGACTACAAAGATTGATTTTCTCTCTAAAATATTTTATATATGGTATTGACAAAAATGTTGTAAGACCATAAAAATTAACTTTTTCATTAAAAGAACTTTCACCTTTTAGGAAAATATCATAACAAAAACTTTCATTTAAAAAAAAAATGATATATGAGAGTAGCACAAAACTTTATTTTTTTCTTAAGTGATAAGAAATTTAAAGGATCATAATAACTAACTTTCATTTTTAGGCAAAAACTTATAACCAAGAAGGATGCAATACTATGAAGGTTGATTTTTTTTCTAAAATATTTTTTATATGGCATTGAAAAAAATGGTATAAGACCATAAAAATTGACTTTTTCATTGATAGAACTTCCAAAAAAATATAATAACAATCACTTTTATTTTAAGAAAAATTTATATATGAGAGTAGCATTAAACTCTTTTTCTTTTTCTTAAGAAAATGATAAAAGAAATTCAAATAATCATAATATCTAACTTTTATTTTTTTGAAAGAACTTATAAACAAGAGTGATGTAAGACTATGTTGGTTGATTTTCTTTCTAAAATATCTTTTATGTGATATTGATGAAAATTGTGTAAGACCATAAAAATTAACTTTTTCATCAACTTCCCATTTTAAAAACCAAACAAGGCCAACAATGCAAACCATTTTATGGCTTAAGCATAGGCTTAAAAAGATAAAGTGGCCCTTGTTACATTGCCAAAATGCCCAAAAAAAAAAAAAACTCGTTACAAAAATGGAAGCCTGAAACAAAAGAGAAAGAAAGGCCCTTTTTTGTTGTATTTCACATAAGCATGCTTATACATAAAAGAAAAAATATACAGCTACAAATAAGTTGAAAGTTTGCCAACAAAAAGAGGCAAAATGGTCTGATATAAAGATAAGAGAAAATGGTTGACAAAACAATCTACAATGGTAGTTGGAGAAAAAGAAAAAAAAATGAAAACTTAGGGAAAAATGTTTAGGGCTTTATAAAAAGAGGCTGAAAAATAGCAAGGAGGTTTTTTTTGTGAATACTTTTTAGAAAGAGAAAAGTTGATAAGAAAATAAGAGAAGAAAAGCAAAAAAAAAAAGATTATGGATTAAAAAAATTGAAAAGAGCCGAAAAAAAGAAACAAAAAAATAAAGTAAGAAAATAAGGAAAAAAGCTATTCAAAATAAAATAGAAGAGCTAGCTAAAAAAAGAGAAAGCAAAAAAATTTTTAAAAGCTGGTTGAAAAAAAAATTAAAAAAAAAAAGAAAGGGAGGTTTGGGAAGAATTGGAAAATAAAAAAAAAAAGATCTTTGAACAAAAAACTAATTGGAGAGAAAAATGTGGTAGTAGAAAAAGGTGATAGCTTGGACAAAAAAAAGGAAAAGATATCTACAAATAAGAAAGTAGAAAGCCAAAACCTTGGAAAAAACTAAAAAAAATAGCTTCGTTTAGTATTTTTCTTAGTTGTTTTTGCTTGCAAATACTGTTAAGGTATGAAGTAGCTTCTTTTTGTTCATGTAAAATTCACAAATATCCCATGTAAGAATAAAAAAAAAGTTAATAAAAACATAAGCTTTCTAGGTAAAGGGTGAAGGAAATGGCGAAAACAAGGACTTGAAACTTGTGCTTAATCTTATTTGGTTTTTCTTTATCTGTATAATTTCATAAAAGCCTGAAGTTTTATATTGGCTGCTGTATGTGACTTATCCATCTTTCTCTTACGTAAGTTTGCCATAGACATTGGAAGCTTATGTTCTAACTAGGTTTAAAGTTGCCTTTTTTTAACTAAGATTTTTCATGGATAAAATAATAAAATGTTAGTTTTTAAAAAGAAACTTGATGTTTTTTGAAACTTAGTTAAGAGGAGCATGAAGTAAGGTGAGTATAGAAGCTTTTAAGAATCAGTTATACTATAAAAACTTAGTTAAAATGAGCATAAATAAGGAGTTTAGAAGTTTTAAGGATTAGTTTTTTCAAAACTAGGTTTTGCTTTTGCTATCAATAGGGCCTCAGCACATTATTGGCATTTGTATTCTTTGTTCTTGATGATAATATGAGGAGTTTTTCTTAGGCAGAACAAAGCTTGCTTTTTTTTTTTTTTATGTTTGCTGACTTCTTTTGGTGTATGGTATGTGAGTGGAAGCTTTAAACTTCACATTTTCAAGCTTGTTTCATGTTTTCTAATTATAATATGTGTAAGAAAGCTTAAAGCTTTGTGCTTTTTACGTTTGCTACTTCTTTTCTTTTGTATGTGAGCTACGATGAAGGCTTAAAGCCTTTTCTCTTAGCCTACATCTGTTTGGGAAAATTGGTTTATGAAACAAGGGAAGCTTGGACATCTAAAAACAAGGTTTTGTTTTAGGAATAGAAAGTCACATAAACTGTAAAAAAAAAGGAAATAGACTCATTTTCAATTGTATAGAGGCTTAGTTTTTATTTATTTATTTTCAATGTTGGTATTCAGTCATGATTTTGGATTTTTAAGTAAAAAAAAAAGAAAAAAGAAACCTCTCTTTGTGAAACTCCATGGTCAGCCCTTCATGCTTCCAGTGTTGTTGGTTTTGCCAACAGTTCATGGTTTATAAAAAGAATAATAATAAAGTTGATGATGACTACCTCATTAAAGCCAATGGAATCAAAGCACAAGAATGAAGAATCTCAAAGCTTGCAAAATTATGGTTGGGGTCTATAGACTTTGGAAATGACTGTTAAGATTGGGTCCCTCCCTTTCTTCATTATGTTCTATCCTCTAAATAGGAGGAAGAAAGTAGCATGTGTCTTTTTAAGAAGAATAAGTGAGGGTAGTTAGGATTTGTTTAAATGCTTAAGTTTGATTAAAGGGGTTGGAATAATAATATTAAGTATAAAAATGTTTTACTAAAATAAAAAAGGAAAGAGATTTTGAAAATTTTGTCTAGATATTGGAGGAAATCTAAATTGTATTTTAAAAGATTAATTTCTTTTAATTTCACCTAAGTATTGGAGAATTAAAGAAATTATCTTATACCAAAAACAAATAAAACTTAAAAAAAATCCTGAAAATAAATAAAATTTTAAAATATGAGACCTAAAATTTGTTGGTGCATGATAGGGTTTACTTTCAAGCATATTTCATTTCACTCATGTCCTTGCACATTTCTCTTATGTTGATTAAGTCCAATTACAATTACAATTTTATGTTATCTTTAATTGCCTTGATTAGTTAAATTTCAATGTTTATTTTAATTTTTATACAATTTAATTCTTCGTGCTTTAATTTTATATAAATTTTAGATTTAAGCGAAAAATGATATTGATGATGTTTTTATATAAAAACAAAATGAAAAATGATCTTGAAAATTCTACCTAGATATTGAAGGGAATCCAAATAATATTTTGAAGATTTAATTTTCTTAAATTCTGTCAAATATTAGAGAATTAAATTTTTTTTCCTTTACCAATAAAAAATAATGATAATAAATAAAATGATTGAAATTGGCTAGTTATGTCTGCTACATGATTTGTGGTATATTATATTCATTTCATGGCACTTATTTTCCTTATTATTGTCATGTGAATGGTTTTATGATATTTTGTTACCATTTTCATTGCATATGTTAATAACTATCTCTTAATTGCATAATGTTTTTAAAATGTTTTATTAAGAAATATGATAATCTTGGAAACCTATCTAGATATTGAAGGGAATCCAAATTATGTTTTAAAGGATAAATTTTCTCGAATTTTGTTTAGATATTAGAGAATTAAATGAAATTTTCCTTCATAAAAATAATAAAAAATATAATTTATTTCATTCTTAATTTCTTCTTAAAATAATAATGATAGTAAATAATAATAGACATTATAGACGTACGGTCAAGTGCATGTACGGTAAGATTATTAATGACATTAGCATTATTTATTTATCTTGTATTGCATCATGTAATGGAATAAAAAAATGTGACTTGATATTTAGATAATTTTGAAAAATTGTTTTCATATGTATAAAAAATGGTTAATGTACCTACATGAAAATAATCTTTGAGACCCTATCTAAATATTAGAGGGTTTTTCAATAATTATTTTTTGTAGAGAAATATTACACAAATTTTAAGAAATATTGTAAGAATTTTAAGTAGAGAAATATTCTTCGAAATTCTGCCTAAATATTGGAAAAATAGAAAATATTTTGATACTAAAGACTTTCATCTTATTCCAATAATAAAAGATTTTCAACAAAAAAAAGATAGGAAAAAATCATTTTTAAATATTATAATTAAGGCCATTTTTTATCAATAGTTAGAATAACATATGATCAACTGGTACCAATTTTTTAGCCATTGTAGGGTGTTAATCCTTTCCTTTGCATAATTGTACTCTTAAACCTGATTTGATTTTTCGTAGATCAAAATATCTTTTTGATAAACTTTAAACTAATTTTATTTCTTTATTAAAAAGATAAATTTTTAAGTGGTCAATCACACCACCAAAAAAGATTGGTAAGGACTTTCTTTGTTTTAAAAACTTTTAAAATTTTCGTCTAACAGTCCTCGAAACCATTAAAATAATGGAGTTGTCATAAATAAAGATTCCAACATGATAACAAGCTTTTTTCTAAAATAGTTGGAGAAATAAACTATGGTTGAAATAGCTTGTATTGGACTACATGCTAGGATGGCTGAGCTCCATCGAAATGGACTAGCTACTGTTGATTTGTTAGGCCACAAAGGAATAGGCCAAAAAGCTAAAGAACCCAAGCTGGATACACCTAGAAGGAAGATGGATATTCGAGATGAGGGAAACATAAAAAATGGAGAAAAAGAAAACAAAATTCTAGGATGTAGCGCTGGAAGCAAGGGAAAATGGAAAAAGTTAGCTCATTCTACTTATAGTAAATCGCATGAAATCTTGGTTGAATTGGGGAAGCGAAAATAGGTAGGAATTGATGGTAAGGGTGTGTTAATGGAAATTGATGCACCAATAAAGAAAAGCAGAGAATTAGTGTTAGTGAAAAATTTAGACAATTCTTTAATAGGTTTCTAGAGCCATCAAGAACAATAAGATGTTTGGCATGAAACTGTGTGGGTTTCGAAACCCATGGATAGTTCATGCTTTTTAAAAGATTTTGATGATAGAAGATCTTAAAGTTATGTTCTTGAGCCAAACAATAATGCAAGACACAACACTTGAAAATTTCACAAGAAGTTTAATATGCAATTTGTTTTGGGGTAAGTACAACTAGAAAAAAGTGATGGCTTAAGTATGTTATGGAAGGAAGAGGTGGTCCTAAGTTTAATCAGCTACTAGAAGCACTATATAGATATGGAAGTGGTGGATCAACAGGGTGAAGAATGGAGATTAACAGGTTTTTATGGAGAGCCAAATGTAAGGCTAAAAAGTGAACTTTGAAATATGTTGCGAACTATGGCTGTCATAATATATCAATACAGAGACTCAATTGTTCGATGTAAAATTTAAAATTGTGAAAATATAGGAAGTGGCCACCAATCTTTTTTTAAGGTGTGATTAACCATCAAAATTTTTTTTATCTTTTTAATAAAACAAATAAATAGTTTTAAAGTTTATTAAAAATATAATTTTAGTCTATGAAAATAAGATTGGGTTCGAGAATCAATTATGTGTGAGAAAAGATTAATACCCCTATAGCACCCACAACATTAGTACTAATTAATTTTGCGCTATTTATAATTTTGGACAAGAATGGTTTTTATGTGAAATTTAATTATAATTCCCTTTATTTTTTAAAAAGAAAATCAGTTAAAAGTCTTTATCTAAGAATATTATGAAAATTTTTAGATTAAAGAAATATCTTATAATTCTCCAACATATAGGTATAATTCAAAGATAATCTTTTCATGTAAGATGTATCATAACATTCGTTTAAAAATAATAAAATAACACCCTTTGTCAATGATAAACGATATTCATTGATAGCTCTCCAACATTTAGAGAAGTTACCAACAGTTATATTTCATGAAATATTATTTTAATTTTATTTGTTTAAAACTAATTTTTCAAAGAACTTTTTATGCAATAAAAACAAAGAATGATGTAACTAATATTAAACATCAATGATTAAAATAAACATATATATATGCATAATGAGTATAAACATTAATCTAAAAAAAATGCAAATGATAATAAAATACAAATTTAAGAATCGAGTTTTTATATATAAAGAGATCACCTAGACTCTTCAACCTTTAGACAGAGTTTGTGTGTGACTATTTATATTTAAAATCTTATTTTATTATTTTTATTTTTTATTCTTTATTAAAATTTTTTATTTTAAGTTACGGTAATATATGAAAATTCTTAATGAAATAAAATTTGCTAAATACCCTATCATTTAGGCGATATTCGAGAATAGATTATTTTATAAAATGTTTCATACAAATCATTAAAAATTTAAGATAATTTTAGAGTTTTTGGCAGGTTTAAGGTTGTAAAGTTTAATTTAGAGTTTCAACTAAGGCCTAAAGATTCAAGTTCCACCTAGGATTTAGGGTTTCGGGTTTCACTTAGGGTTTTGATTTTAAGGTTTCATTTAAGGTTTTAATTTTAAGGTTTCGATTTAGGGTTTTAATTTTAGGGATTCAATTTTAATATCTTAATTTATGAACTTTTTTAAAAATCTCTAACACTCATATAGACTTCAAGAGCAAACTCATTTTTTTATAATTTCCAAAAATTAATATTTATATTCTTTATATATTTTCCTTGTCATTAAAATCCTACTACTATTATTATTTATTTATCTTCTATTATTTTTATTTTTAATGTTTAATAAATTTTCAACATTTAGGTGAAATTATTATTATTATTAGTATTATTATTATTATTATTATTATTATTATTATTATTATTATTTTAACATAGTTTTTTTTATTTCTTCCAACTTCTAAGTAGGGATTTAAATCAATTACTTCTTTTTATTATTATATTTAAAGATTTTTTTTAAGAAAAATGCAAATATCATATAAAATACATGAATACAATTAAAAATAACATGAACATGCTAATTAATAGGCTAATTTATATACAAAATTATTAAACAGTTAAAATCACATAAAAAAATCCAAATAAACATGATTATAGTAATAAAAAAAAGGATAATAATGTAAAAAAAAAAATTTGACTTACATATTACGTAAGTTTTATTTTTTTTTAAGACAAATTTTTTTAATTATTATTTTCTAATCAAGCTTATACAATAGCCAGATCTCAAAAGAAAAACACAAAAACAAACCTCTAGTATCTTAGGCAAATCATTTATATGGAAACCCTACTTTAGCTACCCTCTTCTTTCCATTTTAATTTAACAAATATAAACAACCATGAATACACTTTAGCACTCAACTTTCATGCTAAAAAAGTTTAACAAGCTACAAAATGAAGTCCCATATTATTAGAACCTAAAGCAAACTACTTTCTAATCCACCAAAACTCGAGAGCATGGGTAGATAACAAAATAAGATAACAAACAAATTAACTAAAGGTAAACATGACAACATCAACCCTCCATGAACCCAAACCAAAGTAAATTGAAGCTCCCCGTCAACAACTAAACATGAATGGATGTAAAACACCAACAGTAAAACACAAAGCTCATGCTAAAAAGAAAGAAGAAAAGAATAATACATGCAACATGTTAATACAAACAAACAAAAATAGAAGAAGAAAATAAGAGCATGCCAAAAGAAGAAGAGCAAAGTTTCAACAAAAAGGAAAAAAAACTTTTGCTACAGACCTCTTAGTTTTTTTTTTTTTTTGTTTTGCTTCTGCTATTTCTTTACTTTTCGTTACTGCTCTATTTTTTTTCTTTGTTTTTTTGCTCGCCCATCTCTCCTCACTACTTCTACAATTTTATTTTTATTGGTTTTCTTTTGCATTTTTCTACTTCAGCTTTTTTCTCTTCTTCTAGCCTATTACCACTAGTTTTTTTGTCCAACTTTTTTCTTACTCTTCCTTTTTCTTTCCTTTTTGTTAAATACTTTCAGTTTCTTCCTTTTCCCAGTTTTTATTTTCTCTTTTTTTCTTCTGCTTTGGCCTATCGTTTTTATTTTTTTTTTGTTTCTACTTCATGTTTTTACCATAGGGTATGCTTTTGGTTTTTTTTTTCGTGTTTCTATTGCAAGGTGTTTTTTGGTTTTTATTTCTTGTTTTTACTATAAGGTTTTTTTTTTGTTTTTATTTTTGCTACTCTCTAATTTTTTTTCTACGTCTCTTATCTTACTTTTTCATTTTTTCCTAGCTTTTTTTTTTCTTCTTTACCTCTTCAATTTTTGCTCATATCACTTTGCACACCTTTATCAGTAGTAGTTTTTTTTTTTACATATCCTCATTGTAGGTTCATGTAACCCACTATCTTCACTTTGCCTATACGTCCCTTGTATGCTTTTTATAAGAGGCTTCAAGCCATTTTCATTTTAATTTTTTTTACATGATTTGCTTTTAGGCCTAATCGAATGGGCTCATTTCTTTTGTATATCTTAGGCTTCAAAACACTTCTAGGCTTTGAGTTTTATTTTATGGCTCGTTTGGGCTTCTTTCGTTTGTTTTATCCTTATTTGGGCTCCCATTTATGTTGGGCCAAGTTTTTTATTATTTATTTATTTATTATTATTATTATTATTATTTGATTTTTTATTTGATGATTTTTTTATGTATTTTCCTTATTTATTTGAATTTTTGTTTAATGGCTAACAACAGGTCATTAATGAGCTTTAAAAAAAAATCGTTGATCGAGCCTTTTATTATACCCTTTATCGGGTCACTTTGGGTATTATTCGGACTTTACATTAAAGTATTAAAAAATGAACAGTATATGAGCTCGAAAAGTGATAATCGAGGCCTAATTATTAAAGTAAGCTCGAATTTAAATAATAAAATATCTTACACAAAATTAGGTGTCCATAATGGCAACCAACTTAAAAGAACCATGGCTATGCTTAGTAGATTTTAATAAAATTATATGGGACACTAAAAAAGCTAAAAATCGACGAAAGGTAGAATGGCAGATGTGGGGGTTTTGGGTAGGTTGTAAAAGATGTCGATTTAAAAGACCTAAGGTACATAGGTCTATGGTATACTTGGAAAAGGGGTGATGGACTAGAAGCAATCTAAGAGAGATTAGACAGGTGATAAAAGATGGAAGGGCTTGTTTTCTTTGTATATGGTGGGCAACCTATCATGTACAAAATTAAGCCACAGCCCAATTTTAGTTTACATGAATGAAAGCAAGAGAGAGCAAAGACACAGGCTAAAATGGAGGTTTTTTTTTAAAGCCATGTGACCCAAGAAAAATGCATCTAAATAGCTTAAACACGAGGGTTGGAGGAACAGTAGCCATGCAGATATTCATGTAAAGATGAAAATGAAAGAGCAGGCTTAACTAGGTGGTACAATCAAACTTTTAGGAGCCTTCACGTTGATATTGAAAGGATATCTAAAAAAAATGAAGAAGTTAAAATGCTAGAGTGACGTATTGAAACAAGTATGGCAACAAGTAGGTTGCGTGATGAGCTAAACAAGCTATTGGAGAGGGAAGAGGTTTTTTGGCGACAAAGATCACGGATTTCATGCCTATGCGAGGGAGACAAAAATACAACTTTTTTTCATGCCCAAGCATTCAGCAGAAAGTAAAAAATAATTTCATCAGAGGATTGAAAAATGAAATAGGTGTATGGTGTGAAGATTCAACAAAGATAAAAGAGATAGCAACTTAATATTTCAAAAAATTGTTTGAGTCGTAAAGACCATCATACCATGAAGATATACTAGAGGCTGTTGATACAAGAGTTTTTGAAGAGATAAACAATTTCTTACTTGTAGTTTTTCAAGCAAAAGAGATCATTGACGCTATCAGGCAGATGCATCCAACAAAGCCCCTAGACCAGATGGTATGCCAACTTTGTGTTAAGGATCAACACAGTTTTGATATCATTTGTTGAGGATCACCACAGCTTTGGTACCACTTGTTAGGCTAAAAAGCCTCAATCCAATCACACCAGCAGAAGCATAATTAATTAATAAATCAAACACATAAGAGACAATAATTTAACGTGATTCGATCTAATCAACCTACGTCTACGAATGAGAAATAAAATCCATTAGTTGTAAAAAATTACAAACATACATCAAAACATATCAATGACTCAACAATCAATACCTATAGACGTTCTCAATCTCCTTTAGTCATACAAAGTATTCTCAATCCAAACAAACACATACTTATGTGCACCCTTTCAATATAACAAAATACATATCTATATGCATTCATACATCATACCTATATGGACCTTTTTAGTCTCTTCTAGTCCACTCACAAATAAACATTTACATCTATAAAATGTAAATCTTTAGTAGTCTTATAGGATGTCTATCCCACAAAATCTTATAACTTTTTTACATCTTTTTCCCATACATAACCTTGTAGAGACTCCACCTATTTATAACCATACAAACTTACCTATTAAAAATCTTTCCTCTTAGAATTCTTCTTTTGTAAGTCAAACTTACCTGTTAAAAATTATCTGTCTCTTAGAATTCTTCTTTTACAAGTCTTCTTATCCATCAAACAAAATCTAACAAATCTCAAACAAATCTCTAACAAATCTTAAACAAATCTTTTATGGGATTTGAGTCTTTATTCTTAACAATCTCCACTTTAACTCAAATTTAATCAATCATCTATCTTTATAGTAGACATGCTTGGCTCCATCTGCAATGAAAGTCTCACAATCATCTTTTCTTATACCTTTATGCTTCATGCAAACTGATTATCAATCCTCAAAATATGAACTTGAACTCTTCTCTTGAATTGAGCTCCTCTAGGCTTATCTTTTTCTATAGCTTGAACCATCAGCTTTTCTCATGTTTTGAACATTCAACTCTGATACCACTTGTTGGGGATCATATAGCTTTGATACCACTTGTTAGGCTAAAAAACTCTAATCCAATCACACCAGTGGAAGCATAATTAATCAATAAATCAAACACACAAGAGCCAATAATTTAATGTGGTTCAATCTAATCGACCTACGTCCATAGATGAGAAATAAGATTCACTAGTTGCAGAGAATTACAAACATACATCAAAACATATCAATGACTCAACAATCAATACCCATAAATCGTCTTAATTTCTTCTAGTCCTACAGAGTATTTTTAACCCAAATAAACACATACCCATGTGCATCCTTTCAATACAACCAAACACGTATCCATATACACCCATACATCATACTTATATAGACCCTTTCAGTCTCTTCTAGTCCACTCATAAATAAACATATGCATCCATAAGACGTAAATCTCTTGTAGCCTTATGAGATATCTATCTTACAAAATCTTACAACTCTTTTACATCTTTTTCTCGTATATAACTCTGTAGAGACTTCACTTATTTATAACTATACAAACTTGTCTATTAAGAATCATTTTCCTCTTAGAGTTCTTATTCTATAAGTCAAACTTGCTTATTAAGAATTTTTTTTCTCTTAGAATTCTTCTTTTGTAAGTCTTCTTATCCATAAAAAAAAATTTAACAAATCTCAAATAAATCTTTTATGAGATTTAAGTCATTATACCTAACACTTTGTTCTATTAAAAATATTAGCACATTATAAGACCTAATATCACTACATTTTGTTTGTTTTTCTTGAATGGTGAAGGTAGCATCCAGGATATTAATTCTGCCAACATAGTTTTCATCCTGAGTGAAAACCCTAGAGCCATGACTAATTTTTGACCAATTAATTTATATAATGTTAACTATAAAATCATTACAAAGTTCTAGCTAATAAGTTAGAACATATTTTACCTTATTGTGTAAGTGAGTTTAGAGTGCCTTTGTCCCCGTAGATTGATATCTGATAATGTGTTGATTGCTTATCAATTATTGTATTCTTTGAAACTGAAAAAGACAAGTAAGGTGAGGTATGCATCTCTCAAACTAAACATTAGTAAAGCTTATGTCAGAGTGGAATGACCCTTCATTAAGTTGATGATAGGAAAACTAGGTTTTAAAGATGATCATGCACTATGTACGATTAGTGTTGTACTCTGTTGTAGTGAATAGTGATGTCTCGGACAGGTTTTACCCAAGTTGTGGCTTACACCAAGATGACCTTCTATCATCGTACCTATTCCTAATATGTACGAAGGAATTTTCACCATTATTGTCTAAACAACATAGTAAATGAAGAATAAATGCGGTGAGAGCAAGCTAGAATGGTCTAAGAATCAATCACCTATTTTTCATGGATGACAGTTTGCTTTTTTTTCAAAACAAATCAATAAGAGAGCAATAGGGTGAAGCACATTTTAAGGTATGTGGGGAGGGTTCTGGATAATTGGTATATTTGGACAAGTTAACTCTTTTTCAATACAAATACTCCAGAAGGTGCCAAGGAGGTCATAAAGCAATGTTTTGGTGTCCAAGATACCAACGACCCTGATAAGTTCTTAGGGCTGCCATTAACAGTTGATAAAATTAAAATGAGGGCTTTTAGAGAACTGGTTAATAGGATCAAAATGCAGGTCAACACTGGAGTAAGAAATGTCTTTTTTATGAAAGAAAAGAATTCTTCATAAAATTAGTCCTGCAAGCCATCCCCATATATGCAATGCATTGTTTCCTCTTTCCAAAAAGATTATGTGAAGAAATAAATAGTATAATAAGTAACTACTGATGGAGCTTAAAAAAAAGATAGGAAGGCTATGCATTGGCTGAGATGGAAAAAGGTATGTTTAGTTAAGCTTAACGGAGGGATGGGTTTTAAAGGCTTCGAATGTTTTAATTTCATTCTACTAGGGAAACAAGGGTGAAGGTTATTAAAAAATTCTGACTCCTTTATGTATAAGGTGTTTAAAACTAAAATTTTTTTAAGAATATCCTTTTTAGATGCACCACTGAGAACGAGACCTTCGCTTAAAGAAGTATTTGGACTGCCAGAGATGTGTCAAGGGCTAGCCTGAGATAAAAGAAGGGAGATGAAAAGCAAATTAGGATATGGTATGATGCATGGAAGTGAAATGGTAGAGTATTAGTATTCCCAGTAAATTAAAGTCGATTGCATGAGGATACACTAGTTGTAGAACTGATAGAGTATTAGAGTAAGACGTGGAAGAAGGATCTTATATATAGTGTTTGGAAATGAGGTTACTGACATGATATGTAACATTCCTCTTGGTCAACTCAATCACAATTATGAATTGGCATGGGGCCTGGAAAGAAAAGGATATTATATGGTTGGAAGTGCATAACGTGCAAAACTACGTGACAGCAGACACATAATGATCAGGGGAACCACGATAGTGTAAGGAAGTGTTGGGCCAAGTTATGGAAGGCAGGTATCCCAGTGAAAATCAAGGTTTTTCATTGAAAGCTGAACCATGAAATTTTACTAGTTCTTTATAACTTGAGATGCAAAATATTGAAACACCAACTTTGTGCCCACAATGCAGGCAGTACGAAGAGACTGTCATGCATGCGATAAGGGACTATAATAAAGCAAAAAAGGTTTGGACAATAGGGGAAGTAGATAACAGATGACTGGACCAGAGATTTAAATTACGGTAGTGGTTACGTTTTCGATCGCGTCACGTTTGTTACGGTTACGGATATAACGCAGACCTTTATGGTTATTGCAACTATCACGGTCGTGAATTTTTTAAAATTTTGCTCAACTTGTTATAAAATATAATAATTTTAATTATTAATCATAAAACATCTTATTTTATGATTTTTAAAGTAATTTATATCATATCATGTGTTTTATTTATTTAAGAAAAAATATTTATAGTAAAATATTCATATTTAAAAAATTATTCATATGATAATTAAAAAATAATAAGAGATAAATAAACATGTGAAAAATAAATAATCATAATGAATGATATATTTAATTATTTAATTACCATACTCATCAAATTATTATCAAACTATATTATGCATAAATCAAATAACAAGTGATTAGATATCCATAAATTAAGTAAGAGCATTACTATTTATGGGCCAAGAGAATTACTTTTTATGGGCTTACAATAAATCAAACTTAACAACCTCCATGTTGTGGGCAATCTTCAACAACAATAGCCTCAAGTCTACTTTCTCTGCCTCTTAACTAAATTGCACAGACCCACACAACTTCTCATCACCTCACATTGCATTCAATAATTTTTTTCTCCAAACCGTCATCCTCATCCCCATCTTAGCTCTCTTTTTTTTTGTATGCTATCTATTTGTCTCTGTCATCCTCAAGTCTCACTATCATCTCTTATCTCTCATTTTAAGTCCCAACAACTCCTGCCCCCTTCTACCAATGTACTATAGCCCAATCCAATCCCAAACATATAAAATCAAGGCGAATTTAAAAATTAAAAAAAAAAAAGATAATTTGAGTGCAAAATTAATTGCTTACCTTAAACTGCATATATTTGATCTTGATTGAAGTTGAATTTGAAAGAATAGATATTTTTAAAAGTTTAAGTTTTGTAGGTTTTTTTTCCTGAATTTGTAAATTGATGTTTATTTTTTTTCTTACTATTTTTATTTTAAGTTTTTAAACATCAAATGAAAATTTTTTTCTTGAATTTTTTAATGAAAAATGGAGTAGCGGGATTGCTATTGCCGCTATTCAACGTTACGCCGTAATTTATAGTCGTAATACACCCGTTATAAATGAGATTCAAATTTTTTTCTATTTTTTCCTTAATAGTGGTGGCAGATGGTGGCGCAACCGTGAAATAGCAGCTGTTATACCGCTATCTGATTGTTATTTAAATTTTTGGGCTAGACTAGTCTCATGCAGCAAAAAATGGTAAGTTAATTGGGTTAGTGGAATTAATTTACACGGATAGCTTTGAGAAAAGCTTAACAGTTTGTTAGGCAATTTAGCATAATAGGAATTTGTTTGTTAAGGAAAGGGAGTTGTGAAACCCTCAGGATATAACCAGCTTTGCCACTAATAATATAAAGGAATTTAGAAAATACCAAGAGAAACAATAGAGAATGGTGGATGGCCATATTAGATGGAAACATCTTTCAGCTAAATTAGTAAAGGTCAACTTTGATAGAGCACTAAAGATAGCAAATACGGTCAGTGGTATAGGAGTAGTGGTAAGAAACAGTAGAGGTGAAGTTCTAGGAACAACTCTAGATATGTACAAGGGAAGGATCCCATAGTAATCAAAGCCTATACAGCACTGGTAGGGATCACTTTTGCAAAGGACTTAGGTTTTACTGCTATAATCATGAAAGAAGATGTTGCACAAATCATGAACATGTTAGGAATGTAGTCAAAAGATTTGTCCATGGTTGGTAATATACTAAATGAAGTTAGGATAATGTGTTAGGGATGCAATTATTTTCGAGTAGAGTATACAAGATGTCAAGGAAATGAAGTTACTTATAAGTTGGCATGGCATGCACTGGACCTGAAGAGTGACAGATAGTAGATGAAGGACTACCTATCATTGTTAGATGATATTATTGTCTCAACGTGTAATCCTTCTGTTTAATGAAATCTATCTTTTTATTTCAAAAAAAAAAAAAATCATGTAATTTAGTTTTTGCAAAAACTATTTATTTGATTTTTTTGAAAACTTCATTAAACTTATGAAAATGATATTATTGTGCATTATGGGTAATCTAGAATTCTTTGTTTTAAATTCTCCTAGTACATTATGCTTTGATGTTGTCGATGGGGTTAATTGTTGGTAATGTCGATGTATACTTTGTAATTTAGAAACCTATTTCAAACTATGCTACCAGGTGAGAATAGTGGTTTATTGTGCTATTAATAATATACTTTTGTCCCATTGCACTAAAGGAGTTACTGTGATTTTTTCTTTTATTCCATTGCACTAATGAGTTAATTATGATTTTAGTATAACCATCCGATTATTTTTGATATACTTCTATTCCATTACATTAAGGGGTTAATAATAATTTTTGTTTCTAGTTCTGACCTATGCCATTGAGGCTAAAGGTGGCCATAGCTTATTAAAGGAGATAAATTTGTGAAACTAAAATTTGTAACAATTTTTTAGTTTTGTTATTTTGATATATGATTTTGGAACAAGTTATTTTGTAAATGCATGATTACCTTAAATTTTGCAATTGATTTTTTATTCTTTTGTTTTGGCCTAAATATTTTAATCGTGCTTAACTCAGCTAAGGGGAAATCGATTACTTATTGAGCTTGGTTTACTCATTCATTTCTTTAACATTTTATAGCTTTTTATTTTGGTCATGCATGTAGAAATCTCGGAAAGTGATGTTTTGAAACTTTGGTTATGTTTTCAATACTTTTAGGATTGTCTTAGATACATAAACATTCATATTATTATAAATTAGATATTTTTGACCTTAAGTGAATATTTCGGTTTTAATGAAGTATTTCATCTTTTATGTTAATAATATTAGAAGTTATGAAATTTTCGTTTTCACACACGTTTTGCTCATTTAGAAATCTTGGAGAGTGATGTTTTGAAACTTTGGTTATGTTTTCAAGACTTTTAGGATTGTCTTAGATACATAAACATTCATATTATTATAAATTAGATTTTTTTTACCTTAAGTGAATATTTCGATTTTAATGAATTTTTAAGTATTTAATCTTTTATGTTAATAGATATTATAAGTTATGAAATTTTTGTTTTCAGACATGTTTTGCTCATTTAGATTTTTTTTTTTAAAGTTTTAATATGAATCTTGTATGTTTATAGGATTATATTTTATAGGCGACGTCTATTATGCTCAATTTAAGGCATGACATTAGTATCTATCATAATTTTGTTCATAAAAAATGTTTTTAAATTTTATTAATAACTCCCCACATTAAAAGGCAACCAAATAATTTTTAACTTTTAAAGTACAAATTAATTAATCAAAATTATATGTATTAAATATATAAAAATAAAAATTATAATTGTTTTAAAAAATATAACTTAGTTTTGGGACAATATGTAAAGAAAGGTGGACAATCTATTTGCAAAAATGGCATTTTTTTTAATTCTTTTATTATTTTATTAGTGCATAAAATATGTTTGATTTGTTTATTTGTTATTATTTGATTATACAAGTATTATTTAACCAATTATATCAAAGCTTTAATTGTTTTTTATTCCTAACTTCAAAATAGATAAAATTTTTTTCACCCAACTTATAACATTTTATTTTATATCTTCTATTTACATTTGTTCAAGGGTTGATTTATTCTCGAGTCTAAATGGTCGCTAGAAATTTAAAAGAGTTTGAATATAAATTTTAGATTTGTTAAATGGATTTGAGCTTAAATTTTAGATTTGTTTTAAAAAAAAAGCTAGGTTTTGGATATAAAGTTTAAAGTTTAAACCCAGTTCAACTCGAATAACTATTATATATTTTTTATTTATATTTATATTATATAAAAATAATAAATAAATAATATGTATGTATACATTAATATCCTATGCCTATATATACTAATCACATTCAAACACTAAATTAAATTAAAAAAATATTTTTAAGCTTTATTTTGTTAATTATTTATTTTATCATATTTAATATTTACTATAAAAATTATTTTATTTTTTATATGAAAAAAATTAAAATATGGAGGTGCCTAAAAAGGTCTGGATAGAGTCTTTTAAAAATGAGTCAAGTTTGGATAGCAAAATGAGACTATATTTTGAGCTAGGCTTGACATATACAAGTTTAGAGCTTGTTAATACCTTGTTTAGCCCAATTTGACCTGATCTATGGACAACTTTACCTCTATTTTGTATTACATCTTTTTAATTTTTTTATATCATCCATTTTATATCACATTTTTTTAATTTTTTTGTATCCCATATTTTTAATAATGGTGAATTGATTTATGTTAGAATTATTTTTATTGATAATAAAGCATAGAATAAAAGGAAATCTTTTTAATTTTTTTATATCATCCATTTGATATCACATTTTTTAAATTTTTTTTATATGCCATATTTCTAATAATGGTGAATTGATTTATGTTAGAATTATTTTTATTGATAATAAAGTATAGAATAAAAGGAAAAGTAAAGAGGGTGGAAAAAAAAAGCTAAGTTAGTAAAAATTATTAAGAACAATGATTCAAATCCTACAAAAATTTTGTTTGAGATATTTTCAAGATTGACTAGATTGTTTGATTTATATAAAAACTTACAAGAAAATGTTTGATTGATTGAGGTTTTTTACTTAACAATTGGTATCAAAATTATGTCTGAAACATATGTGAATGGGATACCTTAACAACTAATATTAGAGTAGAGGTTTGAAAAGTGAGAAAAGGCAAGCTTGGAGGAAATTAGGAGTTCAAGTTCGTGTTTTGAAAGATTGGTTTGCATGAAACTTAACGACACAAAAAATTATGATTGCGAGGCTTTCATAGCAAGTGAAGCTAAGCATGTCTAGTATAAATATTGATAATTTGATGAAATTTGAGTTAAGGTAAAGATTGTTAAGAATAGTAATTCAAATCCCATAAAAAATTTGTTTGAGATTTGTTTTCAAAATTAGCTAAATATTATTTAATGAATAAGAATACCTGCAAAAGAAAAATTTTTAAAAGAAAGAGATTCATAGGCATGTTAGTAGGCTTATAAATAGTAGGAGTTTTTATATGATCAAGTATGAGAAAAAAATATAAAGGAAGTTGTAGGTAGACATCTCATAGGATTAGAGGAGAATAATAGGATCTATATAGGTGCGTATGTTTAAATGTTTGCTATGTCAATATTCCATAGGACTAAAGGAAAATGAGATATTCCATGAGTATGATGATTGTTATGTTTGTAAGTGAACTAGAGTAAAATGAAATGATCTACATGAATATGTGTGAATATTTGATTTGGGATCATTATTGATCAATTTGGAATCATTAGAGATTAGTTTAGAATTGATTTTGATTATATGTTTGTAATTCTTTACAACTTATAAATCTCTTATGTTATTTATAAAGATAGATAAGTTTAATATCAAACTACATTAAATTATTATCTCTTATGTAAGTGATTTTTAATTCAATTTCACTTCTGCTTACTTGAATGCTTAATTGATATAAGAGGCCTTTGCCTTAAAAAAAGTAATCTAAGCTTTTTAACGTAATGTACCATTAAGTTGTTTTATACGCTTACCGAACTCTTTGATTCTTTTCTTTCCACCAGTTTGCTATTCGATTCAGATTATAACCTTCTTTCACTTGCCTTACATTTGTTAGCTTTCTATTCAGTTTTTCATTTAATGCAAATTATTATTATCTTGGCTAAAATTCATTACTTGTTGCCATTTTAGTTATTGAGCTTAGTTTCTCACAAATTTTATCCCAACTTGAAAGGTTTTTTCTTTTTCTTTTTTTGTTTTTTGCAAGAATAAAAATGTCCGCTCAATCAATTTTTGTATCACAGTTTTTACATAATCTTAGATGCTACTCGTAAGTAGAAAAATCCTAGAACAGTGGCTTTCGTAGTTAGAAAGCTGTCACTTAAGAATTTGCTATTTTCTTTGTTTTTTTTTTTAAACATAAAGCAATCCCCTACAGGGGCTTACAATAACACAGTTCTGGGAAGCGATTCCCATAGCATCAGCAGGTAACAACGAAGATAAGTTAATAGGCAGTTCATCGAAAAACAAAAAGGAGGAAGCAAGGGAGGGTCCCATTGTTGAATTATGATATTAGGGATGCGTCCCGGCAACGACTTCCACAATCATGTTGTGTTGAATTTGCTATTTTCACTTTGCATTATGGTGACTGATCAGTATGTGATTTTCATAAGCCATAAGTTTTTCTTTCTGTCTTGAACAATCAAAAAATAGCGATGGTTGCCTCTTGTATTGTGTTAAGTTACAAATAAGAATGCTTGTATAAATGAAAATAAGTAAGAGAAATAAGTTAGATGATAGCAACACAAAGAAAGAAGTGATTCGGCTATGATGAATTACATCCACGGGAGTCAAAAAGGCTACATCATTAATATTCTAACTCACATGAAACAGTATATAGAATTTCTATTTATAAAGGTAGTGTAAATAATATATGAAAAATAATAATGAGAGAGGTTAAGAATTACAATTGATTACGATTGATTATAGACATATTTTCTAAATCAAAGACTGATCGCAAAGCTTGAAGGAGGTTTATTGACTCTCTCAAAAATTGAAATATAACTTAAAAGAAAATTTTTTCTTGAAAATTCTTAAAATTTTTCTCTAAATACTTTTTTTCATCAATAAAATTAATAAATCCATCGACATTCTTATATATATTATAACACCCTCGAAAAAAATCTTGAATCTGTTACTGAGTGAAGGAATAAGGTCTCGTGTATATGCAATTTGGGTCTCGGGATAATTTTCCAACATATCATGAAGGAAGCAACCACACTAGATTGGAGTGTTTCATTTTATGCCATTGACTGAGGCAGAACTTGGCAACTTAAGCTAGAGTTCTGCTGTGGACTTATCTTTTAGCCTTTTTAACTTCATAGATCACATCTCATTGGGGGATCTGTGATACTTTCAACCTAGGGAAAGTTTCAAGGTTGTTTAACATTAGGCTAAAAAATACTTTCCAGCTTTACTAACATCTGAGTTATGCCACTTGAATGCACCAAATATATAGCAATAATTGGCTCAAGATCGAACTTAAGTACGTCGATGTTGGGCTGATTGTTTGATGAAATGTACTTTGAATCTTTGATAAAAAATGTTTTTTTTTTTAATGTTTCTACCTTTTTTAAACCCACTTCTTTTCATGGTAAATTATTAAAGCACAATCTGAATTTTGAAGTTGTTGGTGCTCTTAAGGATCCAGGAAGATAGCCTTTTTTCTTTTTTTTTTTAATAAAAAAAATTACATTCTAAAAATAATGATAAGATTATAGATGTTAGAATTTAAATTTTAAATATATTAAATGTTACTTCTTAAAAATTATTATATGAATTAATTAACTTAAATTACGGATCATGAAAATATTTTTACGAGAATAAATCCATATAATTATTTTAATTTGGTATGTTATTGGTTTGAGATGGATATTGGGAAATCAAAAATGCTAATCTTAGTAGACACCCAGGGAGGTGCCAAATTCAGACAGTGTAACCGGCTCTTAAATCACAGTAAGCAGAATACAAATGAAAGTGGAGAGGTTGATGAATACTAAACTCTTTTTAATATTGTTTTGTTGCATTTTTCACTTTTGAATTAGGCTACATGCTAGCAAAACTAAGGTTTGGGGGTCGTCAAAGCCCATGAAAAAATCGTGAGGTTGAGCAGTTGGACCAATTCAGTCGGGCAGGCCTCTGATAATGGGTTGTCGAGATCACTACGGAATGAACGCGAGAGCCTTCAACCAAATATTGTCTTTTCTTCGATATAAAATTTACCTACGACTGTCACTTCTTTGGTGCTATAAGCACCACCCCAACAGCCAGACCGTCACCTCTTTGGTGCTATTTTCCGTCTGACTCTCTTTGTCCTTTCTATTTTTGTGCAATTGTTCACATGATTTTTCCTCACTATTTTAATATTTTTTTGTTGATTTTTTATTTATCATGAATTAATTTTACTATCAAAATTTTTTAATATAAACTAAAAATAATAGAGAAATATAAAAATATAAATGAATAGAATTTTTGATATATCATTCGTAAATATATATGATTTTTATTTATTTATATTTATTTATAAATTTAACGAATGATTTTGAATAATATTTTTATTTTTATTTATTAAATGAATTGAATAGAATAGAAGTCTATTTAATTTGTTTAGATTCGTAAATAAATTTATTTAAGGTTTATTTAAAACTTGTATGTTTATAATAATAATAATAATAAAATTATATTTTTATTATTTATCATAATCTTTATATTTGTTTAGGTATGTTTATATTCATTTAGGATTTGTTTATTTAAATTTATTTAATTATAATTTATTTATTGATTATGAACATATTTGTCTAATATTTACAAATAAATTTATTTAATTTAATCGAATTGAATTTGAATTAAATATGAATATTCTATCATTTAAATGAATCAAGCTTGAAAGAACAAAATAATTTTTTTATCGAACATGAATCGAGCTCAAATTTTTTTAAAAATAAATGAACAAACTATAAATATATATTCATTCGTTTATATTTGATTTATTTACAACTTTAGACAAATAGTTAAAAAAATAAAAACAAAAAAATTTAATGTTTAAAATTGAGTTTATATTTAAAACACTGTCAATATAAAAATCTTATACACTAATAATGAATTAGATGATACTATAAATCAATAAACAAATATAAACTCTTAAAATAAATATATAAAATTTAATATTTTTTAAAAAAATTTACATATTAATAAAGTTATATCATCTAAATCATTTTATTAATAAAATATTAATATTTAATTCATTGATAATATATAAAATTATCTCTTTCTTAATGCTAGCACTTCAATTAAGTTTTTTAGACAGCCATATATTTGATTAGATAATTAATGCATAATAGGTGATTCTCTCATTCAAAAAAAAAAAAATCTTAGAGCCAATGTAATTAATTACTTCTTCACTTTGACACTCTTTTGATGCCCAATTAAAAGGTAAAACTTTTAATAGGAAAGGAAAACTACATAAGAGGAAACAGATGGATGGAGAATCCAGAAATTTGTGCAGATGCACAGTGAGAAAGGACAGATCAAATGGGTGTCTGAGTCAGTGGATTTGGAAGAGTCAACCAGTTTCAGAGACTGTAAAAGGAAATGATTCACGAGATACCTGCTTCCTTTCTTCCTTATTAACTCTGATCAGTGACTGACTGACTGACATCTCCACCCTTCAGAAACAAAAAACAAAACAGTTGGTTCAAGTTTGTAACTATAAGAAGAAGAAGAAGAAAGAAATAAATGAATCAAGTCAGAGAGTCAAATGGGGTCCCACTCCACTCCAGTCCAGTTTGGTCAGACGGTCAAGCTTTGACTCCATTAAAATGCAACGGTGTAGGTGGACCCTCCCATGTTTTTGTGATGCTTGATGATTGACCACGATGGTGACATAACCTCTCAATTCTCTGTGTAACTACAAATGCAATTAAGCATGATTTGTCATCAGTACTTGCTCACCACCCCTCACTTCAAGTAATTGAAGTTCTGCAATTAAAGAGTGGGCAAAATTGTAAGGCCACGTCTTCAACTAACAAACCAAAAAAATAATTGGTATTGGATTTGGGATCAATAGATAAAAAAAATTTTAAATTTTTTAAAAAAATCATCATTAATCATTTTTAAAGTAAGATTGATCATTTAAGAGTTTATTTTTTTAAATAAAATTATAAAAATAGATTCAAAGTTTATAAAAAATTTTTTTGATCTACGAAAAATTAAATTAGATTAGAGAGTTGATTACATGTGAGAAAAGATTAATACTCTCATAACACCTATAAATTGATACTAATTAATCATATATTATTTTAGTATTGGATGAAATGATTTTGATTTAAAATTTAATACTAACTTCTTTCATTTAAAAAAAATAAATTTTTGCTAAAACTTTTTATTTAGGAATATTGAAAAAAAAGTTAAGTTAAAGAATTATTTTAAAATTCTTCAACATTTAGGCATAATTTAAAGTAATTATTTTCGTTGAGATTTAATATAATATTTTTTAAAATGAAAATAACACTATTTATAAAAGATAATTATTGGTGACTCTCTAAAATTTAGGTAAAGTACTAAGAATTATTTCCTTTGAAATGTTATTTTATGTTTTATAATATCACAATTTTAAAATACATATTTTCTTTTAAAAATATTTTATATGAGAAAGTAAATGATAATATTATCAGGTAGCAAATAAAAATTAAAAATAGAGAAATGCAAAACGAGTGCCAACAATAACATGATGACAAATGTATGCCAATGGATGTTATGCAAGGTGATGATGACATACAATTTAAAATTAGATTCTTAAATATAATGGGATCATATTGACTCTTCAATATCTAGGCAGAGTTTAAATCTCATTTTATTGTTATATTTTTTTTATTTATTAATTTTAATCCCATTGTTAAAGCGAATTAATGACTCGCATGAAAAACTTAATGAAATAAAGTTTTTTAAATACCCCATCGTCTAAGCAATATTCGAGAATAAATTATTTCAAGTGAGATTTTCACACATATCTTTAGGATTTTGGGATGGTCTTGGTTAAAACTTAGGTCAAGGTTTTAACGTTCGAAAGATTTTTCAGTGATGATTCAGGGTTGCGTACCAAATTTGGGGTTCTAGGTTTTGAGTTTTAAATTTTAGAGTTTTAGGTTTTGGATATTAGGGTTTTGAAATTTTGAAGTTTTGAAAGTTTTTAGTTTTGCATTTAGGGTTTTAGGGGTTTAAAAGTTTTAAGTTTTTTTAGGGTTTGGGGTTTAAGGGTTTCAATTTTAGGGTTTGAAAGGTTTAGGTTTTTAAGAAAACGAAAATATCTTTAAAAATCTCTAACATCTAGGCAGACTTTCAAAATAAATTCAATTTTTATAATTTTCAAAAATTAATAATATTTTTTATATATTTTTCCTTTTTTATAAAAAATTAATAATAATAATAATATCTATTTATTTTTATTATTGTTTTATTATTTATTATCTTTTTATGTTTTTTTATAATTTTTCAATATCTAGGTGAAATTATTTTTAAAAGAATTCTTTCTATCATCTAGACTGGGCAAAAATATTTTTTTCACTTTATTCTTATTATCATATTTTTTTAGATTTTTATTTTTTAAGCATTTTTTGTTATTATTATTATTATTATTATTATTTATTTAAAGAAGAAAAATAAAAATTTTGAAATCATTTTTCATTCTTATTATTGTTATTATTGTTTAATTATTATTTTTTATAAGGTTTATTTTAAGCTTTTTTTTTAATGAAAAAAAAAAGATCAAGATTTAGATTTTAATTGTCAATGTTTATTATTATTTACTAATATCATTAATATTAAAAAAACACTAAATATTTATTCTAACAAAAAAAAATGTTTAACTAAAAATAATATAAATTAAAAAACAAATAAATAAATCAAAAATAAAATTTTTTTTTTTACTTGAACCAGACCGGTCAATGCTAGTTCAACTGGATCGATAAAGGGGTAGTTTGGCAAGCAGTTCAGTTGAACAAATTCAAGTTTGGCTAAATGAGGCAGGTCATCAGGTTTGGTTACGTGGTCCCTAATTGCATTCGAGTTCAAAGCGGTTAGACTCGATTTTATTAGCTTATTAAAAAGGCTATATAGCACCATTTCTTTCTTGTCTTCAAAAATTTTTTTCATTTTTTCTCATAATTTTGTGGCCAAAACTAGAAAAATGACTGCAATCGATCACATCGTCAGTCGATGTATAATTATTCAAAAAAAATTTTATAAAACTCCCTGAAAGCATTTAATGAAATGGAGCTTGATTATGACCTCTTTTACAAAAATATCCTCAACTTCAATGTAGATTAGAAAAAAATTGGTCAGTCATTTTAATGTTATTATTTTTTGAGGCTGATTTCACTATTTTTTTGTAGGTAGCTCTTTGTTGTTGGTTCTTCATCAAAATTGGCGAGGACTATGTTTGCTGTTTTTTTTTTTTTGGCTTTTTTTTTTTTTTACTTTTAATGGGTAGGGGTTTTGTGGGATTTAGGATACGTGGAGGTTAAGGTTAATCATGGGTTTAAGGGAGATGGTGCTTGGGGGCTCAGTTTGGGGCTAGGCTAGGTGTTTAGGTTAGGCAATGTATATGAAGTTAGGTTATGAGTGCACAAGGCATGGAAGCAGAAGGGGTTTGATCTTGTATGGGCTAGGGTATCTAGATGTATGTGTTGGTATATGTGTGAGAGAGGGTATGCATCTAAAAGCTCTAAAAAGAGAGAAAGCTAGATGCTTTATGGAGCTGGGCACTTTGGATTATGGGTTGAGTATGTGCCTGGCAAGGTATGGGTGCCATGGCAAGGTAAGGCCATTGATTCTGGGTAGTTAGGGCAGATAAGGTGCAGGGGCATTGGGTATAAGTTCCATGGGTATGGCATTATGCAAGTGCAGGTAGGTAGGCTGGTGTCGTGCACGGCACCATGCCTAACCCTGTCACTTTTTTTTTAAAATTTAATATTACATTTAATTATTAATTTTAACACAATTTAAAAATGAGATTTTATCTGATAGACCTGGACAAAATTCAATATCTACAACTCCCCCTCTTTGCACATTATTGAAAATCAAGAATAGGGTAAAGACAAAGACAACAATTTTATTCGAAACCAACTTGATGACTGTCTAAAAGTTTTTTTGTTTTTTGTTTTTAAGTTTAAGATTGAATTATAAATCAAGTGATAAAAAATGACTAAGATTATACCGTAAAGAAAAAACTAAAAATAAAAATGATTGAGATTGAAATGTGAGTAAAAAAATAATGAGATGAAATTGAATCGTGAATCAGAAAATAAAGACAACCGAGATTGAATAACGAGTCAAAAAATAAAGAGACTGGGATTGAACTGTGAATAAAAAAATAACGAGATCGAGATTGAACAATGAGTCAGAAAATAAAAACAATAGGGATTGAATCGCGAGTCAAAAATTAAAGAGAACAGGATTAAACTGCAAGTCAAAAAATAAAATGACTGGGATTAAATCTCAAGTTAGAGAATATGACAATCGAGATTGAATTGTGAGTCAAAAAATAAAGAGACCGAGATTGAACCTTGAGTCAGAGAATAACGAGACCAAGGTTAAACAGTGAGTTAGAAAATAAAAGGATCAAAATTGAATCACGAGTCAAAAAATAAAGACGACTAGGATTAAACCATGAGTCAGAAAATAATGACAACTAGGATTGAACTGTGAGTAAAAAAATAAAGAGACTAGGATTGAACTATGAGTAAGAGAATAATGAGATCTAGATTGAATCACGAGTCAAAAAATAAAGACGACTGGGATTAAACCACGAGTCAAAAAATAAAGACGATCGAAATTGAATGGCGAGTCAAAAAATAAAAATGATTGAGATTAAATCGAAAGTTAGAAAAAAAAAACGATTGGGATTAAATTATGAGTCAAAGAATAATGATGATTGGGATTGAATCATGAGTCAAAAAATAAAAATGATCGATTAAACCTCAAATCGGAGAATAACGATGGCCAGGATTGAACTATAAGTCAAAATATAAAAATGATAAGGGTAAACCACAAGTCAGAGAAGAATGATGATCAGGATTGAACCATGAGTCACAATATAAAAACAATCATAATTAAATTGTAAGTTAGAGAATAACGATGATCGAGATTAAATCATGAGTCAGAAAAATACAAACAAGTAGGATTAAACTACTAGTCAAAGAATAAACGTGACGATTGGAATTGAACCATAAGTCAGAAAATACAAAGGCTGGGATTGAACCGCAAGTCAAAAAAAAAAAACAAGGATTAAATTGCTAGTCAAAGAATAACGATGATTGGTGTTGAACCGCGAGTCAAAAAAATAAAAACAACCGTAGTTAAATAGTTAGTTAGAGAATAACAATGATCAAGATTAAAACCATGAGTCAAAAAATAAAAAGACTATGATGGAATCGCAAGTCAGAAATTAAAGACGACTGTGATTGAACCTCGAGTCAAAGAACAAAAATGATGAAGACTAAACCTCAAGTTAGAGAATAATGACAATTGGGATTAAGCCACGAGTTAAAAGAATAAAAACAACTGAGATTAAATCATGAGTTAAAGAATAAAGATGACTAGGATTGAACCATGAGTTAGAGAATAATGATGAATGGGATTGAATCGCGAGTCAAAAAAATAAAAATGATCGAGATTAAATCGTGAGTCAAAGAATAATGATGACAAAGATTGAATCGTGAGTTAAAATATAAAAATGATCGGGATTAAACCATGAGTCAGAGAATAAAAATGACCGGGACTAAACCACAAGTTAGAGAATAACAACAACTAGGATTGAATCGTGAATCAAAAAAATAAAAACAATTAGGATTAAATTATGAGTTAGAGAATAATGACGATTAGGATTGAATTGCAAGTCAAAAAATAAAATGACTAAGATTAGATCGCGAGTAAGAGAAAAACGATGAATATGATTGAACAACAAGCCAGAAAAATAAAAACGATCGAGATTAAATAGCAAGTCAAAGAATAACGACGACCAAGATTGAACTGCAAGTTAAAATATAAAAAGATCAAGATTAAACCGTGAGTCAAAAAATAATAGTGATTGGTACAAAAACTCGAGTCAAAAAATAAAAACAACCGAGATTAAAGCATGAGCCAGAGAATAACGACGACTGGGATTGAACTACAAGTCAATAAATAAAAAAGACTAGGATTAAACAGAGAATAACAATAATTAGGATTAAACTATAAGTTAGAAAATAAAAATGATTAGGATTAAAGTGCGAGTCAAAGAATAAGTGTGACCAAAACTAAGTTGTGAATTGAAAAATAAAGGATTAGGTGCTTTACAAATTGATAGTCTCGATTTTGAAAATCGTACTAGAGGTAACATTTCATCTTTAAGACCATCGTGCTTGTTTTGAAAAAGAAAAACATGCTGATTCTTCCTAATGTCTCCTAGAGAAACCTTCGATGCAACTTATTATAAGATGTATGTGATGTATACAATAATTGTGCTTGATAAAAAAGTTGAAGATATAATCAATAATTTATATGATACGCTTTCATTTGTGTTAATTTGACTTTTGAAATTGGTTCGATTCTTTTAGACTTTAAAAGCCATTTCCATTATTCTCATCTTTTTGCATTTTTCGCTTTTTATCAAGTTGTTTCTCTTTTCTCTTATTTTGAAATCTCATACTTTTGATGGACCGTTTTGACTTTTGCTTGCCTAAAATCTTTTTCAAATTCTTCTTTTATCTTATCTTTTTTTTTTTTTTGTTTTCAGTGATCAATCAATTTTTTTCATCATTTTTTTAATCTTGTTTTATTATTTTTGTCATCCTTACATTCTTTTTTGAGTAACACATTAGTCTATTGTGAACATTATCCATCATTATCTTAATTTTAAATGACAAATGCAATGATTTCATGTTCAAGATTGAATATGAAACTCATTCGACAATAGGGTATTTTTGTTTAAAAAGATAAAGATAAGCTTTTTGAAACACAAAGAATAGGTAATTTAAAGACATTTCAAGAATCAAATATCAGTTCTCTAGATAATGAACATTTGAATGACTTTAACTTACTCAGACCAGATTTTTTTTCAAAAACTCATTACATTTGCGATCTTGCTACGTTTGATCTCATATAATGAATCTTTGCCCTATATTTGTGCCTAATGGAAACTTGCACCCAAAAGTTATCTCTCTTAATTCTGGGATCGATTCATCTAATTGTATGCCATCTTTTTATTTTTTGAAGGGTTTCTTTCTAGTTCTATCTTCATTTAAGTTGCCTTTTCAGGTTTTTAGCTTAAATGATTTTCTTTCTGGTTCAAACCCTTTTTTGGGGTTTTCAGTCTAAATCATCTCTCTTTTTTTATTATTTTTTATGCAAAATATTTCTTAATAGTGTCTGAATTGGCAATTCATCACTATCCATTTCTGCAAGGATCAGAGTTTTGCAATAAGATGCCTTTTTTACCACTTATAGACTTTTATAATTGGGCATCCACTTTTTTCTATTGTCATGATGATGTGGCAAAATCTTTTTCAAAACCAATTCATCTTCATGAAAGCACCAGGGTTGTATCTTCTTATCATGTGCTCGCATGACTCTTTTTTGGTACATTTGTCCATGGTTGAATGTCAAGAGCCTTTTCTCTTTAATAAGATTTAGTTGTTTAAAATGATCTTAAACCCAATCTACTTCATCCAATTTTACCTCCATCAAAACTCTCAAGAAAAGAATTTTCACTTTGATCGATAGTACAACCTCTTTCCTGTACACTAACGAAAATGGAGTGTCTTCTGTAAAGGTTTGAATTGATGTTCTATAGGCAAGTAAAGCAAAAGGTAACTTTTCGTGCCAGTCTTTATATGTATCAATCATTTTCTCCAATATTCTTTTAATATTTTTGTTCGCAACTTCTACTACACCATTCATTTTTGAACGATATGGTGCTAAATGATGATGTTTTATCTTGAACTATGCACATAATTTTTTCATCATTTTATTGTTTAAGTTGTTAGCATTATCTGAGATGGTTCTTTTTAAGAGCTTGTACCAATATATTATCTCTCTCTTTATGAATCTGTACACCACTAATCACCTAATACTAGCATACAAAGCTACTTCCACCTACTTAGTAAATTAATCAATTATTACAAAGATAAAATGATAGCTATTTGAAGCTTTTGGCGTTATAGGTTTGATCATATCCATTTCTCATATAAAGAAAGGCCATGGTGGTGCCAAGACATACAATGAGATTGGAGGAAAATGAATTTTATCGACATAAATTTGGTATTTATGACACTTTCTGGCGTAACTAATGCAATCATTTTCTATTGTAGACTAGTAGTAACTTACTTTCATAATCTGTTTGGCCATCATATGCCCATTGGCATGTGTTTTACAAATTCTCTCATGAATTTCTTCAAGTATCCTTCTTGCTTCAACAATGTCTACACACTTTAGCAAGATCTGGTTTTGACTCTTTTTATATATGATTTCTCCATCAAGCATAAACCCTATTGCTAATCTTCGGATGATTCTTTTGGCATTTTCTAAGACCTGCTCAGGATAGTTTTGGCACTTGATATACAGCATAATATCATAATACCATGATTATCGATTTACCTTTTTTTTCATATTTGAATAGTGGGCTAATAAATCTCTCATTTGTATTCTGATAGGCTAGATTCCCATACTATCATTTAACTTAAACATGGTTACCAAAGTAGCTAAGGCATCAACAATCTATTTTTTTCTCTAAGATCATGCTGAAATTAGATCTTTTTGAACTATTTTATCAAGGTAGTTATGTGCCTTTGATGTAATACTAATTTTGGGTCCTCGCTTTCCCATTTACCTTTTAGTTGACAAATTATCAAGGCCGAATCCTCATATACTTCTAATGTTTCAATTTTTTTTTAATGGCCAACTGTAAACCTATGGTATATGCGTCATATTCAACAACATTGTTTATACAATTGAAGTATAACCTTGCAGTATAGTACAAGGGTAATAATTTCTTTTTGAGGATATTAGCATTGCCTCAATTATCTTGCAAGATCATCATTAAATCTTTATTTGAAAATTTAAACTTCATAGGCTCATAATCTTTTATAGTTTGGTCAGCAAAAAAATTAGCTATTACACTCTCTTTTACGAAATTTTGTGTCATGTACATAATATCATATTCTGAGAGTATGACTTGCCATCTCACTATCCTGTCTAATAGAGGTGATTTTTCAAAAATGTACTTGAAGGGATCCAACTTTGATATTAGCCAAATTGTATGATAGAGCATGTATTACCTAAGTCTACGAGCAGTCTAAGCCAGGCCATAGCATATTTTTTCTATTTAGGGATACTTGACCTCATATTCCGTAAACTTTTTACTTAAATAATAGATAGCATGCTTTTTCTTACCAGTTTCATTCGTTTGCCCCAATACACATCCCATCATTTTTTCCTACACTATTAGATATAAAATCAATAACCTTTCTGTAATTGATGGTACCAATACCGGTGGGCTTGTTAAATACTTTTTAATCTTTTCAAAGGCATTTTGGCATTATTTGTCCCATTTACCAGGATTATTTTTATGAACCAACCTAAAGATCGAATTGTATTTCGAGGTGAGTTGAGATATGAAGTGAGAAATATAATTTAATCACCCTAAAAAGCCTTTATTTCCTTTTGTGCGCATGACATTGACAACTCTTGAATGGCTTGAATCTTCTCAAGGTCTACTTCTATACTTTTTTCACTAATTATAAAACCTAGCAATTTTTCAAATTTAACACCAACTGTGCATTTAACTAGATTTAACTTGAGTTGGTATCTCTGTAACCTTTTAAAGAGCTTTTTGAGATTAGCAACATGATCTTCACTTTCTTAAGACTTGGCTATCATATCATTGACATACACTTCTATCTCTTTATGCATTATATCATGGAAAAGAGTGACCATCACCTTTTGATATGTGGTGTCGGTATTTTTTAGCCAAAAAGGCATACTTTATAGCAAAATATGCCCCATATGGTCACAAACATAGTTTTTTCCTTATCTTTATAAGCTATTTTGATTTGGTTATAGTCAAAATACCAATCCATGAATTAAAAGGTAGAGTGCTTAGTAATGTTATCTACAAGGGTATCAATATATGGCAACAGAAAATTATCCTTTGGGCTGGTCCTATTTAAATGTCGATAGTCTACACACATCTTAACTTTTTCATTTTTCTTAGAAATTGGGACTATATTGGTTACCCATTTAGGTATTTGGCTACTTTTAAAAAATCTGCATCAAATTATTTTTTTACTTTCTCTTTTATCTTTAGCAACATTTTTGACTTCATGTGTCTCAACTTTTGTTGAACCAATTGACACTCTGATTTTAAAAACAACCTATGCTCAACTATATCTATGCTAAGTCTAAGCATATCCTGATAGGACCATGCAAATATATCTATATATTTTTGCAATAAATTCACTAGTTTCTATTTCTTAATCAGCGATAGTGAAGTATTGATCCTAACTTATTTCTTATTCTCACAATCTTTCAAGTTCAATAGGTCGACAGATTTTTGATAGGGTTTTATACTTTTCTTCTCTTGCTCCATCTATTTTAACAAATCATGAGGTAAATCATAGTTTTATGAATTAACATCATTATCAAGCTCACTAATGTGAATCGAATTTTCAAAATCAAACTCAACGTTATTGCCTTGGTCATCCATAATGTTCATTATTAAAAGACTTGAAAATGGTTATAATCACAAAGAAATATATATTGATTCTGGCAAGGGTAAGGAGAATAGTAATGAAAAAGAAAAAAATAGAGAATATAATATATGTGAAATGCATCGTATTCATCATTTTATTAGGATAATGAAAGTAAGCCCATACATATAACCTCCACATACTTTTAGGCAAAAGTAATTAGAATTTTTAAGTTTAAATAGTTCAAGGATAACCTAAATGGTGCATTATTTGTAGATTTCCTAACCTAGGAAAAAGAAAGAACATCTTCTTATCTTGTGCATCTTTCTCATTTGCCCTAATATAAACTTGAAAAAATACTTCCTCTAATCTCATTGCTGACTCACCCTTTTTAAACCTCTGACAATCCAGGATGGACATATCTATTGGATCAAAATATCTCACATAGACGGGGGAACACTATCTTCATCAACTAATTCATGCCCTTTGAAGCTTACTATTCTCTTCTCTTTCTTTTCTTACATTATGTTCCTTCTATCGGTGGTAGTAGATTTATAACCTAAACCTCATCTCTCTTTATTCTCAATTGTGTTTAGTTCTTTTTTTATTCCTTATAAAAACCTATTCAAACCTTGTTCTACTTGCCAACCTTTACCAATAGTTTACTTGATCACCATACCCGTAATCTTTAACAGTCGAGGAATTAGTATCTTTGACCCTTTTTCCAACATAAGTAATGTTTGCTACTTCAAAAGCCCTAAACAAGCACTCGATCACCTTTTCTACAGCATCAACATAAGGAGTAGTTAGGGTTTCGATCACTAAAAAATCTTTTTCACCATCTAAGTAAACTTGTTTCTCTTCAACGATAAACTTTACCTTCTGGTGTATGGATGAAGGTACAGCTCTAATGGTATGAATCTAAACTCTTTCGAGTAAACATCTATATATAGGTGTTATATCCATAACCTAAAATAAAACATTATAAGTATATAGGTCAATCTTTAATGAAATCTTTCTATCACTAATCATCTCTCTTCATGTTCCATCAAAAGTTTTTACAATCATGTGGTTATTTCTCATGTGAGAGGGGTCCATTGGCAGTTTTAACAATATTGTTAAAGGTATGATATTAATAAATGACCCATTATCAATCAATACTTTAGCTATGATGCTATTTTACACTTGACAGTTATGTACAAGATGTTAACAAATCAATACTTCAGCTATGGTGCGATTTTACATTTGACAGTTATATACAATGCGTTAACACTACTTCGTCCTTCTGGGGGTATTTCATCATCATTAAAAGTAATAAAGCTCACGGCTATAATGTTTTTGACCATGTGATCTACTTTCTCGATAGAAATATTATGTTTGACATAAGCTTGGTTGAGCATTTTCAGCAAATCATTCCTGTGCGGCTCAAAATTCAACAACAGTGACAATAAAGAAATACTAGTTGATAGTTTATTCAACTGGTTGATCACATTGTACTCATTGTGCTTAATGACTTTTTAGAACTCGTCGACTTCTTTCTTTGATACTGTTTTTGCACTTTTGGGCTTACCACTAGCTGAAAACCTTAACTTTCCCTTATGTTTTCTTTTCCTATTTTACCTTTCCATTTTTTGACCTTTTTTAATATCTCGAGAGTGTAACATCGGCCACTTTGAGTCATTCTTTCTTTGCCTATTATGTTTGTAGTATTCTCCATACCTGGATCATTCAAGGTCATATCAAGTCCTCGTATCATAACATTACAGTTTTACTTTCACAAGACTACTTTATTGGGCCTAGTAAGAGAATAGACTAGGGATATAACTAGTCATTAGTGTTATAAGAAAGGAAATAGCTTTCTCAACTGCGGGCTCTGATTTCTCATCATAGTATATAATGAAAGGTTTAGGAATAAAAGACTTGCCAAAATGCTTGGCACCCATCATATTCACATTACTCTTGTCATATTTATCATAAAATTCAATAATGACCACGTCCATCAAGCTTTGCAATATTTGTCTAAAGGCTTTACAACCTTAGATCGAATGTTCGACCATTCTTCTATGGTACTTGTAAAACTAGTTGAGGTTTTCATGACTTTCACTGTCATCCAAAAATAGCAGTTGAATCATGCCTGTTTTAAAAAAATAGCCATACACCTATTCAAAAGGGTCCTCACTTCATCCATACATCTTTTGATCCTTACATCTTTTTCATTACCCACCGTATTAATCTTTTCTTCAATGTGATCTGACAAAGGGTTTCCACTGATACTTGGCTTGAATTTGGTATCAAAAGTTAAGAGCCTATCATTTATCAAACTTGTACCTTATGTTTAAGTGTCGTGTAATTTTTTATAGAATGTCTTGTAACACTATAATGATAATCGCACATGACGTTGAGGTCATAGCAATTCAGGTAAGGTGGCTTTAATGGTGTCATGTGGGCAGGAGCAATAAGGTGGCCTTTCAACAATTAGAGGTATAAATCGATGTAAGACATGAGAATTAGGTTGAACTGAGGTCTTTCCTAATTATTGTTTATTTTGTGGGTTTCTTTGGTTATTGTTTTGGTGGGTTAGTTGGGCAAATGATCAAATTGGAGGTAAGGGGGTGTAATTGGATGGTTAAGGACTAAAGTTTAATCAGTATAGTGGTTGTTAGGGTGCTCAGTAATAATATGGTTATGTGGAGATTTGGTTGGTAGCAAGGTAATAAGAAGGGTATGGTGGGTTTGGATTATATGAAACAAAAAGACAATATGAAGAATTTTCATAAATGACTACATATGCCTCATATATTTTTTTTTATTTGCTATCTTCTTTTCAGGCCCTTGAATTTTGTCACTTTTAATGGCGTTTTCTATCATTTCTCCCAAAATTATCATATTAAAGAAGCTTTTTGTTACATTTCCCATCAACCTGTCATAAAATGGCACTTTTAGTGTGTTGACAAATAGCACAGTTATCTCCTTTTCAGTTAATGGTGGTTGGACCTAGGCCATCGTATCTCTATACTAATGCGCATATTCCTTAAAGGTTTTCATTGATTTCTTCTTCATATTTTGTAATGATAGCCTATTAGGGGACGTATCAAGAACATGCTTATATTAGGCAATGAAAGTTTTGGCCAAGTCTTTCCATGAATATATTCGACTCTAATCTAGCTACATGAGTAATCTTGCTATCGATCCAGTTAAACTATCTTGAAAATAGTGTATTACGAGTTTGTCATTCTGAGTATGACTCATCATCTTTTGACAGAAACATGGTAATATAAGCATAAGGACATTTTATCTTGCCATATTTCTTAAAATCTAGGGTTTTTAATTTTGTTAGGATAACTAAGTCAAGTACCAAGCTGAGCTTATTAGTATCAATAACCCCATAGATATCATTACCTTTCACTGTGTTGAGCCTTTTTTCAAGTTGATCATACTTATTTCGCATTTTTAAGTTCATAATGGGCTTTGACATTTCAAGGAACTTCTCTTATTCAACTGGGTTATCTAGATTTAGTACCATGGTAGGGTCAATTAGGATAGATTCAAGATTAGCATTCAAGTGAATATGTTATTGACTAGCAGAATAATTAACATAAGGGTATGGTTGCACATTTGTTGGCTGTACGTTTATGCCATGAAGAGTTTGAGCTTGATGTGAGGTGAATCCTAGAGGGCATAATGGCTCTTTTGTATTAATTTCTTCCCTTGACCTTGAGGCACCAATGACTCTTTGACCTTTTAATGCACTAGACAATAACTATCTTAATTCAGCCATCTATGCTTCAATACTTTACGGTATCTCCATTACTGTTTCCCTTTGTTATGCCCTTTTAACTCTCTCAAATCTGGCTGCTTTCTCTTTTTCCATAATTCGAGCTTCAGAACAAATATTATATCTGTGTGGGATTGACTAACTTAGGTTCTTTAGCTTTGTTATCCTTGAACCTTAGTTTATTAACTATGAATTAGATTGCATGATATAATATCATTATTTTTTATGTTAATATTTGCTTTTATTAAAATGCATGTATGTAATGCAAATTAGAGGCATTGTTTTGGATCAATTAGAACAAAAAAAAAAAACTTTCATTGACAATGAGAATCTTTATACATCATTCGATCATCCTTGCATTAAAACTATGAAAACATTTGACTTGAGCATATTGCTCTCTAACTCACATAGAAAGTTCAATAATCTCTACCTGTAGCCTTAGGTCTATACAATCTCTCATTCCAGTGCTTTCACTTTTTTGACCATGTTGCTTGCTTTTCGAATAACCTTATAAATTTGAGTGGTTAAGAGTTCTATGTATTGTTATCTCCTTAAGCTTTATGCTCTGCACATTTCTCAAGCATCCACTTTGATGTTACATATACAAGCCTAATAATCTTCCCTTTCTTACCATTCATTCAAAATCTTGTTTATGTGATTCTGATTATTGGCCAACTGAAACTCTAAACTCATTAATTCCTACTCTAAAGCTTTTTTCTCATTTCGCAAATTAAAGTTCCCATTTTGTTTCTTCTTTAATTTGGCCTTTAGCTTTTTGTTTTCTTTTTGGCACTTGGCTATCTTTTCAAAAATTCTTGAAAATATTTCTTTTCATATGTGCTATTCCTTGGTGAGTGTAGAGATCACTTTCTTATTTTCTCAAGCTATATTTTTTCGATACTCCACCATCTCTTTTAATTCTTCCATATCTTTCTTAGATCCTTTTAAAGGTCTAATGTCCAACATCAATATCTTTTTTTTTTATGAAGGTCTTGCAAATCTTCTTTCAGTACCTTTTATTCTTTGGTCAAGTTCTGTACTATGTCATCTTTTATAATCAAATCATATCTCAATTGGTTATCCAGATCTATCATTACCATATTCTTTTTCTTTAACTTTTTTCTTTCAATCTGAAACTCTCGTTGGACAATCTCAAAAGTTGATAATACTAACCCTAAAATGAAAGTAGGCACTTTATTTGAAACATCGACTGGTCAAGGTCTAATTTTATTAACCCTTTTTATTCTCCATGCAAGGTAACCTTTCTCAATATTATCTACAAATCTAGCCAAGCTCATTCGATTAACTTGCTTTCATGCCTTGATGACTTCATAGACCTTTTTCATATAACCAGGCACCTTATAATCAAATTCGAGTGAATTGAGTCGATGAGTCATAGGGATGAACTACCACGAGTTATATTGCCTTTGAATTATAAGAGGTACATAACTCAATATCCCCATATTCTTAACAAATGTACCCATAACTCATCGCCACAACTATACAGAATGGTCATAGGAAGCATCCATGGTACCCTTTATGGTACATCATCACTAGTAAGTTTTATAAAAAATGACATGCATGACCTTATGTCTAATTTTTTTACCATTTTATAGTGACAAATTCCTTGATAGGAACAAAAAGAATAAAAAAAATATCGAAACGACATCTTTTCTTTTCCTCAAAAGTGACTTTTAAGCCAAATAAAAAGTAGTTGAGCAAATCATATAAATCGTCCCTCACTTTTTTTTTTTATAAAAATTAAGTGATCTAATGATCTCTACTAAAATAGTCAGTGAAAGGTTTATACCTTTATTCAATTGCTCAAAAAAGTCAACCATTAGTGCTTTTATATCTCCTAATACCTTTGAAAATATCATCCATCCATACACGGCCAAAGCAAACACATCCAATCCCTAATCAGTATCAATATACTTCTTTATATGCTCAAATAAAAAAGTTGATAGAATATTCTCAACCTAGTTGTTTTCTTTTTTATGCTTGTTTATCTTCTTAACCCTTATTTGCATAATCTTGGCTAACTTTTTTTTATATCCAATAATTTTTTGCTCCTTCAAATAGATATTGTCTTAATTAGCAGACTCTATCCGGAGTAAAGATGAATATTTTTCAATCGTGGAGGCCAAGTCTTCTTAGTTAAACATAAAGCATCGATAAGATGGATCCTAAAATTGTATCGAGACTCTAATTAGTTGTTCATTGATCTTTACTGACATAAGTAGTGCCACACTCCCATATTTTTTGAAAATGATTCATTTCTCTTTATTTCCCCACTATTTCTAGATAGCCTCTAATTTTGATGTGTTATTTTGACTTGAAATCTACATGCACTAATTGTGGTAGTGCTGATATACAACCATCTACTAAAAAGTCCTCTTTTTTTAAAGTATTTTCTGATTGCCTTTCAACTTCTAAGCAGTTCTTACACACAGATGATACCACTATAGGCTTTATAAGAGTTTTTCTTATTGAAGATTGGCCTAAAACAATACCTTTCTAAGAAATATGGTACCTATATGATACATGCAGCAAAATTAAAGACAACAAAATAATAAAACAAGTCAATAATGTTAGTAAAATAAATAAATAAGTAAATAAAAAAAATAAGTATAGTATATGACAAAATAGAGTATACTTAGTGTCCTAATTTTAGGTAATTTTCTCAAGAAAGAAAGCATGGCTTTATCCTAGGGCTGGGCCTTACAACTCACGATATGCCGGGTAAGTGTTTATGCCTCTAAAGATACCCAGACTATTCCTCACATCATCGTTCATTATAGACTAGTAAGGTTCTTTGATCCTCACCTATTATGGGCTACAAATGGAAAGTGTTCAATAGAGTGAAATTATTTCACTAGTAAATACAGAAGTTATCACCTCACAAGAGTGTAACTACTTTACTTCTTCCTAAAAAGAAAAGAGCCTGAGTCTAGAACTCATGCATGCGAGTGAATATGCAGAGTGTGTGCAAAAAGATATTTTGATTAACAACATAAAAAGAAGAAAAATGAATGATAAAACCAAGGTTGGATGTTAACAGGCAAGATTCTTTTTTATTTTTTATTTTTGAAGGAATTAAAATTAAATATGAACAAAAATCATAAAATCCAATAATTCAGGTAACACATGATTAATTTTTGGCTTGAATCTCAGAAATGTTTCTAGCGAAGTTGCCAAGCTATCGTAATGATTTTAGGGTCGTTAGATGAAAAGAATTTTAAAATTGAGAAAAATGCGATAAGCCACCACTAATCTTTTTTAGGATATGATTGGCCACCTAAGAGTTTATCTTTTTAATAAAATTATAAAAACGGGTTTAAAATTTATCAAAAAAATAAATTTCGATCTATAAAAAGCTAGGTTGGGCTATGGAATCGGTTATGTGTGGGGAAAGATTAGCACCCTCACAACACCCATAAATTGGTACCAATTAATCATGTGTTATTTCGGTATTGGATGAATGGTTTTGATTTAAAATTTAATACTAACTCTTTTCATTTTAAAAAATAAATTTTTGTTAAAACTCTTTATTTAGGAATATTGAGGAAATCTTTAAGTTAAAGAATTGTTTTAAAATTTTTCAATATCTAGGCATAATTTAAAGTAACTCTTTTCGCTTGAAATTTAATACAATATTTCTTAAAATGAAAATAACACTTTTTTTAGAAGATAATTATTGGTGACTTTACAACATCTAGGCAGAGTATCAAGAATTATTTCCTTTAAAATGTTATTTTTGTTTTATAATATCATAATTTTAAAATATGTATTTTTCTTTTTTTTTTTGGTAAAAACAAACATTTTATATGAGAAGGTAAATGATAATACTATTAGGTAGCAAATAAAAATTAAAGACAAAGAAATGCAAAATGGCTGCCAACAATAACATGATGACGTATGTATGCTAGTATGCCAATGGATGTTATGCAAGGTGATGAAATGCAATTTAAAATTGGATTATTAAATATAATGAGATCACCTTGACTTTTCAGATCTAGGTAGAGTTTAGATACGATTATTTATATTTAAGATCTCATTTTATTATTATACTTTTTTTATTTATTAGTTTTAATTCCATTGTTAAAGCGAATTAATGACTCTCATGGAAAACTCAATGAAATAAAGTTTTTTAAATACCTCATCATCTAGGTGGCATTCGAGAACAGATTATTTTAAGTGAGATTTTCACATGTATCCTTGGAATTTTGGGATGGTTTTGGTTAAAGCTTAGGTTGAGGTTTTAAAATTTGAAAGATTTTTCGGTGATGATTCAAGGTTGTGTACCAAATTTGGGGTTTTAGGTTTTGAGTTTTAAATTTTAGAGTTTTAGGTTTGGGATTTTAGGGTCTTGAAATTTTTGGGGTTTTGAAAGTTTATGGTTTTGGATTGAGGGTTTTAAGGGGTTTAAAAGTTTTTTTTTTTAAGTTTAGGGTTTTAGGGTTTCAATTTAAAGGTTTAAGGTTTTAGGGTTTTTAGTTTTTAGGGTTTGGAGGGTTTAAGATTTCGATTTTAGGGTTTAGAGGGTTTAGGGTTTGAAAAGTTTAGGATTTAAGGTTTAAAGTTTAAAGAAAATACGAATATCTTTAAAAATCCTCAATATCTATACGAACTTTCAAAATAAGTTCAGCTTTTATAATTTTCAAAAATTAATAATATTTGTTCATATGTTTTCCTTTTTATAAAAAATTATTATTATTATTAATATCTATTTATTTTTATTATTGTTTTATTATTTATTATCTTTTTATACTTTTTTATAATTCCCCAATATCTAGGTAAAATTATTTTTAAAAGAATTCCCTCCATTATTTAGGTAAGGCAAAAAAATTTTTTCACTTTATTCTTATTACCATTTTTTTAGATTTTTGTTTTTGTGTAGCATTTGTTTGTTTTTGTTCTATTTTACTATTATTTTATTATTATTTAAAGAAGAAAACAATTTGAAATCATTTTTCATTCTTATTATTGTTATTATTATTTAATTATTATTTTTATAAGGTTTATTGTAGTCTTTGTTTTTTGTATGATAAAAAAGATCAAGATTTAGATTTTAATTATCAATGTTTATTGTTATTTACCAATATCATTAATGTAAAAAAAAACACTAAACATTTATTCTAACAAAAAAAATATGCTTAACTAAAAATAATATATATAAAAAAATAAATCAAAAATGAAAAAAAATTTTACTTAAACCGAATCATTAACATCGATTGATTGGATCGATAAAAGGGCGGTTCGGTAAGCAGTTTAGTTGAAATGGTTTGGGGTTGGTTGAAAGAGGTGGATTATTAGGTTGGGTTGTGCAGATCTCGAGTTAGATTCGGGTCCATGTGTTAATCCCCTGGCCTAAAACGATGTTGTTTAAGGCTTTAGTCTTTTATATAAAAGATTTTTTTTTTCAACCCATTTCTTTTTTCTCTTAAAAAAATTTCCTTTTTTCTCTCAATTCTCGCCTACCAGAAATCTAGAGAGCGACCATGTACCGCTGATCATCATTCACAGGTTGAGTCATCATCGGCCACCAAAAAATTTAAAACTCCGTGAAAGGCTCTTCTCGATCCCCTGAGCTTTAATCTGCCCTTCTTTTCGCTGGAAATGTCCTTGATCAATGTGGATCTGGCCTAAAAATTTTAGCCTTTCTTTTCTTATTCTTATTATTATTATTATTTTTAGATTGATTTCACTAATTTTTTTTCAGGTAGCTCTTGGTGCTGGGTTCCTCTTCGAATTGGTGAGGACTGTATTTGTTGTTTTTTCTTTTTCTTTTTCTTTTTTTGGCTTTTTGAGGGGTGGGGATTTTGTGGGATTTAGGATGTGTGGAGGCTAGGGTTAGTCATGGGTTTGAGAAGATGGTGCTTGGGGGCTCAGTTTGGGGCTCGACTGAATGTTTTGGTTAGAAAATGTATACGAGGTTAAAGGGGTGGTGTGGGTACACTGAAATTGGGTTGTGAGTGCGTAAAGTGTGAAGCAAAAAGGGTTTGGTCTAGCACAGGTTGGGGTATCCGAGTGCATGTGTTGGTATATACGTAGGAAAAGTAATGTGTCAAGAGCCCTGAAAGGGGAGAAAGCTAGGTGTTTTATGGGGCTGGGCTTAGGATGGTGGGTGGAATAAGTGCCTAACAAGGTAGGGTGCCATGACAAGGTAAAGTTGATGGCTCTGGATAATTGAGGTAGGTGAGGTGTAGGGGCACTGGGTTTGGGTTCCATGGGTATGGCATTGTGTAAGGGTAGGTGGATAAATTGGTGTCATGCACAGCACCAAGCTTACTTATATCTTTTTTTTTTTTTTTTTTAATATTATATTTAATTATTAATTTTAATAAAATTTAAAAATTAATTTTTATTTTATAAATTCAAATAAAATTTGACGTCTACACACAATAATTATATATATATCTATATATTCTCTTTTTTGTAAAAATTACTTTTGTACGTTCTAACTGACAAGTCTTGGAATTTGACAATGAGGGAATGTGAGCATTACTGACCATTGACCAGATCAACTTTGATTGCAAAAAGAAAAATGTCCTTTTGGCTGTTCTAGTCGATTCTAGGATTGGACTACTTTATCACAATAACTTGCAATTCTGACGTTACCAACCTCACCTATCTTTATCTTTTGCTTTTACGCGTACTCTATATTCTTCAACCATGGTAAGGTGCATGGTACAAATATCATATTCCTTTCAAAATTCTCTTTTTTTTTTTAATTTTTTAAATAAATTATAAATAATGCTACCTTATATGTCGGATTAATATAATGCACCTTCTCTTTGCAAATGCAACATGTTAGTTGATTATCTTAGTCATAATTGATTAAAGGATTGTTTCAAAACAACATGAGATAGATGGCACAATAATCGATTGCCTTAGCGACTACCTTTTGCGGGAAATGTGGATAATCCGTTTAGCAATCAAGTCATCAACTAATTACTTGTGTATGTGCAAGTTAGATAATCCGTTATCCAATGAAGGTAACCAATTCAATCAGTTTGAAGTGTCCTTTTATCCCAAAAGTTACAATCTAAACAAAGAAGCTTATCCGTTCATGAATATATATTATAATTGAATACATTCAAAAAAAAAAAAATTCTGAATTTACCGCAGAATAACTTTTTTTATTTGTTGAATAATTTTTTACATTAAAAAGCATACGTGATCATTTTTATAGTCCACGTTTACGTACCTCACGCAGTTGACAATATTTGTCTAAAGACTCGACAAATTAGACTAGCTAAAATTAAGGCGGGCTTCAAGCTAATTGGATTTGGTTATTTCTTCCGCGGTTCTTGCCTTATGCGCGTATGAAAGTTATTTACAGCCTGTGGCCAAGAGGAGAAGAAAAAAGTCATCTACAACACCCTTATTGTCAATGAACGAATGACTAAAGCTTAATGTCATATCACGGACGAATGGAAAGAAGTTGGCAGACAAATTCATTGAGATTAAACAACTTGAAAAAAAAAAATAAAACACATTTCTATGACAAAACCAAGAAAAACGTCATTCTTTCGGGTGTGGATGATATGCAATTTTCATAGCAAAATTAGGCTACGGCCACATGTTAGAGATTACGAAATTGACACACTTGGAATGGGATACAGATTCATTTCAATTATTTATTTATTATTTTTCTGGCATAGATGTGAAGAATATATATATATATATATATATATATATATATAAAGTGGGTTTTTGTAGTTTTGTGGGCAAAAGTTAAAAAAGATGTAATGTTTGGTTCTGTCTGGATGCGGGTTTAGGGGCTTACAACATTGGTTGGACGGCTCAAGAGCAAGCCCCGACAGAGTCCTCAATTGGTCGGTGACAGGCTGCATCCGAAGCACTCCGGGTCCCTCTCAAAAGACCAGCCTCTCACCCTTTGGAATTGTTGCACTTAATTTGTGATTTTAACACTCAGTTTTGAACCATATATTTTTTTGATCCGAAGTTTTGAACCATATTTGTTTGTATATATGTTCTACAAAAATCTTGAATATCACTGTCTTAGCTAGAGCATCTGAAACAATGAAACTGGCAACGATCAGATGACCACAATTCAGGCTAAGAGTACAATTGCAATGAAAAGAGGAGATAAAGGGTTGACAACCGCCAAAATGGTCCAAGCCACCAGTTCTATTATTATTACATTAACATCACTCACTATGGGTCATTGTAGTTCTAGGTGGCCCCTCTCATCTCCTTCAATAATAATATTATTTATTAATAAAATAAAATATTTTAAAAATTTTAATTTATCATTGAGCCTCTATCTTTAATTTTTATATTTATTTGACTGAAAAAAATATTATATACATAAATTTTTAAAAATTTGTAACTTTGCAACAGATTTTAATGTTATGTCAATTGATTTAAAAGTTAATCGATAATAAAATAATATATGTAGACACCGATTTTGTTCGGGTTTACTGTTTTATTTTTTATAATAATAATATTTAACAAAACAAAACAAAAAAAAAAAAAACAAAACAAGTAAACAAACAAAAAAAAAAGCAAGAAGTCAAGGAGTTGGTGCGATGCCGAGCTGCCTCGACCAACTCCTTGACCAATTCCTTATCAGCAACCCAACCAGCTTCTTGCCAGCCACCCTACAGCTACCAACTAACCACCCTACAGCCAGCAAAATCTCACTTAATTGAAACTCTATAAAATCAACACATAAACTCCAAAAAAAAAAGAGGGAAGAAAACGGAAAAAATTTTTCAGGTGAGAGCTCTGAAACAAAAAAATTTTTTCCAGCTTGAGGGTTCAGGAACGAAAAATTTCGATCTACCCACCAAAACACCCAAAATACCCAAACATAAAAACCAACCGAAAACAACCACAAACAGAACCGCCACAAAAAAAAAAACCAAAACAGAAACAAAAATAAAAAAAAACACAGTCCTCGCCTACGGCGAGGAACCTCAGCGCCAAGCTTCCTGCACAAAGAAGAGAAAGAAAGGTCAGTTTCAAAAAAAAAAGAAAGAACGCAGAAAAAAAAAAAATTTTTGGCCGAAACTTTGAAGACAGATCTAGGAATTTTGACTCTTTTTGGTGAAAAAGAGGTTAGATCTACGCTCAGGGGGTCGAGAAGAGCTTGTGGGAGAATTTTAGAATTTTCCAACCACCGGAGACGGCGGCCGGAGGCCGCGGTGACGACGGACGGCGGTGGCACCAACGTTGACCGGCGATCTGCTGAAGAAGAAGAAAAAAAAAGTTTTTTTTTCTGGAAAAATGAAAAACTGACCAAAAAAAAAATTTTTGAGCCTTTTATATAAACTGCCAAAATCAAAACGACGTCGTTTCATTAAAGGCCCAAAACGACGTCGTTTTAAGCCCGAAGATTCGCGCGTCAACCCGTGACCCGACCCGGGGTCCGCGCGTCAGACCCGCGACCCGCTTCCTTCATCTGCTCTGCCCGGTCTGACTGGACCGGACCGAACCGCCAGACAAAACCGAACCGGTACTGAACCGTCAAACCAACCAGACCGAACCGAACCGCCGATCCAACCGCCGAACCGGTCAGATCGCCCGGACCAGCGTTGAACGGTCCGGTTCAGGTAAAAAAATTTTTTTTTTTTGAATTTTCTAATTTTTTATTGTTATTATTATTTTTTTTTATTTTAAATATATTTTTATATTTATGCATGATAAATTTATAAATTTGTTAGAATAAATGTTTAATCGTTTTAATAATAATAAAATTAAAAATAAATAATTATTAAAATATATTAAAATGCTTTAAAATAATAATAATAATTTTCCCTGCCTAGATGTTGGAGGGAATAAAAATATTTTTCTAAAACAATAATTCTGCCTAGATGTTGGGGAATTATTGTTAATAATAAATAAACGTAAGAAATTTCTAATTAATTTTCAAAAATTATTAAAATCGAACTTGCTTCAAAAATTCGCCTAGATGTTGGGGATTTTTAGAGATGTTCGTATTTTTCTTAAAAACGAAACCTTAAGCGCTATTTCTTAATCCTAGGTTTCTAAAACCCTTAAAAATCCAAAATTCATTAAATCTAAAACCGCTCGAAATCCAAAATCCTTCAAGTCCAAAGTCCGAAAAAATCCTAAGGACACGTGTGAAAATTCTATTGGAAGCAATTTGTTCCGAATGCCGCCTAGATGATGGGGTATTTAGGAAATTTTACTTCATTAAGTCTTTTCACACGAGTTCATAATTCATATTAATAATAAGATTAATAAATAAAAAGTATAATAAAATTGAGATTTTAAATATGAACAGTCGCACCTAGGCTCTGCCTAGATGTTGGAGAGTCGGGGTGTCTCATTATATTTAAGAATCCAACTCTTAAATTGCATTTTATTAAAAATAAGATTAATAAATAAAAAGTATAATAAAATTGGGATCTTAAATATAAACAGTCGCACCTAAGCTCTGCCTAGATGTTGGAGAGTCGGGGTGGTCTCATTATATTTAAGAATCTAACTCTTAAATTGCATTTCATTTTACATGACATTCATTAGCATACATACGTTATCGTATTATCATCAATAATTGTCTGCATTATTCTCTCTTTAATTTACTCATGGTACTCTGCCTAGATGTTGGAGAGTCACCAATAATTTTCTGTAAAGAGTGTTATTTCATTTTAAGGATTGTTGTGTTAAATCTTAAGCGAAAAGGGTTACTTTAAATTCTGTCTAGATGTTGGAGAATTTTAAGATAATTCTTTAACTTAAAGATTTTCTTAATATTCCTAAATAAATTTTTTTTTTTAAAAAAAATATTTTTTTAAATAAAGGAAATTAATGTTAAATTTTAAATTAAAACCATTTTTATCCGACATTGAAAATAGCGCATAGTTGAATGGTACCAATTTATGGACGTTGTGGGGGTGCTAATCCTTCCCCATGCGTAACCGACTCCCGGACCCAACTTGATTTTTCGTAGACCGAAATATATCTTTTTGATAAACTTTAAACAACCCGTTTTTATAGTTTTATTAAAAAGATAAACTTTTGGGTGACCAATCACACCCTAATAAAGATTGGTGGCGACTCCCTCTTTTTTTTTATTTTTCTCAATTTTAAAATAACTCATTTTTACGTCTGGCGGTCTCAAAATCGTTACGACAGCTTGGCGACTCCACTGGGGACTTATTTGAGAGTCAGGCCAAAATTTTAATTATACGCTATTGACAATGGTTGGATTTAATTAATTTTATTTGATATTTAATTTAATTTCTTTTATTTTAATTTTTTTTCTGAAAACAGTCATGTTAATAAATGAAATAAATTATGTGCTAGTTATTACTTCATTTTGATTTTGGTTTTTGATTTATTCATGATTAATACATTACCTTGCATACACTTTGCATATTCACTTGCATACATGAGCTCTATACCCGGGCTCCGTCCTTTTAGGAGGAAGTGAAGTAGCTACGCTCTCGTGAGGTGATAACCTCCGCATTTGCTAGCGAAACACTTTCACTCAGATTGAACCCATTCCGTTAATAGCCTGTAATGGGTGAGGATCGGGGAGCCTTACTAGTCTATAATGGACGATGATGTGAGGAATAGTCTGGGAACCTTTAGACATGCAAATCTTAACCCAGCATATAATGAGCCGTAAAGTCCAACTTTAGGATAGAGCCATACTGTCCTTTTTGTGAAAAGATTACCTAAATTAGGACACTATGTATATTCTGTTATACTTGTTCATTCATTTACTCAGTTTTATTTATTTGTTTTATTTACATTATTGATTTGTTTTATTGTCTTCAATTTTGTTGCATGCATCATATAGGTACCATTTTTAAAAGTGTATTGTTTTGGACCAATCTAAAAAAAAAAACTTTCAAAAAACTTAAAGGATGTCATCTGTGTGTAAGAGCTATTTAGAGGTCAAGAGCCATTCAGAAGGTATTCAGAGGAAAGAAGGAGATTGCTTAGTAGATGGTCACATATCGGTGCTACTACAGTCAGTGCAAGTGGATCTCAGTCAGAATAATATATCAGAATTGGAAGCCATTTGGAAACAGTGGAGAATAGAGAAAAAAAAATCTTTTTACAAGAAATACGGGGATATGGCACTGCTTATGTCTGTGAAGGTTGATGAACAGCTAATGAGAGCCGCAATACAGTTCTGGGATCTATCTTATCGATGCTTTGTATTCAACCAAGAAGACTCGGCTCCCACGATCAAAGAATATTCTTCTTTACTCCGGATAGAGTCTACCAATCAAGACAAGATCTATTGAAAAGAGCATAAGACACAGGAGACACATGTTGTCACTCACACAAATCCCCCACACCATCCTTTTGTTTCATATAACCCACACCCCCATTACTACTCTACCATAAACCAAATCTCTCAACAACCATACCATTACCGAGCCCCCCAACAATCATTACCCAGATCAAGTTTTAGCCCTCAACCATCCAATTACACCCCGGCACCTCCAGCTCGACTATTTACTCGACCAACCTACCCAAACAGCAATCAAAGAAACTAATAGAATAATAACAATCGAGAAAGATCTCATTTTGACCCAATTCTCATGACATACATAGATTTGTATCCTCGACTTGCTGAAAAACATCTGCTTGCTCCTGTTATTATTGAACCTTTGAAACCTCCGTTTCCTAAATGGTATGACCCCAATGCACATTGTGATTATCATTATGGGAATCTAGGTCATTCCACTGAGCATTGTATTGCTTTGAAGCATAAAGTGCAGGGGTTAATCAATGAAGGAGTATTAAATTTTGATACCAGCCAACAAGGGACTCCAAATGTCAATGGAAACCCTCTACCAAATCATACCAGACCATCAATAAATGCTTTGATTGATGGGCAAACAAGTTACGTGAAAAGAAGAATAGAAGAGGTCAAAACTCATATGGCTAAAGTGTTTGAAACCTTGGTCAAAGCTGACATACTGAAGTCGATAGAACCTCAAAATTACTCTGAAGCGGTTAACTCAACTGAAAGCTGCCATTATCACAAAAGTGCTCTGGGGCATTCTATCGAAAATTGTCACCAATTCCGTCAAGAGGTGCAAAAATTGATGGATGAAGGTCGAATAGAGTTTTACCAAGAGAGAGAAGAGTTGGTGAAAGTGTCTACCATTGATTCAAAGAATAAGTTTGGGCGTAGACCAGTAACTATCTATTATGATGAGAAACCAACATCGAAGCTAGAAAAACTCGTATCTCGACCAGTGGTGACAATTAAAGTTTCTGGCCCTTTTCCATATCAGAATGATAAAGCAATACCTTGAAAGTATGATTATGATGTCGTAGTCAACCCAGATACTGCTAACATAATGGGTGTATGAGGCATAACTCGAAGTGGGAGGTGTTATACCCCAGAAGCTCTAGAAAAAGCTAGAAAAGAAAAAGCCAAGGTAGGAGAAGAAAATGAAAGTCAAAGCGATCTTGACACAACCCTAGAAAAAGAATGGCAGAAGCTAGTATCTGAGAGTGAAACAGGTGAATTTTTAAAGTTAATAAAACATAGCGAGTATAGCGTGGTAGAATAGCTTAACAAGATGCTAGTTAGAATTTTGCTATTGTCATTATTGCTCAGTTCAGAGTCACACCGTAATGCTTCGCTGAAAGTGTTAAATCAAGCATATGTGTCTCACAATGCTTCTGTTGAATATGTGGAACAGCTTGTTGGCAATCTGACGATTTCAAACTATATCTCTTTCAGTGATGAAGAGATTCCTCCCGAAGGTAGAGGAAGTACCAGGGCTCTTCACATTACTGTGAAATGTAAAAGTCATATAATGGCTAAGGTTTTGATTGATAATGGCTCATCCATCAATGTTATACCTGCTACTACTCTGGCAAAACTTCCTGTTGATGGATCTTATATGAAACCTAGTCATATGATAGTGAGAGCCTTTGATGGAACCAGAAGAGAAGTGTTAGGAGATATAGAAGTGCCATTGCAGATTGGCCCATGTACTTTTAACGTGAAATTTCAAGTCATGGACATCTCTCCTTCATATAGTTGTTTATTGGGTAGACCGTGGATCCATATGACAGGTGTTATCCCATCCTCATTACATTAAAAAGTCAAATTTATTGTTGAAGGAAAGCTAACATGTGTGGCAGGAGAAGAAGATTTATTGGTAACTCAACCGATAAATACTCCTTATGTGGAATCCACAGATGAAGCTTTAGAATGCTTTTATAGATCTTTCGAGATTGCCAATGCAACATATATAGCTGAAGGATCTAAATTATATTCACCACACTTATCTGCGACTACTAAAATGGTAGTCAAACAGCTTACCAAGATGGGATGGCGACCTGAAGTCGGACTTGGGAAGAACCTGCAAGGAATTACGAAGCCATCGGCCATATATGAAAAGAGAGACAGGTTTAGCTTGGGATATAAGCCAACAAGAGGGGACAGAGTAAGAATGATGAATGAGAAAAGAGATAAGAGGATAGCTAATTTTAAGGGATATGAGCTAGAGTCAGAGCCGATAGTCATTCCATACCTTTATGATTCTTTTCACTCGGGAGGATACATTTATTCAAATTTACCGAGAGCCTCAAGTGCAGGATTCATGAAAAAATTTTCAGAGTTGGCCATTCAAATGGTGGATGATGGAGAAAAGAAGAGTCGAAGTGAAGAGCTATTCGTGTACCCTTGTCCTTCAGATTTTGAGTTGGATAATTGGAAAGTTACAGAGCTGCCTGTTGCCTTTAAAACTTTGGAAAAGTAATGTGAAACTTAAAATCTCTAATTATTTTCTACGAGTATTAGGAGATCTTTTATGGTGTGTTTATGTTTGTCATTTTAATAAAAGACTTAGAAGATGCATTCGTATTTTTTCTGTCATTTTTATCTTCGTTTTACCTTTCATCTTTTTCTTTCCTACATTTTCTTGCCATTCCATTTTTGTGTGCCAATATTCTCTCCATATTACCCTTTGCAGGGTCTTAAACAATGAACATGAGGATAATCATGGCATTAATCTCGGATTTGATTTTGAAAACTTAATTCATGTTGATGAACTTGATAATGAGAAAGATTCAGATAATTATACACTGCCTCTTGATTTGTTAAAATTAATAGAACATAAAGATAAGCCAATTGAACCCCACCAAGAAATTACTGAATCAGTAAATTTGGGAGATGGTGAGAATAAAAGAGAGGTCAAAGTTGGTACATCTCTTTTACCAGCTGAAAGACAGAAGCTAGAAGAGCTGCTACGAGAATATGTAGATGTGTTCGCATGGACTTACCATGATATGCCAGGACTCAGCACTGATATTGTAGAGCACAAGTTACCTTTAAAACCAGGATGTAAGTCGATGCAGCAAAAGTTAAGGCGCATGAAACCAGAGATGCTGCTGAAAATTAAAGAGAAAGTGAAGAAACAATTCGATGCTGGATTTTTAGAAGTGGTAAAATATCCTGAATGGGTAGCCAACATAGTGCCAGTTCCTAAGAAGGATGGAAAAGTGAGAATGTGTGTTGATTATCGAGATTTGAATAGAGCAAGCCCTAAGGATAACTTTCCTTTACCTCACATCGATACTCTAGTGGATAATACTGCTAGGCACTCCACATTTTCCTTTATGAATGGTTTCTCAGGCTATAATCAGATCAAGATGGCTCGAGATGATATGGAGAAAACTATATTTGTGACCATGTGGGGAACATTCTGTTACAAAGTCATGTCTTTTGAGTTGAAAAATACTGGTGCTACTTATCAAAGAGCAATGGTGACTTTTTTTCATGACATGATGCATAAAGAGATAGAAGTGTATGTAGATGATATGATTGCAAAATCTCGTGAAGGAAAAGATCATATAGTCAGTCTCAAAAAGTTGTTCGACAGGTTGAGAAGATTTCAGTTGAAGTTGAATCCTGCCAAATGTACATTTGGAGCCAAATCAGGAAAACTATTGGGCTTTGTAGTCAGTGAAAAAGGAATTGAAGTTGATCCAGATAAGATACAAGCCATTCAAAACTTATCTCCTCCTCATACCTCAAAAGAAGTGCGAGGCTTCTTAGGGAGATTAAATTATATTGCTCGCTTCATCTCTCAACTCACTTATAAGTGTGATCCTATTTTCAAGCTTCTCAGAAAACATGATCCTGGAGAATGGAATGATGAATGCCAAGAAGCTTTTGATAAGATCAAAAAATACTTGTCAAATCCACCTATGTTGGTGCCACCAATGCCAGGAAAACTTTTGATTTTGTACTTGACAGTGCATGAAAATTCAATGGGATGTGTGCTGGGGCAAAGAGATGAAACTGATAAGAAAGAACGAGTAATTTACTACTTGAGCAAGAAGTTCACTGATTATGAATCAAAGTATTCACCATTAGAGAAGATGTGTTGTGCATTAACCTGGACAGCTCGAAGGCTTAGACAATACATGCTTTATCACACTACTTGGCTCGTAGCAAAGCTGGATCCTATTAAGTATATCTTCGAAAAGCCCTCATTGACAGGAAGAATAGCACGGTGGCAAGTTATGCTTTCAGAATATGATATCATTTACGTGACTCAAAAAGCTATTAAAGGGAGTGCAATAGCTGAATTTCTTGCTGATCGTGCAGTCGAAGATTATGAGCCAATGAAATTAGATTTTCCTGATGAGGATGTGATGGCCATTGAAAAAAATGAACCTGTTGAAAAATCATGGAGGATGTATTTTGATGGAGCTGCTAATGCTTTGGGTCATGGTATTGGGGTAATTTTGATATCTTCTGATAGACATTATTACCCCATCACAGCCAGATTAAATTTTAATTGCACAAACAATGTGGCTGAATATGAGGCCTGTGTTATGGGTTTACAAGCAGCAATTGAAAAGAAGATCAAAGTGTTAGATGTGTTTGGAGATTCAGCTTTAGTCATCTATCAGTTACGAGGTGAATGGGAAACAAGAGACTCTAAGTTGATTCGATACCATAAATACATCTCTGAGTTGGTCAAGCAATTTAAAGAAGTTCAGTTTGAGCATCTACCTAGAGAGGAAAACCAAATTGCTGATGCACTGGCTACTCTAGCTGCAATGATCAAAATAGATGCAAATACTGAAATCCAACCCATTAAGCTGGATGTGAAAGATGTACCAGCACATTGCTCAAGTGTTGAAAAAGAAATTGATGGAAGGCCATGGTATCATGATATCATGCAATACATTAAAAGCCAACAATACCCAGAACATGCAACTGAAAATGATAAAAGGACTATTAGAAGATTGGCTATGAATTTTTTCATTGACGGAGATATCCTTTACAAAAGAGGTCGAGATCAAGTGCTCTTAAGATGTGTAAATGCAGCTGAAGCAAAGAAGATTATTGAAGAAGTACATGATGGAGTTTGTGGGGCACATGTAAATGGTCATATGATGGCTAGAAAAATTATGAGGGCTGGCTATTATTGGTTGACAATGGAGAGTGACTGTATTGATTATGCTAGGAGATGTCATAAATGTCAAATTTATGCTGACAAGATTCATGCTCCACCATCAACATTACATGTTTTAGCTTCTCCCTGGCCATTCTCAATGTGGGGCATGGATGTCATTGGTCCCATCACTCCAAAAGCTTCGAATGGGCAAAGATTCATTTTTGTGATAATTGATTACTTCACCAAATGGGTAGAGGCTGCATCATATGCTAGCGTGACCCGATCTGTGGTATGTAAGTTCATGAAAAGAGAGATAATATGCAGATATGGGCTTCCGGAGACAATTATTTCTGATAATGCCAAAAACTTGAACAACAAAATGATGAATGAAGTATGCACTCAGTTCAAGATCCGCCATCGTAATTCGACACCATATCGTCCAAAAATGAATGGGGCAGTGGAGGCTGCGAATAAGAATACCAAAGATCTTTTGCCTTGCATGCATATAGAACATCAGTCAGAACGTCTACTGAAGCCACACCGTTCTCTTTGGTATATGGTATGGAAGCTGTGCTACCAGTCGAAGTGAAAATTCCCTCACTGAGAGTCCTGATAGAGGTGGAGTTAGAGGAAGCAAAATGGGTCCGAAATCGCTACGAGCAGTTAAACCTTATTGAAGAGAAAAGACTGTCAGCACTTTGTCATGGTCAATTATATCAAAAGAGGATGATGAGAGCACATGACAAGAAAACTCGTCCCCGTTGCTTTAGGGAAGGAGACTTAGTGCTAAAAAGATTCCTTCCAAATCAACATGATAATCGGGGAAATGGGCACCAAATTGGGAAGGCCCGTATGTGGTGAAAAAGGCTTTTTCTGGCGGGGCATTGATTTTGGCAGAAATGGACGGAGGTGATTTGCCTACCCCAATAAATTCAGATGTTGTGAAGAAATATTTTGCTTAAAAAAAGAAAAAAGAAAAAAAAAATGATGACTTATCTAAGTTGAAAACCTGAAAAGGCGGCTTAGATGTGAAGCAAAAGCATCATCAAGAAAAGATCTCACAATGCAGGGGCAAGTGTAGTTTGATGAACTCTGAATAATCAAGGAAGTCATCTGATTTAGTTTTAGAGAAAGAATCTGAGAATATTTTGTTCATGATTATCTTGTGATCATTCTTTTGACACCTTTATTTCAATTCAAACACTTTGACATACACTTGTTATCAGCCATAAGAAATACATTATCCTTCATTTGAAATAATGCCTATCCTTTCCTTTATCCTTATTTGATATTTTTTGTCCATCAGAGAAATGTGTGATTGCATTTTATTTGTCTTGAACTTAAAATGATGAAAAGAAAAACAAACATGAAAGATCTCAGCATTACTTTTAAAGTTGACAAAGGCAAATGAAAAAGGATGAGAAAAGCATGACAAGACATTGATGTTGCAGACTTTTGAAGAAAAAATATTGTGGTCAGATGTTGAAGACAGATTGGTCATATAAGAATTCGGATAAAAGAAGTCGAAAGCGAGAGATTTCGAGAACCTTTTACTACAATGAACGATTTTGATTGCATTACATGCATTGCATCATGAGCACTCAGTACATGCATCCATGAAAAGTTGTAACAAAGATAGAAATTTTCCTTTTCTTAATGAAAAAACAAGATTTTGGTAAAGACAATGATCAAACAAAGGAATTCAAAAGAGAGAAATTTACTTGTTCAAAGATGAAAACTCAAAGTTGAAAACAGCTGAGATTTTAAAGTTATGGAGCCTCTGTTGAGAGGAGCTTTTTCAAGAAAAGATTTTAAAGTCGTTAAGCCTCTGCTGAGAGGAGCTTTTCCAAGAAAGAATTTTAAAGTTGTTGAACCTCTGCTGAGAAGAGCTTTTCCAAAAAGAAAGAATTTTAAAGTTGTAGAGCCTCTGTTGAGAGGAGCTTTTTCAAGAAAAGATTTTAAAGTCGTTGAGCCTCTGCTGAGAGGAGCTTTTCCAAGAAAGAATTTTAAAGTTGTTGAGCCTCTGCTGAGAGGAGCTTTTCCAAAAAGAAAGAATTTTAAAGTTGTAGAGCCTCTGTTGAGAGGAGCTTTTTCAAGAAAGAATTTTAAAGTTGTGGAGCCTCTATTGAAAGGAGCTTTTTCAAGAAGAAATTTTAAAGTTGTGGAGCCTCTGTTGAGAGGAGCTTTTCCAAGAAGAAATTTTAAAGTTGTTGAGCCTCTGTTGAGAGGAGCTTTTCCGAAATAAGAATTTTTAAAGTTGTGGAGCCTCTGTTGAGAGGAGCTTTTTCAAGAAAGAATTTTAAAGTTGTTGAGCCTCTGCTGAGAGGAGCCTTTTTCAAGAAAGAATTTTAAAGTTGTTGAGCCTCTGCTGAGAGGAGCCTTTCCAAAATGAAATTTTAAAGTTGTGGAGCCTCTGTTGAAAGGAGCTTTTTCAAGAAGAAATTTTAAAGTTGATGAGCCTCTGCTAAGAGGAGCCCTTTTCTGTAAAACCAAAAAAAATAACACGATTTATTTTTGGACAAAATCGTTGTCTTTGTCTTTGCCCTATTCCTGATTCTCAGAAACGTGCAAAGAGGGGCAGCTGTAGACATCGATTTTGTCCGGGTCTACTATTTTATTTTTTATAATAATAATATTTAACAAAACAAAACAAAAAAGAAAAAAAATAAAATAGAAAAAAAACAAAACAAGTAAACAAACAAAAAAAAAAGCAAGAAGTCAAGGAGTTGGTGCGATGCCGAGCTACCTCGACCAACTCCTTGACCAATTCCTTATCAGCAACCCAACTAGCCCCCCCGACCAGCTTCTTGCCAGCCACCCTACAGCTACCAACTAACCACTCTACAGCCAGTAAAATCCCACTTAATTGAAACTCTATAAAATCAACACATAAACTCCAAAAAAAAAAGAGGGAAGAAAACGAAAAAAATTTTTCAGGTAAAAGCTCTGAAACAAAAAAAATTTTTCCAGGTTGAGGGTTCAGGAACGAAAAATTTTGATCTACCCACCAAAACACCCAAAATACCCAAAGACAAAAACTAACCGAAAACAACCACAAACAGAACCGCCACAAAAAAAACCAAAACAGAAATAAAAATAAAAAAAAAAACACAGTCCTCGCCTACGGCGAGGAACCTCAGCGCCGAGCTTCCTGCACGAAGAAGAGAAAGAAAGGTCAACTTAAAAAAAAAAAAAGAGAACGCAGAAAAAAAAATTTTTTTTTGGGCCGAAACTTTGAAGACAGATCTAGGAATTTTGAGACTCCTTTTGGTGAAAAGGAGGTCAGATCTACGCTCAGGGGGTCGAGAAGAGCTTGTGGGAGAATTTTAAAATTTTCCAACCATCGAAGACGGTGGCCGGAGATCGCGGTGACGACGGACGGCGGCGGCACCAACGTTGACCGGCGATCTGCTGAAGAAGAAGAAAAAAAAAGTTTTTTTTTCTGGAAAAATGAAAACTTGACCAAAAAAAAATTTTTTGAGCCTTTTATATAAACTGCCAAAATCAAAACGACGTCGTTTCATTAAAGGCCCAAAACGACGTCGTTTTAAGCCCGAAGATCCGCGCGTCAACCCGCGACCCGACCCAGGGTCCGCGCGCCAGACCCGCGACCCGCTTCCTTCATCCGCTCTGCCCGGTCTGACTGGACCGGACCGAACCGCCAGACAAAACCGAACCGGTACTGAACCGTCGAACCAACCAGACCGAACTGAACCGTCGATCCAACCGCCGAACCGGTCAGACCGCCCGGACCAACGTTGACCGGACTATTGACCGGTCCGGTTCAGGTAAAAAATTTTTTTTTTTTGAATTTTCTAATTTTTTATTGTTATTATTATTTTTGTTATTTTAAATATATTTTTATATTTATGCATGATAAATTTATAAATTTGTTAGAATAAATGTTTAATCGTTTTAATAATAATAAAATTAAAAATAAATAATAATTAAAATATATTAAAATGTTTTAAAATAATAATAATAATTTTCCCTGCCTAGATGTTGGAGGGAATAAAAATATTTTTCTAAAACAATAATTCTGCCTAGATGTTGGGGAATTATTGTTAATAATAAATAAACATAAGAAATTTTTAATTAATTTTCAAAAATTATTAAAATCGAACTTGCTTCAAAAATCCGCCTAGATGTTGGGAATTTTTAGAGATGTTCGTATTTTTCTTAAAAACGAAACCTTAAGCGCTATTTCTTAATCCTAGGTTTCTAAAACCCTTAAAAATCCAAAATCCATTAAATCCAAAACCGCTCGAAATCCAAAATCCTTCAAGTCCAAAGTCCGAAAAATCCTAAGGACACGTTTGAAAATTCTATTGGAAGCAATTTGTTCCCGAATGCCGCCTAGATGATGGGGTATTTAGGAAATTTTACTTCATTAAGTCTTTTCACACGAGTTCATAATTCATATTAATAATAAGATTAATAAATAAAAAGTATAATAAAATTGAGATTTTAAATATGAACAGTCGCACCTAAGCTCTGCCTAGATGTTGGAGAGTCGGGGTGGTCTCATTATATTTAAGAATCCAACTCTTAAATTGCATTTTATTAAAAATAAGATTAATAAATAAAAAGTATAATAAAATTGGGATCCTAAATATAAACAGTCGCACCTAAGCTCTGCCTAGATGTTGAAGAGTCGGGGTGGTCTCATTATATTTAAGAATCCAACTCTTAAATTGCATTTCATTTTACATGACATTCATTAGCATACGTACGTTATTGTATTATCATCAATAATTATCTGCATTATTCTCTCTTTAATTTACTCATGGTACTCTGCCTAGATGTTGGAGAGTCACCAACAATTTTCTGTAAAGAGTGTTATTTCATTTTAAGGATTGTTGTGTTAAATCTTAAGCGAAAAGGGTTACTTTAAATTCTGCCTAGATGTTGGAGAATTTTAAGATAATTCTTTAACTTAAAGATTTTCTCAATATTCCTAAATAAAAATTTTAAAAAAAAATATTTTTTTAAATAAAGGAAATTAATGTTAAATTTCAAATTAAAACCATTTTTATCCGACATTGAAAATAGCGCATAGTTGAATGGTACCAATTTATAGACGTTGTGGGGTGCTAATCCTTCCCCACGCGTAACCGACTCCCGGACCCAACTTGATTTTTCATAGACCGAAATATATCTTTTTGATAAACTTTAAACAATTCGTTTTTATAGTTTTATTAAAAAGATAAACTTTTGGGTGGTCAATCACACCCTAATAAAGATTGGTGACGACTCCCTCTTTTTTTTATTTTTCTCAATTTTAAAATAACTCGTTTTTACGTCTGGCGATCTCAAAACCGTTACGACAATATATATTGCCTAATATGTTTATATGGATATTTTTGGCAGATGAAGAGGTCAGCTCTCCTTCTCTATTCCACCAAATTAACTTTGCCTCACAGTTTTACTCATTCCTGATTTCCTACACTTTGCCTCCGTTTGAATTAATACAACGTTATCTTATGCTCTCAAGAAGACTCTTCTTGGTCTACATTGTAGCAAGTCCCATTACCTTACACAACTTTAGCTAGGTCACTAATGGTGCCCACCCGCGCTTGTGATATTCAGGGAAGATTAAAATTTCAGTAGGAAATATTGAAATTTAATAATATACACAAATTTATTAGGTCCCAATTATCATTTGCTTTGCTTTTAGCTTGTAAAAAGGTGTTACACGTTGATTGTGGCATGACAATCTCCCAGAAGCTGGCTGCCTGCTTTTCAAAGGAAGATTATCCTAGTGGTTAGAGCCTAAGCTTGTATTTTGGAGGCTTGAAATTAATCTTGGATTATATTGGATCAAATTTATGGAACGAGAGAATGCTATACTTCTCATTCTATAACTCAACATCAAATGTACTAAAAAGCCTATGGAAAATAATGAATGGTTATTATATATATATGTATATATTTTTTTTTATATGAATACAAGGTGAATTTTGATGAGCGCTAGAAATCAAAATTGAAAAATAAAAAATTTGAAGCAAAATATTTTTTCAACATATCAAATATTTTTTAAAATATTTGTTCCATCGATAAAATTAATAAATATATTAACAATTATGTGTATATATATATATATATATTATAAATAAATATCTTCAAAAAAATTCTTAGATCCGTTGCTACATTGTGCATTACTTGCTAGAGCTGAAAGCGACGGATTGATGCATGGTATCCAAGTCAATTAAAATGGACCTAGAGCCACTCATTTGTTTGTCCCAAATGATAGCATACTTTTTGTTAATGCAAATAGAGTGAAAGCGAAACAGTGAAACACTTGCTACAGTGACATGAAAAAGGTTCTGGCCAGAAAATAATTCAACTCTTTGGTTGTCGAGTTTGCTTTCACCATAAAAGGATCGGTGACATTAGATATTTTAACAAAATACTCACCCATCATTTCACCAACAGAGTTTCTAATAACCATACCTAACCCCTGCTCTGCTCGTATTATCCAATGCCCCTCATAATTCACCTTGTATTCGATGCTCCTAGGAGTTGTCCTCTATTGAGAGAATCGTCCGGTATTATCTAATGTCCAGTATTGACATTAGATGGTCAATGGTTTTGTTGAAGCAGCAGCATATGCGGGCAAAGCTACAAGTTTTCAGTACATGACAACTTTTGATAAATAGTAGAATGTATAGATCAACTCAGTTAGTAAAGGAGTTGTTTCCTAAATGCTTTGTGAGGAGCATTCCGAATAAAATTTTAAATGCATTATGTTTATATGAAAAAGTACATCCTTAAAATCATTCAATAAAAATTAAACTTAGATATAATCTGAGAATACTTCTAGTCAATTTATTACAACCAAACAATGATCTAATCTGATGGAGGTCCGAATGGTTGGTCCATTGTATTGGTCCATCAGCAAAGATAGCAGAGATTTTCAAAAATATTTGATTCAATTGCAATATTCATGTTTTGAAGTAATTAATTAAAAAACATCAGTTAGTCAAGAGCCAAGACTTGTACATATAATTATATTATAATGAAATGGGTGAAACTAATAAAGCCAAAAGTTCTATCATTCTTGTTGAAGAACACTACCAAACTATAATTAGATGACCAATTGGATCACTAAATTGGTAACCAAATCTTGTTAGCTATGGATTCTAACAGGAACCAGCTAGAGAACTAAGCCACCGTATATATGCTTTTGTCTGTCAAAACAAAAATATTAATTAGTAATGTTGTCACTATCATTGAAAATTCTCTTTTATAAAATATATATAACTTTTTGTATGTACGTGCAATTGTGCATGAATGCAGCTGCGCGCTCCAACAATGCCTTCATTGTTCTTTCCACCAAACTTCGAAAGAAAAGACAAAACCAGAAAAAATGGTTTCTTAAAAAAAAACCTATAATATTTTTCTTTAGAGACATATGTATATTCGAATGGAACAATGAAAGAGATGTGAGAGGGGAAATAAAAACAAAGGGAAGAAGTGGGCGGTAGTTATCAGTAACAGAGGAGTGGTCACGGGTTTCTCTTGACCGACGCATCCTCGTCCCCACAAACCTCAATTTGCACATCTCCAACCAATTAATTCAAACACAATTGTATTTGTGCATCCTTCCTTCGCCAGAGAATTTTGCTCCCGGTAAGCCCCACACCGTTAGATGTGACAATTTAGGATACGACATATTTTTACTATACAAATATGAAAAAAATACAAAAGTAATATAGTTTAAAATTTTTTACTAATAATTATATATAAATTTAATAAAATTAAAAAATATATTTTATATTTTATATTTTAATATCAATACGAATATGATACGTAATTTTTATAAAAAATATTATATAAATATATAAATTTTAATATTTTATACGATATAAATATACAAATCATCAAATCTACACATCACTACCTCCCTACCAATTATTATTTTTTTATACCTACATTGTACTGCTCTTTAATTATTATTTTTTATTTATGACATAAATTAATTAATACAGTGCATAAAACTCATTTGTCTACACCGAAGCACATGTTCAAACTTGAAATCAAGTGATCCTTTTTTTTTGTTGAAAGCTTCTAGAGTTTACTTTCATTAAAAAATTAACGTATTTTTAAGATATTCTAAAACACTTAAAGTATGTCAAATTTAAACACATGCTTCATAGTTCAATTATATAGCATGTATAATATATTGAGTTTATATTTAATACACTGTTAATAAATTATATGATACCATCTCATTAATATTTGAGTTTGTAATAAATCAAAATAAAGGTCTTTAATTTTTTTTATAAAGGAAGCCTGAATCAAGGATATGAAAAAGAGTTTTAAATGTTGAAATTTAAATATCAAAGCTACTAAATACTATTTTTGAAATGTGATTTAATGAACAAATTGAATTAAATTCTAAAATTTTATTTTCTTTATTATAAATTATATTAAGCTCCCAATCAGATAGCTTTATATGCCTTTTTTGTACTACATTAGAAAAAATAAAATAATTCAAAAGCTATTTATTAGGGTATTATCCCACGTAAAAAATTTCTATAATACATGTCAAATTCACGTCAATTCTTAGTTATCACTTCAATAATACCTTTCGAAGGTAGCATAGGTTAAAGCATGACATAAATTTGATTTTAAATTGTTTAAAATAATTTCATTAGTATCTATATTTTTTTCAAGTCTTAGTTATTAGGTTGCAAAATGTAATGCCCACGCATTGCGTAACTTTACCAATGTTAATGATTGAGGAACTTTTAAAAGAATCTATTTGGTCACTAAGTTTTTGAAATTTTTTATTTTCATTACCCAATTTTGAAAAATAAAATTTTGCTCTCCTGCGTTACATAAGTAGTGCATTATTGGTCAACCAATCGCTAAAAGCTAAAATTTCATCTTCTAAAAAAAAAAAAAAAAGGCTGAAAACAAACATGTTTACTTTCTGACATTCCATGTCACCATTTTGTACCAGGAAACAAGTCCACGTCATCATTAATCCTCATCATTCTTTTATGCAACATTGTTATTCAACACCATTTCAAGCAACTCATATATTTATGTTATATTTTATACGAAAATTATGTATCATAATTTTTATCGACATTAAAAATATAAATTTTTTTTATTTTATTAAATCTATATATAATTTTTATTAAAATTTTAAATTATCATTTTCGTAATTTTTTTCATATTATCTTTATATTATATCATCATATTATATTTTATATTGTTAGATCATTTGTATCATGTCATCATATCAATTTTTACAAAATTATGACCTCGGTAATTTAATAATTAATGCATTACTTACATGACGTTGATGAGAGACGTAATCTATAAAAACCATATGATCAAAATTGAAAATCTCTCAAGCAATGAAATAGGTAATATACTTTAAAGAAAGTTGGTTAAATTGGAAGCTCACAAGAACTTACGTGATCAATTAAATAGTGGCCCTTTCTTAGGAAATTATGTATGAATTAGCTCTCCAACGGACATTTTAGATGTTTGACTTTTTTTTTTTTTTATTTTGTAGAGCTCTTCCGCATCTCTATTTAAAAAAAAAAAGAAATTACAAGCAAAAATTGCAAATAACAATTAAACTTTAAATTTTATATAAGAAATCATTGAATTAATTCAAACATACAAAACAACTAACAAATCAACAAGTAGTTGAATAAATCCAATATAAAATTTGATCAAATCCACACATAATGATATTGAACTTGAAATCTTGAAATCTCAAGATTCAGGACCTCTTGGCTGGCATTAGCACAAGACCTCTTAGGTTTAAATTTAAATTTTTAATAAAATACGAAATAATTTTTATAATTCAAATTCATACTTATCAAATTTAATATTAAAACTCCAACATTTAATTTTTCAGTTTATCAGACAAAAACGTTTTTGGCCAGTTATCAAACAGAACTTTAGTAAAAGTATTCTGTTTACATATTTAATACTATAGAATATAAAGTTGTGTATCTTGAGACGTACCGCTATCAAATGTAAATCTTGTTGATTAACAGAATAGTTAAAAAATTTTTGGTTTGCTATTTTTTTTTAAGGAATCTTAAATTCAAGGTTCAATTTTTTTAATACCATGTCTTAATTTCAACAAATTATTTCCTTACATGATTGCAGCTATGTTTTCAATCTTTTACGAAAATTTAGTTTATGCAAAATTTTTGAAGAATGGACAAACATTAAAATCATAAAAATAAAAAGAAAACACATAAGTTAGAGTATGATCAATGCATAAGACTAATATACATATATATGTGTAAATATATATATATATATATATATATTGATACATCAATGATAAAGTTTTTAATTTGACAAGTGAAATTAAAAGAATGATATGTGCACGTCTTTTAATTTCATTATTTTTTAAAAATTTTTAATGTATTTTAAAAGGTCTCATCTTACAAAGTTTAGTTGTAAGTGTTAGGAATAATGACTCAAATTCAATAAGAGATTTGTTTGGGATTGGCTAGATATTGCTTGATAGATAAGAAAACTTGCAGAATAAGAATTCTAAGAGGAAAAAGATTATTGAAAAGTAAGTTTGTATGCTTATAAATAGATTAAGTCTCTACAGGGTTAGGTATGAGAAAAAATATAAGAGAGTTGTAAGGTTTTATGGGATAGACACACCATAAGACCACTGGAAATTTACAACTTATGGGTATATATATTTGTATGTTTGTGAGTTAACTAGAAGAGATTGAGAGAGTCCACATAGGTATGATATATGTAAATAGATTAGAGGAGACTGAGAGGGTTCACATAGGTATAATACATTAGTGCACATGGTATGTGTTAGTTTGGGTTGAGAATACTCCATAGGATTAGAGAAGATTGAGAGGATTTATGAGTATTAATTGTAGGTGGCTATTTTGATGCTTTGATGTAATTCTCTGTAACTAGTAGATCATTTTTCTCATTTGTGAATGTAGGTTAGTTATATCAAACGATGTTAAATTATTGTATCTTATGTAATTGATTGATTGTTTGATTTTGTTTCCGTTGGCTTGGATGTTTGATTAAATTGAGGTTTTTCCCAACAAGTGGTATCAAAGTTGAAGGTTCAATACGTGGGAAGAGCTAGAGGTTCAAGATATGGGAAAAAGTAAGTCTAGAAAAGTTTGATTCAAGTGAAGAGTTCGAATTCATACTTTGATAAATCGATTTATATGAAGGGTAAAGACACATAAGGAAGATTGTTATGAGACTTACATTACAGGTGGAGCCAAGCATGTTTAACATAAAAATAGATGATTTGATAAAATTTGAGTCAAGGTAGAGATTGTTAGGAATAAATGCTCAAATCTTATAAGAGATTTATTTGAGATTGGCTAGATATTACTTGATGGACAAGAAGACTTACAAAAAAAAATTCTAAGAAGAAAAGAATTCTTGACAAGTAAGTTTGTATGCTTATAAATAGGTGAAGTCTTTATGAGGTTAGCTATGAGAATAAGATGTAAGAGAGTTGGAAGGTTTAATATGATAAATACCCCAAAAGACTAATGGAGATTTACACCTTATGGGTATATATATTTGTATATTTATAAGTAGACTAGAAGAGGCTAAGAAGGTTTACATAAGTATGGTGCATGTGAGTAAACTAGAAGAGATTAAGAGAATCCATATAGGTATAATATATGGGTGTACATAAGTATGTATTTGTTTGGGTTGAGAATACTTTATAGGACTAAAAGAGATTGAGAGAGTCTATGAGTATTATTTATGAGTGGTTATTTTGATGTATTGATGTAATTTTTTACAACTAGTGGATTTTTTTTCTCATCTGTAGATGCAGGTTAGTTGGGCCAAACCACGTTAAATTATGATCTCTTGTGTGATTGATTGATTGTTTGATTTTGCTTCTGCTGGTTTAGATGTTTGATTGGATTAGGGTTTTTTCACCTAGTAAGTGATATCAGAGTTGAAGGTTCATGACATAAAAAGAGCTAGAGGTTCGAGGTATAGGAAAAGGCAAGTCTAGAATAGCTCGATTCAAGTGAGGAGTTTGAGTTCATACTTTGATAGATTGGTTTACGTGAAGTGTGGAGATACATAAAAAAAAATTGTCACGAGACTTTTATTACAGGTGGAGCTAAGCATGTCTAGCATGAAGATAAATAATTTGATAGAATTTGAGTCAAGGTGAAGATTGTTAAAAATAGTGACTCAAATCCTATAAGAGATTTGTTTGAGATTGACTAGATATTACTTGATGGATAAGAAGACTTGTAGAATAAGAATTTTAAGAGGAAAAAGATTTTTAACAAGAAAGTTTATATGTTTATAAATAGGTGAAGTCTCTATAGGGTTAGGTTTGAGAAAAAGATGTAAAAGAGTTATAAGATTTTATAAGATAGACACCCCATAAGATTATTAGAGATTTATGTCTTAGAAGTGTGTATGTTTGTATGTTTGTGAGTGGACTAAAGAAGACTGAGAGAGTCCATATAGGTATGATGCATGTGAGTGGACTAGAAGAGATTGAAAGGGTTCACATAAGTATGATGCATTGGTGCACACGAGTATGTATTTGTTTGGGTTAAGAATCTCCATAAGACTAAAAGAGATTAAGAGAGTCTATAGGTATTAATTGTGAGTGGTTGTTTTAATGTTTTAATGTAATTTTCTACAACTAGTGGATCTTTTTTCTTATTTATGGATGTAAGTTGATTAGATTGAACTACGTTAAATTACTGTCTCTTGTGTGATTGATTGATTGTTTGATTTTGCTTCCGCTGGCTTGGATTTTGATTAGATTGAGACTTTTTACCCAATAGTAAGATGTCAAAATTTCACTGTCAGTAGATAGAATAATTTTTAATATATCAAAACATATTTGATTCTAATGACTTTTTTTTTTCATACAATATGTCTAAATTACAACTTTCACAATAAAAAAATGGACCAAAAACACAAAAAAGGAAAAGTATTTGATTTTTTTTCTTGTTTTCTTAATTTTTCTCCCTTTTTCATTAACAAAACCTTAACAATTAACTTGATAGGAAAAAAAGAATAAAAATGAAAAATGTTTAATATTTTAATTAGGGGAAAGTGATTATGAAATCTAATAATTAGATTAAAAAACTTTCTTTCCTTATTCATTTCCATTCTTTTTGCTAAACAAAGCCATAACCAATTCATTACTGCAGTTCAAATGTTGATTTCATTTTGTTTAGCTGGTTATCTATAAACCATATGAAAAGTTGTTTAGGCTTAGAATTGGTAGAGTTAGTACACAAAATGTAGATTAATGTAGTCAATGTCATCGTCCTTCACCATTAATTATATATCTTTAATCAACCTAACATCCTGCCTCAATTAACAGCCCCTGCCCCAAATTAATTCACCATCCAACTTATAGCATGCTAATAATTCTTAGATTAAAAAAAAAAAAGAAGACAAGAAATCTAATAATGCATGTATGAAAAAACAAGAATAGAAAATTAAAAACAAAAAAAGCTGAACTTAGTCATGTGTAACATTATAGACAACCATCTATGTCTGGGATCAGTCAGAGTCGATTTTTCTTTGTTATTATTATATTTATTATTACTATAGTATAATATGTTATTATATAGTATAATGTATTATTATAATATAATATTATTATTAGTATCATTATAGTATATAATATAGTATAGCATATCATATTATTGTATTATTGTATTAATGTGGTATATTATTATATGGTATAATATAATAATAATAATAATAATATTATTATTATTATTATTATTATTATATTATTATTATTATTATTATTATTATTATTATTTTATTTTATCTTATTCCCCTTTCATTTCTTGGCCTGATAGGTAACGAAAATTTTGGAAACTGAAATTGCAATTAGATCAGAGGGTCAAAAGGTTTTATTGTAGATCATGGAACTATTAATCTGATTCTGGGCAGGTTAGCAAAAATCCAGCTCCAAATCATGCTCAACAAAGCTCAATCCCAAGATTCAAGTATGGATTGGTTCTATCCATTTTCTAAAAATCTATCCTAAGAATGCCTATAAATTGAACATTGGATCAAAGAAACAGACGCGGTAGATTTTCTAAATAAAGGGTGAACTTGGTGTTACGAAAATTTTCTAGATAGTAGAAAATTTCTGGGATTTTGATTTTGGGAATCCTAGGCTTGATTTGAAATTTTTTTTGTTAAATTTTGGTTTTTGGGGTTTGGATTAGGGTTTTGAAAAGTTTCTGAAGAAATTTGGGCAAATCTGGGAAAATCTAGAATTTTTCTAGAGAAATCTAGGTTTAGGATGAAATTTCTGGTGAAAGATGAAATTTTGGATTGAATTTTTTGATAGGGTTTGAGTTTTTCAGCCAATTTTCGGTTAGTTTTTCAAAAACTGATAAAAGTTTTCAATTTTTCGTTGAACATTCCTAGGTTTTTTAGAGAGAGGTCAACAGATTTTAGGTTAGAAAGAGAAAAGAGATTGAGGCTTTTGAGGAAAGAGGTTGAAACTTGGCTTTAATAGGGTTCCAAAACGATAGCCCTTTGGAGGCCTTCAGACCCACGCGTAACCTACTGACCCGTGTGCTAACTCGACCCGAATCACAGGTTTTTCTTTTTTAATTTTAATTTTAATTTATATTATATTTTGATTTTATTTTGATTTTTAGTTTTATTTATTTCATTTTATTAGTTATTTATTTTTATTGAGTGATTTTTTATTTATTAAATATTTTGCAATAAAAAGAATTTTTTTTTGAAAAACAATAAAAAATAAAAAGAAAAAGAAAAATCTTTTTATAATAAATTCCTGAATTCTACCAAACTATAGGAGAATTTTTATGGATTCAAATTTTATGGAACCCACCAAACTATTAGAAAGTTTTACAAATAAATTTCAGAAAAATAAAAATAATTTCATCTTTCAAATGATTGGAGGATTGATATTTAAATTAAGTATTATCAAACTATTGGGAGATTTAATAAATTTTCTAAAAAAAAATAATAAATAAAATTTTTGTAACTACTTTTACAATAAAATCTCATCAAACTATTAAGAAATCTGCATCAAAGTCAATCCTACCAAACTATTGGGAGATTTAGTGATTTTTCTGAATAAAATGCATCAATAAATCCAACGATAGAGCCTCTTCAAAGTGAGACCTTAGTCTCCATGAATACTCTTGAAGTGAGAGAATTATCTTAAATTACTACCAAACTATTGGGGTAATTTTAAGATTAATTATCAATATTAAATATTTTGATAAAGCATAAATATTTTAAGGCTTAGATAATTTGAAATCAAACCGGTACCATATTTAGATGGGCGCTTTGAGGGTGCTATAACCTTTCTCACGCACAATCGTACTCCTGAACTAAATTTGGTTTCATGGATCAGAGTCAATCAGGTGGTCAATCATGCATTAACAAAAAAGATTAGTGGTGACTCCTCTAATCAATGTCTAACGATAGGTCCATGGATCTATACGTTATAATAGTTTGGTGACTTCGTTAGGGACATCAAGAGCTAAGCCAGTAAACGATTTCTTATTATCCAAGCCTTGCTTAATAAATTTGCAATTTATTTTCTTTTTTATTGTATTTCATTTCATTGCTTAAATTTGTTTTAGTTATTCATTTATTTACTGTATATATCTATCATTCATTCGCATATGCATAACATAAAGCTCTCTACCTGAGCTCTACCCTTAGAAGGGAGTGAAGTACCTATACTCTCATGAGATTTTATGTCTCTGCATGGGCTTACGAAATATTCTCACTTAAATTGAACTATTTCCACTTGTAGCCTATGATGGGCAAAGATCAAGATGTTTTACTAGTCTATGATGGACAATGATGTAAGGAATAATTTAGGAACTTTCTAAAAGTAATTCAAGCCACACATAATTAACCCTAAGTGTCTGAACTTAGGTAAAGACATACATTTCTTTGTGTTAGAAAAACCTAAATAAGATGCATGAGTAGATGTTTGTTTTCATTATATATATATTTTTTGTATATATTTGTATACTAACCCTGTATATTGGTCTTTGTATATTATTTTTTACTAACCCTTTTCCTTTATCATGCATTCACATCATTAAATCAATCATAAGGAATACTTGCCACAAAATAATTTTTAACAAGAAAAATCTTAGTTATATCCATGGAAAGCCTAGCAAAATCCTTTACTGGCATAAAAAAAGAGTCTAAAGAATTGAAATTTGCAAACAAAAGGCTAAAAAAGGAAGTCCAAACACTAAAACAAGAAAAAGATGGATGAAAGAGCTTGTGCAGTAACCTTAATACAACACGGTCATCCATTAATCAAGAATTGGCCTAACTTTTACAAGAAAACAGACAGTTGCAAGCAAAACTACAATAAAAGGATACAATGCTCCTTAAAGCACAAAAGCACTTTTAGATGCTAAATGGAGTAATGACGGGAATCAAAGTACAAATGAGGGCCATGACTGAAAAATGTCAGTAAATGAAAAAAACATAAGTGCAAAAACATAACCAGTTGAAGTCCCTGCTGGACCAAATCATTATGGCTATTTACAATGCCAAGGACATGGTAGAAGTGATTAAAAAGTGAAAAGTAAGGGTGCCACCTGTGAGAGCACATGATAAAAAATTGATGGATTTCCTTAATGAAATGCAAAACTAGTATCGACGAGCTATGGATTTATTTTCTCAATAGTTCTAGATGTTTCGTGGATGATGTTGGATTTTGTTAAAAGTGACTTTTAATTCAATAAAGATTTTCTCTGATAACAATTGTTATGTGGTAAATTCTCCTTATGGCATCCATGCATTATGTTTTGGCATTCATTCTCATGCATGAGAGTTTCATAAACATCATATTAAATTTTTATATTGTGAAAATCAAGGTTTGAGGATAGCTTAACATCAGTATTATACTCATGCTAGAGCCAAGAAGATGGAGCAAGATAATGCAAATCGTTTCGGGGTAAGCGTATCCAGTAGCAGCAAATGTAGGTGAAGACCCTTTCTGTTGATTATTAAGCCGTTGAAAAAGCGGTCGATCCAGACTCTAGCAGTAGCATTTTCACCAATAGCATAGGCGGAGGAAGGAAGTGTTCAACGGTTGATTCTTGCAACGCTTACTGTAACAAGAACACCGGTTACGAGAAGAGATGCAGCGGCAAAGGAAGCAGGGGAAGTACAGGAAAGAGCCAATTGCAATTCCATGTCTTTAGGCTCACTGATGACTAGCAAGCAGGAAGGACGAATGCGAGAGAATGAGACTGCTAGCTTACACAGGTAAGGACTAGAATCGAAGACAGGATTGAAAGAAAAGAAAAGCGACCTTGACTTCCGGAATTCACTCGAGCTAGGAAGGCAGCTAGGCCTACTAATTGAAGTCGAGTCTCCCTACTATTGGAAGCCTTAAAAAGGCTTAAAAGATAATGGTGGATCCTTAAAGCTCTAGAAAAGTTCAACAAAAGAAAAGAGGTAGAAGAAGATACTTCACGTGAAGATACTGAATCACTATACCCTCAAGGCTTTAGTCCATATCAAACCTAAACCACTCCAAATCTTCAACCACAGTAGACCACATTCTTGAATTACAAAATACCTTATGCACCTGATCAAAGGAATGTTTAAAGTTATACCAATCCTATCTTCGTTGAAAAGGCAGAGGTGTCCATTCAAATCTCCAAACTAGATAAGATAAAAAAAAGGTGAAGTTATATATGGCTACGCCTTTAGAAGACTCTAAGACTGATCAAGCCATAAACATGATTGAAGAAAGACTATGGGTTATGAAAGGTATTGATTTTTATGGATCCATAAATGCTGTCAACCTTTGTTTGGTGCCATATATTGTAATTTTTCCAAAATTTAAAGTACCAAAATTTAAGAAGTATGACGATACTATGTGTCCTATTACACACATCACAATGTATTGTCGTAAGATGACAACACATACCAACAATGATAAACTACTCATACATGTGTTTTAAGATAGCTTGACTGGATCTGCTGCAAAATGGTATGTCCAGTTAGATAGGACTCGCATTAAATCATGAAAAGATTTAACTTGATCTTTTATCAACCAATACTATCACATCATAGACATGACTCCTAATCGTCTTTCGTTATAAGGTATGAAGAAGAAAGTATTTAAATCTTTCAAAAAGTATGCCAAAAGATGGTAGGATATCACTACTCATGTACAACCTCCCCGAATAGAGAAAAAATGATAGTGCTATTTGTAAGCACTCTAAAGTCATCGTACAATGAAAAGATGATAAAGAACGTGACTAAAAGTTTTTTCGATATTATGATTTCAAGGGAGATCATTGAAAATGCAGTCAAGAATGGTAAATTAGAATAATAAAAGTCATCTACTGCTAAAAAGATGTTCAACAAGAAGAAAAGTGAGACTCAAGCTATGAGTTTTGAAAGGTAGCAATTCAAAAACTACCATTAGCCTATCTATCCCACATATCATCCTATTGTGAGTCATACTTCTACTATAGTCTACCAATCAACTACACAACCTTCTTATCTACTATAGCTAAGCCTTCTATTCATCCAACTATCCTAACAAATGGTGTGCGAGAATCACAAAATAAGAAAAAGCTCATATTTGACCTTATTTTCATGAGCTATATAGAATTATATCAGAGCTTTACAAAAACCATTTTATTACTCTTATTCTTGTAAAACAACTTAAACCTCTTTATCTAGAATGGTATGATTCTACTACTCATTATGACTATCATTATAGGATAACTGGCCACTTTATTGAAAATTGTATCCCTTTGAAACATATGATACAAAGTTTGATTAAAGAAAGGCTGATAAACTTTGACACTGATGGAAACATGCATCTAATGTCAGTAGTAGCCCATTGCCCAATCATCTAAGAGCATGATTTTGGGAGGCTGATTGGAACTGCGTATCCTCTTAGGATTTCTTGAGAATAAGAATTTTTTTATGTACTTAGATTTCATCTTATTTTTCATCAGTTTAATAAAGGGACATGTTTGATGCATTTTCATGATATTCTTCTTTCATGTGAATCCTCATTACTTACTTTTACTTTCTCATACCTTTTTCTTATATCCATTCTTTGATTCCAAATATGAATGTTCAGGTAATAGTGATGATAATCTAGGATTTGATTTTGAAAACCTCATTCATGATTCATTAGGACTGCCAAATAAAAAGAAGATAAATATGGTGAAGAATCTTAAAAGGGATACAACACATGATCTTTCCAAGTGTTTATTCACAAACCTGTTCTTGATCAATAATGCTCTCCATTAAGAGTATTCATGCTCGAAATGAGAAATGGCCATATTTTTTCTATCTTAAAAAAAAGTAAAATTATCTTTTGCTACCTCATTTAAGCCTATTGAAAATTCTTTTAAAAAACTCTAATAAAGGGGGCAAAGTCAAGAAGTTTGTAATTTCAAGGGCAAAGCCTTTTTATATTCAAATTTTAGTGAAAATGATGAAAAATAGGAAAAAAATGAAAAAAAATTAATGGGGCAAAACGCCAATGTGCTCCATATGAAAAAATGATCCATGGTTTGATTATCTTTCAAATACAATTTGGGCATGTTTTATCCTTCTCTTTGGTAATCTTTTTCCTAGCCTATGTTACATCCCTTAAAAATTTATTTTGATTGAACGTGAATAGTAGATTTAAAGAATTATGAATTGAATTAAGGCGGGTTTGCCATTGAATTGTTTAAAGCCTTAATCAAAGTGTCACTGGTAAATCTGAGTGAGAAAAATGTGTGTAAAAAAAAAAGAGAAAATTTGCCAAAATTGAAAAGAAAAAGGGTAAAAAGAAAAAAAAAAGTTAGAAAAAAGAGAAAAAAAGAAGTTTTAAACTGAAAACCCTAAAGGGCAATCTAAGTAGAAATGAAAACTTGAAAAAATAACTTCATGTAAAGATCCCAGGAATAAAGATGATGATTGGTTCAAAGGTTGAGAATATTGATAGAATTTGTTTTTGAAAAAGATTTTTAGTTGGAGTTAAAAATTATTTGAACAATTATTATTTTGGATATTGATATTCCATTTGAACAGTCAAGATATTCTTCCTTGGTTCATTTTTGACCATATTTCTTTTCATAAAGACCCATTTTTCTTATCTTTTACCAAATGAATATCCTTTGAATGAATCAGAGAAATGTACCATCTTTATCACTAATTTGAATAATGACAAATAAATGAATGACAATATTTGTAAAGAGTTTTCATTCTTTTAAAAGGAATGTAAGATGGGACAAGTGAAAAAGCCTGAGAAAATTATTTAAAATGGGGCAAATAAAGTGACACAGATAACCTAGGGATGAATCCAATGATAGATTGGTTGACACGACCTATGAGTTATGACCAGATAAGAACAATGACATGGATCAACTAACAAAATTTACTCTAAGATTATTAATAATGAAGTTAAGAAGGACTGGTAGAGTTTTGAGAACCTTATCACCATAATTAAAACTTTATAACATCACCATTACATACATTGTATTTATATTCGCATCTTGAATAGGACATGCATTTGCATTATTGTAATATCATTTATCACTCATTGATCTCGGCTTAGTCCAGATTATTTTTTTGACTTGTGATTTTATCTTGATCATTCATCTTTGACCTCGACTCAGTCTTAATCACTTTATCTTTTAGATTCGTGATTTTGTCTCGATCATTCAATCTCGATTTAGTCTAGATCATTTTCTTGACTCTTAGTTTCATTTCGATCATTCATCTTCGACCTCGACTTGGTCTTGGTTACTATATCTTTTAGACTTGTAGTTTCATCTCGATCATTCGATCTCGACTCAGTCTATATCATTTTTTTGACTTGAGATTTTGTTCTAGTCATTCATCTTCGTCCTCGACTCAGTCCTAGTCATTTTATCTATTAGACTTGTGGTTTCATCCCGGTTATCCAATCTTAGCTTAGTTTAGATAATTTTTTTGACTCACAATTTCATCCCGATCATTCATTTTTAACCTTGACTTAGTTCTGGTCGTTTTATTTTCTAGACTCACGATTTTGTCTCTGTCATCCAATTTTGGCTTAGTCCAAATCATTTTTCAAACTCGCTATTTCGTCCCGATCATTTGATCTTGGCTCAGTCCAGATCATCTTCCTGACTTTTTGATCTCGGCTTAGTCTAAATCATTTTCCTAGCTTTTTGATTATGGCTCAGCCCAGATCATTTTCTTGACTTGTGGTTTTATTTCAATCATTCTTACTTATTGATTTGACTCTTGTTTTTGGATCAAAATAAAGTAGGTATCTAGGTCCTTACATCATCCATGTCTAACAGTGATATGCAAAAAAGGATAGCTATAGACACCTATCTGTGTTCAGGATCAGCCAAAGTCAATTTTTCTTTGTTATTATTATATTTATTATTACTATAGTATAATATGTTATTGTGTAGTATAATATATTATTATAATATAATATTAATATAAGTATTATTATAGTATATAATATAGTATAGCATATCATCTTGTATTATTGTATTGGTGTGGTATATTATTATACGGTATAATATACTATTATTCTTATTCTTATTCTTATTATTATTATTATTATCACCATCATCATCATCATCATTATTATTATTATTATATTTTATTTTATTTTATCCCCTTTTTTTTTTTTGGCCCGATCCATAATGAAGATTTTGGAAATTGAAATTGCAATCAGATTAGAAGATCAAAAGGTCTGTTAATATGATTATGGACAGATTAGCAAAAATCTAACCCCAAATCATGGTCAGCAGAACCCAATCTCAAAATTCAAGACTAGATTAGTTTTATCCGTTTTTTAGAAATCTATCCTAAGAATGCTTATAAATTGAACGTTGGATCAAAGAAACAGGCACGGTTGATTTTCTAACAAGGGGGTGAACTTGGTGTTATGAAAATTTTATGGGCAATAGGGAATTCTGGGATTTTGATATTGAGAATCCTAGGTTTGATTTGAAGTTTTCAAGTTAGATTTGGGTTTTTGGGGTTTGGATTAAGGTTCTGGAAAGTTTTTAAAGAAATTTGGCCAAATCTGGGAAAATCTGAGATTTTTTGAAGAAATATGGGTTTGGGATGAATTTTTCACTGAAAGATGAATTTTTTTATTGAATTTTCTAGTGGGGTTTAAGTTTTCTAGCCAATTTTCGACCAGTTCCCTAGAAACCAATGAAAGTTTTTAGTTTTTGGTTGAACATTCCTGGGTTTTTTAGAGAGAGGTCAAAGAATTTTTGGTTAAAGAGAGAGAAGAGATCGAGGCTGCTGAGGAAATAGGCTGAAACTTGGCTTTTATAGGGTTCCAAAATGGCAGCTTTTGAAGGCCCTCAAACCCACGCGTAACCCGTTGACCCACGTGCTGACCTGACTCGAATCGTAGTTTTTCTTTCTCTATTTTAATTTCATTTTTTGGATTTTATTTTTTATTTATTTTTTATTTTGATTTTATTTTGATTTTCAATTTTATTTATTTCATTTTACTGATTTTTATTAGTTATTTATTTTTATTAAGTGATTAGTCATTAATTAAATATTTTGCAATAAAAAAATTATTTTTTGGAAAACATAAAAAAAACAATAAAAAGAAAAATCTTTGTATAATAAATTCATGAATTCTACCAAACTATTGGAGAATTTTCATAGATTCAAATTTTATGGAATTCACCAAACTACTGAAAAGTTCCATAAATAAATTTCAAAAAAATAAAAATAATTTTATCCTTCAAACAATTGGAGGATTGATTTTTAAATTAAGTCTTACCAAACTATTGAGAGATTTAATGAATTTTCTAAAAAATATATAATAAATAAAATTTTTATAAATACTTTTACGATAAAATTTCACCAAACTATTAGAAGATTTGCGTCAACGTAAATCCTACCAAACTATTAGGAGACTTATTGATTTTCCTAAATAAAATACATTAATAAATTCAATGACTGAGCCTCTTTAGAGTGTGACTCTAGTCTTCATGAATACTCTTGAAGTAAGAGAATTATTTTAAATTGCTACCAAACTATTAAGATAATTTTAAGATTAATTCTCAATATTAAATATTTTGATAAAGCATAAATATTTTTAAAGCATAAATAATTTTAAATCAAACTGGTACCATATTTAAATGGAAACTATGAGGGTGCTATAACCTTCCTCATGCATAATTATACTCTCAAACTTAAATCTAATTTCATGGATTAGATTCAATCATGTGGCTAATCACACTTTAACAAAAAAGATTGGTAGTGACTCTTATAATCCATGTCTAGCGGTAGATTCATAGATCTATACGTTATGACAAACATTTTAAGTCAAGTTTAAAAAATGCATTAATTCCACATTGTATATAGTAAAAGGAAAGTTACGAGAATATAAATATGTGTGCTGCACATTCTAAGAAATTAATTTTGTAAAAAAGGGATTGTTGTTATATATATATAGGTAAATTGGTAGATCTAAGTTTCAATAACCATAAGTTTGACAACATATTGTCGTAACGTATAGATCTTGGACCTACCGTTAGATATAAATTAGAGGAGTCGCCATCAATATTTTTTGTTTAGGTGTGATTGGCCATCAAACTGAATATGTCCTATTTATAGAGGAGTTCTAAGATTGACTTAGCTAACTTTAAATAGTAGATTCTGATTTTCAAAATTAGATTTTAGGTTTAGGAGTATGGTTACATGTAAGGAAGGTTATAGCACCCCTACAACACCTATCTAAAGGATGGTACTAGTTTAATTTTAAATTATCCAAGCCTTAAATATATTTGCCTTACCAAAATATTTAATATTGAGAATTTATCTTAAAATTACCCTAATAGTTTGGTAAAAATTTAAGATTATTCTCTCACCTTAAGAGTATCTATGGAGACTAGTATCTTACTGTGACGAAGCTCCATCATTGGATTTATTATATTATTTTATTCAAAAAAAATCAGTAAGTCTCCCAATAGTTTGATAGAATTTACTTTAAGAAAAACCTTCCAATAGTTTGGTAAGATTTTATTGTGAAAAAACATTTGTAAAAATTTTATTTTATTTTTTTTGAAAAAGTTCATTTAGTCTCATAATAGTTTGGTAATACTTAATTTAAAAAACAATCCTTCAATCGTTTAGATGATAAAATTATTTTTTTATTTTTTCTTTTAATTTTTATAATAAAAAACAAGCAATAAAATAAATACACAAACATACTATAGAGATTGCCTAAATGGATTGGACTAGACCTGAAATGGAATCCATGAGAATATTCAAACTTGAGCCAGATTTAGGCTTAGCCATAAAACTAGACCTAGTTAATTCAAATCTAGGTTCAGATTGAACATCAAACTAGTCCACTCGATTTGGGCCTATCTTGGGTCAAATAAGAAAACTTATTTTTCTAGGCTTCGGATTGCAAAATAGGCTAGAGTATATTACTTTGGTTGGATTGGATCCAAACTGGGTCATAAAGGTGGGTCAATCTGGTTCTCTTAACTTTCAAAAATGGCAACATATGGGTTAGGCTTCAAACATTCGAAAACAATATCTTTGTTCTTCTTTCTACAATGCTTGATCCTCTTTTTCAAATGAACAAACCAGCCAAAGAAAAGACCAGATTTCAATTGCTTAGAAAAGTCGTAGACTAATGCCTCAACAACTTACTATTACCATCAATCTTGCTGTCAATTGTTATATTTTGTTATCTCCACCATTGGTCATCGTGTTTGTTTCCATTTGAGAAATCTTCCATTGAAAATCATTGCTGCTTGCTGTGTTACCAGTGGCTCCTTTTCCCTTTTTCTTTTATGTTTGTTTGAAGCATTCAACCAAGAACCAGAACTAAAATCTCCCTTTTCTGAAGAACTACCCAGAACCACTTGCTACCAAAAATGAAAGAAAAAGAAAACTTTGTTATTTTTTTATATGTTTTTTCTTTTTTATTGTTCGACTATGGATGAGTTTGATTCTGGGTATGGTTTTATTGATTTAGGTGTGGGTTGATTTTCAGGGCTATTCTGTTTGAAATTTTGGGTTGTTTGCTTTTGATTGCAAGCTATGTATGCTTGATTCAAAAGGTAGTGACGATAAGAGAAACTTCTCCTAATCGATTGATTAGGGTTTGCTTCAGGCTTAGTTGATAAGAGGCTATATAGTGGGCACTTGGGATTTTTTTATGTCCTTTTTCTTCTCGTGTGTGATCATAAATTTATAAGAAAAATTAACACTAAATCAATTCTTTTTAAATCTATTGTTGAATAATAGGGGTCCAACGGTCTCCTTAAGGGACTCGATATATCGACTCATCTAGGTGGGATATCCCATGGTGGATTAGATTCTAGTGTATGGCAACCCAACTTGACGAGGCCTAATGGGTGAGGTTTCCCATGAAAGCTTTGTGAAACCCATTATGTGCACTTGTCGCTTAGTACGGGGCTTTACACTACCAAAAAAGAATAAGGAAATAAAGTTGTGCCTTTACTATCAGCTATAGCTTTTGGTGTAGTGGTAAACGTTTGACCCTGAAAACACACCTTTCTTGGTGTCATATTTCTCAAACCAAATCTATCTTTAAAGATTATTTATTTGAGCTTAAATGAAAGTCCAATTGTTGTTTTTAAAGTGAACTTATTCATTTTGGACTTAATACAATTTTGATAATATTGGTTTTGAGAAATAGATTAACTTAAGAAAGCTGTTTTACAAGAACAAAGTTTTCCAACATTGAATTTTTTTTATTTTTTTGTATTAATTCACAAAGCCTTAATATTTGAATTTTATATGGCTGGAAAGCTATTTGAGTCAACTTTCTAACGGATTAAACAAAATCAAAATCCAAATTTTCTAAGAAAAGATTTTGAATTTTTACTAGACACTCTGCAGTTGTCTAAAAAATTACACAAGGTGTAAATTTGAAAATTTACTATAATTCATACATAGTGAATTAGGTGATGAAATTTATACAGATAAAAAACCATTTAAGTCTAGTTTCTAAATCTTTAAACGGTTTGTGATTTGGATTTGTATAACTCAAGATATGATCAAATTAGTGAGTAGAGTGCAGAATAAGAGATAACCACCCTGCCACTGATAGGATCGATCCCCTCATGGAAGGGATCGATCAGGTCATGATTTTCAAAGCCAAATTGGTTCAAAACATGAACCAATTGATCCCCTCATGGAAGGGATTGATTAGTTTTGGGTGAAAACACTCCAACGTCTACTTTTTAGTGCTTCCAACGACTATTTTCTTCTCCCAAACACTTTCAACAATTATTTTCTTCTCGCAAACACTTCCAATGGCTACCTCTTCAATTTCTCTATAAATTGGGTACTCCAACACACCAAGAAGATTGATGAATCAAGAGAGCAAGAGTCAAGAAGCAATATTTTCATTCTCTCAAATAATCAAGAGTTTTTAGAGCTTCAAAGTCTATATCTTTATATTTATTTTATCCAAACTATTTTTGTTGTTCATTCATCATTCTTTTGTCTATACCTTTGTGTACTTTAACTTAGTAAACACCCAACCTTTGTGAGGTTCTTAGAGTTTGCAAAAACTTTATTTTTCTATTTTGTGAGTTTGTAAGCTTAAAGGGGAGGATAACCCTTAAGAGTATATTGTGTTGAGTTTGTAAAGCTTAGAGAAGCTTGGTTGTAATCTTCAACACTTATACTAGATTGAACTCCTTGGCAAGAGAGGCTAAGAGAGAGGATGTAGGTGCCTAAAGAAGGATCAAACCTCTATAAATCGTGGTGTTATTTTCTCTATCTTTATCTCTTATTTACTTTCAATTATTGTGTTTAATTGTTTAGCAAAATTTGTGCTTATTAAATATTGTTTGTGAAAACTTCATTAAAACCAATTCACCCCCTTCTTGGTTTAGTCCAAATCTTTGAGCTAACAATCGGTATTAAAGCTTTGGTATCTTATTGTAGGTTTAACCACCTTGAGAAAAAATCTTATAGCTTAATTTTGGTTCCAAAATGGTAAGAAAGTCCTCAAAGCTCCTAGGTGGATAAATTTGAATTTTTTAAATGGAGAAAGAGGATGAAGGTGTTTATTATGGCCCAATATTTTAGAGCTTGGAATGTGATTGAAAAAGGGCTTGAAACTCCTTCAAATGATGTAAACTACATGAGGTAAATAATAGATGATGCAAAAGCCAAGTGCATTCTCTATGGAGCTTTAGATGATTACAACTTCAACTTGGTCTCAAAATGCTCAACCTCAAATGAGATATGGAGAAAATTGGATAAGTTACAAGGAAGACAAATTTCCAACCAACATCCATCATGTCTCATGGCCATTGAGGAATCAAAGGTAACCTTTAACTCTTGTGATTCAAATTCTGATACTTTTGATGAGTTACAAGATGCTTACAATGATTTAATAATTGAGTTTGAAAATATGCATTTGAAACATAAGAAAATGATTTCAAAATTGAAAGTTGAAAATGATCTTTTGATGAATGCAAAAAATATTTTAGAAAAAGAAAATGAAAAGTTGAAAATAGATTTAAAAACCTCTCAAAGTAAAAATGAATTTTTAGAAAAAGAAATTTTTATTTGAAAAAAAAATTTGATGAATTGATGAATGAAAAACAAAAGCTTTTAAAGAGTTCATTAAGTACTAAAATGATTAGATGCAAGTTTTGTAATTTTCATGGTCATACTATACATACTTGTCCTATTAGAAGAAAAGTCCCATTTAGAATTAGAGAAGTATGGGTTCCAAAAGGAACAAAAAACTTGGTGACTAACTCCAAGGACCCAAAGCAATTTGGGTACCAAAGATCAAATGAGATTATCTCTTGTAGGTGTGCTAGAGCAAGAAGCTATAATATGGATTAAAGATTGAATACTCTAGACACACAATAGAGATAGGTAACCTCTAAACTTTTATTTGAAGAAGATTTGAATTTGGTTACCTATTATTGATGAAATTTGGATGCTTGATTGATTATGCAAAATTGGGTTACCTATTCTTATTAGACATAGAGTGCTTAATGGATATTGGTATATGCTTTATTGATATATCTTGAATACAACAATTTCACTTGAGAAAATGTGAGCTTGAATTAAACATGCATTTATTTTTCATAAATATATTTGTTATGAATGATTTTAGCATGAATGACCATGATGTTTAAAAATTGCTCAATTTGTTTATAGTGCTTAGATCTTGTGAAATATTTTTTAAAACTGGATTGGTATGTTCTAAATTGTTGTGATTAATGAATTGATGAACTTTATGTGCTTAAATAAGATAAATTGATTCTTTGTTCATCTATGTTTTTGGTCAAGGTATGTGCTCATATGATGATTGGTGCAACTTGACCTTAATGCTTATGATTTGAAAATACTTAAATTTTTTATCTCTTAATTTTTAAAATATTTTTAAATATACTTGCTCTTGTGCTAAATTGATTCATTAATTTTGTGAAATGTTTTAGAACTTGTGCTTAATTGACTTATCTTTTGGTTTGAATTTAAGTATTGATGAACTAATTGTGTTTAATGATGTATGTTGTTAGTTCATCTTTTGTTCTTGTCAAGTGTGTGTATATAGGATAAATGTGATTTTTCTTGACTTGACATGGTTGCAACATGACTGAAGTAAATGAATTTGTTATGATGCTAATTTTTAGCTTAAGTCATTGTTGATTATGGCCTATAATTTGTGTAGACATATTTGTGCTTTTGTGCTAATATTTTCTTGAATATGTTTTGGATGATAAATATGTCTTCCTTGAGTTTTTAGTTTTTATATGGCCTAAAATTTGCTTTGGCATATTCTTTGGTGATTTATTTAAAAATATATATGAATATTGAATATGTCTTCTTTGTGTTCAATATTTCTAAATGATCTAGAAATGACTCATGTTTTACACATTTGATGAGAACTTTAACTTTAGTGCCAATATTGTGATATTTGATGCTTAACTTGATATATGGCCTCTAGCTTAAGTATATATATCTCCCTTACAATTGGCAACTTATTCTTAGTGAATAAATTTTCCTTTGCCTATAATGACTTAGAATATGAAATTGTTTTCTAACAATTTGTATAATTTTTATCAATTGATTTTCTTGGTGCTTCTAATGAAAATATTTTGTCAAGAAAATTGTCAAGTCTATGCTAGGAGAACTTAAATGAGCATGAATGAGCCTACATTTTTGGAATTTCAAGTATAGCAAGCAAAGTATGTTATCCTCATCAATCAAGCCTAGTTTTGCTCAAATGAAGTGGATTGGACAATTCAAAGCCAAATGAGCACAACAACAAAGCTTGATATGGATGGAGGTAAATGTATCAATTTTATGATATGATGTATAAGTTTGAATACATATACATGCTTGCTTTAATATGTGCAAATATATGATTTTGTGATTGAAGATATGAACATATTGCACAAATTAATCACCAAGCTACTTGATAAAATTTATCTTAATATTTTTTTTAAAGCTTAGATTGATTAATTCACCTTCATTAATATTCATGCCTAGTTCTTGAATATTTTGATTACTAGTTTTTAATGCATGAATATTTGTTTGAATCTTTGAACATGAATATGAGTTAAATATATTGATTTCTTGATCTTTCAATTGCCTTGACTCATAGATTATGAATTATAAACTTGAAATTCACATACATGTTCATTAATTGACATTGAGATGGCATGTACCAAATTGTGCCTAAATGCTTGCATTTTTTTTGGTATATTGCTTATATATTTTGCATATGCTTGTATGATTTTGATTGAAATATATGATTGAATACTTGCATATGTTTGAGTTAAGTACATTGCTATGCATTGAAATAATTTGGATTATATTTGAATAATTATACTTTTATTATTTCTTTGCTATAGCTTATGTTTTCATCATGTTTGGCAAGTGCTTGAATAATCGTTATTATGACATGATGATAATTGAACCTTATTGCTCATTAGTATTCATGTTTTATTATATACATATGAGCTTTTGGGTTCTTGTTTGGATAGGATAGCTTATGAAAGATTACTATTTATGCATATATTGAATGAATCTTTCATATGCTTAAAGTATGTATGCTCTATGATAGTTGTTTATCAAAATTACTAAAGATTTTTTTTGAACTTTCATAGACACTTGTTTATGTGCCTATCCTTGATATAGCTTATACCTTTCATGCAAAATTGTGTGTGCCTTAAATTGATTAATCCTTATTTTGAAATGAGGAGCAATATTAGAATATAATTTTACTTGATTTGTTTTGTGATAACAATTGGTATGCTTCTTGATGACATATCTTTAACAATTAGTATCCTTAACAATTGGTATGGGCTTGTATACATGTGCTTGAATTTATGCTTAATTGTTATTGATGTTTTAAGTTCTAAGCACATCTTATGATAACATGATTTATGAGTAGATTGCATATCATTCATTATCCTTTACTCATAAATTTCATGTAGTAAATATGATAACTTGTGCTAAAATGCTAAAATTGGATACACTTATATTTTTGTGGTTGAATACATGTATGCGAAGTTCATTGTGTATATTATACTTGATTACATGCATTCAAAATACTCTTGATATTATTGGTATCAAGCATTTTGTCCCATGCCTTGAATTGATCTTTCTTTATTTTGAAATGACAAAAATGGGGAGAGAGTTTAGAGATATTTCTTCTTGTATGCTTATAGCAATAGATATAGGAGCTTAAACATTTGGTGTAAAAAGCATAAACAAAAAGGAAGAGAAATATTTTATGAATATATTTGTTAATGATGCCTCTTTGTGTTTATTTGCTTATTAATTTGCTAATGCTTTTTTGCTATGACAAAAAGGGAGAGAAATATCATATGGACAAATTTGCTTGTGCTTGACATGTATATGTTTGATTATGCTTATTTGATATATTTGATTAACATATGTTTGCTGAGTTGTGTTGGATTAAGATGCAAAAATTGAGGAGGAGTTTTGTCATGCATTGTTTAAGGGGAAGTTTTCCAAAATGTTTTTCAAAATCTTAAATGTTTCAAAGAAAGTCTTTTATCAAGCAAATTTATCTTTAAGTTTTGTCATATCAAAAAGGGGGAGATTGTTGGCTTTGAATTGATCCTTATTTTGAAATGACAAAACAGTAAAGCTAAATAAACTTGATCAAGATTTTGAAAAAGATTTATTTAGTATATGTTCTTAAGTTTTATATTTTAGTACTAAATAAATAATATGATTTTCAAAGTTTAAACAAACCTTTCTTGGTGTCATATTTCTCAAACCAAATCTATCTTTAAAGATTATTTATTTGAGCTTAAATAAAAGTCCAATTGTTGTTTTTAAAGTGAATTTATTCATTTTGGACTTAATACAATTTTGATAATATTGGTTTTAAGAAATAGATTAACTTAAGAAAGCAATTTTACAAGAACAAAGTTTTCCAATATTGAACTTTTTTTATTTTTCTGTATTAATTCACAAAGTCTTAATATTTGAATTTTATATGGTTGGAAAGCTATTTGAGTTTACTTTCTAATGGATCAAACAAAATCAAAATCCAAATTTTCTAAGAAAAGATTTTGAATTTTTACTAGACACTTTATAGTTGTCAGAAAAACTGCACAAGGCGTAACTTTGAAAATTCACTATAATTCGTACACAGTGAATTAGGTGATGAATTTATTTGGATAGAAAGGCTTTAAGTCTAGTTTCTAAATATTCAAACGGTTTGTGATTTGGATTTGTATAACTCAAGATATGATCAAATTAATGAGTATAGTGCAGAATAGGAGATAACCACCCAGCCACTGATAGGATCGATCCCCTCATGGAAGGGATCAATCGGGTCGTGATTTTCAAAGGCAAATTAGTTCAAAACATGAACCAATCGATCCTCTCATAGAACGGATCGATCGGTTCTGGGCGAAAACACTCCAACGTCTACTTTTTGGTGCTTCCAACGGCTATTTTCTTCTCCCAAACACTTCCAACGGCTACCTCTTCAATTTCTCTATAAATTGGGCACTCCAACACACCAAGAAGATTGATGAATCAAGAGAGAAAGAGTCAAGAAGCAATATTTTCATTCTCTTACATAATCAAGAGTTTTTAGAGCTTTAAAGTCTATATTTTTGTATTTATTGTATCCAAACTATTTTTGTTGTTCATTCATCATTCTTTTGTCTATACCTTTGTATACTTCACTTAGCAAACACCCAACCTTTGTGAGGTTCTTAGAGTTTGTAAAACACTTCATTTTTCTATTTTGTGAGTTTGTAAGCTTAAGGGGGAGGATAACCTTTAAGAGTATATTGTGTTGAGGTTGTAAAGCTTAGAGAAGCTTGGTTGTAATCTTCAACACTTATAGTGGATTGAACTCCTTGGCAAGAAAAGCTAAGGGAGAGGACGTAGGTGCCTAAGGAAGGACCGAACCTCTATAAATCGTGATGTTATTTTCTCTATCCTATCTCTTATTTACTTTTAATTATTGTTTTTTAATTGTTTAACAAAATTTGTGCTTATTGAATATTATTTTTGAAAACTTCATTAAAACCAATTCACCCCCCTCTTGATTTATTCCAAATCTTTGAGCTAACATCTATGATTTCATTTGATTTAATTCTAGAATTAAATCCCAAAAATCTTTCCCTATCATTTTTTATGCCAATTAATTTTAGAATTAAATCTAAAAAATCTTTACACATCATTTTAACCAGATTTCAATTCTAAAAAAAAACATTTGAACAAAATAAAGTGTCTACACATATATTTATCTAGTTTATGAGGAAAACTACAGAAATTTAAGTGTATCCAATCCTCTTAGAACATAAAAAAAAAGCCTTTATACTTAAAATTTAAATTGATACTTGAATTCAAAATTGAATTTGAAACATTTAAAATTAAGAAAAAAAAAAACCTTGACTTCAAAATTGAATTTTAGAAGCCACATATGAAAATAAAATATTACAAAAAAACAAATGACTGATGATTGGTGCATTTTATTCTAAAGTAACACAACATATATTTATATATAATATAATAACATGGGTAAACCATATAAAAATAACAACATCAATAATAATAATAATAATAATAATAATAATAATAATAATAATAATGTTAGAGGTATTGTATAATTAATTTCAGTGTGAAATCGGCTAATTAAATAAACTATTGAAAGGTAAAATTTATTTATTTATTTTATAAGGGAAAAAAGAAAATAGAATTTCTATGGTGGAAGAAAGGTCCAAGGGCACCGCTAATGGCTATGGCCACCCTGTACTCGTTCTGACAGGTCATTTTCTCATCTTAAACACCTTTACGCATACTTCTTCCCTTGTAGGGCCTGAAAGCTATGTAGATCTTTCATTTTAACAGCCCCTCTTAAAATTTTTTCTCCTTCTTCTTCCTCTCCTGATCTAATTTGAAGAAATAGAAAAGTTACCTTTTGGGAATTGTAATTTAGCCTTCCTCTTGTCTTGCCTACCACTTGCACCACTCGATTCGTACAAAGCTCTCAGAGTATAAGGTGGGGAGGAGTTGAATTATTATTTGTTGCTTAATTAGCTAGTTTATGGCAATAGCAGCAGCAGCAACCATGAGCAACGGCCCCCACGATAATAGCAATAACGTCAACGACAACAACAACAGCAGCAGCAGCAAGGATGACCACGAACACGACATGGTCATGCCTGGTTTTCGTTTCCACCCAACGGAGGAAGAACTTGTAGAGTTTTACCTTCGCCGTAAGGTAGAGGGCAAACGCTTCAATGTTGAACTCATAACTTTTCTCGATCTATATAGCTATGACCCTTGGGAGCTTCCTGGTAAAACTTCCTACCCTTCTTTCCTATCTTTTGCCTCTTAATTTCAGTCCTTTTTTTTTTCGTTAATCATCCTTCGAAGGTCTGCGATTCTCTATCAATATCATACATTTATTTATAATAATATATTTAATTTTTTGGCATCAGCCTTGGCAGCAATTGGAGAGAAGGAATGGTTCTTCTACGTGCCTAGAGACCGAAAGTACAGAAACGGGGATCGACCAAATCGTGTTACTACTTCTGGCTACTGGAAGGCAACGGGAGCTGACCGCATGATTCGGTCAGAGAACTCTCGAACAATTGGCCTCAAGAAAACCCTAGTCTTCTACTCCGGAAAAGCTCCTAAAGGCATCCGAACCAGTTGGGTTATGAATGAGTATCGCTTGCCTCACCACGAAACTGAACGCAACCAAAAGGTACCCCATAGAAAAGCCTTTTGGGCTCCTTCATTCTCAAGTTCCACACGCCATATTTGATATTTGTTTACACTTACACATCTCTCCTTTCACTAAACCCTAATTTCTCTTCTAGAAAATTCAATCTACAGTTTTCTAATTCTCCTAAAAATGCTTTTCAACTTCATTTGTGAGTTCCAAAGTTTCAGCTTTATAACCAGCTGGATCCAAAATCACACCATGATTCCGTCCAGGAAATGAATAATTCCAAGATTATGCTCCGTGTGGGGTATGACAAAAAGATAAAGATAATATAATATCGCAAACAACATTACTGACAGTTGAGTTTCCAGTCTTGTTATTGTTTAATTGATTTCTTTATTAAATCTTTTTCTTTTTCAATCTGAAAACTGATAGGAATATGCATGAACTTTAAATTAATGACCCATACGGACCATACATGTATTGAATACTAGTGCTACTTCTCATAACTGCAACCGATGCTTGATGTCCCCAAACTTTTATTTTAGGCCCCTATATTCATGAATATTGCTTCCTCCTTCACCAGCACTCTAATTTTTTTTTTTTTTCAGGCTGAAACATCGCTTTGCCGGGTGTACAAGAGAGCTGGAGTGGAAGATCACCCCTCACTCCCCCGTTTTCTTCCAACGGCCTCAATGAGGGGACAGCTGTCAGGAAAGAGATATCCCCAGGATGTAGCTCAACAAGCCATGGAAAGGTTTCAAGCTTTTGGAGTTGGAGGAAATTCAAACCAAATGGAGATTGGAACGATAAGTGAGACTGATGGAGGCAGTAGTAATACTTCTGATGTTACAACAGCTCTCGGACTTTCCAAGCAGAATGTGTACCATCCAATGGCTCCTATAAGCACAACACTTGGGTTGCCATCTGGAATGGAAGAGGAAGGAATGTTCTTAAATCAGTCTAAGCAAGGCAGCTCTTTAGTCCCCAATTGCACAATTCTCTTTCCAGTAGGCTCGTCTTCTGTTTCGTCAAATGTTTCCGACGATCTCCACAGGCTAGTAAGCTACCAACAAGCTACAATGAATCAGCAGCAATACTATAGTACCGATCATCATCATCATCAACAACAACAGCAACAACAGTCCGAGTTTTCTACGTTGCCCCCACAATCACATCAGCTTTCTATCAACGTGCTACCCAGCTCACTTCCAACAGCCTTCTCGGACCGGTTGTGGGACTGGAACCCAATCCCAGAAGCAAATGGGGAGTACAACAATCCTTTCAAGTAGGCGGTGTAGTACTGCATATACCATACGATATAGATATATATACTATATTGCTACTGATTTGGGTCTTTCTCTGCTTTTATGTTCACTATCTCACTAGCTTTCGCATTCAAATATAACTCATATCGATCAATGGTAGTCTGTTACTCTATTAGGGTTTTGGGTTTTTGTGAGCTTATTTGATTCCTTGAGCATTAGCTAGAAAGGGTAAATAGTGCAGCCTGAGGCTCCAACCTAAGGAAGGAATTAATATATATTGTTATTCCAGTGGTCATATTTTCTTATGATCAAACTACATATTTTCTTTAATCTTCAAAACTGTACGGTCGTGGGCTGAAATGGAGTTTTGACTTACTCTAGACAAGAGAATGATGATGGCATATATGATTGAACATTCCCAAATTAGAAGAGTATTGCAGAAGTGGCCTGGGGTTGGACCCATCGCACAAGGAAGCATCCGCTATGAGAACATCAAATATTGTCCTATTTTGATGCCTTTGTTGGTGTAGGGAAATTATTCTTGGATCTTTACAAGCCTTTACATTCAAGTGAAAAGTAACTGAAAAGCGATCACGCCCATGATTCTCTAGAATACATCGATCATATATACTGTTCAAATAAATTTCACATTGAAAATAAGATAAGAAAAATTGAAGATGAATAACTATTTTATTTATCATATTTGTAAAGTATATTTTTGGGAATTTAAAAAAAAGTATAATTTTTATAAAAATCCATTTAAAAAATCAGGTAAATTTATTCTTGAATGCTTAAAAGGTTTCTTTGACTTGTTTTAATGCTTCAAGAATCTTGATTAGAAGTATAAAGGATACACTTGTGCTTGCAAATTACTTCAACTTGTTGGAATAAAATTTGAATTTGAGTAGATTATTATTGAGTTGAGTTTGAGTTTGAACAACTAACTTATCAAGCGAGCCGCATGAGACTAATCGAGTTGTTTTTATTTAAACTATATTTTTATTATTTTAGTTAAAGATTTATAAAATTACCTTTATATATATAACCATAAAGTTATATTTGGTACATAAGATGATAGATAGGATAATAAAATAATTATCTTATATAATATTTGATTTGTATATGAAGAAAGTGATAGAATTATAAGGAATATTATCATTTTCTTAAGATGATTTAATCCTTTCAAAGTAAAGAAGATTATTTTTAATTTATGGGATTAAACTTATATATTTTATTATATTCTTAAAAAATATATCAATAATTTAAATTATATAAACTTTGAGAAAGGATAATTTTGACCAATAAATAAATTATGTTATCCTAATCTTTCAACACCAATAAATATAAAATAGGATGATATTATTTAATCTAATTCTAAATATAATATCATATTATCTTATTGTATCATAATCATGTGTACCAACATAACCTAAATACTTTAACTCTTTTCATATTCTCATTGCTTTCCCTCTCCCTCTCTCTCCCTTTCAATGATGCCCTTATTTTCTCTTTCCCCTTCTCATCCCAACAGCCACCCCTTTTTTTTCTAGCACTCTTCCCCCATGCCTCATATTAGCATAGCTATCTACAAACTGAACAAGTTGTATCTACATGCCTATCAAAACAGACTATATCCAAAGGATAAAACTTACATGAAATTTTATAGGTGAAGTTTATGAAGTTTCTTATTAGAAAAGAGTAAATAAAAATTGTAATAAAAAATCCAAACTAATAGATTGATAGAGTTCGATGTGAAAATTAATTATATGTAAAAAAAATTAAAAATATTGGTTATAATTCAAATTTAATTGATACTTATTCAACGGTAAAAATTTTGTCAATATTTTTACTAAAAATGTCTATTTAATAAATATATTAAATTTATTAAAATATTTTCAAAATTTGCATGCTTAATCTATGTGATAAGATCTTTTAATATATCGGTTTTGATTTTTTATTTTAATTTTTATTTACTCATTTCTAATAAGGAACTTCATGAATTTTACCTATAAAACTTTATATAAGTTTTTTCTTGGATCCAAATGCCTACCCTTACCTTTTATCAACATCAGTTCACATAGAAAAATCAATGCATCAACTCCAAGTATGGATTGTTACTCCACATCTGAAGGCTAAGCGAGTAATTTTGCTAAACCTTTAGCTATGCCTTTTGGCTATAAGCTTGATACTATGCATTTTTTATTTCTAATTTAACTATTGCAAGAAAAGAAAAAGTGTTTGAATAATATATGCTAACAATAGTGCTTGCTTTAGTGTTGCCTTTTTTGTTTACAATTTAACTGTTGCCTTAGTGAAAGCCATTTTTGTCTTCATTAGTTAGATTGAGACTTTTTATTTTTTATTTTGAAAACGTTTTGGATTTGGTTATTTAGATTTAATTGGCTAAATATTACGAGACTTCTAATTTTTTTAATCTTTTTTTTTATATTATTACTATATTATTTTGAAAAATATCATTATTTATAGATAAACATCTCAATTCAAGCTTTAGTTCAAATTCTAGATCAACTAATTAAGATTTAATATAAAGCATATTAATTAAATTTGTAAATTTTAATTAGATAGCAAGCTTAATCAAGCAAACTTGACCTCGGCTTGAGTTTTATCTAGAGTCAAACTTGAGCTTGCTAAATAAAATTCAATGTAACTTGAACTGAGCTTTGAACTTTAATTTTTAAGTTGAACTAGAGCTCAAGTATTGTATTGTACTAATTCGACTTGACTCGATTACACTCTCAATTTTATCGACTTGATCTTAAACAAACAAAGTTGATCTCCTTCTTTTAGAGGAAACAAGATCGAAGAGCAATTTCTTGACCATTCTTAAAACCCAAATGTTTTGTTTTTTCAGTTTTTCAAATTTTTTTCAATTCTTCAAAACTTGCTTCTTGACACTTTAAGGAGACTTCAGATTTTTAAAATCTTTTTCTCTTCAGAACTATGGATTGTATATTGTAACTTAGAGAACACTCTATTTATAATGCTAGCATGCTAGATGAAAGAGAGTTTTAAAGAAACTCAACTTCTTTGATTTTATTTCTAAACAAAGTAATTTAATTAGAGATAAAAATCAATACTCATGGTTAAAATTTGATTGATCAAAATTTGGATTTATCTCTAAATTAAAAATTATTTTAATTTAATTAAGAGATAAGGTGAACAATAACTCATGGATGAATTTTGATTGATCAAATTAATTATTTTATCTTCAATTACCAAATGACATTTAATTAATCTTAAAATTAATTAATTAATTATATAATTAAATTTAATGATATCATTAATCCACATAATGGTAGCCGATTTATCACTTAAAAAATTTTTAATTAAAAAAAATTTACTAAATATGTAACATTTCTAGATAAAAAATTTTCTGCTACGTATGCATCTAATTTTGATCTTCATTTGGATAAAGGTGTGTAGTTGGATTTAGTGACGACCCCTCCCTTCTAATACATTAAATAGCATAAATAGAGCTTGGATAATCTGGTCTAGTTGTCTGCAGTAACAATAGGTACAGGGCGTAGCTGATTTTAAAGTAGGCATTTACGGTGCCGCCAGTCATTATTGCTGCAAAGTCAAGAAGAGCCGCATGTGCACACTTTGCGGGAAGGCGTGCTTTGGGCATTGCGCGCGCAGCTTTGTGGCTCTGGCCTTTCAGTTTTGAACTAAAACTAGAGAGGTCCATGGCATCACTGTTCTCCTATGACCTAATACTTTATTAGTAGCTGATCTCTTTATTCCTCGGCCGATCTAAACAAGTACATGTCGAAATTCCAAAAGGAAAAAGGCTACATTTTTTTTTTTTTTTGTGCGGACGGATATATAGAGTTGATATGGCAAACTAGGAATACCATAACCATTCCCTTTGTCATTTCACTTTTCAGCACCAAATTACAATTAGCTTTCGCGATATCACATTAAACAAGGTAACAAGCAATTTGACCATTTAATATTGTTGCAGATGGGTTTCTTGAACAAGAGCAAAAAAGGAGATGCTCGAATTTAATTGAGGGCCTCAAAATAAAAGCACACTCTAATTTCATAGACAACTACTCTTAATTCAGATTTTAACTTTCTTCACCGCTTTTTTTTTTTTTTTTGGAACTTTTGATGGCAAAATTCTAGTGGACGTTAAGTTAAAATATTCTCTTTACTGTTTAAAACAGTAAAACTTTAACTATTTTATTCAAAAGTGAATAATGTAATTTTAATTAAATTTATAACATTATAAGAAAAAAAAAAGATTTTATTGATGAAATTTTTCATTGATAAAAACTTAATTTTTGTCATTTGTCTGTAAAATTTTTATTGATAAAAATTTTTGTCAATAGTAAGTAAGTTGGTAATAACTTTTCGTTGGTAAATTAAAATTTTCATCAGTAAATATTCCATCGATAAATTTTTCATCGATAATTGTGTTATAAATCTATTGGCAATCCGTCGCTAATTCCTCAATAATTGGTTAATAATCGATCAAAAAAAGATTAATTTCGATTGATAAATTTGTTGGTATTCCGTCGGCATTCCATTGGCATTCCATCTATACTTTGTAGGTAATTTCTGATTTTTGTCACTAAAAGCGAGAATTTTGTCAGTATAATCCAAATTTTATTGGTAATTTGATTAATTGTATCTATAAGTATTTAAGAAACATTTAAATTAAAAATAAAACATGTGTAATTATTTAAAAGTCTATTAGATGTTTATTATTCATTAAAATATCTAATCCACATCATAAAATTAAGTTTATATCCACAAAAAATCTAAAAACAATCCAAATTATAAAATTAAAATCTATAAAATATAGTACTGAAATCCATAAAATCTATAATACAAGTCTTGAAAAACATTTCACTGTGCTACTGCATCTTTTGATCTAGAATTTGCATTGCCGTTCTCAAGTCTAAAAGATTGTGTTAGTAGAAATTGTCTAGACCCCATCAATTGCATAATCTGATCCATGAAAGCTAATCTCCATTTGCTGTTGTATCTGAGGTTGAAGAGGCACAGATGATGGATCACAAACTGAGTGAAATGTTACTGCTACAACATTGGACTAATTAAAGTGAAATAGCTAGTTAGATCTATCTAAAAATCCAAAGCCATAAATATGAGTGCGTGTAACTTCAAACCCTCCAATAGCTTCAGTTCATGTTAGTGGACTGAAATCTAGATGATTGGAAGAGTCTTCACTATATTTATGAGATAATGTAGCAGCATAGTTATCATACAAAAAGTTTAAAACAATTATCATTCCATTTTAACTGTATAGTTCAATAAAAGTAAGACTATTTCAAACAATTCACAATATCAAGATTTATTAAAAAAAGAAAAAAACCAAGACAAGTCTTTATTGAATACACAATAGTTTACACTTTTTACAAAGTCATTACAACTCAATACGCATAAAACACTATCTAGTTCAATACTAAATTTTTGATAATTTTTAGGCTTTGAATTACTATAAAGATAGTTCATCAACAATCACAATATACAATGAGAATCGCAAAGCAAAATATGCAATAATTTTCATCTTTTACAAAGTCATTGCATTGCAAAATACACAATGTACTATCTAGTTCAATAAAGAATTTTCCACAAATTTTAGGCTTTGAATTACTATAAAAGTAGCTCATCAACAATCACAATACACAGCTATCTCCATAAAGCAAAATACATAATAGTTTTCACCTTTTCACAAAGTCATTACATCACCATACAAACAATATACTTTCTAGTTCAATAAAGAATTTAATATACACCATATAAGGTTTTCAATTACTATAAAAGTAGTTTATCAACAATTGCAATATACAACATCTTTACAAAGCAAAATATGTGATAGTTTTCACCTTTCACAAAGTCATTACATCGCAATATACACAATATATTATTTAGTTTAATAAAAAATTTCTTATACACCATATAAAGCTTTCAATTACTATAAAAGTAGTTCATCAACAAGCATAATACACAACAAAAAGCAAAAAGCAAATACACAACAATAAAAGTAGTTCATTAACAAGCATAGTACACAACAAGAATCACAAAGCAAAATATGTAATAGTTTTCATATTTCACAAATTCTTTGTATCTAAAAACATATAAGACATTATCTATTTCAATAAAGCAAAGTAACAATTTGAAAATATTCACAAAGTCATTGGGCAAGTCATATATACTAACAACTTTGGACTTGTTGTCACTGAAATTACCACGTTCTCATAAACGTTTATAAGTGTAATTGAAAACTTTTATAAATTTGGGTTCTTATTATAACTCAAGTGACTGCATTTGTATAGAGACATATTCAATGAAATATATAACAATGCAATTTATATAAAGTTGAAATGTGATAATAAAAATAACAATGCAATTTATATACCATTCTTTTTTTATCAATAGAAAAATGCAATCGAACCATCAATGTGCTTCATAATATTTTTTTTCTCTTTATGCCCAACAATTTTGTTTGGCTTCGGAGGAGATGTCTTGCCATTTTAAAGTGTTCCATACATTCTTAATAAGAGCATCCCAAATCAAAGTTGTGATCTACCTTTGCTCCATCCCTTTACAATGTATGATGTTATCAACTCTACGCTATTTCATCGCCAATTACCTTTTATCTAATAACAAGTCTTTCAATCAATTCTTGGAAATATTGTTCCATGCCCATCAAACAAGAGCATTATCTAACTCAACCTACTGACATTCTAACATAATGATAAGAATACAATAAGTACATGAATATGAACTTTTCATTCAAACAAAGTAAATATATACGAAAAATATATATCCAATTACTACTTTAAATTTATCAAATATTAAATTCTTTGTTGGCGTAAGAACTTTACCTCATATCGGCCAAGGACTAGTAAAATTCCCTTGAACTATGGTTGAAATTATTAAGCTAACCATTGATTGCTTAAAACAACTATCAACATCAATTTGTGAGGAAGATTGGTTAAAATGCACGAATTGTTTAAAAATAAATAAAAATAATAAAAAATGAATAGTAAAAAGTATGTCATACCTATCTCCTAGCGGAGTAATCCACACTTGCCTGTCTAGATATGTAAGAGTCGGTAAGCCTTTGTTTGCCTCCTAGTCCTTTACCTTGTTATCATCTTTTTTTCTTTTCCAAATGGTAGTTCATCGATGCATAATGGATTGACATCATGCTCTAACAATGGATCATTCATTATTAGTGTTGAAAATGATCGAAATGGTAGATCATCTATTATTGGTGTTAAAGATGACTTGAAATGTGTATCACCTCTTATTGATCTTGGTGTATTCGATGAATAGAGCTCTTTGCATAATGTCCCATTGTAATTGTCATATAGAATAAAAATATTCCATAAGTATTCTAAAAGCACAAGAAAAAACAAACATATATAATATTACAACATTAGACAAAACAAGCACAAATATAAAAATAAGCATATAAACCATTATAATTAAAATAGGCCAAATCAAGTATTATATTTAACATTACATTTATTGACCACATCGAATAAACATTATATAAAGCATTAAAAGTCACACTAAATACATCAATTAGTGTTAAACTAAGCAAACTCATGTGTTCCATCATGATCATCATCTTTTTCTTTTTTCATCATTATCATCTTTTTTTTGTCTTCTTCTTCTTCTTCATGAATCGTTTGTAACAAATTTATCTTTTCATAACCATCAACAATAAGAATTGTAAGATTATCAAGTTCTTTTGAGATATTAATATTTCATGGAATAGAAACTTCAACTTCTTGTTATAATATATAGATTCAAAAATCTATAGCTAGACTTAATAAGAGGAGTCACCATCATTTTTTTATCTAGGTGTGATTGGTCACCTAGTGAATGTATCCTTTTAAGGAGCTTCAAAGCATTACTAAGGGCCCCTAAAAGAATAGGTTCTAGTCTACTAATCAAAACAAGGTTTAGGAGTTCAGTTACATATAGGAAAGGTTATAGCACCCCTACATGCACATCCAAATAATGGTACCATTTTCTTTTAAATTATCCTAAGTTCTTGATTCTAATGGTCTTAAATTTTAATGTTGAATCTTGAAAATAACTTTTAAAATTCTCCATCAATCTATTGAATTCTTAAAAATATTTTATCACGTTAAAGGATTCAAGAATCCTATTTATTTTTTTGAAAAGGTTCCGTCGTTGAAAAAATGTTTAATTATTTTTTATTTTTGTTTTTTTATTGAAAATATGTCTAATTATTCCACCATTTGGGCCAAATTAGAAATATTTTCTTGCCTAGAAATTTCTTAGACAATCATCCATTTGTGATTACCAAGAATTTCATCCTCGAAGTTTATTTTTTTATTTTACAAGTTTTATTTCTAAAATTTTCACCATTTGGGTCAATTTAGAAAAAAAAAACACTTATTATTTTTTTTGGAAAGAAAATAATATGAAAATTATTTTTTTTTGAAGTTTCATTTAAATTCTTCCACCATTTGGGACAAATTTAAAGAAATTTCTCACCTAAAGATTTCTTAAAAAATTTACTATTTAAAATTTCTAAGAATCTCATCATTGGATAATTGTCAATTATTTTCAATCAAATTTTTTTTTTTGTAAAAGAATACAATTACTTTTATTGAAATTTCATATAAATTATTCCACCATTTGGGACAAATTTAGAGAAATTTCTCACTTATAAATTTCTTAGAAAATTTACCATTTGAAATTTTTAAGAATTTCATCATTGGGTAATTAGTATTTAATTCATGATTTTATTATGAACTAACATGATTAAAAATTAATTATGAATGAATGAATGTAATGCATGAAAAAGAACGAAAAATATTTGCCCGTTTAAAGATTTTCAACAAAAGTGAACTTTCATTTATTCTACAAAAATCTATTTTACATCAAGTTTATTATTCTCCACTTTTAAAAATGTTTAATTTGCTCTTACTGATTTTTGGCCTTTTCAATGAAGTTACTACTACTGCCCATGCTTTTCTTCTAGTATGGTGAATGTTATGTGCCTCAGCCTCTTTCACCATTTCTCTTACCTTGATCACTACTTTGCTTATCTGATTTGTAAGATACTCTATGTACCTTTACCTTCCTAAACTTTCTCTTTTGCCAAACCATACCTGGTAGAATATCCTTTATAAGTGTCATAATATGATCTCCTTTTTCATTCATTTTTTACTTCAATGTCTGAATATACCTTCAAAATATCTCATTCTCTTTTTAGGCTTTAACATAATCATCTTTCATGTAAGAACATTCTCTTTTCAACTTTTCATTCTCACAAGTTAAATCAGCAATATTTATCTCTTTGGCTTTCACTTGGATACATAACCTCTTATGTTCTTGACGTAACTCTATGAACTCCTTAAGGGCATTGTTCCATTCCTTAACAACCTTTTGAGCTTTACTCTCAACTTAATTCCTATATTGTTGATGAAGTTTAGCCAAATCATTAACTATTGTATCATGTTCCTTGGAGATCTTGTAGACTTTAACCTCTAACTTTTTTGCTTTGTCTTTCCATTGCTTCTTCTCTTTTTAAAGCCTTTGAATCTCTTGGTTCATCTTGTCTTTTTTAGCTTCAAATTCTTTTCTTGTAAATTCTAACTCTAACAGTATCTTTTCTAACTCCTAGTTCACAGGCTGTGAGTAAACACAACCTTTTTACCTTTCTTAGCTCTTCACACCAAATACCTATGGGTGACTTTATCAATAAAGACCTAGAACTCATTCTCTTAGGCTTCTTTCAGGCTTTGATCATGCTATCAATTTTCTAAAATGTTTTAGCCTCTCTATATAAGTAGTCAAATTATTTGAGCTCATGTGTCATGGGAATGAATTGTTCAGCTCCGTACTGTCTTCTCACCATCAATGGTACATAGCTTGTTGACCTCTATAAGCTTAAAAGTGGAACCCATGTTTCATCTCCACATTGATACAACATGGGTTCTTGATTCATCCATGAAACTAACCATTTCATCTAACAAGTTGTAAGCTTTTATAGCAAATACTTCCATTCTTTCTTAGACTTCGCTTTTGGCCATTTGCGTTTACAAAACTCCTTGACTAGATTTTGATTGTGAAGATAGAGCTTGGAGAAAACACTCTTTTGGCATTCAAAATGCACTTTCATCCATAGATACAGTAATGGTGTGCAACCCAAAAAATGTACTTTATCATTTTGTCTACAATAATTCAATGAATTAATAATTTCTACCAATATTGTCGGTAAATGATTGCATCCTCTTTCAATCTGCTCAAATAAATTTACCACTCCTATCTCAATATAGCCTAAGATTATAAGAAAAATCACCATTGCATATATAACTAAGGTAAACACATTCATTCCTTGGTTATTATCAGAATGTTTGATAATGAAATCTCGAAAAAATTCTTATAGAATACCTTTATGCCCTTTTTTTTTCTTGAACATGTGAATCTATAAGCTCTTTTTCTATTCTTAAAATATGGGCCAACTGTTTACGATATCCTGACTTTTGCTTCTTCACATAAACCCTATCTAGATACTGGAAATTCGTACCTACTAAAATCGAATACTCTTTTATGGTTAGTATCAAATCAACTTCATTTAAGAAGAAACAATGATGGGAAGGGTCCTAAAACTACACCATTGTCTTAATGAGTGAATTTTAACCTTCACCACTAAGAGATGTGCAATATGCCCAAACTTTTAACAGAAAGCTTGTTGTCTTGAAGGAACTATGTTATTCCATATGTCTGATAGTTCTTTCAAATCATTTTGTTTAAAGAGCAATCGAACTTCTTTAGGTAAGGTAGAGACATAGCCATGTGGTAAACAATCTCTTTCTTCTTGCTGCTTTTTTTCTATCTTTATATTACCAAATGACTCACACTTAAAGAACATAGATGAGATGCAAACTAAATGTTCCGTGGGTTCCATGAAAGTTTTTGTTGAAGATATCTTTAGGCAAGAATGATATACAATCTGAAAGCATATTTATGAATATGTAAAAAAAAAAAATAAACAAAAAAATCAGTTAATTATTTGAATATAAAATAAAGAATAAACATTTACTAATAAAATGAATACAACACAATACAATAACAACATAACTCTAAATTTTGGATTAACTCCAAAAGGTAAAAGGAACATGGCTCTACCTATAGGTTAAGCTCATAAGGTTAACTATATATAACTTGGGTCACTTTTAAAAGGTTCCTAAATTGTTCCATACATTATTGTCTATTACAGACTAGTAAGGCATCCCAATCTTCACCCATTATAAGCTACAAGCGAAAAATGTTCAATTTAAATGGGGGTATTTCACTAGCCCATTTGGAGATATGAAATCTCATGAAGGCGTAGGTATTTTATTCCCTTCTAAAGGACTGAATTCGGATGTAGAGTTCATGTTATACACATGTAAGTGAATGACAAGTATGATAAAATAAATAAATAAAATTTATAAGAAAAATTTTTAAATTTATTAAGTTAGGTTTAGATAATAAGAAATCATTTACTGGCCTGACTCTTGGTAATTCCCATTGGAGTTGTCAAACTGTCATAACGTATAGATCCATGGACCGTTCACTAGACATAGACTTTAGGAATAGCCACTAATCTTTTTTATTTAGGTGTGATTGATCACCTAATTGAATTTGTCACAATAAAAGAGAAGTTTCAAGTTTGACTTTGGTACCTTTAAATAGTATATTCTAGTCCACGAAACTAGATTTTAAGTTCGAGAGTGTAATTACGCATGAGAAAAGTTATAGCACCCTCACAGCGCCCATCAAAGGATAGTACCAGTTTGATTTCAAATTATCCAAGCCTTAAAATGTTTTTCTAATTTTACCAAATGATTTAATTATTGAAAATTGATCATAAAATTAATTAAATAGTTTGGTAACAATTTAAGATAATTTTCTCACCTTAAGAGTATTTATAAAAACTAGTGTCCCACTCTAAAGAAACTTTATTATTGGATTCATTAATATATTTTATTCAAAAAAATAATTAGTAAAATTTTCTAATAGTTTAGTAAGATTTACTTTGATGCAGATATCCTAATAGTTTAGTGAAATTTTATTGCAAATTTATTTTTAAAAAATTCATTAAACTTTCTAATAGTTTGATAAGATTTAATTTAAGATTTAAATCCTCCAATTATTAGGTAAAATTAAAACAAATTTTTTTATATAAAAATTGAGTTATGGTAGAATTCATAAAAAATTTAAATCCATTAAAAATTATCAAATAGTATAGTAAGATTCATTAATTTATTTTGAAAATATTTTTCTTAGAATAAAAGAAAATAAAATAAAATAAAAATGCATAAAAGTATCTTGCAAAAATAAAAATTTTTTTATAACAATTGAAAAACAGAATAATGAATATAAAAAATCCAAATAGAACAAAAAACTAAAAATCCAATAAAAAATGAAACAAAAAAAGAAAAGCCAATACCTGCGATTAGGTCAAATCCAGTCGGGTCAATGCATGAGTCGTTGGTGGGTTTACACAGGTATGAAGGGATTCCAAAATGGTGCCGTTGAGCACCACTATAAAGCCAACACTTTATTATTTTTTTGTGCCTCAGAATCTTCCTTGCACATTCTCTCTAGACTTTTTTTTTCCTTTGCTTCTCTGTCTAAGTGTGTCAGAAAAAATGACACCTAATTCTACAAAATAGTGAAAAACTCAGAAAACAATTGGAACTCCAGATTTCAACCACCAAAAACTTCAAACTTCTCCAAAAAATTCAAGCAATTTTCCAAAAAAAAAAAACAAGAAAAGAAAATCTCAAAAATCCCAAAAGACCACTCAATCCTAGAAATTCAACACCACTTTAAAATCAACCCAGAAACTTCACCAAAACTTCAAAAAATAAAAAATAGCTTACAAAAGTAAAAAGCTCAGAATTGTACCAAAAACCCAAAAAACTTTCAACGCCTTAAAAGTGCTAAAATCTTATTTTTCCAATTTTTTTTCTATTCTTTCTTTGTATTTTTGTGTGGGTTTGAGCATGATTTATTTAAGGTTTTTTACGTAAATTTTAGGAATTTCTTATTCAATAACAAAGATTGAATCTATCTCAAATAGATTCAATCTCATTTATTACTTGATTTATTGCATGCCAAATAAAAATCCCTTGATTTCCTTTTCTTTTTTATTTTTTCATTTATTTTTATTTAATTTTTATTTAGGTAATAATACCAAAAGATGAAATTAGACAATGGGCTCCAAGCCCAAATGTCAAAAACCATATGCTAGGCTGAAAATCAATTCAAAGCCTAATTATTCAAAGCTAATTTGAAAACCCGATAGGCACTTTGAAATCCCAACGGTCCTAACAAAATCAAAATTGAGAATTCAAATAAAAGCCTCGAATGAAATAAGATGTCTACATTGGTTTGTAGATGACAATGCCTAGCACGACCTGCTCTTCTTCATGGATGCGTATTCAAGCTACAATCAGATCATGATGTTGAAGAAAGATAAGGAGAAAACAACCTTTGAAATAAAAAAAGGGCTTGTACTATTACCAGGTGATGCCATTTGGCCTGAAAAATGCAAGAGCAACCTATCAAAAGCTACTTAAAAAAGTTTTCAAGGACTAAATCGACCTTAATGTTGAAATATATATTGGCGACATTACTGTCAAGAGCAAGAACTCAGCCAGGCACTTGAAAGATTTGGAAAAGACCTTCAACATGCCTAAGAAGTATAACATAAGACTCAATACGAGCAAGTATGCCTTTGGTGTCACATTGAAAAGGTTTCTCGACTACATGAATAATTAGAAAGAGATAGAGGCAAATCTTCAAAAGTTTCAAGCCATTTTAAACATAAAGGCACCAACCTCAATAAAATAATTGTAAAGGTTGACAAGGAAAGTTGCTACCATGAGCAGATTCATGTCAAGGCTAGTAAATTAGTGCTTGCCATTTTTCAAAATATTTAGTAACATCTCTAACTTTAGATGGACATCTCAATGTCAAAGAGCATTTGAAGAGCTTAAGGAGTTCTTTCCTCTCTCTTGATATTATCAAAGTCAAGGCCCGATAAGGTGTTGCACTTCTACATTGCAACTACAGGTCAAGCTATCAACTTGGTCCTAATTCGAGAAGAAGAAAGAAGGCAGAGACTACTATACTTTGTAAGTAGAGTATTAACTAGATTAGAGCTCAATTATCCAAAAATAAAAGAATTGGCTCATGCTATAGTAACATCAGCTAGAAAGCTCAAACCATGCTTTTAGTCCCATATAATGAATGTCTTGACCAACTAGCCGTTTAGACAAATTCTTTATAATCTTGAGCTGTCAGGAAAACTGATCAAATGGATAATTGAGCTCAATGAATTCGATCTGCATATACTGCCTAGCTCAGCCTTATATTACAGGCACTACCTGACTCCATTGTTGAATGCACCTCGACTAACATAAAAGAACAACCTAACATGGTTGAGGATTGGAAAAAAAAAACCTTGAAAGCTTTTTGTAGATGGATCAGCAACAAAAAAAATGAGGCTGGCTTGATTTTGATATGCCTAAAGAACATGTAATTCTATTATGCTCTAAAGTTTGGATTCAAGGCCTTGAATAACGAAACAAAATATAAAGCATTGATTGCTGGCCTAAGGTTGGTAGCTGACTTGAATGTAAAGAATCTCTTAGTATACAGTGACTCACAGTTGGTGGTTGGGTAAGTTAATGGGAGAATTTCGAACCCAAAAAAAAAGGATAAAAAATACCTGGACAAAGCATTAACACACCTAGCAATGTTTCAAAAGGTTGAGGTGAAAAACAAATTGAAGTCAAAAAATACTTTGGTTGACTCATTAACTAAATTTGCATCTGGGATTATGACAGACACCCCAGCACATGTACTAATAGAAGAATTGGCAAAGAAGAGCATCAATAAAAAATAAGTACAATTAAGGAAAAAAAAGTCATGGATGTCTTCAATAAGAACCTATCTAATGACTAGAGAATTACCCAAGGATAAAATCAAAGCAAAAATTTTGATGAGAAAAGCTTTTTAGTACACCATCAACGAGAAATTATACAAAAGATCATTTAGTTTGTTGTACCTATAGTGTGTGGATAAAAAAAAATGCAAACTATGTACTGAGAGTGATCTATAAAGGAATATATGAAAATCACCTTAGACCACTCGTTTATAAGGTTTTAAGGCAAGGCTACTACTAGTAGACCATTAAAAAAGACATGATTGACCTAGTGAAAAATATGACAAATGCTAAAGGTTCGCTCATGTATAGCATTTTCCTTCAATCAAGCTAACTCCCATAACAAGTCCATGGCCCTTCCTACAATGGGGAATGGATGTGCCTAGTACATTCACCCCGCACATCCATTCACCTCAATTACTGAACAAAGGAGATTTGTGCTAGTAGGAATTGACTATTTCACTAAGCAACTTAAGGTCGAGGCACTAGTTACTACAATTAAGTCACAGGTCAAAAAGTTCATCTGAAAGCGCATCTGTGGATACAACTTACCTCAATCCATAATAACAAATAACAGAAGGTAGTTTGAAAGCTCGAAGTTCAAGGAATTGTATTCTAACATCAATATTAACCTAAGGTTCACCTTATTCATCCATCCACAACCCAATAGTTAGGCCAAGGCAACAAACAAAACTATACTTGAAGTTCTTAAGAAGAGAATAGATGAAGCTAAAGAAAAATGGGTCGAGAAGTTTCTAAGGGTGTTATGAGCTCTAAGGACGACCATTAAAGTCCTTACTGGAGAGACTCTTTTCAACCTAGCTTTTGAAACCAAAGTCGTGGTCCCCCATTGAGATCGACCTCTTTAGCCTCTAAGTAAAGCTTAGCTTTGAGGACTGAAATGAGAAGACCTTAAAGGTCAATTTAGATCTAACCAATGAGCAAAGAGATTTTGCTCTAACAAGGATAACAGCATATTAATAGAGGGTTGCTAACTGCTATAACATAAGAGTATGACAAAAAAACATAAAAAAGGATAACCTGGTACTCGAAAAAGTGAAAGCTTTAGGGTTCGATGATCGAATAAGAAAATTGACCTCAAATTATAAAGGCCTTAACATTGTGAATGAGGTAGTTCAAGCTAGGACTTGTAAGCTATAAGACTTCAATGGAAATCCCATTTTGAAGACATGAAATGTGGATAATTTGAAAATTTATTATCAATAAAGAACTTCAAGCCAAACAAGTTTTGTAATTATGAAGTTAATTTGTGTCATTTAGTCTCGAGATGAATAAAAGCTAAAGTTCAAATATTTTTTATCTATCTATTGTTTATGTTAAGTTCGAAGTGACAACATTACATTAACATTTAAACGTTTGACGTTTGAGCTCAAACAGCAATGAAACCAAAGGCCAATCTAAGACTTATGTAAAGTTCTCAAGTTTAGGCTATTTGAACTAATGCTTGATGAATTCTTGTGCTCAATCATTAATGCTAAGGTAAGAGATTAGTTGATAATGATGCCAAGTTGATACTTGGAATAATTCTTTAAAGCTAAAAACTGAAGTATCTCAGCATAATTAGTAGAGTTCTTAACAACTAATCTCAGACTTTGCATAATTTTTTTGAATTATTTGAAGTTCAAGTCTGAGTTAAGATTCATAACCGAGCTAATAATTCTTAAATTATTTGAAATTATTTGAAGTTATTCTTGGTTTGTTATTCTCATAATTCCAATTGCTGAGATAAGTCTTGGAAAGTTATGCATTTGTTTGTTAAATTGAGCTAAAAATACATAAAAAGAACTAAGCTGAGACATTACAAAAAAATCCCTTTTTCATTAATGAATGTGGTATGTACAAAAATCAGAACAAAAAAATTACAAAATAAAAACAAAAATAAAAGAAAAAAATTATCCTAAGCCATCTCCTTGAGCTATTTCTCAGAAGCTGGTGTTTAAGACTCACCAGCCTAGGCTTCTACATCGATCTCCCCACCTTCTCTCTTTTGCTCAACCTCAAAAGTAATGTTCACAATGACCTTGATCTCTAGTACTCCTCCTCATATACCTCTTTAATTGGTTTTGACCTATTAGGACCTCAAGTTGTTTATATTGATCGATGACAAGTTAATATTAGCATAAAAAAACTTCACCTCCTTTAGAGCTAAGTCAAAAAAACCAAAGACTTGGTCTTGAACAAAATCAGTTTGTATGTTGTAGAACTCGTTGGACTAAGTTCAGTGTCTTGTTTAGTCTTGGAGAAATGAACCAAAGCTTGGTAGCAGCGCATTAGGCTCTATCCAATATTTTGAGGAAAAAAAAAAGATCGAGTGAAAAAAAGCTAGAAAATTTTAAGGTTGTTAAAAACTAATCGGTTGAAAAGTTTAGAAGTTTAGGTAGTGAAAAAATAAGACCTTAAAAGGCCCCTTATATAGCTAAGTCCCAAATCAGACAAATGCCTTAGATTAAACCACGTCACTATAACAATTACCAAATATGACTTTTCACATTCTTAACCTTAATTCAAATAATAGCCAAAATTTCTCTCTTCTCATAAAATACAAATCCAAATGAATTTGCATAAAAGGTAAGTCAGTTCCTCCACTATATAGAACTCACCATGCAAAGTCTACTAGTATCATATCGATTGTACATGCAGTGCTACATCAGACTTGATGTGATCCACTATAAAAGTTAACAAGTGGCACGTTAATTACAGGTATAATACAATGTCAAGTATGCTACATGTACCATAAGTGTAACATCAGCCCTCTCATGCAAACACACATCGAACACATCACCTTGAACTGGAATAATCATACCTCATCCACATTCGCATTACTCTATGATGAGCTCAGAGGATTGAGGTCAGAACAATTGCCAAACATTTCGTCCAAATGACCCCACGAGAGCTTGGAACATAGCTCAACTCATAACTTGATCTAAATGATGACAGATAAGCCAACCCTATACTTGCTAACCTAATATTTCAAATTACTTAATGGGGGGACAAAATTTTAGGGGCATTTTAGTATTCAAAAGGTAAAATTTCCCTTTAAAGTATAGGCCAGCTGACAAGCGGAGGCACTTTGATCATTTCAGTCGAGCTGACATATTAGGTTGACCTAAAATTCCAAAATCCATGTTAGCTCGGCCACTTCAACAACCTATAGGCTAGTGTCCCAAATTGTTGACTTGCCGTGTCCTGAGTGGACAATCAACTATTGGCTTAACTTGATCCTGTGAGGTTAACCTAGGCTCCTACGCTAACCTTAGGCATCCTTGGCCCAAAACCCCACATCACATAGTTATAAATAGCCTTATTAAGATATTTCTAAGCCATCTAGCTCTTTTATTTTTTGAACCTTTATTCTCTTTCCCTTTCCTCGACCAAGCTCTAATTTGAGTGTCGAAACACAAAAAACAACTTCAAGCTTTGTCGTTTATCAATTTCTTTTTTTCTTTTTTATGTTCTAAGGGTTTTACTCCTCACAAACAACTCTACACAAATAAATTGATTTTTTGAATTTTAAAGTCCAATCCACAACTTGCTTTTTATACTAGGTTGAAAAGGAGTGCAAAGATCATTTGCCTTTTTATAATGTAATTTTTCTAAGTAGCTAAGTATGGCAAAAGGTTTTTGTCACTTTATTTATGTCCAGAGTTAATTTGCACCAACTAAAATTTTGATCTTAATTGGTATCAACCTTCAAAAGAAAAAATTTCAAAATCTACATTTATTAAGTTTGAATAGACATCTACCATCTATTATGTTTGATAAGAAAAGTATTCACTAAAATATTCAGCTCAAAAGATATTTTCAACTGATTCTTGCCAATGTGAGAGCTCAGTTTTCTTTTATTATTTCATTGATTATCAATAATGTTCAAAGTTCTGTGTGAAAATTGAGGCATAAATAAGCTACCAAAGTTATTAGATCTGTGCAATTTTGCCTCTTATTTTTCTTATAGCAAACTAATATATATATATATATATATATATATTTTTAGATAAAATCTTCATTTATCTAAAAATAATAATAATGCTATCGTGTGAGTGCTCAATTCAACAATATAAATGAGTTAACTATATTTTTAATAATTGAACTTTAAAAGGATGTACAATGACACTTGAAGAAATAAAATATATCTTTTACATTCTGAACTTTCAAATAATTTATTATTTTAATAAAAACTCAATTATTATTAACTTGACTCGTTGACATAGTATCTAACTAATATAAATTTATATATACTATGTTATTTGTTAAATAAAAATATCAAATATTTTGTAAAAAATTTCATGTAAATATCTCATAACCAAAAAATATAAACCAATCCTAAATAATGTTTAGGATTCAAGTAAAAATATATATTTTTTAATTTATATTAAAAAAATATTGATAATATTTGCTATTAAGACATAATAATATTTATTAAATGCCTCATATAAATTGTTATTATTAGCAAGTTTAAAGTTTAGATCAATATGATACATAATGTTAAAGTCAACAATACAAATTATAAATTATTTGAAAATTCATGGTGCAAATTGTATATTTTATTTTTTTAGATATCAATTTGTACATTTGCACAAATTTCAAATAGCAAAAATATAATTAATTATAAATAAAATATAAGTACATATGCATATTAAACTTTTGACAATGGTAAATTTCCAACATTCAATACTCATTATCAATGATAGGCTTCAAAAATAAATAAACTAGTAATCAAGAACTTTGCAAAGCTAAGTTTAACCACCAACCTATGTGCCAGTTGGTAAAGTACTGAGCTCTTAGTTCCAATTATTAAGATCAAATCTTTATAACCTCAAGTATAAAAGAAATAATATTAAGAAAATGACATAAAGCCCTTCAAGTTTTTTAGCCTGATTACACAAAATGACACTAGTTTTAGAAACCCTACATTTCGCCGCCCATATGAGTGTTAATGGAAACTAGGAAATCAATAAAACACCGTTCATTTACGAGATATGTTATCTTGTAAATGGAAAGAAGACAACGAAATTCATATTTTGTGCATGTCAAATGGCTAAAAAATTATGGATCAATAAACCAACTAATTGGATCTGACCATTATTATCAATAGTGGCATAATCTCAAGGGGCCTGCAACACCCGACATTGATATTCTCCAAGAGCCCATATCGGAAAAATGTTCCGATATGCGGAATAGCTTATCATACAGTTCTTATTGAAGACTCCCATGATCTCCTGGGATAGTGAAATGGTGAAAGCAATCAACAATGCATGCAGACATATGGAATTGGAAATGAATATCATACATCAAGCTCTAGAGCGAAAAATATAATATATGGAACTTCCAATATCAATGCTTGAAGATTCTCACAGATTCCAGTCTATGGTGAAAACAAAGTGATATAAATAAGCTATGTAAATTCTCAAACCCTTTGTGTTTGTTTGCTCAAACAGTAGCAGAACACTAGATGCATTAGTTTCTTATAATTTTCTCTTCGTTATTCCATATAACATGCAAAACTTTTATTACTCTTAATATATCATATTTGTGCTTGCAGAAGATTGAACCAGGATAGGCATTAGTAATTTGCAAAGTACTGAAGAAATATAATTACTTCTAATTTTCTTAGACAAACATGCTTATATTATATGCTCGATGCATGATTATCCTCCCCGACCACAACACAAAAACAGCAGGTGTATATTTACCTGCTGAGGAAAATCTCCATCCTCCATTTGAGAGTTAATTAATATCCTTGCAGCACGATGCAAAGGTGTTGGATCTCTCTCAGCCTTTTGTTGTGGAAGAATTAGTAGTTACCACAGAAAAATAAAATTAAAATTGAGGTCAACAACATATATATAAATTGAAACATTCATCAACGACTAGAAATATGTAAACTGAAAAAGCACATTGAACAAGCAAACTAAAGTACCACATGCAACATTATCATGCATCATGAATTTTGTACAACAATTTCAAACTAAAGAGTGAGAATACAATCCCAACAGAAAGGAGAATTAGGCCTTATATGGTTTATATCTGGATGAATATTAGTCCTTAGCAAATTAGTTAACTGTGGGCCAAGCGATAAGTGAACCTTTTTAGGCTCTTTTAAACATATTTACTTAGGCTCTCTTTGGTTTTTACTTTTACTATTTCCATTTTGCAACTTGCTGTTTGCTTCCTCTAAAGTTCTATAAAACAAAAGCAAATGGTAACAAATAATAGCATATATTTAGTTCAGACTGAGTATATGGTTAACATGACACAACAATTCAGACATAATTGTTCATAAAAAGGTAAGATCATGCATTTTGTTGTTTATGAAAGCTATTTTTATTTTTTTTAATCGTATAAAAAAGCATCTTGTTTGCACTTCTCAAAGTAAAAGAAAAGAGTATAAGCAATACCAAAGAGAAATTTTACAAATGGCATGCCACATAGCAGAAGTTCGATCACATGCAAGTCCTATTTATTACTTGAATCTATTTTGCAAACATCTAGAAGCGGCATATTACAAACAAACTAAATGAGTGGTCAAAAGTCATTAACAAAGTAACACCATTACTAAATAAGGGACGAACTTAATATAATGATTCCCCCTTAACCCATTATTTAACTTCATCGTTATTGGATCATTGCAAGGACCATTGGTGGACGGCCAAAGGTTAGGGAAGCTTAATAAAGATACCCCTTACCCTCTCAATTCACATAAACTATTTGGGATCTTAGCAAGGACCATAGGGGTGGCCAAAGGGTAGGGAAGCTTAATATAAAGGTCCTTATGCCCATCTCTTCACATCATCTATGTTGAATCTGTGATCCAAAGAGACAAAATCTCCATAAAGAAAAGGATGAGAAAAGGGAAGAAGGCCTTTTTATAAGCTTTCTTCTTAAACAATCACTCTACTCTAAGCATTTGGGATCTTTATGCAACTTATCCCCACCTCATCCTCTATGTTTCCCTTTGACATCAGATGAATTGAGTTTGTTTCCTTTGAGTTATTCTTCACTCATTTATTTTCATTTTTTTTATAAAAAAATTACTAATTTTCAATATTCTTTAGCTTTTTAAATGTTAAAATATATTATAAAATTACACAATATACCACCTTTACTTTAAGATTTTTGATATACATAACAATTAAAAAGTATATTATGTTAGTAGATAAATAAATGTGCAACAAAGCAAATAAAAAAATATGATAAGTAATTAATTTTTTTTATCTATTAACTAACAATAATTTTCTTACTTATAAATATAAACCATTTTTTAGTAATTCTTTTTCTTAATTACTATTAATAGTAATTCGTATATTATTTATTATGTTAATATCAAATAGTTTGTCAATAATTTATATTTTTCTTGAACGAATTTTTCCAGATTCTAAACTAGCAAATATAAAAAAAAAAATCCAAAATATTCATAAAAATAATTTTTTAATAGGCCTTTCAGTTTAATGTCCATATTATTGCTCATTTTCTTTTCTCATCATATCTCACCTCACCATCACCATTGTTTACAAATTATTCCATTATTGATTTCAATCTCATCGTTACAACTCTAATCTCAAGACTACAATTACTCATCTTACCGCCACTATTACTTTCAATCTTATCAAAACAAATCTCATCGTTGTGCCAAATGGTTCCTTAGCCTCCTATAACGTGTTTATTATAAGGGTCTGGAAGGACCACTTTTCTTTTCAAGCATTAAAGTTTTTAATTTAAAAGTTGATATGTAGACATTTAAATAATGAAAATTTGCAAGGGATTTTTTGGAATTTAATTGCCAACCTCAGTTTGGTGTGTTTCACTAGAGCCCTTGAGCTTTAGAGGCCAATCATGGGTTAAATGCGGCGGGATAGCTTCAATTGTGTGGCACATGCTGAGCCAAGTACCTGACCTATAGTGAGAATGATCCCAACCGCACCACATTGGTGCCAATTGTGCTACCAAAAATGAGATCCTATTCTATGGTGATCCATAGACTTCTTATTTGAAACAAACCAAATATAAGCAGAATTCCCCTCAATAACAAATGACTGTTGTTTGACCATCCAAAATGTTAAGCCATCTATGTTTCAAAGGTTCACAATGGAAACTGGTTTTCTAGCTAGCTTAGGATTTCAAGCCATGCAAAACTAAATGTGTCAGTCTATTTTCAAAACCTTACTCAACCCATAGCTAACACCAATATATACTATGTGCTCAAACTCAACTTTCATTCCTCCTCTTTTTTCAAAAATTCATATAAACAAATAAACAATTAAACCTTGACATGTTATGACCAATGAAAAGAGCCAAATCCTTTTCTACCTACTCTTAAAACAAAAATTAGCAATTCAGAGTTGATATATCTAGGAGTTCTAAGTTAGTAACAAAAACATTAACATAATTTATGCATATGTACCTGCCCAGCTTCTATAAGTGCCAACATAGCCCAACTGGTATTAACAATATGTGGCCGGTTACCCTCAAGATTAGTATAAACCTGTTGAAAAGAAGAGAAATTAATGCTTCATACACAAGTAAGGAGAATCGAATGATGAGCTATACAATTCTTAATGCGATATTCTTGTCTTACGCAATGTATAGGAATATGAATTTCTATATTGATGGTTCTCAATTAGACTATCTCTGTTTAATGCAAAGGGCGAATGACAACAAAATGAACTCAAAATAACTCATCAAGTGATCAACAACTAAAACAAAACAATTAGAATCCTACATTTAGTAAACAACACTCTTCAAGAAACAAAATGTTGGAAAAATTATACAAATAAAAGCTATTCCTAGCTCAATATAACTAAAAGACAACTTCTCATTGTTCACATGCTTCTTTCTTATTTAGGAGACAGTCCTCATCAACTCTGTCATTAGAAACTTACTGGAATTTTATCAACTACTACTTTTGAATTTGTACAAATATCTCTGGAATATTCTCCTGAACTACTTTTCTACAAGCAATTCAGACAAACTGGAATGCAAGAAAGTTGAAGACAAGTTATTAACTTCAAAAAGATCATTGACACTTTAGATAACTAGATGCTAGAAGTTATTATTCATCTTGATTTTATGCGAAAGGCAGTGGTTGTTCATTCCAGTTCACCTTCCAACCATATGCTCTTCTAAATCCCCCTATATCTAGAACAGAAACATTCATTTACTAAATATGAAAATGTTGAAAACTTGAAATTTTGTAAAAACTACAAATAAATGGGTCAAATGAATCTTGAACAGTTCGATGTGTTTTTCAAACAATGTTTCATTTAATTTGGTTTGAGGTTCAATCAACTTGAACCATTTTTTTTTTTTTGCGGGGGGTTAAAGCTGTGCCCAATTGAACTTGATTCACTCCTATAAATTTATTACATAATTAGCAGATTCAAAAAGAGAAGTTTATTCAAGGAGGGATTCCATAAAGTTAGCTATGCTTATCCAAAAAAATACAAGGAAATTCCAGAAAGGCTGGATCAAAACCTTGTTCTGGCATGATAAGTAACTCTCTCCCCAACCACCTGTTGCAAGCTCTTTGGACAATAGAAAATCACATGCTTTACGAATATTAGAGCTATTAATGTATGTTCTACCAGCAGCTGATAGCCCCTTTATTCCAAACCATCCAGCGTAAGTGAAGCAGACACCCCAGGATCCATACCTATCAAAATCTACATTACTTAGTATAAGTAATTTAAAAATGACTGCTCAAAGCAAGTGCTTACTGAGTCATCCATGTTGAAGAAATGATAAAAATAGCAGAAATTTTAAATACAGATATAGACAAATAATATAAAGTAAAAATGCATAAGATATATATATTTATATTATGGGTTAATATATGAACAAACCAAGAGCCATCTGCTGCTTGTGTCTTTTCGATGAACTCCACCCCTCTACAAATACAGTTTTCAATTTCTACCGTCCTATGCTCAGGATATAATTTCTTGAATGAGGCTAGTGCCTGAATTGCTGCTGAGGTACATTCAACATATCTATGTTGCCACTCCATAAACATTAAATCAGAATACAATTGAGCTATAGAAATACATGTCTAAAACCAAAAAATGAAGTACGTTGGGACCTTACGGGTAATCAATAACTATGTCACCAAAAGATTCAGCTGGGTTGATTAACTGAAAAGAGGGGGGAAAAATGAAATAGTACAATTATACTCATTGCATTGCAAGAAAATAATGCAAAATTATTTAAAAATTATAAGGGTTAAATTGTTCTGATAGCAATTAATAATAGGAAAGCAAGCACATGAGATTAGCACTAAACCAAGGACATACCATATATTGCAGTTATGTTAACTCCATATTTCTAAACCATGAATTCATTTTAAGAAGAATAGTATTTTCTCAAATTTCATATTGCCCCCAGTTCGAATAAATCTAGATAGTAGTATCTTGTTCTCTTCTGGTTTGTAAAATTATGGTAAATCAGATTTTATATTTTATGCAATTCTTCAGTTTAATAGTTGCATGACAGATATTTAGTATTCTCTCACACTCTTGATATGAAGTTTTTAATGTCAATGATTTTCTTTCCATACAACTTATAAAGAGCAATATCTTCTCCTTTTTTTTCTTTTCCAAACTATGGTAAATTAGCATTTATATGTTGTACAATTTAAAGTCAGTTTAATAGTATCATGTGCAATATTTGGCATCATCCTCCCACACTATTGGTATAAAATTTTCGATGTCAATGATTTTCTGTCTTTAACTTTTACCTCTTGGGGCCATATAATGAAATAAAAAAAGAGAAGATTAGCATGAAAAGGGGTCAGAAACAGCTAGAAGGTTAATGGTTTACCTTTCACCAATATTTATGTTTGTTTTAACTATGTTAATTCTTCTTTCCCTGATAGACTACCTTCACTCTTTTCACCGCTTTTCAATTATAGATCAACAAGGGCACTAACCAGAATTCAGTCAAAGAAATGCCTTTCTATTTCTTTACTTTTTGGGTAGTCTTGACTACTATTTCTTTTCAGTATATAATACAATAGCATATTTTCTTTTCTTATTAACCTTTTTTACTTCTAATTGTTATATGTGTGTGTGCATGTCTTCTCTATGTGCATGATGTGAAGCGGATAAATCATAATGTCCATGTACAGGTCAAGTAGTTACCTCTAACCACGGATAGGATCTTGTCAATTCATATGTTGCAAAACCACCATCAACATTCTGCAGTGATCCCAAATCTAGTCAAATCTCAGGGAATTTATACAATATAAAGTAAGTTGATGATGTTGATTGCAATTCAGTAGAATGTATTATGTTGAATTGAAATTAAAGTGGCATCCATATTGTAAAATTTTTTTTTTCAATTTGTTTCAGAAGCTAAGAAAATTTTGGGCAATAACCAGAAATTATTATCATGAATCATGTACTGTATTATCCATACGCTTGAAACCAAATTTTATCCTTTTATATGATATTATACCATGGTTTTGTCAGTACATAGTTGCCTAAGACCATTCAGGCTTTTCATTTCCTTTTAAATCATTGAATGGGCTACATGATGGGAGGTAATATCTCCCTGCCCTTTGCCTACCCCAACTTTGGTGCCTAAACCAAAACCCAAGACCTATCTTCCTTAAGCAAAAAAGGCAACACCAGGTTACAATGACATTAATGACTCGTTAAGTCATTAGCAGAGCTAAGAAAAGAATATGAGAAGGCTCAAACTAAAAGGAATACATTAGCAAGGAGTGGTAGTCTCATTGGACAATAGCTTTTATACGAAAAGAACAAAAAATATGGATAAGCAAGGCATCAAACTTAAGCATGTCTTAAGATTATTCCACTAGAAATTAAAAAAAAAAATCCACAAATATCGAAGTATCTCAAGCTTTTCCAATATCATGTGAGAACCTTATTAGAGCCACGAGGCCCACCAGATAGAAGCTAACGAAATGAACATTTAATACACACAAATCAAGCCCACCTTATCCAAATAACTTTTTTGATAGGACTGGCACAAGATAATTACAAGAACCATGCTCTTCTTTTCTACGTAATTACTAAAAACCATAAAACATTATACCTTTCATCACTATGTCAACCTCATTTTGAGGTTTCCTCCTCCTATATCTCCAGTACTGACCAATTACAGATCAGCCACTTAGAAGAACTGAAACACTAATACCAATGTAAGACCCAACATACCTGTAAGGAAAGAACAACATTGACAGCATCGTATAGCCGAATCACATCTAAAGGTTCCCCAACTACAACTGGTGGTAGTGTTGATAATAATAACACAGCCTGTACAAAGAAATAGATATTACTCAAATCTAAAATATATTTTGTCACCAAAAATATATATATTTTAGAGTTTGAGGTCTCCTAGAGGTTGTTCACTACTTATACCTTCAACCCCTCTGATGTGCAGTCTGAGATGGGCCATCCATGATCTACAGTTGAGAATGGCCAAGCACCTTTTGAAATATGACGATACCAGAAATTTACGTCTCCAGGGCAATCTTCTAATACCTGAAAACATAGAAAACCTAATCAAGTTGAGCATAAAATGGGCTCTACAATTATGATTAAAAGACTCCTAAAAATAAAACCTGGGAATATTTTACAAAATCATGTGCTTTTCTTAAAATTGAACCATATTCCTCAGCAAGACCAGTGGAAATAATAGCATGAAGAGCAAAAGCAGTATCCCATAATTGACTTCCATTATAACCCTGCAATGAAATTATTACAAGAAATCAAGGTATATTAACATCAAAATTCGATTTTCTTGCATGGCAAAATATTTTTTCCCTAGCATAGAGCACTACTAAAATATTGAGCTAAAACAAGACAGTACCACATTAGAACTGCAATAAGACAAGAAAAGAACTGCATGAGAAGAATGATTAAAATTTAAGAATCAAAGGACCAATATTGTTCTGCACCTGCATCTTCATTCCATCTTCAGCTATCCACAAGTAATCTGAGATTCTAGGTAGATGCAGTTTGAATGACTCTGAATGTGGGTCTTCCACCCAACAACAAAGCATATTTAAGACCTACAGAATACAAGTTATAGGAAATCAGAAACCCCTTTGAGAGAAGAGATGGATAAGATTCATGGCCCCCTAAGCAACACTTTGCCACTAAAGAAGCACCCTGGTATTAGTGAAGTGAAATAAATGTCTACAAATTCCCTCCCTTCAAGATTACAATTAAGTGAAAATAGCATGCTTTCTCCCACATCAAAATCTTAAGATCACATGCAACCATTCTCCAAACGTACCTTGTTCACAGGCCCTATGCATATATATCTAGTATTCTCATCTTCATAGTGTATATGCTGCATAACAGTATGCAAAGCCTTCTTCCTCAAGTTTTTACACGGCCAGTGTGTAAACATAGGCTCATAAAAATAGTGGAGAGATGCCCAAAGAATGTCCTGAACCAGTGGATGTGGATAGTATAGATCTTCCTAAAATTTTTCAGAAGAAGAAGAAGAACAAATAAAGTTCCAATCTTAAAATCGGAAGACAAGATAAAACATGAAAAAAACTGTTATGATAAATTTAAATACAAAGAACTCATCATCTAGGAACATCTTAGTAGCAATCTCTAATTTGACTGGCAAAAAAACTGTTATGATAAATTTAAATACAAAGAACCCATCATCTAGGAACATCTTAGTAGCAATCTCTAATTTGACTGGCAGAAAGAACATGCTATCACAAATATGATAATGGAATACATGTGCAATTATAGCTTGCATATGTACAATAATCATAATATTTGCTTAGAAAACTAAAATTATAGTTTTTAAGAGATTATTCTAAATGCAAAAGATAAATATTTTTTTTTTCTCAAATTCATGAGAAACCACAAGATTGTTCACAAGATTATTTATTTTAATCACTCCAAAGACAATGAGAAACAAGTATTTTCATCATAATAATATCATGAACTGGCTGTACTGGTTTCCATATTTAACTAAAATATCTTGTTACTGCCCTCAAGCAGAATGCAATCTGATAGATAATGGCATGTGGATCACAGAACCAATATATTAAACTATAGATAACAATAACAATTGGATTAAAAAATATATCTATCTTGCTTTGGTGGTTTTCAGAAATGTAGTGCTCGAGTTCCACCACATAAATGACACATGGTGTCCTTCAATTGGCTAATTGTTTCTCAATTAATACACTATCATTATTTTAGCCCAATGATGTACTCTATTTTGATATGTGAAGACAAAGTACAGAATCGTCCCATAGTTGAAACCCTCACACCATAAATAGCTCATAGTATTGTTCTTTGAAGAACTTTTATTTGCTAATTATTCGTATAGTTTGTGACCTTGTTTCTCTCTGTAAAACTAGAAAATCTACCATTTTCCTGTTTTCCATCAATATCCTGATTTTTATAACACTTTTCCGCTCATATCATCCTTAAGTGCTTTGTGTACTTCACCTCCTTCAACCACATTATTCATTCCTTTTTTATTCACAATATTCACTTCATTTCCACAAATTCCATACATCGCACATCTTTCTAACATTACAACCATCAGATTCACCCTCTGTGGTGCTTACTTAAATTCCTGATTTCATCCCATCCCGCTTATAGAATACTACCACCCAATTATATAAGAAACAATAAAAATTTTTATTTTTCAAAAAAATTCAATAAGGAATCTTGAAAGAAAACTAATCAGGAACTTCAAACAATATTAAAGAATCAGAGAAAGCCAAATAATAGTGGAGGTTAATTATAATGGATGGGAAAATTAAAAGAAAAATTATGAAACACCGACAACAATCCCTTTAAGGATGCACTATGATCTAATACTAACAAAAGGCAAACAGATTAAGTTCAAGCTAGATGATTTAAATAGCAAAAAAAATCTAGCCTTTCCTTGACAAGTGCTCCATTTTAGCACAAACAAGAATATAAGATCTATAGGAAAACAAGTTAAGACGGATCTGTTAATATTGGTTACAAACTTCTCACTACTGACAACGCAATCAAGGTTTGTAAGTGGGGAAAGGATTATTAACTTCTAACAACTATTTTATACCCTCCCAATAAAGGACTTTGAACTGAAATTATTGACCATGCTCCTCTCTCTCATTACTTTAACTTGAATCAATGATCCTAGCAAACATATTTTTCTCCCATTTTCTCAAATATTCCAGGCAAATTCTATTGAACCTCTCTGCATTGCATGGAGAATCTTCCACAACATATGATTTCAATTAAAAATGCATTGTCATAAATACTAGCAACTTCAAGAATAACTATTGATGTATTACAATAACTCTATATATAGTCAAAGAATGTGTAGAAATGATTTAAAACATCAAAACTTTATAAAAGCAACAGACTAACCACGTGAAATAACAAGCGTAGCCATAGAAAACAAGTAAAAGCAGCATCATTGCCAAAATTTGCAATAAAAAAAAAAGCATAGATTTTTGCAAGAGGCAGATGTTTAACCAACCTTTGCACACGTGTTGCGAGCTTTATTCCAATCTACTTCATGGTAGGGAACAGAGTAGAGCTCTTTTCTCAAAGACAGAATTGTGGGTGTGATAGGACCCACAAACCTCTTCCCATATAAATATGACATTGGCAAATACACCATTCGACAATGACACCACATCCTTCCTACAGAAATATAAGAAAGTAAGTAGAACCTTTGCAATGGACATAAGACCTGTAAAAGGGAGACTATTTGCTAACTAACTTTTGTGAGCAACCAGGTCAATGAAGTTAAAGTGAAGAAGGGAAAAGGTGAAACAGGATCAAATGGAAAACATCAAAATCTTTATGATTTATGCACAAACCCACTAAGGACCAAGACTGAAAAGAAAGTTATAGCTACAGGAAAGCCTTGAAAGTAGAAAGTAGCAAGAAAATGGGAAACAAGATCCCCCCAACATGAAGGTCTTTCTCTAAAATGGAAAAATTAAAAAGAAAAAAAAAGGTGACAAATGACTAAAACAAACAATTCTATTCTTTGTAAACCCCAGCATGGAAAGGCTACTTTTCTCCCTGAAACTTCACTCGATTCCTCAAACTAGATTCCAAACTATAATTTTGTAGTAAATCAAGTACCTGAACCAATTAAAAAATTTCAATCTATTCCAATCTGCTACTGCATTGGCTAAGAACTGGAATAAACATCTCGAACCCAATCCATTTTTCAAGCCTGAACAAATAAAAGAAAGCCCCTCCTCCTTCTCCTCCTTCATTTACTAAAAGTCAAAAGTAATTCTATACAATGTCAAAAATCTAACATTTTTCATTATTACACTCTTATTTATTCAAAGCAACAGATTAAGCAACTTGGTTCATGGCTACTTCATTGAGGAAAGCAAATATGCAATGATGATGATGATGAAGTTACCATTTTTCCTTTCTTTTCCATTTCCTTCTCTCATATTTTCAATAGCCTCTCCAAAAATTCCAAAAGATTTTGACTTGATTCCTTCACTTGATTTTTACTAAGGCAATGATCCAAGGACTCAACAACAGCCTGTCTTGACCACCATCATAGTGGCTCAAGCTTATTAAATACTTTACATAATGTCAATCAAGTCTCTCTCACTCTCTTCAAAAAACAAATGTTTCCTTCAAGTTTCAATCACGTTAGAAAAAGAGGAAAAAAGTGGAAGGGGCAAATGAGGAACAGACACCCACATAGACAGAGAAGAGTAAGAGAATGTGTGATCTGGGTTTCATGAAATATAGTTTCTTGTTATCCTTACCGGATAATGAAGCAGGTCCAAATGACATCAAATGTGTGAAACTTATACGACAAAGAATATTTATTAAGAAGTAAGCTTTCACACATTTGTTGTTCTTCATACCTGCTGCACTTTCCAGTATGGATCTTACATCTTATTATAAGGTAGAAAGGTGATTCTGAACCATCCAAAGTACCAGAGTGGCACTGAGGAATTCACCTAGCTTTAAATAAAAAAAGTTTTTCTCTGTTTATGAAGGTCAGAAAGACATATTTTTTATTCTTTTTCTTGCCTTGGTATGCAGAATGAAAAGATAACAAGCAAACAGGAAATAGACACCTGGATGAACTGGAAGAAAGTAAGGACAAAGCCACACTTCTGGTGGCAGCGGATTATTCCCTGACCATTCATATGCTCCAAGTACCTATCAGGATCAAATATCACTGAAAGGTTGACAAAGGCTTTCATAGTTTTATCTCTTTTCTATAATAAATAAGTAAACAAATAACCAAACAGAGAAAGACTGATTTTGTACCGAAAGCCACATTTTTCCCCATGACGTAATTGCAGTTGCACTACCATGTTCTAGGATCCACTCACGTGCTTTCTCAACTGCCCCTTGACCATCATCGGCCCCTTCACCAAGCAGCCTCAAGCTAACATAATTTAAGACAGTACCAAACATGGTGCTTGGGCCTTCAATATGAAGACCCCAACCACCGTCTCTATTCTGCAAGAAAACAAACAACTCTTAAAACATGGAAATATTCTTCATTTGTTTATAGATAATGACAATGCCAACTGGCAGTGAGTAGTTGGGCAAAGGCAGTTGACTTAAGTGGCTCAGTTTTCCTTTGATCCAAATGGCACCATGCTGGCTTATAACAAACTAAATTGATGTGAGAAACATTCTAAATCACCAATAGAAAAAATAATAACATAATTATCTCAAAATGGTTTATTTTTTAATATCTACTCAATAAACACAATTTAGGAAATTTAAAAACATGCACAATTTACATCACTTGCCTGATGGTTGTATAGATATCTGCATATCTCATATTGATGCTCCTTTGATAGGACAGCATTCAAGGCTCCTGTAACATATAAGGTAATGACCTGTAGCAGTTTGTAAGCAAAGATCAAATTACATTTCATCCAATCACTAGTTCTTGAAAGCTGCAATACTTTCAAGGCAATTTACAAGCCATAGAGAATGACTAGATTCTGGAACCTTGGATTAACAAACACAAACTTAAGAACAAAATAAAAGGGTTGGTTCTTCCGTTACACTCTGACAAATGTCAAAAGATTCCGAAAAGCAGCAATTTATTTTTTTCAGTGGATTAAGCCACAGAAAAGACATACAAGTATTTGCCACGTCAACAGACAGATCAGACGCAGCTTAAAGACTGAGTCTTACCAAACCAGGAAGTAGAAACATAGGACCCCCATAATCTCCAGGCCAGTGACCATCATGTGATTGTATTGTTGAATAAAAATTGAGAGCACGGCGTAATGTTGTCACTATAGCCTCTTCCTTAACATCTTCAAACTCGTTCAGTTTGACTTGTGGTAAATCATTGACAAATTTATTCTCCTTGGCAAACTACACCCAGAAAGAAAAACTATACTGACCTTCAAAATGCAACATGAAATGGCCAAAATATTCGACAATGGCTTAGACAAGACAACATGTCAAAAACAACAAACATTTTCTCTACTTGTTAATTGCTTCCCTGTAATATGGATATGCAGTTTACCAGAGCAGAAGACATATAGATTAAGCTTTGTTTTTGTCATGCCATGAAATCAATATAGAACTAAAACTTTTCTGTAACTGAAAGAACAAGAAAAGCAATATCCAAATCCCAACAGCAGAAAACCATTTCTTCCATAAGTGACAAATTTTACATTAAAAATAATTACTTGAACAACAAAATAATACCCAAACCGCAATTGAGTTTTTAACACCCAGACTAACCTGAATTCTCATAAGAAGATCAGAGCTGTGCTTTTTCTGGAAACGATGATCCCGAAAACTCTGGCGAGCCACTTCCACCTTAGAAAGCTCTTCTGGGGTCCCTGATTCAGGGCAGAATTCCCAGACTTGACGTCCCACATGATTGTTCAAACTCCTTAGCCATCCCCCACTGTCACCAACAGTCTCTTTCCCAATCTTAAGCCTCCACATTTTGTAAGAAAAAACAGCTATCGGGTCTCCACAATCTGTGCTCCTCTGTTAAAGCTGGCAAGTGTTTTAAGTATGAAAGGTAATGCTGTGAAAATTGAATACCGTGTTGGAAAGTAAATTTAGGGGTGTAGTTCAGTCCATCTGCCACGGGCTGATACTTAAACCTACAAACTCACGCAGCTTCGAGAGCCTAATATGGATTCATCCGATGTGCTAAATCAGTTTAATTAGCATGATTCACATTTTTACGGAGTGTAATCCGTTTTTATCCTTTTCACTTTACGAGATTTTATTTCATAAACAAAATTTTACAAAAAAAATGATGTAAATTATTATATAACATGATTAATTTTAATATATAATTAAAAAAAAATGATGTGAATTTTTATATCTCATAATTAATTTTAATATATAATTAATATATAATTCATGACTCTTATGAGCATGAACTAATTCGATGTCTCAAATCAACTTAATTATTATGATTCATATTTTTGTAAAATATTATTTATTTCTCTTGATCTCATAATTTTATACTATAAAAAACATGTTACAAAAAAAAAATAATATGAATCTTTATATTTTATGATAAACTCTAATATACAATTAATATTAAATTCATGACTCTTCTATAAAACTTTGACACATATGCTAAGAACTTAAGCTCAAATTTATTTAAATTTTAATTTAAGCTTGATTATTTTTTAATTTTAAATTTAAATTTGATAGAAGATAAAAATGAAATTATTTAAATTTATTAAATTAGATTTGTATATGGAATAAAAAAATTTTATCTTCATATGTTTTGAAATTGATTATTTATATTTAAATTTAAATTTAAATTGATATATATAAAATAAAATAATATTTTTTTAATTAAAATATATACTTAAAATATAAAAATTTAATTAGATTTATAAATTACTAACGTAATAGAAAGTCAAGGCTCCATCCTACTCGTTGCCCAGAGCCTTGACTTGAGCATTGTACAAGCGCTTAAGGCTCCTTCGGGCCATGGCCACAACTATTATATAAGGCAAGGCTTGGAAGCAAGCTACCAGCGCTTATCGGCGAGAACTAGGCTTGGCTTGGTTAGTAGTGCCCGCCCATTTTGTCTCGCCCGCCTTAGGCCCATGAATTCTTCAGAGCGGGGCGGCGGGGGCCTATCTATCTAAAGGAGGTACGGACCCCTCCCGGTACGATGCAGTTGAAAATCGTTTTCTTGCTTTTCTTTGTTGAACCTTCTACGGTCTACCTTCTTTCTCGATATCCCAATTCTAGCGTTCGTTAGCAGAAGTAGAGATAGGGGGAGATAGGATTTATTATAACATTTATGTGAAAATAACAGAAGCCGCTAGTTGGGGAAGAAGCAAATCCTGCACCTTCACCTGCGAAACTCAATTCATTTTATAAATTAAATTATTTAAGTTTGAATTTGAATTAATGATCAAATTAAATTTAAATTTATAACAAAAAAAATGTGAAGACATTGTTGTGGCAATAACACAGCCAAACCTATAGTTATAGTTTCAATAGTTAGATAAATGTCACAGGTTTATTGTGTTACAGTTGGCAAATCTGCCGTGCTAAACTTGAAAACATAAATAATTAGAATTATTAACTTTAGAAAAAATATTTTTGAATTTTGTAAGTCGTAAAATTATCTAATTTTATAGCTTAGAAATTAAAAAAATATATAATTGCTAGGATTTTATCATAAAATGTAAGACACCTTGTCAATTAAAATATTATTATGTTGATAATTTAAAAAAAAAATTATAATGTTGATGATAAAACTTTAACGTATTTTATTAATTAATTAAATTTTTAATATTCTTATTATGACATTTATCAATGATAGATAGAATTTAAAAAAATTTATCGTCAATGTAAGTCAATTTTTATTATTATTAATTTTAAACGTAAGTCATTTTCTTTTTCTTTTTTTTTTTCTTACCCTTTTTGCCCTCAACAATCCTGTGATGTCAGGCCCACTATTTCATTAATATTTTATTCAAAAATTAATCAAAATAAAAATATGACAATAAAATTCAAAATAATTGAAGTAAATGATATTATGGTGTCCAATTTGATATTTATTTCTTTTAATAACAAAATAATACAATTAAAATTTAATCAAAAGATTTTTACAAAATTTTCACTTATCTTTTCATGTTACATTTATGATATATATATATATATGTAAAAGTATATACTTATTTATATATATATAATTATTAAATAAATTATCAAAATTTTATCAACAAAATTAAAAGATTGATATACATTTATAGATATAATTATAAATTAATTTATAAATTAATAAATTATTATAATAAAAGAGAATTATGATAATAACTTAATCTAATTTATAAATTCAAAAACTCTGCCGATTATATATAAAATAATAATCTTCATATATATTGCCCTAAACATGTAATATATAAAAGAATTAAAAAAAGGCTAACAGTGCATTTTGATGGAAATTTTTAAAATTTTAAAAAAAATTTGAAATGAAAGCCTTTTAAAGTGTATTCTTTCAAAATATTAACATTTGTAATTATTTTATTTGAATAAATATTTCTTATAAAGAAATTTAATTTGTTGAAATTTGATGAGATTAAAAACAATTATAAATAAAGAATAATGATATTAAAAATAAATAAATATATATGTATTAATAAAATATGCAATATAAGTATTATTAGATTTGTAAAAATAGCTATTATTAATAATTTACAAATAAAAAATATATATTAGAGTTAAATAAAATTATATTTATTTTTTTTATGTATTTGATGGTGAAACATATACAGGCAAAAAAATTGAACATTTTTAAAAATTTTGAAAATCATTTATTTAAGTGAAATTTCAAGAGTGGATTTGAAAACCTCAAATTTTCACTTAAAATTTAATAAATATTTTAAAATTCTCTTTTTTTATCCAAATAAATAAATTTATTTTAAAATTTTTAATAATTTTAATTGAAATAAAACTCTTACTTCAAATGTCGCATCCAATCACGTCGTAAGAGAAAGATCAAATTCAAAAAGCCGGCGGACGGTTTTGTTTGTTTTTTTTTAACAAACTCATTCCTGTCATGCATAATGAATGGAGACAGTGAGAGTGGCCGAACGGAAGATTGGTTACTCCAACAAATTCATTTTCTGTCTACCAAAAATAAATTCTAACAGGCCAACTAATAACCAACTATTACTGAGATAAAACGCCCATTAATGATTGGATTGTTCGAAAGATTTTTTTAATATAAATAAATAAAATTAAGAGTTTGAGAACAAAATTATAATTTTTTTTTAAATATATTAGAGTGAAAGTGATATTTGAGCAAATGTTTAAAAATGATTGGTGTAATTTATTCTTATTTTTTAATGTTCAAAAGTTTTTGGCAAGTGATGTGCAAAGGTGGATCCATGTGTTAATGTAAGTTGTTTATAGATATCTTTAAATTTAAAAAAAATAAAATAATTTAAAATAATGTTTTCTTAGATATATTTTACTCTAAAATGACATCGTCATTTTAGAGTAAAAGGAACTAGGATTTATGCATTTTACCATACCCGATTTGTAGTTTGTATGTCCAACTTACTTTCAACTCGTAGTTGAGTCGACTTCAAGTCAAACTAGAGCCGACCTCTAATCAATTTTCGAGCTATGAACTAGTTGACTTAAGTTGATCCAAGTTGCTGATTGAACAGTTAACAATTAACTAAGTTGTTAACAAGCTCATTTTTGGTATTTTTATTTTTATTTATTTAAAATAGGAAATTTTGAAAAAACCAAATTTTGAAAAATGAAAAGATAAAAGTTTATATATAAATTTTTTTTAAGACAAAATTTTGAAAAATGTTAGGGAAAAAAGGTAAAATATCAATTTTTTCTTAACATAAGTTATTAAAAAAATTAAGAAAACATTTGAAATATCAAATTTTCTTTAAGATAAATTTTTTAAATGATTAAAAAAAAGTTAAAATATCATTTTTTTCTTAAATTTTAAAAAATAAAGTTTTAAATCTTCCAATGATGAAATTACTACAATGTTGCAATTGCAATTTCTATTTAAATTTTTAAATGAAGAAATATTCTTAACTTTTTATCAAAATATTGGTGTAATTTAAGAACTTTCCAGTATCAAAGTTTTCCATTAAAATTGAAATTATGTAAAAGTTTTTAAATTTGATGATAAAGTCTCTTTAAGAGAGGTAATAATATTTTTGAATACTCTTGAGGTGAAAATATATTTTTAAATTTCTAAAAAAAAAATTTGGAGTAGTTTAAGAACAACTTCTACTATATAAATTATTTGAGAATTTTTTTTAAAAAAGTTGTTTTTTAGGCTTAATTGATAATACAATAAGTAGTTGATGCCATCATTTGAATGGGCACTGTAGTTAGTTTTATAATTTTCTTTGTACTTAACCATACTTTTGGACTTATCTTTATTTTATAGATTAAAATCTATTATTTTAAGAAATTTGAATCAAGCTTAGAATTTTTTTAAAAGTGAACAGATTCAATTATATGATCAATTACACTTAAATAAAAAAAATTAATAGTGACTAATTTACTTGTGTCTAGCAATCAAATTTACAAATTTATACATTATGATAATTATTATAAACAAACCTGTTTCAACATATTTAAAAAATTATAACTCTTTTGCAACATAACTATTAAGCTTATTCACTAAAAAATAAATATTTTTATTAATATATAATACACAACATTTTAAAATTACGAATAATTGTGTGAGATATCAAGTGAGGATTTGCCATAAAAGTACTTTTTGCAATTAGAAAGAGCAATTTTTATTTATTTTTTACTAATTGTTGAGAACTCTTGGAATATATTAACATATAAAATGGAAAAAGAACTTATATACAAAACCCATGAAATTAGGAACTTAATAGTCCGCACAATGTTGTAGTAACTAAAGGATTGGCACAATGTTGTACAAGTGATATACCAATGTGTTTTAAGTATTTGTTTGTACATGAACGAGTTTATTTCTTAATTCTTTTCATTCATGAGTTTAACAAATCGGGTATTTTTCACATAAAAAATAAGGTACTTTATATATTTGAAAATATTTATTTATATAATGAAATTTTAATGTAATTTGTATTTATTAGTGTTCAATAAATTTTAAACTTACTAAGAGATAGAGAGATGTTAATATTAGTTACTTTTTTTTTAATCTAAATTTTAATATAATAATTTAATTTTTTTATAATAATATAATAATAATATAATTTGTTTATGATATTGAAAATTTTTTAAAATATTAGGAGGTGAAAGTCAATTATTATTTAACTTTTAATTTTGAATAATATATTAAAAAATTAATTATGCAACGCACGGTTAAAAAACATAGTCTCATTGTGGGTCATATCAAGCTTAATTAATAAGCAATTAATGCGTGATTATGGCTGTTAACTAAAAATTAAAAATTAATTAAGTTGTTAGGTAATAGTTAGGTAATTATTAAATAAACTTAATTGGTCTCTAATACGTGTATTAGACTGTCAACAAAACTTAACGACCACATATACGAGTCAAAGAAGCCTCTCTATTTTTCTTTCTGATCTGCCTAAGTTAGCTGAGATTGACAATTAAACGTATGAAAACCCAAGATAGCGACTCTTTTCTGGCCATTTTTTTGAAAATTGTCATTTTGGACTCGCCCAACTTTGAATTTTTAAGGCTCTTTTTTTCTTCTCTGGCCAGCAAATTGAAAACTCAAATTTCCAAGAGAATATGATAAAAAGAGAAGATCTACTGTGTTTATTAAGAAATAAGAAATCACAATATATGTCCGTCTCCTAGCCTGAGTGGCAAAGGAAATGGGACATCAGGGCTCGGTTCGAGCCAACCCTCCTCCCATCCCCTACTCAAAAAAAGAAATCATAATGTATATGCAACCGTGCTTTGATCCACAGTTACATGCAATGTTGCTGATATAGGCCATAGTGACTCCACTGTGACTCGATTTCCTGATATATTCCTTAGAATATGGCTGGGAAATGATGCCTCTGCTTGCAACGTGTATTGCACATGCTTGATCAAGTTAGGAAACAATAGGGCCTGCGAGAAATCAACGGTCCAAGTTGTCCCATTGCTCCATACAGACCTCCTGGCAACTGTTGATTTAAGCTCCATTCCTCTCGCATTATTTCTATCAACAATAACTTGCTCGATTGTAGTGAATGGACTATTTGATTGATCCAGTTGAACTATTGGAACCCCCGTATAATCACCCGAAAACATATTGTCAACAATGTTCACACCAAATGCCACACCCACTATGGATTTGAGCAAAATAAAGGCATTGCCAAGGAAAAATGAGCCGGTAACATGGAGTTGCACAGGGTCTTCTGCTATAATTCCTGTGAAATCAAAGTACGAATTGGCGATTCGGGTCTGAGTAAAACCAGGAGCCTGGATATAAATTCCAGTGCCACCCCATCTAGTGGCCTTGTTGTAACAGTGTACCCCGGTGAGCATATTGGCCTGTCCCTGTATCATAATTCCAATTGATGCTGAGAAAACAACAACATCAGTGACTACATTATCGTTGCCCTTGATGAGGATTCCGACACCAGAAAAATCTTTTTCGCGATGATCACCTCCGATATTGATATGCTGACCGATGAATGTATTTTTTACAAAAGTCTCATGGCTACCTTGTATCAAAATGCCATTGGTTATAAAATGTGAGATGTAACAATTGTCTATGACGGTTCTTAAAGAATTAACTATGGCAATGCCACCACCCCTGAAATTGGAGTCTATCATAAGGTCCTTAAGTGTAATATCTTCGTATAAATATGAATCTGATGATGGCAAAAGCTCTATCAAGTGTCGATCAGTTGGAAAATCAGGTGATGCAGTGAGTGATCCACCCAGTATCTGTCAGAGTAATCGCAAAATTCATCAAGTGAGGAAGTTTTATCCATGAAATATATAAAGAGGGTAATGGAGATTGCTAATTGAGTACCATAAAGTTACCGCCGCTAGTCTTTGGTAGGCAAAGTGGACGACTGATCTTGTATGTCCCTCCATTAAGATGAAGCTGTGCGCCACCAAGGTCAGCCACACCCTGTATCAACTGGCCTTCAACTGGAGACCGAAAAGCATCCGAAATAGCTTGCTCAAGGGCATTAGTGCTGTCCAATTTTCCAGTAGGATCAGCTCCATACTCAATTGCATGATGAACCCTCGAACTTGCCAAAACCTGGAATATCATTAGCCAATTCGTATTAATTTCAAGAACGATAAAAGTGAGGCTCTCTTGTTTACTCTAATTACCGGAGCTGTAGAAAAGCTGTGAGGTGTGGGAGGGGCTCCGTTGCGGGAAATAAATGATGCCTTGATCGAAGCCATCCACCTTATCTTACGATGATAGTCACTTAATGCAGAATATGAGCTCTCCCCATAATCTAGAACTGTATTTACATATAGAAACGCCAGTATAAGCTTAGCTAACATTGTATTTTTGGATACCATAAGTTGTTAGAGACAAGAGGAAGAGAGAGCAATCTGTCAAATCAAATTCTAGTTGGAGCCACTGCTTTTGAAGCAATTTTGAACTTTCTTCAAGTTTGAAATTTAAATGCAGAAAGGGAAAAGCAAAATAAACTGTACACTAGGAACAATATTTCATGTTGAAAACCAAACCAATTTTTTGGGCTAAAAATAATTTCAAATTACCAATTCAAGAATGGAGAAATTGAAAGTGTTGGACTTTAAGACGGGAAAACACACAAAAAAAAAAAAAAAAGACTCAAGAGTTTCGTTAGCATAATTATGATTAATAATGTTTTATTTTTTCATGGAAAAGTGAAAATTTAGACATAAAGAAAGTGATTGTAGGTGTTGAAATTTAAATACCAAACTTACTAAATGTCATTTTTTAAATGTGATTATGTGAAAAAATTGAATTAAACTCCGATTTATTAATAATATTTTCGCTTCACTAAATCCATCATAATTGTAGACATCTTATTTTGTGTTAAGATTTTTTTTGAAAATTTATTGAACTTCAAATTTTGATAATAAATTGGGTCTTAATACAAAATTTAGGACCCAAAGACTAAAAGTCCAAAAAAGTGTTGATTTTGAATTAATTTTGATTTTGGTTTAAATTTTAATTAATTTTTAATTTGGGTTTTGGGTTTTACTTTCCATTTTAATTTTTTGGTGTAATTTTTGGTCAAAATTAGTCCGAGTCAAAAGAGTTAAAAAAAAAGAAACGAAAATCATTAGAAAACAGAAGAAAAATGTTTTTGTATGATTTATATTATTATTTATATGATATATTATTATTTGTACAATTATTAATATAGTTGTATGGTTATTAATATTTATTATTTTCATGATTACCTAACATTTTATTTGTATGATTTATATGATTAATAATATATTTGTATGATTAGTAATATACTTGCATGATTAATAATCTATTTGCATGGTAATTAATATTTGGCATGATACCTTATATTATTACATGATATTTTATATTATTGCATGATATTTTTGTATGGATATTTTGGTGTGATTTTTTATGTGATATTATATTTATTTGCATGCTAGCTTCTATTGTTGCATTATATATTTGCATGGTAATTAATATTTCTGCATAATTTATTGCATGGTATGATATTATATTTATTGCATGATACATGATAATTTTTGCATAATATTTTTTATTGTATGATTTATTGCATGGTTGATTTCATAATTATAGCATGATTAGATCTTGATAGAATTTTTTTATCACTATGTTGTGTAAATAAATAAAAGTATTGAAATTGATTTGTTTGTATTGTAAAAAATCATCTTTGATTAAGGCTTAGATAAGATAACACTAATTAATTTGGTATTAATTTTGGGCATAAAGGGGTGCTAATACCTTTTTTACATGAAACCGACTCTCGAAGACTCCTGAACCTTAGTTCTGTTGATATAGACTAAAACCTATTCTTTTTAGGGACCTTTAGTTTACACTTAGGACAACCTTAGAAATGATAAATTCACATAGGTGGCCAATAACACTTAGATAAAAAAAGATTGGTGGTGATTCCATGATTTTTGTGTCTAATGGGTAGGTTTTTAGGCCTAAACATTATGATAGCTTGGCGACTCCACTAAGGACATTAGAGAGTTAAGTCATTAGTTAGTTGTGTGTTATCTTAAGCCATGCTTTGATGGTTTTTATTTTGTGATTATTTGTGATTTTGTGCACTAACTTTTTTTGTTTATTTTGTAGCTTATGATTTTTTGTTACTAATTTATCTATTTATTTTGTAGATCTTGATTTGAATTTTTAAGTTGGCATGTCCTTTTTACACACACTACGTTTGTATTTATGCATAAGCTCTAGACCTGAGCTTTATCCTTTTAAGATAGGGTAAAATACCCATACTCTGTGGAATGTTAACCTCAAATATAGTTAGCAAAATACTCACTCAAATTGAACATTTTTCACTGGCAACCTGTTATGGGTGAGGATTATGGTGCATTATTAGTCTATCATGGATGATGATATAAAGAATAATTTGAAAACTTTTAGAGTGTCAGATTTTTAAACCTAACATGTAAATAAACCTTAAAGATCTAAACCTAAGTTAAAGCCCTACCCTTTCTTTTACTAGAAAACCCTAAATAGGACACATGATGGGATATTTATTATTTAGTTTGCAAATTTATAAATTGTTCCTTGTATATATTATGTGCATACTAACCCTATATATTATTCTTTGTACATAGTATGTTGTTTCATATATATAGAATGTTATGTTAACTAACCTTTTTTTTTTTTTACTTTATGTGCATACATGCATCATTAAAGTCATCATAAGGAATGACTGCCATAAAACTATTTCAATAAAAAGAAACTTAATTACATCCATGGAGAGCCTATAAAAGTTTCCTATTTGCTAGAGAATAAAGTTCGAGAAAGCTCAAATTAAAGAAGGTAACTGTTTGTTAGCCAATTATATGTCTACTTTATTAGTTAGAATCCATCTCAATCTCAAATGGAATGATCTTAGCGACTTGGTTAATATTTGAAACTAATGGGATGTCACTGTCAATGAGGCCTTCCAAAAGAAGTTTGGGGATCTTGCATTACTTCTCTCAATCTTTATTGATGATCAGCTCATTAGGGCCATGATTTAGTTTTGAAATCTTTCATATTGCTACTTTGTTTTTAATGAGATTGATATGGTGCCAACTATTGAAGAATATTCATCTCTCTTTTGCTTAGATCTCTCTAATCTTGACAAGGTATATTGAAAAAAAAAAGACTGGTTACTAGGAAAAGTTTGCTCAAATGGTGGTCGTAAATGTCCAAATTGTTGATGCTTGGATAAAAGGAAAAGGTGAAAGTGCTGGTATTCCCTGGTCCACTATTCATGACTTTATATACAAGTATTTTGACACTGAAATAAGAATGGATTTGATAGCATTGGCTTTATATGTGATGATGGTATTTTTAAAATTAATTGGGTATATTGATGTTGTAGTGGTGGATTTCTTTAATCAACTTGATTATCAAATCAACCTTGTTCTTACAATCTTGGTTGAGACTATTAGATGTTTGAATCATTATTGCTAAAATAGAGAAGGACATTTTACTAGATATGCTCAATTGCTAACTATTTAGATGAAAAGTCGTATTGAGAATAATTGCAAGCCATATTTCATTACAAGCACTCTTATCAAGGCATTCTGTAAGAGTGAATGGCCTGCACAAAAATCCAAAGAAACATGGATCTCTTTTATGTGTAAGCTCATTAGCCAAAAATGATATAGAGAGTCTTATGGATACCTTATGGACCGGTGCTATATGGTTGTAAAAAAAAGTTGTGGGATCCTCTTTTAGGCCTTTAGAGTATAATGAGTTATTCTTCCATTATGGTAAAAAGACAATATGGCTATGAACAATTTATTTCAACCACATTTGGACTTAGCAAGATGGAATTCTTATATGTTGAAGTTGATGCCTCTATGAAGATAGCCAAAGCCCTGCAAGCTTGAAATTTGTCTCAAAGGGAAAACAAGAGAAGACACTCAAATGAGATTATCTCTGAATACTTTGTGTAGCATATTAGGCAAGGTAAAAACATCACACTTCTTGGAGAAAAAAATTCCAAATAGCCTAATAAAATCACCATATTTTGATCCCCTATTGATAGTGAAAATTGCCAAAAAAAACCTTCAAGTTGAAAAAGGCTAAAAATAGAGCTAAAAGAAAAGAATGACGAAAAGATGCAAGCCCTCAGACAAGAATATGATGAATGGAAAAGTGCTTTTTGATCTCAACATAACACAGTCCTCTACCAATTATGAGTTGGCCCAATTTTTCAAAAAAAAAAAAAGAACAATTGTAAGCAAAGATGCAAGAAAAGGAAAAAAGCACTCATCGAGGCACAAAAACACATCCAAATGCTTAATGGGGTAGTGGTTGAAATTAGAACACAAATGGGTGTTGTGGATGAAGAATGTGAACAAGTAAATAAGGCATATGTGAGAAAGCATAACCAGTTGGAGTGTTTAGTTAGTCAAATTGCTATGGCTATTTACAAAGCCATGGGCATGGTAGAAAAAGTTGAAGAATGGAAGATAAGGATGCCACCAATGGTAGCATATGGCCAAAATCTGCTAGATTTCCTTAATAACGCGTAAGGCTAATATTGACAAATTAGGGATTTTTTTCTTCAATAAACTTTAGACTTTTTGTGGATGTAATATTATATTTGGTTAGAAATAACTTTTAATTTAATGAAGATTTTTTTTGTTAACAATTGTTATGTGTTTGTCATAATGCATCAGTTTGGAAATTCGATCACTAGATGTAAATATATAAAATCACGAAAACATAGGGAGTTGCCACCAATATTTTTTAGGGTGTAATTAGTCATCCAAAAATTTTATCTTTTTAACAAAACAATAAAACAGATTTAGAGTTTATAAAAAAGATACTTTTGGTCTACGAAAATAAGATTGCGTTTGGGAGTTAGTTACATGTGAGGAAAGATTAGCACCCCCACAATGCTCGTTTAAATTGATACTAATTAATCAGGTATTATGTTTGGTTTTGAATAAAAAAATAATTTTTAAAAAAAGAAAATCAATTAAAAATCTTTATTTAGGAATATTGTGAAAATCTTTAGATTAAAAAAATATCTTATAATTTTTTAACATCTAGATAGAATCAAAGATAATATTTCCTGTTTGAGATTTACCACAACATTCCTTTAAAAATAAAATAACAATTTTTGTAGATAATAATTATTGATGACTCTCAAACATCTAGGCAAAATACCAAGAATTATTTATTTTAGAATATTATTTTAATTTTATTTTTTTAAATCAAATTTTTTTAAAATTTTTTTATGCAGTAAAAATAGAAAATGCTATAATTAACCATAAACATCAATAATTAAAATATATATATATATATATATGCGTAATGAGTGCAAACATTGATTTAAAAATGAATATATGCAAATGTGTGTCTTATGCGATAATGGGATGCGAATTTGGAATTGAGTCCTGAAATATAAAGAGATCACTTAGACTTTTCAACCTCTAGATAGAGTTTGGGTGTAACTATTTATATTTAAGATTTCATTTCTTCATTTTTATTTTTTATTTCTTATTTCTTATTCCTTGTTGAATTTTATTATTTCAAATTACAGAATTATATGAAAATTTTTAATGAAATAAAATTTCCTAAATACCCCACTATCTAAGCGACATTCGAGAACAAATTAGTTCACAAAAGGTTTTCATACAAATCATTAAAAATTTAGGATGATTTTAAGATTTGGATAGGTTTAGGTTTCAATGTTTTATTTAGGATTTGCCCGCCCCGAACCCGACCCGATGCCATCCCTAATTGAAACCCTAAATAAAACATTGAAACTTAAACTCGTCCCGAACCCGACCCGATTTTATGCTTTATTAAACTCGAACCCGACCCGACACTATGTAAATTGTACCCGACCCGAAATTAATAAAAATATTATTTTTTAAATATAAAATATTATTTTTTAAATATAAATATTTAAAAATATCATTATATAAATATATATATATATATAAATAATTAATTAAAAAATAATTTTTTAATAATGTCGGGTAGGGTCGGGTTTTAGGCATACCCGAACCCGATCCGACCCCGATTGTTACCTAATTTACCAATCTGACCCCGACCCGAAACCTGAAATTAAAAAAAAAAACCCGACCTTATAGGGTCGGGTCAGGCCGAAACCTGTCGGGGACAGGCTTGATTGCCGTCCCTAGTTTCAATTAGAGTTTTAAAGTTTTGTTTAGGGTTTCGAGTTTCATTTAAGATTTAGGGTTTTATTTAAAGTTTCAAGTTTCACTTAGGATTTAGGATTTTATGAATTTATGAGTCTCTCTAAAAATCTTCAATATCTAGACAAACTTTCAAAGTAAGCTCAATTTTCATAAATTTTATAATAAAAATAAATTTTTTTTATTTTTATAACTTATTATTATTATTATTAATTTACCTTTTATTATTTTTATTTTAATAATTTCTCAACATTTAGGCGAAATTATTATTTTTGTTAAAATTTTAAATTTTATTCCCTCCATCATTTAGGTAAGGATTTAAAAGTTTTTTTTATCTTATTATTTTTATTATCTTATTTTTAAAATTTTAAAAATGTAAATAACAACTAAATGCTTGAATATAAATAAAAAAAAAACCATAAAAATGTCAATTAAAAGGCTAATACATGTGCAAAATTATTAAATAATCAACATTAAACATAAACTAAAATAATCATGTATCAGTAACAACAATAATAAAAAATAATAAAAACAATGTTAATGCAAAGAGCTATTTAAACATTCATATGATTTAACTTTTTTTATTAATATTTCTATGTTTATTATTTATTGGTTTTATTTACTTATTTATATTTTAAAAAACCTTTTTAACCATTTTTAATTTTCATCTTAATTTCGTGACATAAATGGGAGATAAAAACAAAGTAAAACAAAAAGCCCTTTAAAATAACTCAAACAATAATGAGACAACAAAATGAAAATAAAATACACTAAACCATACCTCATTACTATCCCCGCCATCTTTCATATGAAAACCTTTCTTTTTTTTTTCTTTTTAAACTTGCTAAACCCTTGACTTATCTAAACTACCTATACCTAAATCGAATGAAACATGAACCCTAAAATGCTAACCTATGCAACAAGCCTTTTATGGGGCCCACATTAGGCCTCATAATGGAGTATTTAAAAGTAGATAGTTAATGAACCCGAAAAATGATGATCGAGATCCAATTACAAAAGCAAGTCCTGATTAAAAGATCAAATATTTCGGACAAAATTAAGTGTTTACAGTTACCTCTCTTTGCACATTATTGAGAATCAAGAATATAACAAAAATATAAACAATAATTTTGTTTGAATGCTACTTCTTAAGAAGAATTTTTTTGTTTTTTTTTTCTTGTTTTTGTGTTTATTTTTTTTCATTTATTTCTTTAAGATAACTAGGATTAAACCATGAATCGTAAGATAAAAATGATCGAGATTGAACTGCAAGTCGAATAACATGATCGTTAATCTCAACTTACATGCCAACTAATCTAGGCTTTTGTGTTAGCTAATTTTGGGCTTACATGTAAACTAAATTGGGTTTAAATTGTCATAGTTACCGGTTAATTTTGGTTCGCATTCTAGCTAAGTTGGGCTTAAATTTGGTGCCAACTAAATTGGACTTAAAACTTCTCGATGCCAGCTAATATCAAGATCAAAACCTGCATGTTAACTAAACTAGTCTTAAATTTTCATTAGTGCTAGCTAAATTTGACTTAAATTTTTGTTAGTGCTAGTTAAACTAGGCTTAAAATTTCATTAGGTGCTAGTTAAACTGGGCTTAAATTTGCATTAGGTGTAAGCTAAACTTGGTTTAAATTTTCATTGGTGCCAACTAAACTAGGATTAAAATTTCATTGGGTATCAGTTAAACTGGGATTAAATTTGCATAAATGCCAACTAAATTGGATTTAAATTTTTTCATGGGTGTTAGCTAAACTAGGTTTACGTGCCAGCTAATCTGGGTTTAAATTTGCATTGGGTGCCAGTTAAACTAAACTTAAATTTTTCTCAAAAATTGGCTATCCTTTTTAGAAATGAAAGAAAAGAAAATTTTCTTTCCTAATGAATTAAAAGATTTTACACCTAGCGATTTTTACTGATTTAAAAAGACCTCACCACTTAAAGGGGATAAAAGAGATGTATGTTTTTTTAGCTAATCTGTGTTTATGTGCCAACTAAATTGGGCTTATGTGCTAGTTAAACTAGGCATATGTGCTAACTAATTTGGGCTTACGTGCTCACTAATTTGGGCTTATGTACTCACTAAATTTGGCTTAAATTTTTACATATACCAACTAAACTAGGTGTAAATTCTTTTTAGAAAATTGGCGATCCTTATCAAAAATGAAAGAGGAAAAACTTTTCTTTTCCAATGGATTAGATGGTTCTGCACCTGGAGATTTTTGTTGATTAAAAAAGACTTCATCACTTAAAAAGGATAAAAGAAGCATATATTTTTTCTATACAAGCTCATAAAAGAAACATAAATCTCTTGAAAACCAAATGTGTTAAACACTTTCTTTAACCTTCAAATATGACATTTTGATATATGTCAAGGGTAACTGTAAGGGTTTGAGATTTTGAAATGTAATTTAGGAATGAAAAAATGCTAAGATTTTTTAAACCAACCTTTTTAAAACTTTTGGGACTTTGATATTTTGAATATATAAAAGGGGTTTGGCTTATCTTTGTTTAGCATCCACCTCATTTAGTATTAAGAGTGGCTTTCAAGTTTGCTTTAAGTTACCTTCTTGTACGATTTTCACCCTAGAGCTACATTTATTTTTTTTTCTTTTTTTTAATTATTATACCATGCACTTGACAATTCAAACTTATCCAAAAGGGGCTAATAGTTCAAACAAAAAATTAGGCAATAAAAAGATATTAGAAGGTTCATGAATTTCATAGGTTTTATGGCCATTTTTTCAAAAGAAACTCTTTAATTTTTAAGCATCTATGGTTGATCCAATATGAATTTTTTATAGGATGTAGCATAAGGCAAGGTTTGAGATTTAAAAAAAAAAAGGGATAGACAGGCCCAAAATAAATATTTAAGAGTAATTAAAACTAAAGATCATTCTTTCATTTAAAAAATTTGTTATGGCATATATTCTTTTTTCATTTTCTTATGTTTTTCACCCATTCATTTCTTTTTTTTCTTCTTTTTTTCTTTCTTTCTTTTTATATCTTTTTTTTCACTATTCTTTTTTCATTCTTCTTTTTGTTTTTTCTTTCACTAAGTGGATTCAAAACTTTGAAAACTTTTATATTGGACCTTTACCTTCAATGTGTGGGAGACATCACCGTTCTTAACCCCTAAATGCATCTTTTTTTATCCCTTAATGTGGAGGTTGATCTTTAGTTAGGGTTTATTTTGAAGGAATTTTGTTAGGCTAAAAAAGGTAATAAGGGATAAATTTTTATATTTGTGAAAAGATGATGAAATACAGCTATTTGTCATTTTAAGCATGATCGTTTAACATGAAAAGCAATTCCCTTTTAGGACAATGAACCTAAAAAAAGGCTTTTCATTTCAAAAGTTCTTTTTTCTCTTTTTTTTTTTTTTTGAATTTTGACTTTCTTGATTTTTAGCTTTTTTCTTTTAGGATTTTGGTTTTTCTTTGTTTTTTCTCAATTTTTTTTATTTGTTAAGTCTTTATTTAGATTTATTCAAATTTCTTAAGTGCATAATGTCAGGATCAATTTTTTTTCTTTTTTTCCCTTTTTTTTTTTTTACTTTTTTCCCTTTTTCTTTCAAAATGCCCCTCGTAACTCATGCATTAATCTATTTTGCCAATAATGTGATTCGTGAAAGATGCCTTATTTTTACAAATCACCCTTAGTGAAAGTTATTATAAGAAAAAGGTCATGTGAAATGAACCCATTTAAGGTATTAAATGATCTAAGTCACTCCACAAGAAAGGAACGAATGGGTCGATCATAACTTAAGTTATCTTAAAGACAATAAAGTCTTTCTTTTTTGATCAAGGTGCCCTTAAGACACTAGATCAAGCTAATTTTAGGGTAAAAAACTGAAATGTTGGTATATCTAAGATCATTTTATCGGACTAGAGTTGGCTTTAATTTTGAAAATTTTTAGAGTTATAGTGTAACATTGACACATCAAATTACCACATTTAAATTCTTAAAATAATGTCGTGTATGCCTGATCTTCTAGGAATCATAATTTTTTTCTTTTTTTAATTAGTTGTTTAATTGTTAATTACTTAGGAGAATATTATCACCCTTTGATATCATAACGTTATCAGGCAAAGACAAGGTTCACAAATTTGAATTCAAATTCATGACTTTTGAAAGGTGATGGTTGATAAATGGAATCAACATAATGATTTAAAAAAAGGTGTTAAGGCATTTGATAAATTCTTAATAGCAATCGTCAACTCATCTAAGACTCTTTTTAGTTATCATAAAATTTTTTTATTTTTCTTTTTTCCTTTTTTCTTAAGCTTTTTATAACTTTGGCACTTAACTATATGGTGCTTTATTTAAATTTAACATTTTTCTCGTTTCTACTAATTTTCTTTCAAAGAAAACCTATAAGTCCAAAACTTAAAAAAAGTAAGTAAAAAATCCTCAAATAATTATGATGCATAATATTCATTCATTCAATGCAAACACTTAGATACAAACCCAAAAAATTCACATTTCAATAGTGCTTTTGCAATAGCAATCAAACTTATAGTAACAAAAGTACCTCACTTGGCACTTCAACTTTAAAATCATTGACCTTTAATTTCAATACTATCATTTATCATAATTACTAACCAGTTTTTTAAACTTCACAAGATCTACAATGATCAAAGCTTGAATTGTATCCTTGAAAGTAGTATAATCTTTTATGAAATGCCTTTCGACCTTATTATGAAATTCACACTTAGCATTGGAATTATATCACTTTAGGTAAAGAAACTTTCTAGGTCTTGCAAAGATAATGAAAATCATATGATTTTTGATATGTAAAGTGAAAAGTTCAGCGTAAGACATTGAAAATGAATGATACATCTTAACTCTTTTTTTTTAAAGACTTTATGAACGGCTTGGGTTGATCTTTTGTACTTTGAATATTTGTGACGAAGAAACTAGAGTATATAGATAAAATGGTTGAGGAAACTTATCAGCCTTAGATGTTGATTAGGAATAATATGGTGACCAATGGGAATAATCATTGATTATACCTTTCTGTATCATGTTGAGGTTTATCTCATTTCGTCCTTAAATAATTATCTATTAGGCCTATCCATTAAAAATATTTCTTTGCCTTTCATTAGGAATTTTCACATTAACGTCCATAATTCTTTCTTTTTTTATCTCATCATCAATTTTGCCCATAATAAATAGCAAATCAGCAAATTTTAAGGACATATTACCAATCAATTTGTCATAATAAGGAGAATGAAGGATATTCATAAATAGAAAATTCATCTCCTTATTAGTTAAACTTGGTCGGACTTGTAATGCAACCTCTTTCCATCTAGCAACATATTTTTTATAGCTTTTATTGAGGCTCATTTTCATGTTTAGAAGGGCTAATCAGTCTAAAGCCATTTCTAGCAAGTGTTGGTATTGGTTTAAGAATACCCAAGATAAATCTCTCTAAGTACAAATTTAGCTGCTTTTCTAACTATAATCCTAATTGGCTACTACCCTACTCAAATTTTCTTGAAAAATATGAATAAGTAGCTTTTCGTCACCAGCATATTCAACCATTTTATGATAATATTGAGTCAAATGTGTCCTAGGATATCTAATTTTATCATACTTCTCAAATGTTGAAACCTTGAACTTAAATGGAATAACCACATTTGGAACTAATTGGGATTCTTTTGTATCATAAAATTTATCCTTACTTTCAATAGCTTGAATCCTTTTTTCTAATAGACTATTCTTTTTCTGTTCATCTAGATTCTATGACTTCTCCCTTATAGGTCTTAAGTTAGGTTTTTTAGGTTGATCATTTCTTTGAGCAAGAAGTTCCTCGATAATCTCCTCTATCTACCCCTTATCAAATCAATATTCACCTTATCTTTAAAAAAATTCGTAGGGATTATTCTCGAAGAAATTTTTTCTTTTTAGACCACACATAAATTATATTTTATTGAGTAAATAAGTAAATGGATGAATGAATGAATGCACAAATGACAAAGCTCTTTCATGAAAAGTGTAGAAATTGGAACAGGAGCAAGAATTAGAAGCAAACCATAATTTACATATCCAAATTTCAAAAAAGACAACATTATATTAACATAAAAAAACATTTTCCAAATGGATGAAATTCACAAAGCATTTTATTTTTGGAATAACTTATCACTTGAAGATCATATTTAATAAAAAAATCCCATCCATATTGATCATCATGCCATCCTCTTCTCATTGTTCCTAAATTTTAACCCTCTATTGTCATTAGATTGAACCATTTCGCATCTATAAGTGTTTGTACCTTATGTTTGAAACCTTTACAATTTTCAATGAAATGCTTCATATTCCCACTATAGTATTTACATCTTACAATTGGGTTGAAATATTTTGGGCACAAAAGCTTTAAAGGCTCTGAAGACAGAGACGATAAAGTGTCTATTAAACAGATAGGGAAAGAACTTTTCCATATGAAATGGGGATAGAATCTAACTATTTATTTTTCTTGGGTAATTTTTATGCAACAGATTGACTAGGAATCTAAAAATTTGGTGGTGGTGCAAAGTTTCAAAGTTGAGAAATTAGCTTAACAGGTTATTGAAAAATGAAAGGTTGGAGATGTGGATTTTTTCAGAGACTACATGACGTTTTGGGGCTTAATCGTAGATGCTTGGAAAGGCAGTCAAAAATAGACATTAAAAGGGTTTGAATGCAGGTTCAGGTTCAAAATGATTAATGAAGGTTGTATGGAACCTTGTGACTTTGTTCTAGAAATTAAATTCTAGAGCTTAAATATTTGTGTGGTCAGATCACTCATCCCTTTCATGATCTTATTTAGACATTCATTATTACTCAAACCACTGAATGCTTTAGTATGCTTAGGAAATATGATAAGCCCAATAGGAACCAATTGATCATGACTCCACAATTTCATAAGACTTAATTGGACTAAAACTGGTAAGGACATTTGAAAAGGCACCAAAATAAATTACTTGAATCTATCAACCGTCTTTGTTAACTCAACAAGCTATTTTGTCATTTCTTAATTGTCATGACCAAACTTCTCTTAATTATGTTTTAACGCACTAATTTGGGCCTCTAATTAATCTTTCATATTTTCAACTTTTTATACCCATTAAAACAAATATTTTATTTTATAAGTTTGAACCAAAATGCTTATGCTATTATTCTTGCTGAATGAATGACACAAAATGATCCTAATTTGCATTCTACATAGAATATGTCTATGAATGCCTAAATATGATAATGATGCAAATATATATACAAAAATAGAATAGCCCAAATTATACAAATCACCTTAATGATGAATGTAGAATGCAATAATTGAATTCCAAAAATATGACAAACTCCTTACCTATCCTAAATCTCCTTCTTTTTTTTTTTTTTTTTTACTTTTTCCTTCTTTTTATTTGGACTTTTTTTTATCCTAACTTTATTTACACTATTATCTTAAATACAAATTGCATCAAAATGCCCCATATATCCTACTTTAGGTAATTTCTATGAAAGAGATTGGTATTCTTTTCCTTAGGTGCTTTCTATCTGGCTTTTAACTTCTAAATAGATCCTATAAGAGGTTGACACTACTTATGGCTTCATGAGAGCTTCTTTTGCTGGTAATTAACCTAAAACAAGTACTTTCTCTTAAAATATATTGCCTATATAATGTATGCAATAAAATTAAAGACTATACAAATAAAAATGAATCAATAATCCAAAACATAACAACCATCTAATACAACAAAATATATACAGTGTCTTAACTTTTGTTTTTTTTTTTTCTAAAAAGGCGAGATGGCTCTACCATAGGCAAGCTTCCTATGGCTTTCAATATGCTAGGTCAAGATTTATTCATCTGAAGGTTCCCCAATTAAACCTTATATTATCATTCATTATAGACTAATATAGCACACCAATCCTCACCCACTACAAGCTATAAATGAAAAAGTTCAATCCGAGTGATAGTAATTCGCTAGCAAATGTAAAGATTATTACCTCATGAAAGCATAGCTACTTCACTTCCTTTTAATAAGGACGGAGCTTTGGTCTAAAGCTCATGCATGCAAGTGAATATGCAAAAGTGTGCAAAGCAATATATCAATCAAAATAAGATGAACTTACAAATAACGAAATAAAAATAAGATAATAACTAACATACAATTTATTTTATTTATTATTTTTAAAAAATAAAATAAAGAATATTAAATTAAATATCAAATAAAACCAATTAAATCTAAAACTTTTGATAATGTATGATTAAAATTTTTGGCTTGACTCTCAAAATATCTTCAATAAAGTCGTCAAGCTGTCATAATGTATTGGTCTAGAGATTCGATTGCTAGATGTAAACATTTAAAATCATGAAAATATGAAAGTCACTATCAATCTTTTTTAAGATGTGATTGGTCACCCAAAAATTTGATCTTTTTAACAAAACAATAAAACAAAATTAGAGTTTATTAAAAAGATACTTTTGGTCACAAAAATAGGATTGGGTTTGGGAGTTGGTTATGTGTGGGAAAGGATTAATACCCCTACAGCGTCCGTTTAAATCGATACCAATTAATTATGTGCTATCTTTTTATTTTGAATAAAAATGGTTTTTTTTTTTAAGATTTAATAATAATTGCTTTTTTTTAAAAAGAATATCTATTAAAAATCCTTATTTAGGAATATTGTAAAAAATTTTAGATTAAATAAATATCTTATAATTCTTCAATATCCAGGTAAAATCCAAAGATAATCCTCCCTATTTGAGATTCACTACAATATTCTTTTAAAAATAAAATAACATTCTTCGCAGATAATAATTATTAACGACTCTCCAATATTTAGGTAGAGTATCAAGAATTATTTCTTTCAAAATATTATTTTAATTTTATTTTTTTAAATCAATTTTTTGAAAAAAAATTTTATGCAGTAAAAATGAAAATTGCTATAATTAACTATAAACATCAATAATTAAAATGAATACATATGCGTAATGAGTGCAAACATTGATCTAAAAATAAATATATGCAAATGTGTGTCTTATGTGATAATGGGATGCGAATAGGAATTTGGTCCTTAAATATAAAGAGATCACTTAGACTCTCCAACCTCTAAACAGAGTTTGGGTGTGACTATTTATATTTAAGGTCTCATTTCTTCATTTTTTGTTTTTTATTTCTTATCTAATTTTATTATTTCAAATTACAGAATTATATGAAAATTCTTAATGAAATAAAATTTTCTAAATACCCCATCATCTAGATAGTATTCGGGAACAAATTATTTTATAAGGGGTTTTCATACAAATCCTTAAAAATTTAGGATGATTTTGAGATTTTGGATAGGTTTAGGATTTCAAAGTTTTATTTAGGATTTCAATTAGAACTTCAGGGTTTTGTTTAATGTTTCGAGTTTCATTTAGGATTTAGGGTTTTATCAAAGATTTTGACTTTCACATAAGATTTAAGGTTTAAGGAATTTATATGCCTTTCTAAAAATCGTCAACATTTAGAAAGACTTTCCAAGCAAGCTCATTTTTCATAATTTTTTTAACAAAAATGAATTTTTATATTTTTACATATTTTCATTAGAATTATTATTATTACTATTAATTTATCTTTTATTATTGTTATTTTAATAATTCTCCAACATCTAGGTGAAATTATTACTTTTGTTAAAAATTCGATTTTTATTCTCTTCAATATCTAGATAGAGATTTTAAAATTTTTCTTTCTTATTATTTTTATTATCATATTTAAAAAATTTTAAAAATGTAAACAACAACTAAATGCATGAATGTAAATAGAAAAACATAAACATGCCAATTAAAAGGCTAATATCAGTGCAAAATTATTAAACAATCAATATCAAATATAAACTAAAATAATCATGTATCAGTAACAATAATAATAACAAATAATAATAGCAATAATAATGCAAAGAGCTATTCAAACATTCATATGATTTAAATTTTTTTATTAATATTTCTTTGTTTATTATTTATTATTTTTATTTATTTATTTATATTTTAAAAAAGCCTTTTAACCCTCTTAACTTTGATCTTGATTCCACGACATAAATGGAAAATAAAAACAAAGCAAAACAAACGGCCTTTTAAAATAACTTAAATAATAATCAAACAGCAAAATGAAAATTAATAAAATATACTAGACCATACCCCATTACCGTCCCCGCCATCTTCCATATGAAAATCCCCTTTTTTTTTTTTTTTTCTTACTTGCTAAACCTCTGGTTTATCTAAACTACCTACACCTAAATCGAATGAAACATGAACCCTGAAATGCTAACCTTTGCAGACAACTCAAGAAAGGGCATGGCCCATATCGCGTACAAACAACAGTAAATGGCAAAGTTTGAAGCTTTTTATTCTTCCCCTAAACAGCCATCATGCAGATAAAACAACCAACAACTAAAGCAACCACCATTTGAAGTTTTAAGCTTTAGAGAACAAGTAAAACACGAAACGCAGAATGATGGAGCCTTAGTCTCCTAGGTACAGATCATACATGAGAAACCAAACCGTAAGCATGAAAAAAAAAAAAATCAGGCCACGCAAATAGCAGACATGCCAAAGGACGTCAAATTTTCTAACTATTCCACCCCCCTTTTAAATCGTCAAAACCAGAAAACAAACTCAAATAATGCACCAAGTTTCCATAACAGCAAGGAACAAGATTGTTTTTTTTTTTTGGAAAAAGGAAGAAAGCCATGCAGGGGAAAAAAGCTATAAAGTTCCTATATGCAGCAACCAACGTAAGAACAATAGCAGCATGCACAAGGGAAATAAAAAATGAAGGCAAGAAGCCAGCAAGTTATCTTTCGTCTCTGCCTAAATTCTTATGCTTTCGCTTATGTTGATGGCTGACCTTGGATCCTTCTCTTATTTCCTTTTTCTGCTTTTCTATAGCGAAACTCCCTTTCTCTTCTGGTTCTTTCTTTTCTGCTTGTTTCTTCTTTTTTTTTTTTTCCTTGTTTCACGAAGTTCTTCCTCCTCTTCTCTCTTTCGTTTCTTCTATTTGCTACTGGTCTCCTGGTTTGTGTTCAAGTTTTCCGCTGCTGCTCCTAGTTCCTGTCACGTTTCTTTTGGTTCGTTTCTGCCAGCTTTTTTTTACTGCTGGTTTGCATTTTTTCTGATTTTGTTTCTTCTTCTTTTTTTTTTTTAGCCAGCCTACGTCTTCCTCTTTCTTCTGTTTCAGCTTTGGTATTCTTCTGTTTTTTTATTTTTTCTTCCCTTGGTTTCCTTTTATTTCGTTGCTGCTACCGCCTTCACGTTTGATTCTTTTACTTTTTATTTTTTATTTTTCTGCTTCTTCCTTCTAACGTCTGGTTCCGCTTTTTTCATGCACCCACGTTCCAGCCACGAACTCATGCAGTTTCCATTTTCTTCCTTTTGTAGCTTCCCACCTCCCATGCAGCTCTCAGACATGAAGCCATGCCATTTGCTTGTCCTATTTTTTCACGTATTCCCCTTCATGTAGTTTTCTTCAATTTTTTCATGTGATTTCCTTCATACAATCAAGCTAGGCCGAATAGCTTCATTTAGGCCATCTCTTGCGCTTCCCACAAGGTTCGGGCTTGGGCCTTTTTTTACTCTATTTGGGCTGATATTTGTAGTCAACTTGGCTTTGTTTTTAGGCTAGTTCTTATTTGTTTCATTTGCAACATATCATGTGGGCTTTTATTTATTAAAAATGTTTTGGCTTTATTATTGATTTTTTTTTGCTTGATTTTGGTTTTGAAATGGGTCTTTTATTTTGGGCTTTTTATTAGGCATTTCGGCATCCATTCGAGCCTAAGCAACTAGTCTTTTTATAGGTCCACATTAGGCCTCATACTGAAACATTTGAAAGTGGACAGTTAATTGACTCAAAAAGTGATGATCGAGGCCCATTGTAAAAATAAGTCCAAATTAAAAGATAAAATATCTCAGATAAAATTAAGTGTCTATAATGGAATATCTTTCTTATTGCATTCATGCATTCAAGCATTTATTCTTATACATAATTGGATTGTCTCATAAACACCTCTCTAAATATGTACCATAATTATAATAATTCAAAGTTCAAAGATAGCTCAATCTTCAAGCAATCTGAGGTGTTACAACACTAAATGCCAAGCAAGAATCATTAAAGAAGAATTAGTTCTTCGCATTCAAAAGATGAAAGGCATAAGAAGAGATGAAGGAGCAGTTAAAAAATATGGCTGAATTGTTGAAGAATCTAAACAAAAAGAAAACAGTGGTTAAGAAGATTGATGATCCACTGTACCTACCTGATTTTGGCCCATACCAAGCTTCAATATCTCAAAAGGCCCAACCTCAAATGCTATTCACAAGAGGATATCCCTATATGCATTTTGGCATGCCTTTAACAACTGCCCCCACTCACTTTCAAGAATACATGCCTTTGGTCCCTGATATAAAAGCACCTGATTTGACTAAACTTTTTAATTTGGATGATTAAAAAAAATAAGAAAAGCTAAAAACCGGTGCATTAGAAACCAAAGAAAACCCTAAATCTCAACAGAGAATGGATCTCATTAAAGAAAGGCTTTGAGTTATTGAGGAATGAATTTTTATGGATCAATGGATGTTAATGAATAATGCTTGGTTCTTGATGTGGTGATGCCACTAAAATTCTAGGTCCAAAATTTGAGAAATATAATGGAACCAAGTGCCTCATAACACATGTGGTAATGTACTGCCATAAAATGGTAACGTATGCACATGATGAAAAGTTATTCATCCATGCCCTCCAAGATAATCTCACTGGTTTAGCTGCTAGATGATATGAGCAACTTGATAGGACTTGCATCATAGGTGAAGGGAATTAGCAAGGGCCTTTATTTTCCAATATAAATATATCATAGATTTGGTGCTAGATCGTCTATCCTTACAAAGTTTGAAAAAAAAAAGATAATGAGAGTTTCAAAGAATATGCCTTGAAGTGGAGGGATGTTGTTGCCTAAGTTCAACCATGGCTCACTGAAAATGAGGCTACAGTTTTGTTTGTTAATGCTTTCAAAGCCATATCCTATGAAAGAATGATTGGCAATACCATAAAAAACTTTACTGATATGGTGATTTTTAGGAGATAATTGAGAATGCCATTAAAAATAGGAAGCTTGAAGGAGGTAATGCAAAGAAAGAGACTATATCAAAGAAAAATAAAAAAAAAGCTTAAATTTGTGAGGGGTAATAAATTGGAGGCTTCATCTCATATCGACCTTATTTGATGTACCCACCATATTACCTTTTTATAAATGACCTCTTCCAAAATCTTTATCGACTAGTGCAAAAATTAGGCTTTCATGCAAATCTTTATTTTCAAACAACTGCCACTTAATTCACCACCCAACCATTGATGAGTAAAAGAAAATCAAGGAATAATCAAAAAAGAATTCCAATTCGAATTCTTGACCTTTTGCCTTTGCTAATAAAGCACCAATTGCTCACCCCCGAACCTTTAAAAACAACTCCAAATCCTTTAGCAATGAGCTATAATTTGAATGGTAGATGCGATTATCACATGAGAGTAATTGGACATTCAACTAAGAGGTATAGGCAATTGAATGAGAAAATCAAATATCTCATCAATAATGCCATTTTGTCCAAGAACTTATGAAAAAATGGAAATCTGCAAGAGCTTGTATTGATCCTATCCCAATGTCATATATTAATGTATTTTCGCAGCATGTTAAGAATCACCTAGTAACAACTATTCAGTTAGAGCCTCTAAAGCCATCTTATTTGAGATGGTATGACGTCAATACCACATGTGATTATCATAGAGGCAACTAACAGTTTATAAATTTAACATGATTTTTTATTCATTTTTTTGCCATAGAAAAATACAGTTTTCTCATAATGGTAACATAACCATGTTACCCTTATTTGAAGTTTATTTTACTAAATTTACTAATTCAAGTTAATCCTTCATTATTTTGATTAAAAAAATAAAATTAAAAAGTTGTCTATATTCAAAATAAAATTAAAAATCATATCAACTTTTATAATACTATTTAATATTATAAAATTTACCAACCTTTTATCAATACAATAATACCACAATATTTCAATAATTATTAATATGTTTTAAAAAATATCAAATATAAAGTTTTTTCAAAACAAATATAAATCTTATTCCTTATCAAACCCAAATTTAACATCAACTTAACATAAATTTTTTAATTTCTATATTTATTATTTGTAGATACCTAATTTTGCCTGGACAAAATTTAGCCATTTCTAAAACCCTTAAAATCCGACCTAGTTTAAATACAATATTTCTTCAATTTTTACGAGTTCTAAAAATTAAAATTAGGACCAATTTAATATAAATGCCTTAAAGTCAAACTTAGTCAAATTTGATCAAACAATATTTAAAAATTGGTTAAAATGGTCAAAATAGTTAGAAATCGAGTCAACTTTCAAAATTCACGATCAATTGCAATCAATGAGGTTTTAAATTGAAAATTTATGATTTCTAAAGCATCAAAAAGTCTAATTGCACTTTGAAAAGGGTAAAATTACTAAAATACCATTAAGAGTATTTTTGTAATTTATCTTTTCGAAGTCAAATTTTTGTGAAAACCTCCATATCATATAGAATATATTTTAATGAATTTTGATGCACTAGAAATCACAATCAAATTTTGATGCGTTTAGATTTTTAATGAATGTGTGAAAACTTCTATATCAATATTCCAAAGCACACCTTGAGAGGTGTGAAATTACAAAAATATCCCTAAGAGTATTTTTGTAAATTGACCTTCCCTATATCATAATTTCACTAAAAGATTTAGATCATGATTTAATATTTTTTAATATTTTTGAAATGCTGAAAACCTTGATCGTACCTTGGAATGTGTGAATCACTAAAACACCTTTTAATGGTATTTTTATAAATTAACCTTTCTAAAGTTGATTTTTTATGAAATATTTTAGATCATATTTTTATAATATTTCATAATTTTTGATGTATTGAAAATCTTGGCAGCACATCGGGAAGTGTGAAATTATTAAAATACTTTTTAAAGGTAATTTTATAATTTGACTTTTTTGAGATCGATTTTTCATGAAAATTTTTATATCTTAATTTCATATTGATTCATGATTTTTGGTGTTCTAAAATCACAAAAATGAATAAAGGAGCATTATTTTTCAAGAAGGCCTAAAAACTAAAAATTTTTTAATGAGGGGTCAAATGGCTTTTCACTTGGTTCAAACAGCATTAAAAATTTAATATTTAGCAGTTAGCATTCTCAACCATAGGATCATCTTGAGGAGCTTGATCAAATGGTGCAAGATGGCTCCTTGCAAAGAAAGCAAGGGATGAAAATGAACTATTAGATGCACCTCTAATCCAAGGGCCAATATTTAATTTTAAGAGATATTTTCATGCTCATTTGCTATGGGGATTTCACATTAAAAAGAAGAAGAAGGGAGTTGGAGAAAAAAAGGCAGAAAAAAAAAAGAGAAAAAAAGTGAAAGAAATAAGGAAAAAAAATAAAAAAAAATTCTTGAAAGCTTAGAGAATATATAATCCTTACTTGATTCTATTGCATTTTCCTTACATTTTTCATAACACTTTCATATTTGCTTCTTTACTTTAATTTTTTTCTTTAAAAAATGCTTAATTTTTTATGTTTTTAGCTTTAAATTTGATATAGAACCTCAATCAACTAATTCATAGTTTGATATGAGATAAAAAATCAAAAAAAGAAAACAAAATCCACCATTAAACACCATTGAGAGGTTCGACCAACCTCCATTTCATCATGGCTGAACCTCTTTTTAGTTTATTTTGATATTTATTTTATTTTAAATGATCTCCATAATGATTAGATGATTAGTTTGTCTGATATTTGTATGAATTTCTATTAGTTATTAGTATATAATTGGTTTTTGGCTTGTGTTTCTTGTTTATATGGCTTCCTTGCTATTTTTGTTCATTACATGTTTAATGAAATTGCTTTAATGGTATAAAGGCTTCATATGATGATTTTCCAAGTGATTGATACATGTTTGGATCGAATGAATGGTTGCAAGTTTGTGGAATGCCATGCCAAAGTTCAACTAAGCTACATTCCATGTTTGGCCAAACTTTCTTGCTTGAATGGTGGCTAAATATTGCTTGGTTCCTATGTGTTTTCATGAGATTTTGGTTTGATCATCAAGTTTACAATATGCTTGATTTAATTTCAATGAATAAATTGTTGTTTTGGTAGCTTGTTTGATTACTTTTTATGATTAATTGCATGAGTTTTCAAAAAAAAAAAAATGGTGGAACATGTCTTCAAATTTTGAAAAATTTTAGTGTTTGATCCATTTTTCTCATGTTTTCACATATATATCTTATTTGTAATTTAGTTTTATGAATGCCTTGATTTATAATTAGTTTGTTCTCTTATCATGCACATGTGACATGTATCAAATATTTACATTTTTACCAATGGCATTGTTATAATTTATTGATCATATGCATTTTCTCATGAAATAACCCTAAATCCTAAAACCCTAAAATCAACCCTTAACCACATTCATGAATTTACAACATATTTTATCTTGTTACATGCATTCATACTTTGTCATTCATATTCAATCATCATGCATTCATATTATTATTATGTTCATGCATATATGCATTGGTTTTATAAATAAAGTTTATTTCAAAGAAAAATATTTTTAAATTAGATTACATCTCGAATAAAAAATAACCTTCAAGTTTCGGTTTAAATATATGGTGACTCTCGATAGTTATCATTTATACGAGGTGTTATTTTGATTTTGTGAAACAAATTAAAAATCCTTAAGTTATAAATATTATTAAACCTCTACCTAAATATAAAAGAGTGGAAAAGATATATCAATACTTAGGAAATTTTCATTTTGATAAAAAAAAAAAGTTATTTCATTTTTCAAAAGAAAACAATTAAAATTGTTTTGCCTTTAGAAAAAAAAAACAAAGATTTGTTTTTTTTTTTAGACTAAAAAAAAGGAAAAAGAAATTAATCTTAAATATTAGAATATGACCATTTTAACCAAAGTTTAAAGATAAAATACAGTTTAATTCATACCTTCTTCAATGAGTGCTATGAAAGTACTAATTCTTCCCTATGCGTAACTGACTCTTGAATCTTAAATCTAATTTCACAGACCTCAATTTGTTCTTTTTATAAAACTTTTAAATCTTTTAAATGTTTTATTAAAAAGGATAAAAATTTTTAGGTGACTAATCACACATAAAAAAAAGATTGGTGGTAACTCTTTATTTTGATTTTTATCGAAAATATTTTTTAAGCCCACCTGTTTTTCTCAATCCCCATTCGTCCAACAATCAAGCACTTTTTGGTCTCGAAATGTCACGATATTATTAAAATTTAAAAAATATTAAATATAAAATATCCATAAAAAATATAAATCTTAATACATATCAAACCCAAATTTATCGTAAAATCAATATAAATCATACATATCTAAAAATTAATAAAACCTAAACAAATCTCAACAATATTCAACAAATAAAAATATTCAACAATACTAAAAAAAAAAAAACCAACAAAAATTAACAATACTAAACAAAAAATCCAACAAAAATTAACAAAAAGTTTAACCTAACAAATCTCAACAAATCTATAATAAGAAATTTAATAATAAACGTAACAAATAAACAATAAAATACTTGAAAAAAGAATAAATAAATTAATTATCGACAAAAGAAGGAGATATTGGTTGGCTCGTGACTTCCTCGTTGGTGGGGAGAGAGAATAGGGATTTGGGAGTGGAAAATTTTAGGGAAAATGGATTTTCACGATTCTAGGAAAGGGGTTTGAAATTTATTCAGATTTTTTGACGGATTATCAATAAAATTTTCATTAGTAATCATTAATTTTTTTTTTGCAAATTTTTTTACTAACAAAAAATTTCATTTGTAATTTTTGCCGTAAATGGCGCTATTTTTTACTTACGGATTATTGAAAGAATTTAATCCATCGGTAATCCGTCGATGATGGTCAATATTTTTATAACTACATTCTATCAATAAAAATTTCATTGATAAAATTTCATCAATAATGCCAATATTTTTTATAGTGTTCAAATTAAGGATAAATTTGAATTTGAATTTGAATTGAATGAATTGACTTTTTTATAAATCATATCAATCGGGTTTGAATTTGGATGGTTGAGCTTGTTTTTCAAATTCGAGTAAGTTTTGACTGCATTATAAGGCATAATAGTTGTTAAATCACACATAAAGCCTTAAATTACATAGGTAAATATTTTTAAAAATTTGATAAAAGCCCAAAGTTTAGTCTTGATATAAGGATAGAAATAATTTTTTTAATGGCGATAAGATAAATTTACGATTGAACACTTTCTTGCCCTAACTTTATTCAAATATATACAAAGAAAGAAAAAATTAAAGTCCAAAATAAGAAAAAAAAAAAAAAGGTAAAAAACTTCAATGTTTGGCATTCGATTGTTAAGAAACGAATTTTATCTATAAGTAAAAAAAAAAAGGCAAAACAAAGAAGTATATATGCTTATATTAGATTTATACGAGTAACAATTACGGATAAAAGAGAAATAAATAATAAATTTTTTTTTCATATGTTATAGTTGAAGATTATGAACAAGATTAGTCTAAACTATAAATGGGAAAACAATTTAAGCCTCCCAACTTATAGCATAAAAAAATGATTAAAATTCAAAGGCTGGCCTTAGATCTCTCCTATGCACAACTCAGCTTCTAAACCACAAAATCTTCCTTGAGGTTTGGAATATAGCATTGTTTATTCAATTTCACCAACTTTGGACCCTCTTCCTTTAATAATTTTCTATCACCAACTTCTTCTATTCTTGGCATTTGAGGCCAACGTTGTCCCTTGTTTCTTCCGGCTCTCTTCATCCCCCAAAAACAAAGAAATCATCATAACCAAAGAAAAGAGGCAGCTCATGCTATCAAACAATTGCAGCTGAAGCCTCTCCTGATTGCTTAGCCACCATTTCCAAATTGTAGCGATGCTAATGGGCGCGCGCATAGCTAGGCTTGTGCGCACACCAAATCCATCGTTAGTTCTTGCGCTTGTTTCTTTGTTATCATTGGTCGTTGTCTCATTTGGTGATACGGATACTGAGATCCTCTTAACCTTTAAGGACTCGTTAGCAAACCCTTCAGCTCTTAGCAATTGGAATGCTTCTATTCATCCATGCAAGGGGGATCGAGCAAATTGGATCGGTGTGCTTTGCCTAAAGAATAAAATATGGGGCTTGCAACTAGAAAACATGGGCCTAGCAGGGTTGGTGAATATTGAAATTCTTGATACATTGCATACAATGCGCACTATAAGCCTTATGAACAATAATTTTGAGGGTACAATGCCTGACATAAGGAAACTGGGTGCGTTAAAGGCTTTGTATTTGTCAAATAATCGTTTTACAGGGGAGATTCCTGATGATGCATTCCAAGGGATGAGATCCTTGAAGAGATTATTTTTGGCTAATAATGCTTTCACTGGAAAAATTCCCTCGTCGCTAACCACCTTGCCTAAACTTATAATCTTGAGACTGGAGGGAAATCAATTTGGTGGCCGAATACCTGATTTTAACCCCAAGGTTGTGAAGGTGGTGAACTTGGCTAACAATCAATTCGAGGGTCCCATCCCTGCAAGCTTAAGCAAAATGGGTGCAAGCATGTTCTCAGGTAGTCGTTACATACATTTATAATGTTGTTCATGCCAACTAGTTTTAATTATCCTGAAGGTTTTCAAGTGAAACCATAATTATGATAGACTCATTTCATCATAGGGTGGTAATGTTAGCATAATGTCATCATTTTTAAGTTTGACAACCTTTTTACGTTAATTTTGTTAGGGTAAACCTCATATACACCTTTTGTAGTTTGTGATTTTTTCACCCTTGTGAAAATTTTTTTCACTTATAATCTTGTAGTTTACTTTCGTTACCAAAAAAGGGTAACTACATTAAAAATAAAAGTGAGGATAATTTTGTAATTTTAATTAAATTTGATTGATTTTTAACGTCGTTATTCTTTTCTGGTTAAGGAAATGAACTACTCATAAGTGAAAAAAAAAAAAAAATACCAAGTAGGAAAATCACAAATTACATGTGAAGTATGTGGAATTTACCCTTTTTTATTGAAAAACCAGTCATTCAACCTGGATTCCTCTTTGAGTAAGGGATACACGTTTAGTATTTATTTTTATGTATATTATCTAAAATTTGGTTGATTGTTATTTTTAGTATTATTTATTTATCTTGCAAAAATAAAAAGTTGCCAAGTGAGTTTGAATATAAGTAAGAGTAGCTTAGGATGTGTTACTAGGATTGCTCTCTGTCAAAGTACTCTGACTAGTTAACGGATATTACTGATCTAGTAAAACTTCTATTTTGGCTGAGCAAAAAAAAAAAAAAAAGTAAGAGTAGTTTAAATAATTAAAATTGAAAGAAGTAATGCCACTTTAATACTGAACAAATATAATTGTGTCACATTTTCATAGTTGGTTTTTTGTAATAAGTGTTTTTAATCATTTTCTTTTAATCTATACATAAATTTTAAAAAATAAAATAATAAAAGCAATAATCAAAATTGATCATCTCAATTCATTCTCTTTATAGATTGACTGATCTGTTTGTTGTGACGCAGGAAATAGAAATCTCTGTGGGCCACCTCTCCAAGCATGCCCTTTAACCAGTCCTCCACCTAGCCTCCCACCAATCCCCTCAGCCAACCCCCAACTTGTTTCCCCTAAAAATACATCATATGGTTTGAAAGTTGCTTTGATTGTGGTATCAATAGTGTTAATACTCGTGATCATTGCAGCACTTATTTTCATTCTCTCCATGAGGAAACAACAATCTAAAGAATTACAGGAAACAAATCTTCAAGACTCAAACAAGGTGGCAGCTTACAATGAAGGGGAAAAGAAGGTATCAGAGAGTGGTGGAATGATGAAAAGGTCTGAATTAATATTCTTGAAAGATAATATCGAGAGGTTTGATTTGCAAGATCTATTAAGAGCCTCAGCCGAGGTTCTTGGGAGTGGGAATTTTGGAGCTTCATACAAGGCCGTCATAATGAATGGCGAAACAATGGTGGTGAAGAGGTATAAGCAAATGAACAATGTTGGGAGGGAAGATTTTCATGAGCACATGAGAAGATTAGGAAGGTTGAATCATCAAAATTTGCTGCCTCCCGTGGCTTATTACTATAGGAAAGAGGAAAAGCTGTTGGTGTCCAAGTTCATGGAGGATGGTAGCTTGGCTAGTCATCTTCATGGTAAGTTTTCCATCCTTAGATTTGAAAATACTAGCTTGTTGAAACTGGAGCTTAGCTCACTTAGTTTATATAACTACTCTAAAGAGGTGGCACTCAGGAGATCTGGAATTTGAATTCCAGCAACTGCAATCCCGACCTCTTATATACCAAAAAAGAAAATGCTATCTTGTTCACTGATAAAATTTGCCTATGGTTGTCACGAAAGAAATATTGATTATCAGACCTTTTACCACAAATTTTCCTTTGCTAAGCATTTTCTGTTTAATTGTGTGGAAATTAAGTATTACATCCAACTGCTAACTCGAGTTCTTTTACTCTTGTTTTGTCCAGCCAACCATACTCTAGATAAACCTGGACTAGATTGGATGACCCGGTTGAAGATCATAAAGGGTGTAGCCAGGGGTTTGACTTATCTCTACAATGAACTTCCGAGCCTAATTTTGCCCCATGGTCATTTGAAATCTTCCAATGTGCTTCTAGACGAGACCTTTGAGCCTCTATTGTCTGATTATGCTTTAAGACCAGTGATAAACCAGGAGCAGGCTCACCTGCTCATGACTGCTTACAAATCACCAGAGTATGCTATGAACGGCCGCATAAGCAGGAAGACTGATGTGTGGTGCCTAGGTATACTTATCTTGGAGGTCTTAACTGGTAAGATTCCAGAGAACTATCTAACCGCACGTTATGATAGTAATACAAATTTAGCGACTTGGGTCAATGAGATGGTTAAGGAGAAAAAGACCGGTGAAGTTTTTGACACAGAGATGTCAGGAACAAAGAACAACAAAGGTGAAATGATAAATCTTTTAAAGATTGGACTAAGCTGTTGTGAAGAGGATTTGGAGACAAGGCCGGAGTTGAAGGAAGTTGTGCAAGAGATTGAACAGCTGAGAGAGGGAGATGATGATGACGATGAAGAATTCTCTTCAACCATAGGTGAAGTGAATGCAATTATCTCTAGAGGAAACGTGAAGGATGAATCATTTTTCTCCTTTAATCGTTAAGCAGGACTACAAATTAAGGGAGTTTAACGTGGAAAAAATTTTAGATGAAATTGTTTAGGTGAAGTTGGTGAAGTTCTTTAATATAAACAATTCAATTAAAACTTTCATAAAAAAAATTCAAATAAATAAATTGATAGAGTTTAATAAATAAATAAATAATATGTAAAAAAAAAATTATTGGAAATATCATTTATAATTAAAAAATATCTAAAAAAGACTATCTCAAAAATATATCAAAATTTATTAAATTTCTGTTAAATTTTATACATTTTATCTATGTAATAAGATTTTTTAATCTCTTAATTTTGATTTTCAATTTTAATTTTTATTTAATCATTTTTATTTCAAAATTTCATGAATTTCACTTAAAGAATTTCATGTAAGTCTTCTCATATAATGGGAACGTGAGAATGCCCACTTATGGGTTTCAAATTCCCATAGATTCTTGAAGAACATGATTTTCTATGAGTTAGCTTTCTCCATATGTAAAATGAGAACTTGGCTGGGCTGCAAATGTAGACATGGAGGTTCGTTCATTCCAATGTTGGTGAAAAATGTTGCTTTAGTTGATAGAAAATTCTTCTGAAGTTCACCATAAAGGAAAAATAAAAGGAGCAAATATTTGTTCCTACCTCTTTTTTTTATATATATTAGTAATTAATAATTATCATACTTTCGCTCAATAAATTTTCAAAACCACATGCTAAAATAGATATGCAAAATATAAAATAGAACGAAATCAAAAGCAGAAGGCTATTAATCACATATGTCGAATAAACAAGTGGTTTCGAATTAATGATAGCTCATATATCATCTATATAAAAGTGTAAATTTCAAAAGCGTTAAAATGATCGGTTAGTATATTTTTAATAAAATTTTAATTTTTAAAATATTAAAAAAGAGTGCTTAAAATACCTTTAATAATTTTTTTTAATAAATTTTAATTTAAATGATTTTTTATTATTAACTTATTTATTATTACATTCTCATTTATTAAATTTTAATTTAAACAATATTTTACTATTAAACTTTATTATTATTTTACGTATGTTTTATTTTTTATCATTATTAATTTAATAATTTTGTTATTAGTTTTAATTTCATATTAAATTTATTGGAATTTAAAAAAATAATTATCTTACTATATATTAAATTTATTGATTGGAGTATAGAATGTGAGTTCAGCCAAAAACGCATTCAATAATCGACTTCATATTTTTTCTATGGATTATTAAGGGCGTTTTTCTGTAAAAAAAACGCCTTTAATATTTTTTGCAAAATTTTTTAAAACCATTGATGAAGGCGTTTTTGTCAAGAAAACGCTTACAATAATCAATTATAAATAATCCGTACAAAAACTAAAAAAAAAAACTAAAGGAAGGGATCGAATCTACAACCTTATGATTAACATTCGTACGATCCAAACATTTTGATATGATATTTATTGAAAGCATTTTTTTAACAAAAACGACTTCAATAAGCATGTAAAATTTTTTGATCTAATTATTAAAGACGTTTCTTGTAGAAAATACCTTCAATAATCTTAGATAATTTTTTATTAGGTGATTATTGAAGACGTTGTTTGTTAAAAACATGCTTTTAGTATTCACTAAAATTTTTAAGACATGATTATTCAAGGTGTTTTAATCGAAAAACACCACTGATATCAAGTCTTTGGTAGTGTTTATAAATAACAACGTCGCTATTTGAATATTTAGTGACATTTTAATAATAAATCTCTTAAGTTTTATAAAAACACGAAAGCTAGCGGCATTTGTAAATGAATGGCCGCTACAAAACTATTGCTAATACGTTATTTTCTAGTAGTGTATTAAAATAGAGGTTTAATAAAAAAATTATCAATTAAAATAGAGGTTTAATAAAAAAAATTATCTTTAAACAGATATTATTTTCATTATTTATTCCTATTTTATAAATCTATTTTTATATATAGTTAAATTTATTTAATATAAACTTAAAAAAAATCAAAAGTCAATTAAATGCTTTATTAAATTGTATTGCTAAATTTTAAGAGATGCACATATATATAACATATCTTTCATATAAGACTTTTTATTCACATGGTAATTTTCTTCAAATTAACAAACATTAATAGTGAATTTGTTATTTATTTGAATACAAGCAAATATACTTATTTTTTATTATTTAAAAGTGTGAACTCCAAAAGTGTTAAAAATTATTTATTTCTTAATATAATTATTCTAAATAGAGAATTATCAAGCGAAGTAAGATTTTTTTTTTTGTTATTCTTGTAAGGTGTGATCAAAATCATTGAAACCATTTTTTGAATATATTGATACCAATGTTACATTTTTTTTGTCACCACCAATGTTACATTCATTCATAAAAATTTATGTTGTTAATATTGAAAATTGAATCATTATAAATTGTATAGTTGTTATATAACAAATTTGTTAATTTGAGAATTAGAATTTCCTTAAAAAAATTGACAAGTACCAAGATTAAGAATTTATTTTATTTCATTTTAATTTCTAAAATGATGTATTTTAATATTTTTATTTAATTAAAATTTTCAAAAAAAAAAAAAAGCTTTTAATTGTTGGAATGTACAACTACATTCAATCAATGAAAGCACCAATGGAAGATTATATGATCAAGCAAAAATTAAGATGAAAGATTGATGGATTATGCATAGCTCTATCTTCTCCATATAATAAATAATGTTAGTTCTATATAATATTTCAATGAAGAATACACAAATATATTAATTTCAAATTTTATAGGATTAATATGAAACTCTTTTATTAGGAGAAACATTATATACTCCTCTGTTTTCTCCATTGTATCAGTTAAATAATGTTCATTGTTGTATTAAAAATTTTAAAGTTACCATATTAGGTAATATTTGTTTAAAGGTATTAAAATTCATCAAATTAATTATCACTATTAAATTTAATATAAAAATATTAGGCTAAAAAAAAACCCTTGAACTTTATCACGTTATTTAGATAAGCTCATCTAATTTTGTTGTATCTAAATAAACCTATAACTTTTAATTTGCACTTAAAAAAACCCTTAAATTTTAATTTGCATCCAAATAAATCTCTAATCTTTAATTTGTACCTAAATTAGTCTTTCACATAAATCAATATTGAGTTTGAAATAAAGGCTTATTTAAATATAAACCAAAAGAGAATAGCTTATTTTGGTATAATAAAAATATAAGAGTTTATTTTGAAAAATGAAATATTATTATAAAGTATAATTTAACTAAAGGCATTCATTAGCAAAAGTCATTTGATAAATCTTTATTTAATTATGTATTTAGTAGTTCAATAATTTTAAATTTTTTAAATAATTTTGACTAGAGTTTTAAACTTAAAATCAATGATAAATTAGGTTGAGTTGAGTTTTATCATCTACTGTTATTTATAATATATTCAATTATTATCTAAGTAAATTTGACTTAATAATTGGTATAAGTTTATCTTTTTTAGAAAAATCTGGATTCAAATCACCTTAAATATAAATAAAAAAAAAGTATATTCAATTACTTATAATTATAATTTCAATTAAAAATTATTTTTAAAAATTAATTAACTAATTTTACCAAAAAAATAAAAAATAAGACATTAAAAATGAAGGAAAAATGTTTAAATAAGGAACATTTAAATTATTACATAAGATAAATAGAAAATATTGGATTATGATTGGATTATTATGTATATTCAATTTGAGTTTTGAATTATTTCAAATTTAAGTTAATTAATCATGTTACTTTTAGTCATACTTTTATGACACTTATAATATATTTCAAAATAAAATGATAACACAACACAATAAAAATTTAAGTGCAAAAGTTATAGAAACCCTAATGATAATTTTAAAAGAAAATCTTTATACCTAAGTTTTACAGAGATTAAAGAATATATCTTCTTCTGAGGATATTTAAATTCATATTATAAAAATATTTATTTAAATCAACAGGTTTATAATCGTTTATTTATTGTTCAAGTTGCTACTATATAAGTTAAGGAAAATAACTCAAAATTTCATTTAAAAAGATATTATAATTCATACTCATTCAGGAAAATAATATAAAGTTAAGCATTATATGGGTTGTTTATAACTCATTGCTATATTTTTTACTCTTTTAAAATAGAGAAGTTGGTAGGAATTAAAATATCAAGAAAGTCATTTTAAATGATGGTAAAAAGAATAAAGCAACAATTGCAAATCTTTTATCTTTTTGTTTAATAGGATAAATTTTTGGAAAGAAAATGTGAAGGTAATTATCGTGAACTTAATATATTTTTAAAATGTTGTCTGTTTATTTTTATAAATTTTATTTAATAAATTTTCACTCATTACTTTTATCATATATATAACAAAAATTTTACTCAAAATTATATACTTAAAATATAAATATAAGGCAAAGTTTATTAATTTCATTATTGTTAAAAAAATTCAAAATTTTTAATTTTTTATATGCAATTTTACTTCGCCAATAGGTGTGAAAATACATACACTAATCATTGAATCAAATCATCAATAATACTTATCTTAATATGTACAATTTTACTATGAGTTAAAAAATTTTAAAAAATATCTTAGAAATATTGACTTAATATATATTGGATATATTTATTTAATTTAGTTTGATACTTGCATTAGTATAATAAGTTATGATTTTAACTTATAATTATGTGTTAAACTACAAATAGCAAATTAAGAGTATTTACTCATTGCTTTTAAAGTCATCTGCAATTAAACTTTCTTACTTACTTTCTTTACTTTACAAAATTACATCATATAGCATACATTGTAGTTGCTTTCCTTTTTGTATATACACAAATCAACAATAATATAATATTATATAATTAATAACTTATTAATTAATCATTGAAATATTAAAAGTAATTAGTAAACAATAATAACTATCCATAACTTAATAATTAATTAGTAATAATTTAATAGTAAATCAATGAATAATTTAGCATAAATTAGTTATAACTTAATAGTTGATAATTTAATAGTCAATAATTGATGACTTAGTTGTAAATCAATAATAACATATAGTAATTGTCTAATAATTTAGTAGTATGCATAACAACAAAGTAGTGAATCAAGAATAACTTATTAAAAAAAAAGTGATAACTTGATAGTTAATCAATGATAATTTAGTAATAAATTAATAGAAACTTAATTGTAAATTAGTGATAATTTGATAGTAAATCAATTTTGGTTTAATAGTAATTAATTGATAGTAATGAATTATAAATAAGTTAGTGGTAAATCAATAATAACTTAATGATAAATAATTGATAATTTAGAAGTTAATTATTGAAAATTTAAAAGTAAATTAATAGAGTATTAATCATTGATACTTAATAATAAATTATAGAAAATTTAGTAATAAATCCATAATAATTTTGTAGTAAATAATTAAAAAATAAATATTAAATTAAAATAATATAATAGTAAATAAATAATAATACAATACTAAATCATTGATAATTTAGGAGTAAATTATTGATAATTTAGTAATAAATTGATAACTTAATACTAAATCACAAATAATATGGTAATAAATTACTAATAACTTAGTTGTAAATCAATGATAATTTAATAGTAAATTAGTTAATTAATGACAACTTTATAATATGTAATCGATAAATTAATAGTAAATAAGTAATAAATTTATAATAAATAATTAATAACTCGATAGTAAATTATCAATAATTTAAAAGTAAATCATTTATAACTTAATAGTAAATTATTTATAATTTAATGGTAAATTATTTATAAATTAATATTAAATCGTGGATAAATTAGTAGTAAATCATTGATTTCCTAGTAGCAAATCACTAATAATATAATAGTAAATTAATGATAAATTAATTATTAATCATTAATAACTTTTTTATACTTAAAGTTTCAAGAATTGAACCCTAATTACTAGTAACAACGAAACCAGAACTTTCATTTTAGGGATTAGGATAAATCTACCATAAATCTATTTAATAAAAAAATTTAGTCAAAAAGTTTAAATTTGAATGAAGTAATAATATTATTATATAAAAAAATTATCTCATATATTTTTAGTGGACTTTTTAAAATCTATATCTTATAGTTATAAATGAATAATAATATATTGGTAAATTGAGGATAATTTAATAAAAAAAAGTCGTAATTTAGTAGTTAATCATTGATAACTTAGTAATAAATTAATGATGACTTATTAGCTTAGGTTTATTGTAATTAATTAAAAAATCATAAATAACTTAGTAGTAAATCATGAATAATTAAGTTGTTAATCATTGAAAACTTAATAGTAAATTAATATAACTTAGTAAATCATCAATAAATTGATAGTTAAGTGATAATTTAATGATAAATTATAAATAATTTAATATAGTTAATCATTCAAATTTATTTAAACTCGAATGGGTCAAAATTCAAAATAGCTCATATTCAAAATGATCCTCCAAATTTGAGATGATCAAATCTGCAACTGAATAAATCTTGTACAGTTTGAATATAAAAGAATTCAAATACGAGACAATCCAAATTTAAAATAAATTTGAATATGAAATTAATTGAATGCAAAATCAAATTAATTAATCCAAATTCATCCGAACCTGTGTGTTTGCCACCTTTGTACATACTATATAGACTAAAAAGAAAGAAAACAATCCATCCTTCGGATGTCCATTAATTCATATGGAATACTAAACCATTTCTTGAGTAATTAATTACCAACCGTTATCTCATTTTATCTTGACTTAGTATAGTACAAATATCGTACATCTTTTTTTCCTATATTATGGGAAGGGAATTTCGACCGTTGGAAACAAAAACAAAGAAGGAGAAGAATTTTAGGCCTCTTCTTCTTTTTTTTCTTACTCAGTTTTGTTAATTTAATTCCCATTTGCCTATACACAATTCTCGGTCAAATACTTCTAATTTTTGAGGCTTCTATTTGATAACCAAAATAGAGAAAACTAAAAGTAACATGATAAATGGAGATAATAAAAGGCAATGCATGGTCAAAGTCATGGCATAGATATTCCAGGGAGAGAGGTTTTGGGCCTCTCAAACTAGAAAATTTTGAATCTTCAATTTTCATTCTCAGGGTGACTTCGTACATTTTGTCTAAAAGCTTTTTGAAAGGAGAGAATTCAGAAAGGAAAAAGACAGAAAATGTGGAATCAAAAGGGATATTTTACTTCTACGAAGAAAGCAGTAGGAAATGGGCTGGTAGCTGTAGCCCTTGACAAGGATAAAGGGAGCCAACATGCTCTCAGATGGGCTGTGGAGCATCTTCTTTCAAGAGGCCAAACTGTTGTTCTTATTCACGTTGTTCATAAATCAGGAGCAATTATACACGGACCACGTAACTCTCAGTCAATTACATTTTCAATTCTTGTGCTTCAAATCGTTCAATTCTTATTCAAGTTTATTCTGGTGCAGATAATGGTCATGGTAGTGAAACAAGTTCACCTATATCAAACAAACAGATGATGGAAAAGCTATCCAAGGAATTGTTTCTCACCTTCCATTGCTTTTGTACTCGAAAAGACGTAAGTTTATCAATAGAACGCAGCCCTTTGAGCAGCTGCAACGATTTCTATCATATGATATACGATTTCACATCATATTATGTATCTTTCTGGAGACAGAACAAATCCTTATTCCTCTTGACATTTGTTAACTTTGTTGTTTTTCATCACTCTTTGCTTCAAATTGTTCAGTACTAGAATTCAAATGTTATTTGATTTGGAGTGACTCGGTCTCCTGTTTGTTGTCATTTACACCAGATACATTGCATTGATATCGTACTTGAAGATTCAGATATTGTAAAAGCATTGACAGAATATGTTTCTTATGCTGGAATTGGGAAATTGGTTCTTGGTGCTCCATCTCGAAGTGGATTTATGAGGTATCTGCTCCTTGTTTCAGGTTTAATATTCAGACAAAAAGGTTTTGATAGGATCATGATCAAAGTGAGAATTCAACATGATTGTCCTCACATGGGAAAGCCGATTTTAAACTCTAAATAACTACAAGTCTGTCTGAAATGAGAAACAAAACATTGGTCTAGGATTAGCTTCATTCATTTTTGGTACGAAGATTTTCTGTCGCAATGGCTAATTGGCTTCTTTTCTCTGAGCAATTGCATCTGCACCAAACAAATTCTGACTCTAACAACTCCAGTTTTAATCAGGCCATCTAAGCCATATTTGCATGGTGGCCTTGTGGTTATCATGCGGCATATGAAACCATACAGATAAGAGTAGGCAAACACAGCAATAAAAGAAAGGTTAAATTTTTTTAATTCTAGGAGAATAATAGATGTCGAAGAAATATGTAAAAACTGGTAGTTGAAACTTGTTCATAGTCCAACAGATGTAGAAATGCTGCTTTAATAAGCTTTCGTGTAGCAAGTGTAATAACACCTTACTGTTGAAACTGATTAGCTAAAGATACTTGGGCACTTCAACATTGAAATTCTTGCTTGGAGATGTCATTGAGGGACTAATGGTTTTTGTTACGCAGAAAATTCAGGGCTGATATTCCAAGCTGTGTCACGAAAGCTTCACCAGACTTCTGCACTGTATATGTCATTTCCAAAGGAAAGGTCTCTTCAGTACGAAATGCGTCTCGTACAGCTCCACACTCCTCTCCCCTACTTGATCAAATTAAGAAACAAAATGCCGGTTCTGTTGAAAAGCAATCCCTACCTAGTGCTGACTCTGTAAAAGCAGGTTTGTTTGTTTCCCCCATACAGTAATGTCCTTTCAGTTAGTTTACTGATGGACTAACTGAAAATCTTGAATATGCAGCTGATAGGACTATGGTCAAACCTTATTCTTCAATTGAGACAATGGTCAAGCCTCGTACTTCAATTGACATGGGTACAAAGTAAGCTGATTTCTTACCATATAATTGCAGTTACAAGTATAAAACTTTTATTTTAACGAACTTAAAAGTTTGAAAGTGATACTAATTAACCATCATCTTTACAAAAAAAATCAGGACACAATTCCCCCCTACAAGACCCAGTCTCATGACAGCGTTTGGGGATTTCTCAGAATCGGATACTGATATATCATTTGTCAGCTCCGACAGACCAAGCACTGACCGTAACTCTTCTTTGTTCTTCGATTCATTTATCGATTCTAGCCGAAATTCGCGGCTATCAAGCAGCACAGATCAAAGCATAGGATCAATGCGTTTAGGAACCAAGTGGAATGACCATATTTCTCCACAAAACTTCTCATCAATTTCACAGGAAAGCGGAAGATCATCTTGTTCATCTCAGAATCTGGTACGTTAATCACCATGTCTCATATGGAAACTAGCTTTGCATTAAATTAGTCACCAGGTTCAAATCATTTCTTATCCTTGCACATTTTGAAGATAAGAACATAAAATCCAGCACCATTTCTGTAACTGTTAAAAGTTTTAATCCAATATTCTTGGCATGTTAGTACCAGTCATAGCTGGCCAAAATGAATTTTTTGCTTATTTGGTCTGCTAACAAACAGGAGGAAGTGGAAGCTGAAATGAGGAGACTAAGACTAGAATTGAAGAAAACAATGGACTTGTATGGTAATGCATGTAGAGAAGCCCTTTCAGCAAAACAACAGGTAAATGCAAGTTATCATTTAGTACTCCCTCTTTGAATCTTTTGAATTGTAGAGACTAGTTGTAATAAGATATTTAAGTTAGGCAATGCAGCTCAATCGTTGCAAAAATCAAGAAGAACGAAGATTGGAAGAGGCACGACTAGCTGAGGAAGCTGCAATGTTAACTGTAGAAGAAGAGAGGGCTAAGTGCAAGGCAGCCATAGAAGCAGCTGAATCAGCACACAAACATACAGATTCACAAAGAAGATTGAATTTAGTAGGAGAAGCCCTAAGAGAAACTGTGGAAATGAAGACGATGTTAGACACTCTATCCGATAGTCATATCAAATACAGAAGATATACCATCGAGGAAATTGAAGAAGCAACAGATAGCTTTGCCCAATCTCGAAAGATTGGAGAAGGAGGTTATGGTCCTGTCTATAGGTGTTATCTTGATCATACACCAGTTGCAGTTAAGGTTTTACGTCCAGATGCTGCACAAGGGAGATTACAATTTCTGCAAGAGGTAAGAAACTAATAGTATTGATTAGGGAATTCTTAAAAGACATGTAGTATCTGAAGTTCTTGGACGACCCAGATTGTTATTCGCGAAACCAGAAAAACAGAAAGAATTTTGAACCAAACAACATAGGCTTTCCGCTTCCCTCCACAAGATTGTTAGAAATGTCTAGTTGACTTGAAAAAGCCTTGGTAGATGAGGCTTGCTCATACTCCATGGTTTCCTATACATTCTCTCATGACCAAACTTGTCTGAAAATTTTAACATCTTGCTGTGCAGATTGAAGTACTTAGCTGCATCCGCCATCCTAACATGGTCCTTCTTCTAGGTGCCTGCCCAGAATATGGTATTCTAGTCTATGAATACATGGCTCATGGAAGCTTAGATGACTGTATATTTAGGAAAGGGAACACCCCACCTCTGTCTTGGCAACTCAGGTTCCGAATAGCTGCTGAGGTTGCTACAGGCCTGCTTTTTCTGCATAATGCAAAGCCAGAGCCAATTGTGCACCGTGACCTTAAGCCTGGCAACATTTTGCTCGATCATAACTATGTTAGCAAGATTAGCGATGTTGGATTAGCCAGGCTTGTCCCTGCTGTTGCCGAGAATGTGACACAGTTCCGCATAACTTCAACAGCTGGAACATTTTGCTATATTGACCCCGAGTATCAGCAAACAGGAATGCTGGGCGTAAAATCTGATGTATATTCCTTAGGGATCTTGCTTCTTCAACTGATAACGGCCAAGCAACCTATGGGATTGACTCACTACGCTGAGCTAGCAATCGAGAAGGGCACATTTTTTACAGAGATGCTGGACCCTGACGTGCATGACTGGCCACCCGAAGAAACATTGTCTTTTGCAAAGCTGGCACTAAAATGTGCAGAACTCAGACGGAAAGACAGGCCTGATCTTGGCAATGAAGTCCTAACAGAGCTTTGCAGACTAAGAGAATTTGCTGAAGAGCAAATGGCCCCTTTCCTTTTTGCTGGCTGTGCCGGACCTTCCCCTAACCACAGCCAAGCTTCTGTTTCAGATGTGAGTACTTAAATATTCTGAATCACAAAGCACAAGCACAAGCATCTTTAAAAGCAGATATCCAATAAGTCTAAAATTCGAATTCCACCAGCAATCTCTTTCTCTATCTCCAATCTACTTTATAAATATAACTACATATATATATATATATATATATATATATATATATATATATACCAGTTCTATTTGGGGTAATCTAAACCATATGCCTTTACTTTGAATCTTTGGAAAGAAGAGTAAAAGTAATAATAACAATGAAATAATACTTTTTCATTTTTACACCTGAAATCAAGGATTGGCATATTGATGTTACTTTTTTTTCTTTTTCTTGCAGAGTGATCCTATTATTTTAAATTCTGCTAGTTCAAGCAGTCAATTAAGCTCAACATCACTGACAGAAGCATGATCAGATAAAGATTAAGGAACAATCTGGACGTAAAGGAGGAATATATGTAATAATAATAGGATTAAACTTAAGACAATTCTGAGTCGTTTGAAGAAAGCTAGCAGAAGGATATGTTATTAGATTCCCATGCAGCAGCTAGATCAATGTGTTTGCTTAAGGTGTTGGCATCAAGAGCCATTGAACTAAGACGGTTTCTGCCAGCTTAATGTTTTTTTGTTGTTTTTCCTTGTAAATATATCGGGAAATCAGCAAATAACAAATGTAATTAACTACAAAAGTTTTTGGGAAAAAAATGTAATTAAGAGATTTCCAAACAGAGACCTCTTCTGAAAATTTCTTTACGTCTGTTTCCTAGCAAGGACTGAACTAGGGGTGGGGAAGGGTCAATTACCCGGAAAGTTCTTAAAATTTTTTTACGGCTATATGAAATTTGTTTTTTCATACTAAAAAACGTTTATATTTAATACAATATCATTAAATAAATTTAAAAATTTTGTTAACAACATATCTAGCATTTATATTAATATAATAATAATATTTCATAAAATATTAATTTTATGTTTGAATCATACTATAACTATTTTTACTGTAACCGTTACTCTCACCGAACAACGGTGCCGATCAGGTTACGGCGTTATAGTTTTTTATGTTTTTGAAACGGTAATGTCAGAAAACGTGGCAGCCTATAGAGAAGTGGTGCATGGATGTCACAACTCAAAAGCAAACGTGGCTGCTGGGAAGTTTCTAGCAGTTATAACTTTGAATGCTATTTGCAAAGTTTTTCCATTGGTTTTATAGCAGCACCGTTTCTTTTCTTTATAAAAGAGAACAAACAAATCAGTGGTGATTTCATATTTTCATTCATTCTGCTTGGTGATCACTGGTAGAAATCAACAGAGAGACAAAAAAAAAAAAGGGACAAGGCCCAGAACACAAGGCCAGAGATGACGCCCGAGTTGAGACTCAGGTCTTTCACTTCTCTCCCTTTTGCTTAATCATAAAATTTTCACATTTGCTCTATCTTTTAGACTTCTTTCCCAAGCAATATGAAGCTAGACGTTATTTCTTTAATCATTGGCCTCGGGAAGATGCAACATTTATGCTTTTTGGTTTAAATATACGTATGACAATGATGATTCAATAATGTTTCAAGAAGGGTCACTGTTCGTCTCTCGCACCAGAAAATCAAATAGCTAATTCCATTGGCTGTGTCAAATTTCAGGAAAGAGGGGAAATATTCTTCTTCTATAGGCTTCAAGTCAACAAGGAGGAAGCTCACAGCGTTCACGATGTGCCGCGCTTGTACATTGTGTTGCGGCCAGAGTCTGGTGAGAGACCAGTTGAAGAGAAGCAGGACCCCCACTCTGGCAAGGAGGGAACCAAAAAGAAGTTTGGTGAAAGTCAAAGTGGCTCGTGGAAGAATGAATATGAAGGTGGACAGGGGAGCCAGGTGAGATAAAAATGAAAACATCACGGCTGATTGGTAGAAGTTTAATTTTGAAGAAAAATGGCCATTTTAATATCAACTAGATGTTCAGTCTGTGCCATAGAATTCATTGTAAGTGTATTTAGTCTGTCTACTACACTGAAGATAGTAAATAATACAAGAAATTGTGACCAAAAACCAGGCTTGGAGAATATTATATTCAACTTTGCTTGTTAATTGAAAACCTTTTAATCACTTGTAGGAAGTAAATATTGAGAAGGAACCACTGTTACGGTTCATTGTTATGGGAAGGAAAAGTCTGCCAGATCCAGGCAAGAAGTCCCAACCCTTCTGGGGTTATGTTGAACTGGTGACAACAAAGATAGAAGATGTGAAAACTGCTCTAAAGGAGGTATTCATTTGCTACATGCATTGAATTTATTTTCCTTCTTATTACCTATGCAGAAGGTAAAAAGTTTGTGTTGCAGAGGAATATGATAATTCAAAAAGAGGTCACCGAAGTAAATTTCCTGCAAGAGCGGTGGGAGAAGGTGTTTACCGGATTGTGAGGCACAATTCAGGGAAGAACAAAATGCATACACATTTGATCTACAAACTTGAATTCCCACCAGAAAATGAAGAGAGTGAACCCCAAGAATCCCTCAACATTGAGCGTGAAGGCTCATTCGTGATTCAAATAAAAAACCCAGAACAACCTGGCAGTTCCCAATTCAGGGGACTTCAGAACAAAAGAAAGGCAGCATTCCCTGCTCACTTGCAAGGGCAGTTGGGGAAAAACCGGTATCATCCGGCTGACCCGCCGGACTTTCTGAACTATGAAGGATGTGAATTCCTGCTCATATCAGCCTCGGATGATATCAACAAGGTGTTGGGTTTGGAACTTGACACAGAAGAGGAAGCGGATCCATCTTGTTCAGATTTGGTCAGGACTTTTGGGGAGACTGCATCGACTACTCCCCTTTTTAAGGGAATTTAGGTGATACTCGTAAAATAGCTAACAATGACATTTTGCTTTCACTGTCAATGATGTAGCAACAAAGTAGATGATGAAATGTTATGTAAGGTTAATGCAATGGCATAGAGGCCTTGGCTATGTGCAGACTATAAGATCTGCCATTTTGTATATCGGATTCCACTTTTTGTATATGTAAATGAAGCTCAGTAAGTCTACCTGCTTAGCAGAAATGTTCAGAATAATTAAACGCTGGCATATAAATTTATTTCTATTTTTTGTTTTACAAATTTATTTTAGTTCTCAGATTAAAACTCATCAGAATTACTTATAAATATGGGATACACTAAAATCAAAACTTTTTGTTACAAAAAGTAAAGACAAATATTTGTTGAGAGAGAGACGGGTCAGGCTTGCTTCCACTATTTTTGGATCCAGTTATTTTTGTGAATTTTAAGTAAGAAACAGAAGAATTAACAGTCAAATACTTGGGATTTGAAGAAACAGAAGAAGCCACCTAAGCACTTAAGTAATTGACTTGTCCAGCTCAGCTTCTCAGCTATGAAACCCCCTTCCAGCTCAGCAACACAGCGACCGCCTGATCCTGCTCAACAGCTCCAATAACAGAACCCAACCTCCAGCCAGCTCAGCAACTTCATAACAGATTAACTAACTTTTGAATTATAAAAATTAAGCACAAAACACAACAATTCCTTCCCATTAAGAAAAAGCCTTGTCCTCAAAGCTGCAAGTTTGTAGATTAAAAAGAAATTCCCAGGTAGCATCCTCATGAAAAGAGTTGGTCGAGTGAACCAAAACCTGAGTTGTTGGTCTGTTACCTCTTTTGACCACTCTCGTCGGCAACGCTGCTAGAGGCTCAAAGGCAAGAGTGAACCCATGCACTGGCAGCTGAGAACCAACATTGCTAGAAGCTCCCACCTTTTTCTTTTAACTGAGAAACAAGGAAAACATGATGCAATTGAAACGTAGGAGGTAACTACAACTGCCCCTACATTGTGTTCTATCTGAAATGACCAGAAAAATACTTAGCAGTTAGGAGATAATGGTTGGATTATTTCAGTTAATGCATAATATTATAAATTTTTAAAAATTAATTTAAATTAAATTTCATTTGAAATCGATTTGATCAAAATTGAATTTTATCCATTTAGTTCGACTCATCAAACTTTTTTATTTTTATATTATTTTAATCTAATTTTTGTTGGGGATCACTATAGCTTTGATACTATTTGTTGGGCTAAAAGCCTCCAATCCAATCACACCAGCGGAAGCGAAATCAAACAATAAATCAAACACATAAGAGACAACAATTTAACGTGGTTCGATCCAACTGACCTACATCCACAGATGAGAAACAAGATCCACTAGTTGTAGAGAATTACAAACATACATCATATCATCAACCCCACTCAACAATCAATACTCATAAGACACTCTCAATCTCCTCTAGTCCTATGAAGTATTCTCTACCCAAACAAACACAAACCCAAACTCTTGTGCACCTTTTCAATACAACCAAACACATATCCATATGTTCCCATACATCATACCTATGTGGACCTAAACAAACACAAACCCAAACTCTTGTACACCTTTTCAATACAACCAAACACATATCCATATGTTCCCATGCATCATACCTATGTGAACCCTCTCAATCTCCTCTAATCCACTCACAAACAAACATACACACCCATAAGACATAGAGCCCCAATACTCCTATGGGATGTCTATCCCACAAAACCCTACAACTTTCTTACATTTTTTTCTCATACCTAATCCTGTAGAGACTTCACCTATTTATAACCATACAAACTTGCCCATTAAGAATCTCTTTCCTTTTATAATTCTTCTCTTGCAAGTCAAACTTACCTATTAAGAATCCTCTTTCTCTTGAAATTCTTCTTTTGTAAGTCTTCTTGTCCATCAAGCAATATCTGACAAATCCCAAACAAATCTGTTATGGGATTTGAGTCAATATTCTCAACAATTTTAATATATTTAAATTAATTTAAATATAAAATAATTATTTTTATTTTATAAAAATTAAAAAAATATAAAAATTAATAAAAACATATAACTAAGTTCAAATATTTTTTATTTTTTTACTTCCCGATATGAAAAATTAATCCGAAACTAATATATAAAAACATTTATAAAAATCAAAATCGAATCAATTAAAAAAATTAAATATAAATCAAATATTTCGATTGTGAATCAGTCCCTCAGTTTCTCTGCACTTCAACCATCAACTCAGTGAATATGCTAGAGACTACTATGACACAAAAGCTCACTACATTAATGTACAAAGGACAAGGCATCAGCTAGTGCATTCTTCTTTTCCTTATTATTGCTAATATCATAGGGAAGATAATCCTTTGCTGCAACAAGTGTTTCCGACTTCGGTGATCATTTTTAATACTAAAGTACCTGTTAGAAAGATAATGATGCCATTTGGTTACAACATACACCATTTGGTTACAACATACATTATGGTAAAGAATTCCCTATCATAAACTGAAAGGTTTTTTTTTTGCCAATATAAACTGAAAATCCACGATGTCTAGGAAATAAGGCCTTGCTGATGTAGCCAAGGGATGACCTCTTCTTTCCTCTATTTTCACATAATTTTTCATAAAATCCTTAATTAATGTTTTACATTTACGATCATTCTCCAAAGACATATAGATATCTTAAAGAAAATTCTTTTATCTAGAATCAAAAGTGTATCATTTAGCATTTCATATTTAATCGGTCATTTTTAATACGTATGCAATCACATCAAATTAATTCTTGGATCATGTCATTGACATTGATGATATACCTTTCAATATCATTATTGAATCCATTCAATAACGTGTCAATTCAATTGTTAGCTTTATGACTCTTAAAAATTATGCTTGTGTCCTTATACGATGGAAGTTCTCACAAAAACAGTCATAATTTTTTATAATAAAATGTGAGAAAAAAATAATGAATCTATGAGTTAACACAAGTCAAAAAATAATTAAGACTCATCTAAATTATTATTGTGTGATATGGCATATCAAAGTCAATCAAGGACAAAACAATTTTATAAAAAAAAAAAAAACTTAAAAAAAATAAAATTTTAAAAATATTTTTTAAAAAACAAGGGCATTGGAACGCTTGTTTTTTGTTTCAAAAAAATATATAAGGTATCTGAATGCCCTTACGGGCATTCAAATGCTTTTTTTTTTTTAGAAAATAACCATTAATTTTTAAAATTTTGCCTAAAGCATTTGGATGTCCTGAGTCGAGCATTTGGATGTCTTATCTAGAAATCGAAAAAAATCCAAATTGCAAAACATCAATGGCATTTGACTTAAAAATATCTAAGATTCATTATAACATTAATTATACAATAAAATTATGCAATTATGCATAATCTCCTATGGATTTTCGTAAGCATACAAGAAAATATCAAACAATTTCAACAAAGAACATGCAAAACAAACCAAAACCCAAGCTAACTTGGCTTTAATACCAATGAAAGATAATCCCATGCAAGATACATATGAACATAATAATATATGTTTACTTGTTTAGCAAAAGTGGAAGCGAAAGCCTGAGTTAAATTGTTAGTCATTGAACAAGATCATAATATGGAAGTTATTCATTTTTATAGCATAAATCTTTCAATACACCAAATGCAAAAATTCTTTTTGAGAGTTATAATCTATCGATCTCTCTTTCTTTTGTTTTCTTTTTTGTCTTGTGTTTTTCTTTTTCTTGTAAAAAGCTTTTTTCTCTAGTAATATTTTTGTTTAAATGGTCGAATGCCATATGACGTGTAGAGATATAAAAGGCGATAGTTGCATGGTAAAGAAACCATGCATAATTGCCCAAAGACAGTTCAATCCTAAGCAAAAAAATTGCTTTATAGGTGTAGCCAATTTACTTGTTACTTGGGTCAGGGATGAATCCAAGATTTTTAGTAAGTGGAGGCAAGTATTTTAACTCAACTTATTAAATTTTTCTTTGAAAATTAAATTAATACAAAAAGTTCTAAAGAAATTAACATGTATAACAATTTTTTCTTTAAAATATAATTTTTTATGCTATAGATATAATATTTGCATAGCTAAAATTAATTACATGGTTATTGACGAATACAACCTAAATACTATTATACCATAGATAAATAATTTTTTGACACACACGCCTATATATATTTATTTAATAAAGTTTTACTTATAGAATTTTTAAATATAGATATAATATGTGAAATAATAAAAATCAAAATTTTCATTTTTATTATTTACTTTCATTTTTTGTGCATTATAATGTGAAAAATAACAAATACTTATTTTCTCATATATAAGAAAAACAATATTATTTTATATACAATAAAAACAAGAATGAAGACATAAATTTATAAATTTATGTTAATTAAAGATCATTTTTTATTTTTTATTCTAATTAATTCACACTTTATGGGTTATCTATATGAACTCTACAAATTCTTTATTTGTTTTTCTTCAAAATTGATGTATATTATAACAAAATTGTTTATCACCCAAAGTATGGGGGCAAAACTGATCCTTAATTCAATGGGGGCTAATATGATAAAAAAATTTTAATGGGGGAAAATCTTGAAATTTCTAAAATTTATGAGATTTTTTTATAATAAATTTAAAGAATTTTAGAATTTCTCGGGACCCCTACGATTTCATATGTAAATCTGTCCCTACTTGGGGTGTTCGGAGCACTCATTATGCCTAGACCCAATCACTTGACTTACATATTGATACCAATTTAGGAGTAAAAAAATCATTTTAATTATTGAATTTGTGTGAAGCATTAACCATTAAGAGATAATTTTAGTCTATAATATAAATATTTAAATGCAAAATCATAATTTTATTATTAAAATAATAAACTATATATTAAAATAAAAATTTTGGATTAAGTTTCCAAATTACTTTGACTATTAAAATTTTGCCATAAGTCCCACTTGGCAGCTTACAAATACAAGAGTATCCTTTACAGGTAAATGTTTTTTAAAAAAATTTAAAACCAAAGCGGCCTATCTGAGGTTGTCATTCCTTCTATTTGATGTAGTGCACTAGTAATTTTAAAGAGTCATGAAACTTTGATTGCATAAATAAGAATCTTGATTTATGAGTGGTTTAGCATTGTGATTTTAAAAATTGTTTTTGTTTAGCTTTAGGCTGTTGGAATGACGAAAAAAGATAGATGAAAAAATAAAAAAAAATAGATTTTAAGAGTATTTGATTAGAAAGAAAAATGACTGAGAGAAAATAAAAAATTTATCATTTTTTATTTTCATTAATATAAATAAATCACTTTAAATTAAAAAATAAAAAACGTGTGAGCATATATTACATATTTATAAAATTATTTATCATATTTAGAATTTTATTTTTTATCTTAATTTATAAAAGATTTATAATGATAAAATCATGTAATTTTTACCCTCTTTAATTTTACTTTTTAATTTTATCAAACAATGAGCAAAAAATTACATTTAAAAATCTTTTTTATCTTTTCAATCAAGCATATTAATTAAAAATATATATTTTTCGTCTTTTTATTTTTTTTTTATTTTTTTACCCTATCAAGCAAAGCCTTATTGTTAAATAAAAAAAAAGAGTTTCAATTTGAAAAATTGATTTTATGATTTTGCAATCCAAACTGAAAGGATGGTTAAAAAGTGTTTCATGGTAAAAAAAAAAAAACAGATTTTTTGCGGTCCGAAAAGCTAATTATTTTGACTTTGCTCAGTTAATCTCGTTCCACACGCAACGTTGTACTGGCCACCTTCACCGTCGCATTCGCCTTCGCCGCCGGCACCACACTGCATAGCCGCCACATTCCAGTAATCTTCTTTTCCCCTTACTTTTTCTTCCTGGTTTCCACTTTATCTAGCATATATTTTCTTTTCTTTTTAATAGCAAATATCTTTGCTTTCAGCTTACTTGTTTCAGAGTAAATTCTGTCAGAAGCTTGGGCTTCTCTAGGGGTGTTAAAGAAAGTTCTGCTTATGTCCACCAAATCCTTCTCAATTCACTGGAATTTCAAATCCCTGTTTCCAAATACCTGTTTTCTCCAGTTTCCTCGCAGATGCTCTGCCAATGCTCTACCACTATCCTTCTCTCACTACCAAAGAATCCATTCCCCCAAGCCATACCTTCCTCAACCTCCATTGGCTCAACCCAATCCCAGTAACCAAACTCCTCGTGATATAACACAAGCCCAGGAATCCGTTTCCGAGTATCTCCAAGAACTGGGGATTTCCTTTGAGGAATCCATTTCCATAGCTTCTAATTCCCCAAAGTACACGCAAATGCTAGTGGATGGTGTTAAGGAACTGGAGGAATGGAATGCTTGGAATAATAATATTGAAGGAGAGAATTTGGGGTTTAAGGAAATGGTCATTTATATGGCCAAGGAGAAGGGTGATAATGGCAAAGTTGCCTTTTTGGAGAGTGCGGGTCTGTCTCTCGCTTCTGCAATGGGTGTTGCGCGTTATTTGTCTTCAGAATCTCTTCCCAGTTTAATTCATAAGGTTAGCAAGCAAGCTCTTTAAGTTTATTTGTATCTGTTTTCACTCTCTGTTTGGTTTGTAGTACAATAATGTATTCTTGATGATCTATCTTTGAAGGAAAAGAAGATACTAGGAAATTCTAGATGCAAATTTATGTTTTATAGGCATTATATGAATCGTGCTTGTCCTTTTGAAGTGGATTTTATTTAGCCTTGAAAATATTACAAGCTTTGAAAATGAGGAGTTTCATGACGCAGCTAGAACATCACTCTTTAATTTGTTTATATCACCACAGAAGTTGGCAAATTGAAATAGTGATTAATGTTACCCTAGTGAGCTCTCGGTTTGGAGAAATGTTGTGGATCTCATAATGTAGGAAATGATGGAATATATTCAGTTTAGATGATATTTAAGACATAATTACATGTTTTCTTATTACTCTTGCACTTTGGCAATTTTCTTTTCTTCAGCTTATTTGTTGAGTTATTTAGAAGTCTTCATATTGATGAATCTACATAACTTGTTAGAATAAGGGAGTTTACTTACTAGATTTGACATGTCTAACCTACTACTGCCTTTGGTTGTTTTAACATTCTTTACAAAAGCTCCATCTTTTTTTTTTTGTAGAAAGTCATGGTCTAACATGTTGGTATTCTTACCAGACCCATGGTACAAATTCCTTTAGAAATTGGCCATAGCTTTGTTCTTTTTGTAACCCTAAAGATCCTTTGGTAGAATATGTGCTTGTTCCTCAAATGTAGCTCAGTGCTAACTTTCAAACATTTTGCTTCATGTTAAATAAATGCTCTTTGTTTGTGTTTTTAAGCTTTTATAGATATTATATCTTGTTGATATATTTGAAAATTATAACTTTTTCTCCATTCTGATCAGGCAACAATAATATGATTCTTTTCTTTCTTCAAATGGGTTCTGCTACTTTTGTGAATTTACTGAAATGAGCTCTTCATCTAAATTTGTTGGCTGGATTCATTGCTTATTTTTTATTTGGCTTTTAGGTTAAGTATATGAAGGAAATAATCTTTTCTAGCAGTGATGATAAAGGGCTAAGTGGGAAAAATGCTCGCCGAATGATGATGCACTTGTCAATTGCTTCTGATGAAGATGTGCAACAAACCTTATCCTTCTTTGAGAAGGTATAATATGACTTCCATTCTTCTTTTACTGTGTACATGAAGTTATATCATGTTTTTCTTGCACAATACTTTTTATCATTTTCTTCTGTTTGCCATTTACTTTACAACCTGCATTTCAGTTGCATAATCATTTGCTTCCTGTTTTGACACAGTTTATGAATATATGGTGCAGATTGAAGCAAGAAGAGGTGGTATAGACATGTTGGGCTCAGTAGATGCAAGTTTAAGATATCTGTTGGAATCGTTTCCACGTCTTTTATTGTTGCCAGTGGAGTCCCATTTGAAACCTATTGTTGAATTTCTTGAAAATATTGGAGTTCCAAGGAGATCTATGGGAAAAGTATTTTTGTTGTTTCCACCAGTCTTGTTTTACAAGATTCAGGGCATCAAAACAAAAGTTTTGGCTTTCGAAAAGGTACTGTTCATATTTTAAATCAAGGTATCATTTAGCCTAGTATTATTGTGGCATTCACAAAAGCAATGAAAAAGAACCTTTATTTGATGGATGCTATGTTGTTTATTTTTTAATATGACTATATCTTGTTTTCCCTTAGCAAAGTTTCTTTTTATGAATTTTCTTCTAGGTTGGTGCAACTTATGAAGATGTTAGGAAAATGTTGCTAAAATATCCATGGATTCTTTCAACAAGCATTCAAAAAAATTATGAGCAGATCCTTTTGCTTTTTGAGGAAGAAAAGGTATAATGACTTAATGGCCCAGCTTGCGTATATTCATGTGGTTTATTGTTTTCATGGTTTATGCCGTGGTTGAGTTGTGATTTCATCAAGATGTTTATGGTTTGCTTACTGGAGGTGCTAATGTTTTGTTAGTTATTTGGAAGGTTGCAATGTTGTCCGATAAAATATAATAACCAGGAACTCAATTATCAAAATTTAGTTTCTAAAACAAGAAATTATTGGAGAATAAGATACTCCTTAAGTTGCATTGCATTAGTTGTCTGAGAATGTATTCTTAAAGCCACAGGCAGTTTTATTTTGTTTACTGCTCTTTATTATTATTATTATTCAATTGGGCAAGTAACTATGTTTCTGTCTGGTATCTAAAGTGAGTGTTCTGTATCATTGCATACCTCCAAACATAATCAACCTTTATAAAGCCATAAACTTGGTTAGACAATTGTATTCTTTTGTCAATGCCTCAATCTGCTTATTTTGTTTCCTTATTCTCTTAAAGTTTCTCTTATTTGAATTGGATAAGTTATCATATTTGGTTTCAGATACCAAAAGCAAGTGTTGACCGGGCAATTAGAAGCTGGCCTCATTTATTGGGTTGTTCAACAAGCAAGCTAAAGTTGATGGTGGATCAATTTGGTGAATTAGGTGTTAGAAACAAAAAGTTGGGTCGGGTTATTGCCAAAAGCCCCCAACTATTATTAAGGAAACCTCAGGAATTGCTCCAGGTAGGTGGTTGTACGTTTTTGTCTTTGTTCTTGAGTTACACTTTTTACCTTTTATTTGTTCCAGTTACTTCATTCTTCACTCCCATCTCTGAATGTTGTATCACCACTTAAAAGAATAACTAGCTTTAAAATAGCTCTAACAGGTAATCTAGGTCACTTTTACTAATCTTTAATATAGCTCTGACAGGTGATCTAGGGCACTTTTACTAATTCAATGTATATGTTTAAAGGAATTGACATGCAGTATGGTTATACCACTCTGCTGGCATGATGTGATCCAAATGCCCATTGTCTCATACTCTTTATTGGTTGCTCTTTGACAATGCTGTTTCTGAGGACGCTTCTTTCTTGTATTTTGTCTTCAATAATGATTAATTAAATTGTAACCATTCAAAGAAATAAATTCCAACTATCCCAGAAAAGAAAACCTGTCCTTTTGAAAGGTATCCATCCTTTTTCTAATGCTATGTAATCTAGTTTTCTTCCATGTCAGAACTATTTGAAATTTAATCATGCACCAAACTAACAGAGACATATATATTATTGGGGCAGAGGAGGTGATGTCACCTCTGGCTTTTCTCTCCTTTTTTTTTTTTTTAAACACACTTTTTTTATGTGTTATGATTGGCAGCCTTTCATCTAACTTATTGGCTATAACTAGTTTTCATAGACCACAAGCACCAGCTTTTTGTTGGTTTCTGGATGTTAGGGGTGACTATAGGGAGTCCAAGTCTGCTAATTTTCAGTGTTCAAGAGATTGGCTGACTTGTTTCTTGAACTGTCTAATCTTGTTTGCGAATAGCTAAGATGACTCTTGTGAAGTACAACTTGTATCTCTCCAAAGTCGTCAAAGAGACTAGCTCTGAAGTGTTCAAATCAACTATGAAAGTGAAATTGTGGCATTGAATCCTTCTAAGTTTGAAATCCAGAATTTATTTATTTATAGTTGCAACCAATGAGTTTGAATTATGTTGCTCCATCTTTTAATTTGTTCTATTGTTATTCTTCTTTATTTTCTTTTATAATTTTAATGCATTTCTCTTTTCACAGGTTGTTCTATTTTTGGAAGGTCTAGGTTTTGATCGGGAAAATGTAGGGAAGCTACTTGCTCGCTGTCCTGAAATTTTTGCTGCCAACGTTGATAAAACTCTGAAGAAAAAGGTTGAATTCCCTGCACAGCTTGGTATTTCCAATGACCACCTTCCTCAGGTCATCAAAAAATATCCGGAGCTTTTCGTGTCTGATGTGGACAAAACTTTGCGTCCTCGGTTTGTTTCTATTAAAGCTCTCTTTTCTATTAGCTCTTTGACCTGACAAGATCACACAAAATGAGTTTAATGTCAATGCCCATGCCCTTCTAATCTTGAGGTGCAGTATGTTGAACCAAATATTTGGAATACCAAGTGTTTGATAGTAGGAATGGATTTAAACTAGTTATCTAGAGTTACTCTTTCCAGCCAGGAAAGTTGGATAACATAATTTGAGTTGGAAATATAAACATTTAGCTTCGTGATCAGAACTAAATTTGTTAAAGTTACAGATTATGCAGTTGTTCTGTTGGAACTGAATCTGGCGGTTTTGTGAACAGCATCAAGTACTTGATGGAGATAGGACTGTCAAAGAGGGAGATTGCTTTAATGGTCCGTAGGTTTTCTCCATTACTAGGATACAGCATTGAGGAGGTATTGAGACCCAAACTCCAATTCCTTTTGGACACCATGGGTAAGCCCGTAAAGGATGTTGTGGACTATCCAAGGTTCTTCAGTTATTCATTGGAGAAGAAAATAAAACCCAGATTCTGGGTTCTCAAGGGAAGAAATATTGAATGTAGCTTAAAAGATATGTTAGGCAAAAATAATGAGGAGTTTGCTGCTGAGTTTATGGGTGTTGGAAGGAGGCTTGATTCTCCATCCTCACATCAATGAATTGTTGTAACATTGAAGTGTTTTGTAAATGGTGGATTTATAGCCAATCTGTTGAGCACATATCATCACATTTTGCCATTGAGCAGAGTTGTGTTAAAAGTAATTTTTGTGATTACATGTTACAATTTTGATTGTGAGGATCGAGGGCTATTTAGATTTTGAATTCTGAAGCAGAGCTAGATCCAGGCTCTGAGGTTCATTGGAAAATGTTTGATCACATGCTGTGTCACGAACTAAGTTTTTTCTCAATGAAATAATAATTCTGTGGTATTTGAATGGATTATTTTAGTCAAGATAACTCGAATATTTGAATAAGCAACAAGCAAATTATAATTTAGTTTAAGGGACACAACGATATGGCAGGCTGTAATGGGTGCATACCATGTCGATCATTAGAGCCCTCGGAAGAAAAAATATTTTATTAATAAGAGAATAATGATTACAAAGGAGCATTGGGTTTTCCATCATTATTAAGTTCAAGATCAGAAGGACAATCCTAATTGGATAGCCTACAACGTATCTTAATTAGTGACATAGCCCGACAATTCATCAATTATTCACCTGCTTTGAAAAGCAAAATAACTCTTAAAAGTGTGCTACAAGGAACCATTAAAATGACTGAAATTGGGATTTTTTTCCTAGTACATAAGATCTATCCTTGTAGCACTTTGTACAAGATTGGTTCATGCATCCTATAGCTAGTTATGGCCTTATATAAGATTGGATTGTGGCATCCTTCCCCACTCATCTATTGACATTCTCATTGATTTGGTGGCTTCAAATTCTTCAGTTTTTTACTTGAAAGCTCGTAGATCATAGTTTCTCTCTCAATTGATTTTTTTTGGTCTTAAAGCTCTCCCACTTGAATAGGTAATCACGGATTGGCCTTCAAAACGCTATGGTTACCCTATAAGCTAGAATTTCTTCAATTCAATGTTCATATGGCGGCTTTATATTGGTGGCAGCCCTGGTTGCCTTACTACAGCTTGCATATTTGACACTTGCGTGGTAAGGTTTTAAGTTGCTCACATTAAATACCTAGTGCAACTTCATCAATTTTGGCAGGTCAATCTTGTAAAAGGCATTCCCCACTTTGAAAAGGATTGTCATTGGACCTTCTTGCACACCAATCTATGATCCTACTTTTGTAGGAACCTAAATTGCTCAAGCACTATCCTAACAAGCACAAGGTCATCAACCATGAAATATTATGCCATTCGACCCTTATCTACCCATTTTTCATGTGCTTTGATACCTTTTCTAAGTATGTTTTCACAATCTCTATGTTCTGTCTCCATCCTTGGTAAGGTTGAAGGCTAGTGTACTTTCCCCTTTATAAGACTTGAGGAAGGCGTGAGGCAACCTCTTTTCAAAGGGGCTATTTTTGGTAGAAGAACTCTTATTGGAATTAAAACAAAACTGAGCCATGTCCAACAATAGAGGCCAATTTTTTTGATTCGCTTGCACAAAGTATCTCAATTACTTCTTTAATAATCCATTGAATTGCTTAGTATAACCATTTGTTTGCAGGTGATATCTTGACGAGATATTAAGTAAAGATTCCAACAACTTCAAAAGTTTTTTCCTAAATGATCTTGTGAATCTCGGATCCCTATTATTGATAATATTTTATGAAATATCCTAATACTTGACCACATTCTTAAAAATTAGGTGACCCCATGTCTTCCGTAATAAAATAGTTTTGGGCAAGAATAAATGTTGCATACTTTGAGAAACAATCAATCACTATCGGAATAGACCCAAAATCACTGACTCTAGAAAGACCCGATATGAAGTCAAGTGAGATACTTTTTGATTTGGTTAACCTACAAGTGCACAGGCCGTACAAGTAATAATAGTGACCTCTTAGTCAAGATATCATCTTATAGAAATTAGGTAAAGAAATTCTTAAGCTAAGTATTTATTATCACCCTACCCTTCTAAAATTGGCTTAAATCACCTAATGAATACAAAATCTAACTATGAAAATACAAGCAAATAAAGCATAAAAAATGTAAGACTAAGTAGATGAAAAAAATGAATAAGAATAATAAATACATGAATGCTATAAAATGTAACATACAGTAGCTAAATCAAAGTAAAAACAAATTTGAAGTAAAAATGATGTGATGAAAATGCAAAATACAACTAAATTTGCAAAATTTGAAAAACCGAAAATACAAAGCTACTCTAACTAAACCATGACTTCTATGCTAAAGTGAACGCTAAATGACAAATAAGGTAAACGAACTAAAGCTTAAATATGAAAAATCACATAGAGAACTGGATTAAAAATAGGTTTGGAATTCAAATGAAAAACAAAAAGTGCAAAAATTCAAAGAAAAGGTTGAAATTGTAACTAACTTTGCAAATTTGAAAAATTAGATTTCAAGCTACTGTTTTATCTCAAGAATGGAACATGATCAAATGAAAACAAGCTATAAATTCAAAGATCAATCAAAGAACATCATGAAAAATGAATTTGAAAAGCAAAGGATAAAGAAAAACTGCAAAATGCAAGAAAGATCACAAACCAAAACTAACTAAAATATGTTAACCGCATTTAGATTTAAGTAATTTTGATCTAATTGATGCTAAAGTAAATGATCATGAACTAGAATTGGAAAGATCTCTTAAGGAACTAAGAGGAAAATTGATTGGAAAAACAAAAAAAAAATGCAAGAGCGAACTAAGAAAAACCAAAACAAAATTTAAAGTTCCATCCTAAACTCACTGAATTGATAAGAAAAAAATAGATCTAGAAACCTATGCTGAAAATGAATTTAAAGTGAGCTAAGGAACAATTAACCAACAAGTTTACTATAAAATCCAGTAAGAAAATTGTAACAAAATATAGAAAAACTAGCTCATTGAACTAGTTACTTAAGATCTACATAAAATAGAGAAAAATAAAGCAATAAATGAACAATTCATCCAAATAGCCATCAAACTCATGAATTAAATTGCAAAAAAATGAAAATAAGCAAGATAACAAGTAAATCTAATAGATCAATGGTTGGAAGAAGCAAACAAATCACCTAAAGGAGAAATGAATCCAAGCCAAACTTGTAGATCACGTCAAGGAATTTCATTGCCACCTTATTCCAGCTGCAACTTGTAAAAATTAACTAGAATGATTAGAAATGAAGATGTTATGGATTAAAGCCTAATGAGTTACAAAAATATGAAAAAAAATGGAGTAAAAACAAGCAAGAAATCAAGGAGTTTCAAACAGATCATTGAAGCTAGGTGAAGTGCATGGATTCAAATCCAAATTTGAGATCAATGAGAAATCGACTACATTTAAACTTGAAATCATAAGAATTTCAAAATTCATTGTGAAAATCTTAAACAACATTGAAAAACACTTTAGGAAACATAATTTTGCAATTAAATTCAATAAGGAAAATTGAAATCTAAGGCTATTTGGCAAGAAAGAAAATAAACCTGTAGGAAAAAAATGCAAAAAACTAAATGAATAAAAAAATTAGAATCCTAATCAAAAGTCTCCAAAAATGGCCGGTTTTCCTCTTATTTATGAGTAAATGAGTGATGCTTTAATTCTCTCGAAAATATCTAAGGATAATGGGTCTTTTAGATCCATTTTTTCTCTTTAATTCATGGCTTGCTACATGGTTTCAAAGTTGGTGCAAGGTGTTTGATGCCTCAAATTATTATTCCTCTTGCATTCTGCCAGTCCAAAAAGTCCACATTATGGCCAATGGAAGTCCTCCTTACTGCCAACTTAGCAGCTCCTAAAGACCTCCTTTGAATGCCTAAAGAATGGTGCCACAACATGTGATCCAATGAAAATTCATTCCAAGCCACCAACTAGCATTTTAGCATTCCATCTTTTGGCGCCTATTTTTGCAACTTTCCCCTTCATTTGGCTACCAAAAATTGAAGTCATTAAATGAGCAAATTTCACATTAAAATCACTAGCAAAATTATGGAAAATTAAAAATTAAAAAGAATTAGCTTCTTTCTACACTAATACACTTAATACCTTTTAAATATGTATAAAGATACTGCAAAGGTAAGAATGTACTAGTGAGCTACAAATAACATTTCTAAATGAATAAAATAAAGAATAAGACTTTGAATAAAGTTCCATGAAGTTCAAATAAGCTTAAGAAATCATAGAAGAAAGGATAAAAGAAAAACTCCCTTAAGAGGTAATGTAGCCAGGGAATTAAATAATGGCACAATGGTGAAATATTGGCCAATATTTGATGGTAATACTGCCACCCACCAATCTTGTTTAAGAAAAAATAGCCTTGAATTTGAATCACAATCAAAACAGTAAGTTATGGCCATAAAAGAACGGTGGGAATAGTAGTCCATTATTGTTGCTATCCCTATTTTTTGTCCATAGTTCTAAATTGTGCAAGAAAAAAGAAATCAATAGAAATAATAGTCATATGCCAACTAAAATCACATCAAAAATAAAAACCAATAATTCAATTCTTAGCAGAACTTATAAAAGTGAGAAAGAGAGGAGCAAAGGGCCAAAAAGGTAAAGACTTTTACGAGTGTGTCGATTAGGATAAGGGATTTACTAATTTACTTGTTTTGGGTTATATGGGTTTGGGTATTTCTTTGTGTGTGTGTGTGAGACAAAAAGCAAAACTATGGCAAGAGAGTGATTGAGAAAAGATGAAGAATTAGTGAAAATTGAATAAGAAGAAAAAAAAATAGGATGAGCGAAGGCTGAAGGGTGTATATGTGTGTGGCAGAGGCTAGATGTCACGGACTAAGCTTTTTTTCAACAAGCAATAGACCGTGCGACACTTGAATAGAAATTTCCACCCAAATCAGCCTTCAACAGTTCAATAGCTAAACAAATAACCATAAGCCATGGTTAGTCCCAAGCATTCACAATAAGGCACATTATATCGAGATCAATCTCAAGCACACACACAAGAAGGCACATTCACATCGAGAAAAAAAAGAAAACACATCGAGGCAACACTCAGGACATTCAATTGGGATGGATTTTATTATAATCGAGAATCATACATCGGGACTTCTCACCATCACCAGGGCCAGGGGGCAGCCCTTGGTGGATGGCCTAGGCCCGTATAGTAACCGGTGAGACAGCCCAACAATATGCTGTCGGCTCACTCTCTTTAAAGAGCCTTAGAGATTTTAGAGCTATACTACCACTAACCATTACAATGTTTGAAATAGGGACACTTTTTCTAGCACAAGAGATCTACCCGACCATGGCCCTATACATGGGTGGCTTATGACAACCTAAGCTCCGGTCATGGCCTTATACAAGGTTGGCTCATGACATCTTCTCCCACCTATTCTATCGACATCTTCATCGACTTACTGGCTTGAAATTCTTCAATCTTTTTTTTGAATCTCTGAAGGTCGTGTTCTCTCTTCCAGCTGGTTTTTTCTAGTCTTAATCCCTCCCACTTCACTAAGTATTCTCGAACTAATCTTCGAGATTCTTGGTTTCCCTATCGGCTAAGATCTCTTCAACTCGACGCTCTGAAGATGGCTTCATGGTAATGGCGACTCTGGTTGGCTCCCTTTGGTTAGCATCTGTAGGATCTGCATGAAAAGGTTTCAGGTTGCTCACATGAAATACTGGGTGCATCTTCATCCACTTTCGTGGTTCAATCTTGTAAGAAGCATTCTTTACCTTGGAAAGGATCTTCGCTAGACCCTCATATTTACGCACCAGTCTACGATCTCTCTTTCTTAAGAATCTGGTTTGTTCAGGGACTAGTCGAACGAGAACCAAATCACCAACTTAGAATTGTTGAGCCCTGCGACCTTTGTCTGCCCATTTCTTCATTCAATTCGATGCTTTCTCTAGGTAGGCTTGTGCAATATCCGTGTTTTGTTTCCACTCCTTATCGAGGTTGAAGGCTCTCAGATTTTTCCCTCCATATTATTTCAAGGAAGTGTGGGGTAGCCTTGGTAATTACCCGGTGACCATCTCAAATGGGCTCTTATTGGTGGAAGAGGTTTTGTTGGAATTAAAGCAGAGTTGAGCAACGTCCAATAATGAAGGCCAGTTCTTCTGGTTGGCTTGAATAAAGTGCCTTAAATATTCTTCTAGCAATCCATTTAACAGTTTCGTTTGACCGTCGGTTTGAGGGTGGTAGCTTGAGGAGATGTTGAGTTGGGACCCTAATATCTTCAAAAGTTCTCTTCAGAAGGACCCCATGAATCTCGGATCTCTATCACTGACAATGTTTTGAGGGAGGTCCCAATATTTGACCACATGTTTAAACAATAGTTGAGCTGTGTCTTTCGCTGTATAATACTTGTGAACAAGAATGAATGTGGCATACTTAGAGAACTGATCAATCACCACTAAAATAGCTCCAAGGTCACCAACCTTGGGTAGGCTCGAAATGAAATCGAGAGAGATGCTTTCCCACGATCTGACGGGTATCGATAGTGGTTCAAGCATGCCTGTAGGTTTCTTTTTTTCAATTTTATCTTGTTGGCAAATGAGGCAAGTCTTTGTATAGTCCATCACATCTTGTCGCATGTGAGGCCAATAGTATCTCAGTTTCAATAACACTAAAGTACGTTGCCAGCTCGGATGTCTAGCCCATGGTGTGTCATGACATTTCCTCATCAGCATCTGTCTCAGACTTCTTGCTCTTGGCATAAACAATCGAGGCCCTTTGGTCCACAAGACCCCATTTTCTTGCCAGAAGCACTTGGACTTCCCTTCTTTCACTAGCTTCAAGATGGCATTGGCCTGCGGGTCCTTTCCTAAATAATCTCCAATCAACTTGCGAATGTCTGTCATGGCTCTGCTAGCTGCCATTGGGACAATTGTCCTAAAGGTCGCTAACTCTGATCGCCTGTTCAATGCATCGGCCACTTGATTGATCTTCCCAACGGTGTGCTCAAAATAAAAGTCAAACTCCGCTAAAAATTTTTGCCATCTAACTTGTTTCACTGTAAGCCTTGGTTAGGTGAAGAAATGGCTAACGGTCGTATTGTCTATCTTCACGACAAAGTGTGAACCCAACAAATAATGTTGCTAAGCCCTTAAGCAGTGAACTACCACCAGGAGCTCTTTTTTTTGGGCCGTATATTTCCTCTCAGCTTCGCTTAGCTTCTTACTTTCAAATGCTATCGGGTGATGTTGTTGTAAAAGCACTCCTCCAATAGCGAAAGCAAATGCATCCATCTGAACTTTGAAAGGTTTTTCAATATCAGGGAAAGCTAAGATGGGATCACTCATAATAACATTCTTCAATCCCTCAAAGGCCTCTTGGTACTCACTCGTCCAATACCATTTATGCTTCTTCTTCAATAGCTCCGTGAGAGCCGTGGTCTTGCGAGAGTACCCTTCCACAAACCTTTTATAATAGTTGGCTAATCCTAAAAATGAACGGAGTTCACTAACATTCTTCGGTGTTGTCCACTCCTTGATGGCTCTAACCTTTTCCATGTCCATTCGAATGTGGTCACGTTCGATAATGTGACCGAGAAAATGAATTTAGGTCTGAGCAAATGCACACTTCTTCTTTTTCACGTACAGCTGGTGGTCGTGTAACCTTCGAAGCACCTGGCGCAGGTGTTCTTAATGTTCTTCCAGAGTGGAGCTGTATACCACTATGTCGTCTAAATAGATGACTACAAATTTATCTAGGTAGTCATGGAACATCTGATTCATCAATGTATAAAATGTGGTATGAGCATTGGTTAGTCCAAAGGACATAACAAGAAATTCAAATGCACCATACCGTGTTACACAAGTGGTCTTCGGCTCATCTCCCTTGACAATTCTGACCTGATGGTAACCAGATCTCAGGTCCAATTTGGAAAAGTACTTGGCCCGATTCACTTGATTGAACAAATCTGCTATAAGAGGGATGTGATATTTATTTCTCACGGTGACTTTGTTCAGGGTCCTGTAGTCAACACATAATCATAAACTCCCATCATGCTTCTTCTAAAATAGCACTGGCGCTCCGAAAGGAGCTTTTGATGGTCTAATGAACTCGGCTTGTAGAAGCTCATTTAGTTGTTTCCTTAGTTCGGCCAACTCTAGAGGGGCCATGCGATAAAGAGCTTTAGCAGGGGGTTTTGCTACTGGGAGGAGCCCAATTTCATGGTTCACTGCTCGTCGAGGGGGTAGAACCTTAGGCAACATCTCTGGCATCACTTCTTCGAATTCTTTCAACACTATTTTCACGCCATCAGATATCGATTCCACTCTCGACCCTTCTTTGTAGATTGGCATGGCCACAAAGGAGGGTTCCCCTCTCTTTACCCCTTTCTTGAATTGTAAAGCTGAAATCATTTTCTTCCCACTCTTTGGTAAGATATTGGTCAGCACCACGCACGGGTATTCCTCTAAGAACAACAAGTAGCTAGCGACAGGGATAGGGATCACCTGAGCCAACATCATGAAGTCTAATCCTAGGATGACATCAAAGTCATCCATAGGGGAAACTGTAAAGTCTACCTTCCTTTCCCATGGCCCCAATTTGGTTGTCACATTATTGGAGCTTCCACTGATCACAAAGGTCGGTGAGTTGACCGCCTTCATTCATCCACAGTCTTTGCTAACCTGGAGACCATACCTTTTTACTTTTTTCGGTGTGATGAAGGTATCGGTTGCACCCGTATCTACCATGGCCTTGGTGGCCTTCTCATTGATCGTTAAGTTCACATACATCAGGCCTCTACCCCTACTTTTTCTTTGTTGTGTTCAGTTGGGTGTGGAGGGCATTGAGGAACCTTATTGAACCCATCATGGCTGGCTTCTTTTTAGCTTTTTTAACGCTCTCTGGTACTTTTACGGACTCTTGAGACGAGGCCCTTAGGCATTAAGGGCTCTTTTGTGTGGGCATTCGGTCACCCGATGTGGCCCCTTACAAAGAAAGCAAGCTAGTGGTTGCCTAGGCTTGAAAATCATTCCATTGCTTGTCTTGGGTTGGGTGCTATCTCAACCAAAGGACCTTCTGTCTGATCCCCCACTGAAGGACCGGTCCAACCTAGTCATTTTTCTCCCACTCTCAAAGTTGAAGCTACTGCCAGCTGATGGAGGATTTTTTCATTTTGAGGAGCCATCATTATAATCGTGGAGATGTTTAGCTGCAGCCATAGTTGTGGCCACGTCTTGCACTTTTTTTCTTTGTAGTTCTGTCCTAGCCCAAGGCTTGCAGCCCTCAAGAAAATAAAACATCTTGTCCTTTTCGGACATGTCTCGAATATCCAATATCAGGGTAGAAAAGCTCCTTACAAACTCTCGCACTGTTTCTGTTTGCACCAATTCTCGAAGTCTCCTTCGAGCCATATACTCCATATTTTCAGGAAAAAACTGGTTTTTCAGTTCTCATTTCAGGTCCGTCCAAGTCTTAATCGGACACTCGTCATTGACAAACTTGGAGCGCCACCATAACTTGGCATCCCCTATGAGGTACATCGACGCCATTGCTACCTTGTCTTCCTCTGAATCCATGTGTACAGCTCGAAAGTACTGCTCCATGTCAAACAAGAAATTTTCAAGCTCCTTAGCATCCCTTGCCCCTTTGTAGCATCGAGGCTCCGGCACCTTAGGCCTTTTCCCCCTTTCCGTTGAGCTCGAACCCGATCTAGCCATAGCCATTTGTAAGATGCTCATCTGTGCTCTAAGCTCCTCAAACTCTTTTTGTAGAATATTCAAGGCATCTCTAGCCTCCTCACTCACGTTGTGGAGAGTATCGAATAACTCCCGCTGGGTTGTCTCGATCTCCCTCACACGATCTTTAGTCACCATGTGAGTTTTCATTGCGGCCACCTCGACCTCAAGTTCTTCAATTCCCTGTTGGTAATTGGATCCACCACTTGTGGCCATCTCCTCCATTTTCTAGCACTTCTCAACCATGCTCTGATACCACATGTCACGGACTAAGCTTTCTTTCAACAAGCAATAGACTGTGCGACACTTGAATGGATGCTTCTATCCAAGTCAGCCTTCAACAGTTCAATATCTGAACAAATAACCATAAGCCATGGTTAGTCCCAAGCATTCACAATAAGGCACATTATATAGAGATCAATCTCAAGCACACACACAAGAAGGCACATTCACATCGAGAAAAAAGAGAAAACACATCGAGGCAACACTCGAGACATTCAATTGGGGTGGATTTTATTATAATCAAGAATCATACATCGGGACTTCCCACCATCACCAGGGCCAGGGGCAGCCCTTGGTGGATGGCCTAGGCCCGTATAGCAACCGCTGAGACAGCCTAACAATACGCTGCCGGCTCATCTCCCCTAAAGAGCCTTAGAGATTTTAGAGCTATGCTACCACTAACCATTACAATGTTTGAAATGGGGACACTTTTCCTAGCACAAGAGATCTACCCAGCCATGGCCCTATACATGGGTGGCTCATGACAACCTAAGCCCCGGTCATGGCCCTATACAAGGTTGGCTCATGACACTGGAGGTGTGTTGTTGAGGCGTGGCTGTCTTTATCGCTTTCTTAAAGCTTGAGGTTTTGTGCTTGGGGGTAGGTGAGTGGGTGATTATATAGCAGTCACATAGATTTTTTTTTAATTTATTATATAAATTTATTAAAAGATAATTTGATAAATTTTGATTATTGAGATTTTTTATTAAAAAAAATCTTAAGGAAGTTTATAATTAAAAAATAAAATAAAATGATATATATAGAGATTTTAGATAAAAAAATTAGTAAAGTTTTTGTATAAATTAGATTAAAAATAATAAAAAAAATCTTAAGGAAGTTTATAATTAAAAAAATAAAGAAATAATATTACATATATAGAGATTTTAGGTGAAAAAAATTAGTAAATTTTTTGTATAAGTTAGATGAAAAATAATTAAAATTAAATAATTATATTTTAATTTTATTATTTATTATTTATGATTTTGTATTTAAAATTTAATAATACTTTTTTTATTGTTTTGATATTATATAATTGTCATTTTTTTTTGCTATTACTTCATTTTGTATCAAGTTAATATTATTTTTGTGTGATTATTGAAAGTGTCATTCATTATATAATAAATTGAAAGTAATTGTCATAAAAATATTAAATCAATTAATATGACAAAAAAGTAATTTATCCTTCTGTCATTTGATAAAATTTGAAGTATATATAAAAAATAGTAGTTAATGGAATTTAAAATTATTATATTTTTAAATTTGTAATATTATTAAATATGAATGTTAGGCATTTAACATATTATGTTTTGTTAGTATTTGATTAGTCTAGAGTTAATATTAAATATGAACTTGACTCATGTAAAGATTTGTTATTAAATCTAATATGAATGTTTTGCTATAATCCAAAAAAAATTGTGAATAATTTTTTTATAAAAACCATGAAGGTGTCATAAACTACTTTAAAAAATCATAAAATAAGAGTTTTTACGATTATAATTATAATTACTACAATTTATAATAACTTGTACAAATTTTAGAAAAATCACAATCCGTAATGACCGCAATAGTTTTCGTTATACCCGTAATCATGATAAATGTGACGTAATCGAAAATGGACCCGTAAGCGTAATTTAAATCCCTTAATGTAGCTTAATCATACTAGTTTAGGTCATTTTCACATTTGGCACAAAAAATCATTCAAAATGTATAAAAAATGTCCAAAATTCCTCTTTATTCATAATTTCACCTACAAATGAGACAATTATGTATTTAGGAGTATTTTTGCTAAGAATCTCAAGGAATAAGCCAAAATGCAAAGAAAATTGCATTAAAATGAATATGAAAATACTAAAATTTTAGTGCAATCACTTTCTTAAGGTTTAGTGGGTATGGTCAAAGGCTCAAGCATGCCTACCGATTTCTTTTTTTTTGCTTTATTTTGTTAGCAATGAGGCAAGTTTTTGTATAGTCCATTAAGGGAGAGAAAAAAATTGAGAAAATAAAAAATCGATTTGAAATTGTAGTGTTCAATTCGATTCAAATAAGTTTTTTTTCTTATTTGATTTGTTTAAATTTGAATATTAAATATTTTTATTAGGTTTGGATCAGATTTTGGATCGAGAAGTAAAAAAATTAAAATATTCGAACCAAACCAAAATTTATATTTTTATTAATTTTATATATTTTAAAATTTTTTAAAAATAAAATAATTATTTTATATCTCAATCTATTTAACTATATTAAAATTATATTAAAATAACAACAAAAAATAAAAAAAATTCAAAAATTGATGAATCAAATGAATCAAATTGGTAGAATTCGATTATAATCAATTTTAAGTGAAAGTCGATTTAGATTTGAATGGGTTTTTGAAAATTCATAATACTATGCATTATTAAAAAAAAACCAAATCCAATCAGATTCAAATCGTTAGCACCTATATAGTCTATCATATTTTATCACACACAAAGCTAGTAGTAGTCTTGACTTGGGTGAAAGTGCATTGCCAACTAGGATGGCCAACCTAAGGTGTGTCATTACATTTTCCAATTAACATCTCTATCAATCCCTGTTTTTGGCATAAACAACCGTGGATCCCTTGTCAATAAAGCCCTATTTTCCAACAAAAAATATTTAGTCTTCCCGTATTCTACCAACTTAATGATGGAACTTGTTTGTGGATCATTCTTATAATTCTCCTCTATTAACTTGTGGATGTTTGTGGTCACCTTACTAGCAAATATTGGGGTAATCCTTTTGAGAGCCGCCAACTCCACTCTTTTGCTTTGTGCATGCACCACTTATTTGGTTCTTCCTATTTGTGTTTGAAGCAAAAATCAAATTCAGCTAGGACTTCTTACTATCTTGCCTGCTTGGCCATGAGCCTTAATTGGGTAATCAAATGGCTAATTGTTGTATTGTTAGTCTTGATGATAAATTGGAATGGACCAAGTAATGCCACCATACCCTTAAACAATGAATCAATGCTAAAGTTCTTTCTCTTAAGCCATATACCTCATTTTTGTTTTGTTCAATTTTTATGTCTCAAATTCAATAGGGTGTCATTCTTGCAAAAGTATTCTTTTAATGGAAAAATTTGATGCTTCAGTTTGTACCTTCAAAGGCTTTCCAATATCAAAATGCCAAAATACTTCCTTTAAACCTTCAAATGCCTTTTAGCATTCGTTCGTCCAACATCACTTTTTCCACTTCTTCAGCAGCTCAATAAAAAGCTATTATTCTACAAGAATAGCCTTCCATATATCTCCTACAATAGTTGGCTAGCCCAAAAATAAGCAAAGTTCATGGACATTTTTTGGAGTTCCCCATTCCTTGATGGCCTTGATCTTTTCCATATCCATCCATATGTGGCCTTATTCAATAATATGGCTCAAGAAATTAATCTGTGTTTCTGCAAAAGCACATGTTTTCCTTTTCACATACAACTGATTGTCTCAAAGCCTTTGGAATACAATCATAAGTACTTTGGTGTTCTTTCAAGGTAGACCTATAAACCATAATGTCATCTAAGTAGATGACTATAAACTTGTCAAGGTAATTATGTAACACCTAGTTCATTGAGGTACAAAATGTGGCAAAGGCATTAATTAACCAAAAGGCATAAAAAGAAATTCAAAGGCACCATATCGAGTTACACAAGTGGTTTTTTGGTTCATTTCCATGTGCAATTCTGATTGGATGGTACCAAACCTAAGATTAAGTTTAGAGAAATACTTGGCAGGCTCAATTGATCAAATAAGTTTATGATAAAGGGAATTAGATACTTATTGCTCAAGGTAACTTTGTTCAAGGTGTTGTAATCTAAACATAACTACAAACTCTAACTTGCTTTTTTTTGGAATAATACTAGTGCTTAGGGATGGTAATGGGTACCCTATAAACGGGTACCTGAAACTATCGACCCATTTAAGTAGAACTAGGGTACTTATAATTGGGTTTGGGTAGTAAAATTACTATCCATCAAAGGTAGTGATCTTAGGATACCCACTATTTAAACTAGATTTTAAATAATATATTTTTTAATATTTTATATTTTTATTTAAATTGATCTATTATTAATATAATACTTAACTAAATTAATTCAATAAATATTTTAATTATGATTTTTAAATTTAATTCATTTTTTATGAATTAATTTAATTTATTAATTTAAATTCTTTTAATAATATATTAAACTTTATTTTAAATTTAAGTTTGAAATCAAACTTTGAGTTAATAAACAGGTATTTAATGGGTTCAAGTAATTAACGGGTATTTCTTATTTTATATAGATAGGGTTCGGGTAGCAAAAATCTAAAGTATCTGGGTGCTTATTAGGTTCTAGTATCTTGATAAATAATCAAGTTTAGATAAGGGTATGTAAAAATAAGGGGCATCTTACTAATTGGCATCTATACTGGTGCCCAAAATGGTGCTTTCGATGACCTAATAAAGCCAACTTGCAATAGCTTATTTAATTGTTTTCCCAACTTATCTAACACTAGTGGAACCATGTGACAAGGACCTAGGAGAAGTTAAATTTCATGGGCTACTGATCTCGGGGTGGTAGAACCTTGGGCAATATTTTGACATCACATTCTTGAACTCCACCACTACCTTTTGCACTATATTGGGCATTGATTCTAACAATGCTTTATCAATCAGTATGGCAACATAAGAGGACTTTTTTTTCACCCCTTTCTTAAATTGCAATGTAGAGATGATTTTCTTCTCACTCATAGGGATGATTATGGCTGACACCATACACAGGCATTCCCCATGAACAACAAGTAAATAAAAATAGGAATAGGATCACTTGAGCCAACATCATAAAGTCTAATCTTAAAACAGCATCAAAGTCTACAAGGGAAACATTGAAATTTATCTTCTTTCCCATGACTCAAGTGTGGTTAGCATATTGCTTAGAGCTTCTACTAATTTTAAAGGCTACGAGTTCAGCACTTTCATTTGCCTATAATCGTCGTTACCTTAAAACCACACCTCTTAGCTTTTTCTAGTGTGATAAAAGTATCAATTGCACCTATGTCTATCATGGTCTTAGTTGTCTTGCCATTGAGCACCACATCCACATATATGAAGCCTTTTTTAGGCTCTTTCTTCATCATGCTAAGTTGTGTATGAAGGGCATTGAGGAATTGTATATAATCCATCCTTGTTGGCTCATCCTCAATATTTTTGATAATTTAGTGAGATTCAGATGTTTCTAGGATGAGACTCTTAAAGCATTAGCAAACTCATATATGATATAAAAAGTAAACTAATGGTTGTTGTGGCTTAATGTTTGATTCATGGTTTGACTTGGGATGGGGAGTGTATACCAAAAGGCCTCTTATCCCCTCTTCTGCTTGAGGGACTGTCTAATTTGCCTATCTTTCCTTTATTCCTAAAGTTGGAATTAGTGCCACCTAGTAGAGGGTTCTTTTACTTTGATAGGCCATTATTGTAGTCATTAAGACATTTATTGGTAGCCATGGCAGTGACTACATCTTACATTTTTTATCTTTAAAGCTTTGTCCTAGCTTAAGGCTTAAGGGCTTTAATGAAATAGAAGATCTTATCCTTTTTGGACATGTCTCTAATATCTAACATTAAGGTAGAAAAGCTCCTTATAAACTCCTATATGGTTTTTGTTGCACCAATTTTTAAAGATTTTGGTGGGCCATATACTTTATATTCTCAAGAAATAATTAATTTAAGCTTTTACTTAAAGTCCACTTAAGTTTTGATTGGGCACTCATCACTAATAAATTTTGAATGCCATCACATCTTGTCATCCCTAGCAATACATTGGGACTATTGTAACCTTGTTTTTCTCTGATTATGTAGGCACGACTTGAAAGTATTACTTCATATTAAATAAGTAATTCTCAAGCTCTTTGGCATCTCTTGCCCCCTAATAGCATCGAGATTTTAGCACTTTGACCCTCTTTTTCTTAGTCAGACTTGCCTACAGCCAACTATAAAACTTTAACTTGCACTTTGAACTTTTCAAACTTTGTTCAAAAAATTATTCTGACATCTCTTGTTTATTCCCCCAAGCTATTCAGAGTATTAGATAACTCTAACTGGGCTGTCATGATCTTCTTTAATAAATTATGAGTTACTATATAAGCTTTCAAGGCGGCCACTGTAGCCACGAGCCCTTTAATATTTTATCGATCATCTTATCCACCTTTAATTGTAACCATTTTTGCTTGCTCTTTACTACTCTTCAACTGTGCTCTGATACTATGTGTCATGGGCTTTTTCACAATTAAACAATAGCCTGTCTGACACTTAAATGTACTATTTCCATACAATTTAACTAAGATAACATAAATATATGAACAAACAACAAATAAGCCATAAGTTGGTCCAAGGGACATGCAACAATATAGCAAGGTGTAATGGGTCCATGCCAGGTCGACCTCTGATGCTCTAAAAAGAAAATGTTTTATTAGTAAGAGAAGTATTCAACAATTATAATAGAATATCAAGTTTTTCCCACCATTATTAAGGCTAAAAGGGTAGCCCTAGATGGATGTAAGGATGGCAAATTAACTTGAAATCATCGAGTTCTAACTCGATCCTACCTTATAGGGTTATTTTTTAAAATAGGGTTTTGGGTTGATTGATTTTATTTTTTTGAAACTCAAGGTTGAGCTAGAAGTCATTTTAAAAGAAACCAACCATGACCTAGTATATTTACCAAAATGCCTTTATATATATATATATAGTTTTTCACTTTTCTTTCATTTCTTCTTGTATTCAACCTGGCCTTTATCTCTCTGTCTCAAATCTGTAATTTTTCTTATTCATTATCTCTATCTTAATATCTCAAATTTATAAAAAAATCTGGAAATTAATAGGCTTACTAGCTTAGTGATCTTAGGTCACTTCATTCACCCAATAGCTTTCCAACAGCTTTATCTAAAGAAAGGTTGTCATTATTCATTAGTAGCTACACTATGTATACTATTTTATTTAAACTGGTTATCCATTTTCCTAGATCTATATATAAGTTTCATTTTTTTTCTAGATTTGTTCTTTTTTTGCTTCTTTTATTTATTTTTTAGAAGCTTGTTTCTTATTTTTGGTTTTTTTATTGGCTTTTTCAGTCATAGGTTTTCTTTTCTTTTTTTGCCATTGCAAATCATAATGATAATATAATCTTAATACTTCTTAGTTGATAGGTTAAAAGTGAAGCTTTTTCATTGTAATGTACACAGTAGTAACATATGATTTATATAGAATCAAGCTTTAAGCCCATGATCCTTTTTTTCTTGAAGCAGCAAAAATGGCCATGCTATCAATTTCATTTGTATTATCATTATTCGTTTGCAAAGTCAAATGACATTAATGGCAATTGGCAATTACCAATTTGTACTATAAAGTCCTACATTAATCAAGTTGTGACCCCCATGGCTTGTTAAAGGCAATTATCGATCTAGATATTGTGCTACCAAAACTTTTGAAATTGTCTTAAAAAAAAAAATCCCTCATGGTATTCAATAATATTAAAAGAATGTTAGTATTATTAATTTTTACATTATATTAAAAATTAATTATGCTTAAGTCAATGAATAATCAATGGATGGCTAAAGTTTTAGTCTAATTATAACAATAAAATTTCATTGCCCCACATGATTAGTTGCTAGCAAAAGTTTAAATAAAGTTAACTAGAAAAATGGTGGCCATGGTTCCTAGCTTCTATCTCACTTCAACCACTAAGTGAAGAAAAGTCCTATTTCAACATTTGATGAAAATGTAACTCCAACATTAAATGTAACTAATGATGGTGCTAAGTTGATGATAATGGGTATAACTCAAGTAGGCTAAAATTAGGAGTGAGGAAACATTTTAAGAAAAAAAAATCAACCATGAGTGAAAGATGATATGCAATTGTTGTAAGAAAAGATTTGTAAATGCTTTTAAGAATGGGACAGCTCATTTGTGTGAGCATTTAGAGAGATACAATAAGTAATTTCAAATGTATATTCGTCAACAAGTACTGGTAGCTAATAAAAGGAAGATAGATGAAAAAATAAAGTTAAAATTTTTTTTTCTTTAATCAAAGTGTCGTAAGGAGGGAGCTTGCCATTATGATAATCATGGACAAATATCCCTATCAATAGTTAATCATGTGTAATTTAGAAATTATTCTTATAGTCTCTAATTCTTGTTTATTATGAACTTTAGAAATGTTAAAAAGAGTGATATGTTAAAGAATTTTAAGAAGGAAAAGTAAAAAAGCAATATCTAAGTTGAAAGCTAATGAAAGGAGAATCGTTATATAATAGTTGATGTATGGAATGTTGATTACCAAAAAAGAGGATACTTGGTTGTTATTGCTTATTACATCGATATTGAATGGACTTTACAAAAATACAACATTAGGTATATTTTATTAAATGCCTTATCTTGATAGTGTTTTTTTATTAAGTATTATTATTAAATTAATTATTAAGTTAAGGTAAATAATTGATTGTTTAATTATGTTTGAATATGTGTCAACTCTACATACGAAAGAGGTCATTACTTCAAGATTCATGAAATGTTTTTTAGATTGGAGTATTGATAGGAAACTCTCATTTATTATAATAAATAATTGTGAGAGATGGATTGAGTATGATTGAACATGAAATACAATGAATTCATGATAGTGTCTTTTTTTAGGGTGTTACACCCAAAATGTGGGAAAATTTTGAAGAGGTAGAGCGTTAGTTATGCGTTCCAATTTTGAGAAAGTTGTGTTGCTATTAAAACATGATGGAACTTTTCTTGATGCTTTGAATAGCTTTATTTTTCCTTTGCTAGTTCTATATTCACATTGCCCATTGATAGAGGTCCAAGAATTTTGTGTTTTCCATTACTAAAATTTGGTTAGAATGAGAGGGTCGCACTTCTCTTTGCCCCCACTCTCACGTATTCTTTTACAAAATCCTTAACTAATATTTTATAATCAAGATCACTCTGTATGAACATCCAGCTATCTTAAAGAAGATTTTTTTATCTAGGAGTCAAAAGTGTAGCATTCAATATTTCATACTTGATTTGGTTATTTCTAATGTGCATGTAACCATGCCAAATTAATTCTTGGATCATACCATTGACCTTGATGATATGTCTCTCAATATTATCTTTTGGATCCATTCAATATTGCATCAATTACACTGTTAGCGTTATGACTTTAAAAAATTACATTTGTGTCCTCATAATGATGGTAGTCCTCTCGAAAACAATCATGATTTTTTGCAACAAATATGAAAAAAAATTATTAACACAAGTCATAAAATGATTATGACTTATCTCAATCATTCTTGTGTGATTTATCATTCCAAAGTTAATTAAAGGCAAAAATTTTCTTTAAAAAATTTAAAGTATATTTAAAAAAAAAAAAGGCATTCAAATGCTTTTGAATAGGCATTTGAATGCTTTCTTTCTATTAAAAAAATGTTAATTTTAAAAAATTTTACCTAAGGTATTTAAATACCTTAAGTCAGGATGCCCCATTTACAAACCAAAAAAAAAAAAAAAAACTTATAAAATTGGCAAAAACAGCAATGGCATTTCTCAAATTATCTAGAATCATCACAACAACATTAATTTTTATCATGAACATAAAAATTGTGTTGACTTCTATGGATATTAGAAAGCACACAAAAACTTATCAAGTTCTTTTTGGTTTTATGAAGAACATGAAATAAATGAACCAAAACTCAACCAATCTTACTTTGATACCAATGAAAGATAATCTATGTTGTTCTTGTTTTTAGAAAGATCAACCAATTTTCATACGTAGTTTGATCTTATAGACTCTATTTCTTCTTCCATTGTTTTCATCTATTTTTTTTACAAGAGATGAGAGAGCTTTTTTAACATTTTTTGGCTCTTTTTCATCTTGTGGATAATTAAGAATGCTTCATCTTCTATGTCAAAATGATGTCGAGAAATATTTTCATGATTACTTCACCTAACTTATGATTTTTAGGAAACTAATTCACCAAATTCATCATCATTAGTCATACTCCCATTTGAATGAGATATTTTTAGCTTTTCATCAAGATCATGCATTAATTGATTTGGAACTAACAAGACATTTCTTGATCTATCTCCCATTTCTTTGGAAACTCATTTTTCGAAAAAAAAAAGTAATTGACATCCCTTGATTCAAATTCAATTACACTTTTACTTTACTGTTACTTATGAACATGTATACTTTTGAATGCTCAGAGTATTTTGCAAATATACTCTTTTTTGCTTTGAAGACCTTGCTTGCCATGTGGATGAACAGTTTTATAGACATAGGTAACATAACCTAATGGTCTCAAATTATTGAGATTAGCTTTTCTTTCAATCTATAATTCATAAGGGATGGATATAACAGACTTAGAAAAGTACCCTATTAAGTATATAGATAGTATTAAAGACGTATCACCCGAAAAGATTGTCAAATTTGTTTGGGCCATCATAAACCTCACTATTTCCTAAAAAAGTTATATTCTTTCTGTTCACAATACCATTTTGTTGTGGAGTTCTGGGAATGGTCAATTACCTATCAATACCCTTTTCATCACATGATTATCAAACTAATCAAACAAATACTCGTATCCTCTATCCATTCTTAATTCCTTAACATTTCTATCTAATTGATTCTTTACTAAGGTCATATGTTTTCTAAAGTACTATAATACTTTAAACTTGTGCTAAATTAAATAGACAAAGCCAAAGCATGTAAAATATCAATGAATGTGATGAAATATCGATCTCATTTCCATGACCTTATTGGTAATATGCCTTAAGACCAATCGGATTGGCTCTGGGATATATGTCATGTTATGTATTTCTATCATTATCAAAGGCATTCTTTATCTATGAGATTGTATACACATAATAATAATACTTACGTTTTATAAATAAAGTCTTTGTAATAAATATGCTTTGCAAAGGAATTACAATAAGATTGTAATTATACGATTATCATTGCATTAAAGTATTATGCATTTCTATCATTATCAAAGGCATTCTTTATCTATAAGATTGTATACACATAATAATATTACTTACTTTTCATAGATAAAGTCTTTGTTATAAATATGTTTTGGAAGGGAATTATAATAAGATTGTAATTATGGGATCATAATTGCATTAAAGTATTTTCTTAAATTATTCTTAGTTGATGCTTTATCCAAAAAAGACATTGGTAAAAGCTATTGAAACTGGTATATGATTACGCTCTTACTTATGAAGCAAGCAATTGATCTTATAGGTTAAAGTTTAGGTAAACTTGAGCTAACATGTGAGTGCTTCTTACAAGAACAAATTCATTGAACATGACCGGAGATGGGAATGCTATATGGTAGTTCATATGGTATCTATAGCTATATTCTCATGTGATAGTTGTATAAGTGATCCTTTAACTTGAGATTACTTATGATCTTATATAATGAATGTTATACTTTGACTTTGCTTATGGTTCTAACCAAAAATGCTCCAGTCAAGTATTGTTGGGTATAACATGAGGCATAAGAAAATGCATGAAGTAATTAAGCTGGGATTCATCATCTTATGTGATCAAGAGCATATCTCAATTAGTCTTCATTGAATTAACTTAAGAAATCTTTGGTCAAAGTGAAATAAGAGTTTAAAATAGTTCTAAAATTTATTTGAGTTAATGTCAAGGATAAGATTTAACATAGTTGAACAAGATTGAGTAGATACTAAACTATACTCAATGTTCAAACTAAGATACTATGTGATGAAAAGATATTAATTAGACATTAAAACCATTCATAGATAGGTTGTCAAGCTATAATAACTTTTTTTGGCAATTAGGGGTCATGGTAATGTAGCTGCATTGATCATGATCTATAAATATAAGATTGGGTGATTGGAGAATTAGTCTTAAAGTTTAAAGGTTTGATTAATCCATAATCAAATGTAAAAGCTCACAATGCTTATGTTTATTGCCAATATGTTAAATAACCTAATAGGTCACACATAATAAGATAATTGTGAAAGCTTAAAATTGAGACAAATTAAGTTAGACTTAATTTGATTTTGGTAAGACCAAAAGATAGAGGAAATAAAACAAGAGAGAGAGAAACTTTCCTTGTTAAAAGCACTTGGCTAAGCATAAGATATATTTGAAAATGTACATCTTATGCATTAACCTAATATGGCCGAATGTCCCTTTCTAAAAAAAACATTAGTTGCTACCCCTTTTGCACAATACAAAGCATATTAGATGCAAAATAAGCTAAAAGCAACTTTAATAAAAAACTTGAAAGAAAAAAAAAGAACCTTTGTAAACACTCACTAGTTAGAGTGTGGCTTATGTTCTTCCTTACCTTAGAAAAGGTTTTTCACAAAGGTACATATGGATCACCTTTAGAGGTTGCACGTTTAGGTAATTTGTGACTTGGGAAACAATTTGAAAGATCACTACCTTGAAGAAAATAGTTTAGCAAAAGGGGTAAATAGTTTTGGTCGAAACCCATATTTATATGCATATATTGTATGTTTATATGATCTTGTTGGTTGATCTTGGTTTTAGAGAATTAAAAATTTTAAAATTTTGCTACTTTAACTCTATATATTAATGCATAATTCCCTTTAGGCCTTACATTCATCAGGTTACAAATGTCGAAATATATTAATTGTAATGGAACTTCACCTCTAGTTCTTTTAAAAATGGTTTTTTTTTTTATCATTTTCCTTGCTAGACAACTTTTACATAATGGTAGATTAACTTTTTCAATAATGCCAGTAATCCCTCTTTGGCTAATCTATTTGTTTTTTATTGATCAATATGGTTAAGTCCAGCATGCCAAATATTTACATCAATATTTGCATCAAAATCAATATAAGAGAAAAAATAAGATTATTCTACAGAATAATATCTAATATCATAAAGACATCTGATAGAAATCCAAATCCATAATAACTAGTATCTAAATATAAATTCATATGAGAACCATTGAAATTCAAAACAAATCTTAGACTGAGAAAAACAATGAATAAAACTAAATTCCATCGAATGTCAAGAGCAAATAGTTCATCATGTAGGATAATGGTTTTTTCTACTACGCATGCACAGTTTGCAAGTTCTAATTCCCTTCAATTTTGAATTGTTTCTTACATAGATTCATTTTGTTTTGAGTGAAATTTGATACAAATATGCAAACACAGTCCTATCTCATTCTATATGGTTTATGGCCTTTAAGTCAATAATTCATAAAGGATGTGATTTAGTTATCATTACAGTACTAGAAACAAACACAATACTATCAACATTAAGTAAAAATGCTTTAAGGGTATGTACCTTTTTTGGCTCGTTGTATTCATAAGCAAAATGACCCTTTTTTGCCATAGTTAAAGCACTTAACTTTTAATTTGTTCTTTCTAAGATAAGCCTTAAGACCTTTATTTTTTAATGGTTTGGCCATTCTTTAGCTTCTTAGGTGCTTTTTCGTTATTCCTATCATATAGCTTGCTAAAGCTCAAAGCTTCTTTTGAATTGAATAATGCCATATAAACATTAGCACTAGGCTCCAATTGAAGATAACAGGAAATATCATCAAGAGTCCTTATACTCTCATTATAGGTAAAGTGCACATACGTGTGCTCCCAACTATGTTAGGCTCCAATTGATGATAATGAGAAACATCATCAGGAGTCCTTGTACTCTCATTATGGGTAAAGTCTCCCAACTATGTTGCAAAGAACAAATGATTGCTTGAACTTGTTTTTCATCTATCAAAGTGTGGCCAGTCTCTTTTAGCTTGCTAATCATGTTTAACACTCCTTTATATGCTACCTAATATTATGATTAGGTAGTTTTTTTGTAGGTGTCAAACTTAATAGTAAGCTATCTGAGTTTAGTGATAGAAGTTGCACCAAACTTTGCTTTCATGGCATTTTACATCTTTTTGGCTATTCCATAAGATTGGAACTATAGCATAATATAATTTTTCATGCTACTAAGAAACGTAATGCATGCAATGGTGTTTTTCATTTTTTAGGCCTCATAAATCTCTTGGTCCCTTCTATGCTAGGATGTAATCTCTTTTTCATGCTCATTGAAGACATTGTTAAGAACATCAAAAACCTCTAGCTTTTCAAGTACATATTGAATTTTTATACTTTGGATCTCATAATTGTCTCTATTCAGTTTTTCACCCTTGTTTAACTCATTAATAATGTTTTTAGAAGTAAAAGCCATTTTAAAGTATAATTTTACATTGGAGAGACATATGCACTAATTAATGTCCTATTATATTGCACATTGCTCATTTTGCCATAATGTCACAAATAAAAAATAACAATTATTCACATAGAAATTAAACAAAAAGGTTATTATGTTTGCAATCAAATTCCATTTTTAATTTGTTTGACTATCACTAATTTATTTCATCGCACAAAATCAATAATTCTAAGATAGCATAATTCAATTATCTTAGAACTCTCGCTAACCATAAGGTTACTAACATATAATCAATAACGTAATTGAATTGCACATAAACAAGTCTTACAAAGCATATACCTAATCCATAAACATTTCATAAAAAATATATACTTAGGTTGATTAAACTATGCTCTAAATCACTTATGAATGACTTGTCTAAATAAAGGGATAGAATTAAACAATTCCTTTGATATTTTGTATTCACATTGCCCATCCTAGGAGGTCTAAGAATTTTGTATTTCCCATTATAGAGACTTGGGTAGACTAAGAGGATTGAACTCCTCTTTACCCAAATTTTCACATATTCTTTCACAAAATCCCTAATTAATGTTTCATAATCAAGATCACTCTCCATGGACATTGAAATATCTTGAAGAAAATTTTTTTATCTAGATGTCAAAAGTTTACCCTTCAACATTTCATATTTGATATGATTATTTTTAATGCACATGCTACCACACCAATTTAATTTTTAGGTTATACCATTGACCTTGATGATATACTTTTTAATATAGTCATTTGGATCCATTCGGTATTATGTCAATTGTACTGTCAACCTTAAGACTCTTAGATATTGTACCCATGTCTTCATAATGATGGGAGTACTCGTAAAAATAGTAATATTTTCTATAACAAATATAAAAAAAATTATGAATCCATGAGTCAACAAAAGTCTTAAAATGATTAAAACTCATTTCAATCATTATTGTGTTATTTGTTCACCCAAAGTTAATTAAAGACAACAATTTTAAAAAAATTCTTTAAAAAATTTGAAGTATATTTTCAAAAAAAAAAAAAGGCATTTATACACTCTTAAATGACCATTCGAATGCTTTCTTTCTATTAAAAAAAATTAATTTTAAGAAAATTTTCTTTGGGCATTTCAATATCCCACCTAAAAACTAAAAAAAGAATCAAAATGACAAAAACAATAATGGCATTTCTCATATTGTCTATAAATCATCACAACAACATTAATTTTAATTAAGAATACATAAATTGTGTCAGCTTCTATGGATATTCACAAGCACATAAGATCATATCAACTTCTTTTTGATTTTATGAAAAATATACAAAAATGAACTAGAACTCAAGCCAATCTTGATCTAATGCCTTAAAGTATTTTTTAAACAAAATGGTAAAGTTTTTCAAGTTGTTGACTACCTGTCTAATAGCAATTGACTACCACAAACAGATTTTAATGAAAACATGAAAATTTTCTAGGCAATCAACTACCATAAGTAAACTTCATACATATTGTAAAATCATATAAGGCAATCAACTGCCTACCTCATGTTAGTTGATTGCTATATACAATTTAATAAATTTTTATATTATTGAAAAATTAAAAAAACTATTTTTTATAAATTTGAAATTAATTTTAGGATTCTATATAATAAATAATGATTAAATTTTAATCACTACAAGACTTGTGTTATATATGTGTTATAAATTTTGTATTTGTTGTTGCAAAAAACCATGAGAATATCATCAGGACTCCTTATTATTATTAAGACTGAAAGGTATTTTTTAAGAGCAATCAAATTGCTAATTGAATTAGCAATTACTGAAAGGATTTTAATGATAATGATATGATGAAACATATAATCACAATTAATGGAACTGTTCAAAAGTTATATGGGGTGGCTACATGTTCAAAAGTTGTAAAGAGTGATCATAATAATGTCCCATGTTAAAAGATACACTTCTTACTTTTAGATAAAAAGGTCTTATTGAATATCTTTGAATGTCTAACACAAAGAAGTGTCCTAGTTATGCAACTTTAATAAAGAATATTGTGAAAGAATATATGAAAATAGGGTAAGGAAGGACTATATCTCAATAGGCATCTTAATAAAGAGAAGTGCAAAATTGCAATTAGGAATACATGAAAATGTACCTTAGCCATAGTAAAAGCATTAAAACTCTAGATAATACTTAACATCATTTGTAATTGGAAAAAGATTGCATTAAGGCATCTAGGTCAAATGCTAACATGTATATGGCTAGTACATGTTCAAAAAAAGCTTTGAACTTCAAATGTAAGCATTTGGTGGAAACAAGGAGAATGCTCTTAAAAAAACTAAAGGGTGATCATAATAGCAAGGGTAAAAGTCCTAAGGCTCATTCTAAGAACAAAGTAAAGGTCAAGTATTTTAACTATTGCAAAAATTGGTCATTTTGCTTATGAATGTAACAAGCCTAAAAAAACTTAAAGGCCACAACCATGTAGCACAAGACAAAAATATGTTCATGGATTTTGTTGAGTTCAACAAAGAACAAAATGGATTTATTTAGGAAACAACCAAGGGTTGAAATGAAAGGTATTGATACTTACATGTTGTGCATGCATGGTGGAAAAACACTTATCTTACATGACGTCTTATTTGTTCCTAATATTTAACAAAATTTAGTTTCTATCATTATTCTTCCTAATTAAGAATATGTTTTAAATTTTCATGGCACTAGTATGGATTCATTGTTTTGAATTTTTAGGTACAAATTATTATGATTCTTAATATTGATTGAATGGTTTTATTATTTTGGATATTGTTTCATACAATAATCAAGATTATGTTAGTTTTTCTCTTATAACTTCTTCTTATGCAAATATAGAGGTGAATATTTGGCATCCTAGACTACTAATTGAGCAATAAAAATGGATAGATTAACTAAAGAGAGATTAATAGGCTTTATTGAAAAGTTAATCTTTTGACACGTGAAAGTTGTCCACCAAAAAATAGTAAGAAAACCATTTGGCAAATGAACTAGAATTGAAATTCTATTGCAATTGATTTATTTTGATATTTATGGCCCAATGAATGTGAAGGCATGAAGTGGATGTGTATATTTCATCACAATTATTGATGATTACACACGTTTCAATTTTATCTTTTGATTTCTCATAAATTTGAAATTTTGGAATGCTTTAGAAAAAATGTGAATTTATTAATATCAAATAAATAAAAATGTTAAGACTTTAGAACAAACCGTTAATGCGAATATTTGTCTAAACAGTTCAAACATTTATGTGATGAAAAAGAAATTGGTAAATAGTTAATCATTCTAAGGACTCCCTGACAAAATGTGTTGTGAATAAAAACTCTTCTGAAAATGGTTTAGGTCTATGATGATCTAAGCAAATTTGTCAATCACCTTTTGGGTGATTTATTATTAACAATTGCCTATATACTCTATCGAGTATCCTCTAAGTCAATTACAACAACTTCATATGAAATTATGAACTAGTAGAAAATTCGATCTCAACAATTTAAAATCTTGGGGTTATGCTGCCTATGTTCATGAGCCAATCATCAACATTGCAAATTAGGTCAATGAAGCAATTAAAAAGTATATTTATAAGATACTTTGAACATTTAAGGCACGTGTTTTTCATTATAGAACAAGCAAGTGAGAGTGTAATAGAACTTGAATCTTAGGGTGCCACTTTTCTAGAAAATAAGTTTTCAAGTAGATGTGAGATAAATCATGAAATATCTTTTTGTGAGATAAATCATGAAATATCTTTTTATGAGAATGAGGATGCAAATGATTTGATTGCTACAAATCATTTAATGCATATACCTGATCAAGTATTTATGCTATCTCATCCAAGTGAAAGCATGACAAAAAATAAAAGATAATCTATATGGATATGATCATATATCATAAATGCGAAAGACTTTTTTGATTTGGCAAAAGTGAAAGCTTGACTAGAATAGTTGGTCCTTGAACAAGATCATGTAATGGAAATTGTTTGATTTCACAATGTAAATCCTTCATGTAGAAAACAAGAATTCATTCCCTATGAGTTGTTGACGGCCTAACCCAATTGTTCTCCTTTTTTCTTCTTTTTTTTTTTTGTGTTTTGTGACACTTTTCACACACTATACAAAATGGTCGAATGTCATGCTTTCAATGGAGAAATTGAGTCACAATTTGTTGCCTGAATAGTGCCTTAACTACTTAAGGCAGTTTTTGATTCAAAACCAAAAGCAAAAAACTGCGTGAGGTAGTTTCTAATAATAAGGTATCTTGGTAACCCATTATAGGTGAACTTGACCTTTATTTCTTACAAAAGATGATAAAGTTATTTCTTAAATATCACTAGTAAGTTGTACTAATTGTAAATAAAAAATCTTAGAAGTCTTTTTTAGATGATGGGAAAAGTTTTAATGATTACCCCATATGATGAAAAAAAGCCAATAAATATTAACAAGGCTTTTTCTTGCCACACAAAAAAGCAGATGAAAGCAATGGAATAACATATGAAATTTATGAGATCAAACAATATTTGAACTAGATTGATCTTCCCAAATTACTCAAAGCAATTGGAAACAAATGAGTTCTCAAAATTAAGTGTACCTTAAATGGGAGAATTGAAAGATATAAGGCTTATCTTGTAGCTAAGGGGTATATTCAACAAGAAGGAATTGATTATAAAAAACCTTCTCTCTTGTAGTAAGATTTACCTTAATGCTCTTAATTCTAGCTATAATAGCTAGTTTAAATTTGAAGTTGCATCAAATGAATGTCAAATTTGTGTTTCTAAATAGAGATTTGGAAGAGAAAATCAAAATGGAACAACCCATAGTTTTCATTGATGAAGAATTGAAGATTAAGAGCACAAAGTGTGCAAACTATTAAGATCAATTTATGGTCTTAAACAATCTTCTGCATAGTGTTATATTAGATTTCATCAAGCAAAAATTTATTGTGATTTTATCATGATTGCTGATGATTATTGTGTGTATGCTAAAATATCCAAAGATAAAATTGTGATCTTTTTATTTTATTTGAATGGTACACTGTTGGCTAGAAATGATAAAAAGTGAAAAATCAATTCTTCTCAAATTTTTTTTTAAAAAAGGAAAAACAACTTACATATTTAGAGTAAATTAAAAGAGGGTTTTTAAAGAAATTGTTAATTATTAAAAATTTTCTTGAATGATTCCATATGCAAGACTACAAGCCAAATATGCTCTTATCACGTAAGATGAAGGCTTGAGCTGAGGAATGTGTTTTAAGACTCTATAAAAAATAAACAAATGATGACAGTTCCTTATTCCAGTGTCATCGAAAGCCTTATATATGCTATGATTTGTGCATGACTAGACATCTTTTATACCATTGCAATGATAGGCAGATATCAATGCAAACTAGGATAATTTCATCGAAAAGTTGTCAAAAGGATATTAAGATGTTTTAGACACAACAGATTATTAATTGTGCTATCAAGAAAGTGATTTGCATTTGATTTTATATATGAAAGCAAAGTAAAGAGGAGATTTAGGTGAAAGAAAATCTACATCAAATTATATTACATTTTCTTACTAAATAATGTGGCAATTTTACAGAATAGTAAAAGATAGAATTATATAGCATTTTTGAATTGGCTATTATGTTTAGTGAGGATTTTATGTTTTATTTATACACTTTTTCATTTTCTTCCTACTCAAATATTTTAATATATTTATGAATATGTTGATGACGCAATATATAAATGAAAAAATTTTAATAATTAATTAATACTAATTTAAAATATTTTATTTAGATATGATGATTTGTATATTCGTATTGAGTAAAATATTTAAATTCATATATTTATACTATCTTTTACAAAAAAAAAAAAAAATTACATATCACAATTTTAGTCAATATAATGATATGAAATATATATTTTTGTTTGATTAAATTGATATATAATTATTATTAAAATTTTAAATCGAATCATATTTATATATTTTTTATCATATTTATGTTATATTATTGTATCTTACTTTTGATTGCAAGGTCAAATTTTGCTAGACCTGAACCATGTTAGTGTTATGAAAATGGAAATCAAATTGGTTTGGTGGACAGTTAATGAAAAAACTCTTTCCACTTTTTTCTCTCAAACGTCCTTTTTAAAATTTTTTTTATTTCCCCCCAAAATCAGCGATTTCACTCCCTAACGCTGTTGATCTTTCATTTCTTGCAATCTCTACTTCTTTTGAATTTTGAATCATTTTCCTTTTTTTTTTCTTTCTAATTTTTCTTTTCTTTTGATAACGTCGGGACAAAAAAGATTGGAAAGAAATGACGAATTCGAGATCTTCTGATTGATGTTGTGATTAAAGTACTCTAATCCTTTTTTCTGTTTGTTCCCCAATAAATAAAAGACAAATAAAAAAAATTTAAAAAATTTGAGATTGAGTGTATATGTAAGTGTGCGCCTACAAACACGTTCATGTTGATGGTTGCACTTGTTACAATGCATAAAATTTCAAATTTAGAGTTTTTTTTTCTGTGACAAATGCATAGAACAAAAACAAAGATATGATTATGATGTAGTCAAGATACACATAATAAAATATGGTTATAAGACTTCTTTCCATTAATTTTAAATTAACTTCAAATTTCTTCCTTTTATGGTTTTCTCTTTCAATTTCAATTGTTAGTGTGACCACGACGGAGCTGGTATCAAGAAAAGTAGGCTTTTGAATGGAATGTGACTGTGGACATAGTTAACAATCGGGCATTCATCGGTAAAGCTGCAAATGGGATTGGCGGTGTTCTTGGAAATGTGTTAGCAGCTCCATTTAAGGGTGTTTTTGGTAAATCATGCCAATAAGATTTTCTAATTATTTTGCTTCCTTTTGCAGCTTGATTTTTTTTTTTAAGTTGTTGACCCTTGTTATAATCTCATAGTTACAAATTTTTTTTAATTGTGTTCAATATTTTAAGGTATGAAATAATTGAGAATTATGTATATTAACTAATACCTACTTGAGATAAGGTCACAAATTATTTTTGAATTATAGTAAAATTTTTAATATGATACTTAAACTTTAAAAATTTTAATATAATATATGAATTATAAATTTATTAACTAATGTAATATTTATAAAACTGTTTATTTGCTACGTATTATTATTTGAAATTAACTACATTAGAGGTGAATAAATATCATATTAATTAATAGAGTTATAGTTTAAGTAACACATTAAAAAATTTTAAAATTCAGATATCATCATTATTGAAACCATTAAGGTAACATAATTCCTTTGCATTCCTGGAAAAGAAATTAAGCAACTTGGTAGTGTTGTCATCTAGATTTATAATTAGTTGTCTAGCCCTGGAATCATCTTTCTTTTCATTTACTTTGTCAATTACTTCTAGGCATTAGCCAACACGATAATTCTTTTGCAGTCATGATATACCTTGGCCTCATGTTGAAAATTGGTTAGGAAACCTATCTATATATACCTAGACAGGCAAAATGTACAATCGTAAACTGAAGCTATATTTAATAACTTTCCTATAGCAATCATGTCCAAGAAAGAAAATTTTAGAATAAAAGAATAGAGTTTTCTTCCTCTATTACCAGCAATTTGTTTGCTATGTGTTTGCAGCAATCCTCTTTCCTATGCAAGGTTTACCAATTTTAGTATATAGCTGCATTGAAGATTGGTTTTTCATATTTGTTAACCTTCTAGCTTGTAAATTGCTTTGCTTTTCAGTTTTCCTATATAGGTTCAAAATTGGTCTTACCTTTCAGCACTGTTTTAGCCTTAGTTGATTTTGTCAAACTGTTCCTTTTTTGATGTTTCAATGTGTACAAACTGGTCACAATGTGTAAGTGTAAAATATATCCATCACAAAGGGGGAAAAATCCTAGTCACATCATTATTCCTATTTGATTGCAGTACCACTGTTATCTAGTTGGTAACTGTATGTTATTATAGCTTAAAAGAACAGCTCTGCAAGCTCTGCCTTTGCTATAATCAAATTAGTAAGCTCTTTCGTGTTTGCCTGTCATTAACTCTTTATAGGTCTAGTTGCCTTATTTTCTAGGCTAAGTTCTAATTTTATATCTTCAACTTTTGTTTCTATGTTTATTTGCAGATATAACCTTTTATTTTGATCAAATTAAGACCAAAACTATAAAAGCTGCAGGAGTCTATTAAATACTTTAAATTTAACTATGTGACAATATGACTAAAAAGTGGCAAATGACATGGCAATCAATAATATGAGTCTGTCTAGTGGCTTGAATTATCAATAGCATTCTCCAAATGGGAATTTGTGTCTTTTGCTTACTTTATGTGGTAGAAACGCTCCTATTTGTGCTTTTCCACCGGGTACCATAGCCATGAACTGATATCTGTGCCAAAGTGTTTGTTCATAAATATATGTTTCTTCTTGTAGTTTATGATGCAACATGAATTCCTTGCTTTGTAGGGACATCTGTTCAGGGCCATGGGATATAAGTTTCTTCATTGAGCATCTATGCATCTCCAATCTAGTGAAGCTATTGATGATTTTCGGTCTTTGCTTCATAAGTAACGACATTTTTCCTTTATACTTAAAAAAATACAATTTTTTTTTGTTGTTTTTCCCCCTTTCTTCTGTAATATCTTTACTAAGTGGCATCAAAGTACATCTAATATGCTACACTCTACTGGTTTGTGATGGTTTCCATTTTTCGGCATATTCTTATATATTACAGTAAAGAATTTAATTATTTTACGATATTGAATCAGTAATTTGTTCTGAACATAATGTTTCAGTTATAAATCTTGAAAAAAAAAGGGTTCCATTGGCATTCTTTTACATGATATATGTGTAATAGGAACCATGGACATGCTAAACTGCTAGTATTTAGAGTTAAAATCTTTAGTTGTTTCTCTTTAATTATTTAGCAAAGTTTATTCTTCATATTTCTTGTTTGCTCTTAGTTTTGATGTTCTTGTACCTATTATTCAAGTTGGGGATATGCCAATGCATTATAAGAAGCCTTTGCAAGATATGCTGGACAGGTTGTAAAGCATATTGGTTTGTGCTAGAAGATATTACATGCGTCTTATGGCACAACCTAAAAAATACTAAGCATGTAAATCGATGCCGCCATTGTCATCATCGTCACCATTTTGAAGACATTGAAGCAGTATGGTTCAATGATTATTATTTGGATAATTATGGTTACCGGTAGCAAAGTATATCGAGAAAGAGAAATAGAGAAAGAAATAGGCGTAAACAATAGAGTAGTTACCGTCATAAACATAATTTAAAGTTGAAGAATAGTGAAGTTTCAGTTCCTTTGAATAGAAGTTGTAGAAGCCTAAGAAGTTGTTGACGCATTCAATTAATAAAACTAAAAAAACCTCAGAAGAGGAGCAGGATGAGGTGATAAAATCATCCTTTTCTTTTTTCCTTTTAAGTTTGAAACTCCCGAGATGCTCAAGTCTATTGAATTTGCTGGAAAATCTCTTGTCGATGATTGGAATTGCTTCATAATGCTTGTCTGTAGTATTAATTCAATTTGACTAAAAAGTAGTGAGTATAGAGTTGACATCAGGGTAGGGCGGATCAGATTTTTGCTTTTCCTACCTCCGACCCAAAGCCTTGATACTTTTACCTGATACCTGACCCATTCTCGCTCGGAGGTTCTAGTGGAAAAACTCGACCCCAACCCGCTAAGAATATTATTTACCCAAATCCAACTTGACCCGACCCGAATTCAGTTTATTACCATTTTAAATTTTTGGATGAAACACCATCTGATTGATTTATTTGTTGAATGTTGTAACAGACAAACATAGTTAAACCATGGAGCATAATTTAATGTGGATTTATAGTCAAATTCTAACTATAAAATAGGTTGCAGTTAAAGGTACAAGTATATATTCATCCATTTATAAGAGGCATCAAGGAAACACCTACAAGACCTTGCAGCAGCTTCCAGCTCAAGAAATGTTGCCATTAAGGCACTTCTGGAAATATCAATATCTGATAAAAGTTTTTCTATCCAATCCTCCAAAGAACGCTTTCTCTGCAATATACTAACCATTTTGAGAATATTATTATTAAAAATGTTGTATTATTCCTAAAAAGTATGGAAATAAATGAAGCTCATTTTAAGCATTATCAAAAGGAGAATGCATACCATTTAATGTCAACAAAAAAACAAAAGTGCATGATCAATTTTTAGATTGCTAATAAATAATGAGAAAATGGCTAAAACAGTAAAGCTGGATGTGATATACTATTCAACATTCACCCAGTTCATTAGCATGACCAATAGCAATAAGAGTGTCATTTACCTTTTGCCTACTATTCAACATTCACCCAGTTCATTAGCATGACCAATAGCAATAAGAGTATCATTTACCTTTTGCCTAGATTATTATGGATGACCCATGTACACATAAAATATAGATTTCACCTACTTCCTCAATCTTGCATTATTTAATCTAAATATATTGCAAGCATTAACAAATTTAACATAATCACTCACAAATTCAAACTTAGTACATACAACTCTTTTTATCTAGTAAAAATCTTACAAATTCTCACCATAAATAATAGAATTATAAAATACATAAAATATAGTAAATTAGAACTCACAAATTCTCACAATAGATGATGAAATTATGAAATGTATAAAACTTAGTAAACTAAGATTCAAATATGAAACAAGCATAAATTAATAGCTAAAATTTAAACGTAGTACATGATACAAGATAAACATCAAAAGCTTCAACCACCACAATAAAAAGTTAAATTGTTTGAATATCCTTTCATCCAAAATGGTGAAAATCTTCTAAGATCACAACAAATCATTTCATCATCACTAAGCTCCATATCCTCATTCTCCTCTAACCACACCAGTCCTATAAAATAAAACAATAAGATGAATAAATAAATCTCATAAAATAATATATTTAAAAATAATAATATAAAAAATGAATTAGTTAAAAAGATAATATGATTTACCAAACTAGTTATCTTTTCCTCAATCTCACTTTCATCAATATCTTCGTAGAAAGACTTTTCTTCTAATGAAATTGACCCTACAAATGAAATAATAAAATATTAACAAATAATATATAACAAAAAAATATAATAATTAACAATATGATAATATAAAAAATAAAATTGCATAATATGCATTATTGTACCTTCTTTTTTAGCCTATAAGCAATTTTGACAACATGTTAAAGCTTCTATAATTGATGGATGAAGTCTATTATGTTGCACACTCACCAACCTCCATGCAACACTAAAAGTAGACTTTGAAACAATAGTAGAAACTTGTATGTCATAAATATCTCCAACAATAAGTTGTAAGATCAAAAATTGAGGTCCAGTTAGTTTCCACCAATTCAATATATCAAAATTTCCTTTTCTTAGTATGACTTCTTTATCCAAGTAACGATCAAAACTCTGATTTTACTTTTGATTTCTTCTTTTTTTTTCTTTGAAACAAAATCATCATAGTCTTCTAAATTCTTAATGTTAACCTAAGATAATTGGTTTTTGTCGATTTCACCCCCCATTTAAGGTTTAAATCAAACCCATTGATGTCAATGGCACAAGCATTGGCATGGATTTATTTTCATTACTAACTACTTTAATTCAATTTCCATATATAGGCATGTACATAATGAAGCATAGATTTTATCCCATACATGAAACAACCGTATTAAATCTCTGATGGAACAACGACATTATGTTTGGTAAGAAAAAAAAAACTTCTTTTTTATCTTTTCTTTCATTTGGTTAGAAAGAACATAAATGAATGGATTTACACTTTTTTTTTCTTCTTTCCACATCCAATCCTTCCAAATGTGAAATGAAAATATTCAATTAACTTAAATTAACAATTTCACCTTTAATATTTTTCTTTGTGTCTATTATGAACAATAAAAAATGGAGAGAAAAAAGTAAAGATAAAATTATAAATAAAATCATCAATTTATGTTAAATAAGTGGTTTCCTTTCTAATTTGAAAGGGTTAGATTTAGAAAAAAAAAAAAAAGAAAATATGCAAATTCACTAATTTTTGTTCTTTTGTTTTTTTCTTCTTATCAAATTAAGGAAATGATAGAAAGAAAATAGTTTTTCCTTCCATATTCTATTTTGCTTTATTCTTTCCATCCTATAAAATACAGTGATAACATATAACTCAAGATCACAAATTTATACATTTGTTGAAAAGAATTTTTATGGAAATTATAAAATTACCCTTCCTATCATTTGATAAGAAAATGACATACATCCAAATTGATTATTTTGTGCTCATATAATTACAAATTATTCTTTCTTATAAATTGACTATTATGTCTTTATATCATAATTAGGAAAATATAAATTATTTACTATAATACCTTCATATCATAATTATGAAAATACTCATTCATTTATTATTGAATTACTAAAAATACCCATTCTTTTATTATTAATCAAAATTACTATAATATCTTCCTATCATAATTATGGAAATACTTTTCTCTCATAATTAATCAAAATTACTATATTACCTTTCCTACCATAATTATGAAAATATTCTTATGAATGCTTAATAGGAAGTTTACATGTGGCATTTTGTTTTAAAACCAATAACATATATTAAAACGGTCTTGCTTATAATTATTATAATTCCATTTGTTTATTTGACATAATATCAAAGTTACTATAATACCCTCCTACTATAATTACTACAAAGCCATCTTACCATAATTACAAAATGCCTAATCTACCATATTTGGCCAATATTACTATAATACCCCTTATACCATACTTATGAAAATACCTCTCCTACCATAATTGATCAAAATCATTACAATATCCCTTATCCCATAATTACGTAAATACTCTTATAATTGCTTCATAAGAAATTGACATGTGACATTTTGTTTTAAAAATGCTATAACACCTTTATTAAATTACGTATTAAATTTTAATATAATAAAAAATGAACCGCATATTATTTTACTAAAATACCTTTACCATTAAAATGGAAAAAAATTTATTTTTAAAATAAAAACTATTTAATCCATACTATAGTGGGGACCGCACACTACTATATCAAAAAATAAACTTATAATTTCAAGTCTATATAAACCTCTCTTACAGAACCTAAGGAGCAACCTAGATTTTTATTTATTAACACCTAAATTTCTATCTACCTTCTAGTTTGGAAAAGGAAAGGGAAGAAAAATATGGGGGAAAGAGGAATAGGGTCAGTGTTGATGGTTTGTTTGGTGTTAGGTGTTCTAATAGGGCAATCCACAGCTTCTTTCCCGAGCTGCTACAAGGATTGCTTTGTTTTGTGTGTTGCTACCCCAGGAAATTCACCGTTGATTTGCGCTCTCAAGTGCGTCAAGAATTGTATCCTCCATACCTCACCTTTTGGTAATCTCCAAGACACCCAATACTTCTGCAAGCTTGGTTGTTCTACTACCATGTGCACAAGTCTCAGCTCCAAACAAGATCCTGGTAAATCTAATTTCTCATATATCCTTTTAAATAAAAAAATTGTATGAAACGGTTATTTTATATCAATCAAATCACGTCATATAATCATCTTATTAAAGAAATTAACTATTTATTAAATATCATATGTAATAATTAAATTGTGAATTTTTTTTAATAAATTTATACATATGATATGTCATAAATTATTGATTTTTTCTAACAACATAATTATCAGACATGATTTGAATGATATAAAAAATTATGTAATAATCATTTCATACTCATATATATACATATATGCATACACACACACACAAACGAGCATAAACTGATCAAGGTTTTTCTTTTCTTTTCTTTTCTTTTCTTCCTTATTAGGTGAAGGAAAAGTTGAAAGCTGCGTTGATTCTTGCTCAGAGACATGCGCCATCAAGAACTAAGTCACTACAATATCTAAAAGATAGTGTTTAGATCATGATGTTTTTTATTAGTCAAATGAATAATTGATCAAATTGAAGGAACTAAGGGTCCAATCCAAAGTTCCTAGAAATTTGCCTTACAAATTGAGGCCATGTATTTGTAACTTGGCCCCCCAAATTTAGTAAAAGTTTAATTTCATATTTTATATATAATTTTTTGTCAAGTGGAAAAAGATAAACTTTAGAATGTTTTACATTTTTTGTACAAATAACTAAAAATTACTTTGTTATGTTTCGGATTATGAATTTGAAAATTTTGAATTTTATTTGTTATATAAATTGCAAGGATGAAACACATATAAATTCATATAAGTATTTCAAATTCACTATTAAATAGAGATCGAACAAATTCATAAAATTAAAAATAATCATAAAAATTATGTTCATGCATTTATTTTTCGTACAAATTATAAAAAATTTCAAATAAATTTCTTTTCAAATTCAAGGCGTGATCTAGCGTAATCGATGTTGCTCTTTACTTTTAACTTAAATAATAAAAATGTTTTAAAAATTTAAAACTTTACCTAAGTAAATTCTTATACTTTAATTGTATTCAAATAAATTCTTAATTTTTACTTTGAATCCTAATAAGCCCTTAACCTTTAATTTGTATCCAAATAAACCTTCAGACTTTTAATTTCCACCTAAATTAACCCTTAACATAAATCACTCTTGCATTTGAAGCAAAGACATATTTGGATAGAAATCTAAGTATAAAGGTTTTTTAATATAATAAAAGTATAAAGATTTATTTAAGAAAATTAAAATAGTATAGGGGCTTTTTTTTTTTAGCATTTTAGCCTTTATTTTTTTTAGCAAGAGGGACTTGAATTTTTTTTTTTTTGGGAAAAAGGTGTGTACACCAAAATTTATATAGATACTTGGTAAGGATCTATACAAGGAATATTCATCAATATTGCTTTTCTTTTTCTCAAATAAATGAGTTGTAATTTACTTGTGTATATTTTGTTCTTATCTTTATTTGTCATTCAAATATTGATGTGCATCCCTTTTATATATATATGGAAGTTATATAAATGCAATACACTCTGCTCACTTGAAAATGAAGTGAGTAAGAATTTATACTAATTAAAATCTTTAAGTTTTGACAAGTTTGAACATATGATCAATACATCATTCATGAGCACAATAATCAATTGTTTGTCATCGATATGTTTTATTAATATAAAAATTTTATAGCCAATGAATGCATGGTTTTACTAGGAAGAGGAAGTCTTACAATGTTTAAATCTTAGGTTCAAATTTCACTTTGAGGTGACTAGGTGCTACTTTTCAAAGTTTAGATAGTAAATTTATTTTGACTTTAATAAGAGATATTACTAAATAATTTATCTTTTTTTTTTAATTTAGTATAATTTATACTTTTATACCTAAATTGATAACTTGGCCAAGTATAGTGACCCATAATAGGAATTCTTATTCTCATAGATTTTTTTTTGTAACAAAAAAAGTAATAATTTAGGGATAACTGGAGCAGTTGTAGGTAGTAAGATATTATTAGTATTGAATCAATCTTTATTTTAAAATGACAAAATATGAAATTAAATAAGTTTAATTAAGATTTAAAAAAAAAACTTATTTCGTATTGTGCTTAAGTTTTATTATTTTAAGTAGTAAATAAATATTATTTCTTTCAAATTTGTTATTGATTTGAAAAAATCTTGAAAATTTATTTAGAAGTTTGGTTTTAATGTTTATCTAAAAATACAAAATTTCAAGATTGATGATTATTTGAAAAAATGTTTCTTACGTTTAAGCAACTTTTGTTTATATTTTGTATTTCTCAAACCAAAAATTCTTTTTCAAGATTATTTATTTGAGTTTAAATGAAAGTCCAATTGTTGTATTAAAAGAAATCTATTTATCTTGAACTTTATATAATTTGATACTATTAGTTTTAAGAAATGGAGTAATTAGAGAAAGTTATTTTGTAACAACAAAGTTTTTGCAACATTGATTTTGATTTATTTTCTGTATTGACTTATAAAATTTTAATATTTGAATTATATGCTATTAGAAAGTTATTTGATTATACTTTCTAATGGACTAAAAAAATTCAAATCCCTATTTTTTAAGTGAAGATATGGTAATTTTTCTAAAAACTATGTATATGCAGAGTGTTTGAAAATTGCATAATGGATAGATTTGGAAGCTTGCTATAATTTTTATACATTGATGCAAATGTTTAATTTTATATTGATGGAAAGCTCATTAAGCATATTTTTTACTTCTTCAAATGGATCATGATTTGGAGTTATATAACTCAAGATATGGTCAATTAAATAAGAAGAGTGCAGAAAGGCCACAACATCCTTGAATGTTACCCGACATGAAAGGATCAAAGGCCTATCAAAAGCGATCAATTCCTTAACCTAAAAGAGCTAAAATTTGAATGAAATTCATGATAGTATCGATCCCTTTATGAATAAGATATCGATCTCTAATGCCTTCTGAGAGATCTGAACGATGAGGATGAAAGGCTTGATGAGAAAAATAACATATTGAAAGCCAGAGATGATCTAACAGTGGAAGTGGTTGAAAAGAAGAAAGAAAAAAACATAACCTAAACTCTAAATCTATGCCTTGTGGAAGTGATTTACAAAAACACGAACCCATATTCGAGATAAGGAGAGCGAAAAGCAACAAGGGGAAAATTTCAGCTTGCCTTGACATAGAAGGGTGGCAAAGTACAATGCCACTATCCACACGTTTCTAAGTGGGTAACCTGACCTGTAGCTTGACCCAAACCAGCAACCCATCTCTTTGTCCTTATGGCTAAGCTGAGTCGAGATGATCCACTAGTCGCTCCAGCCATCTCCTGTACCTACAGCCGAGCCGTAACCCCAACTAAGCTAAGCCAAATTTTTTTGGTATTTTTTTTCCATTTTCATTTCTATTTGAATTTATTTATTTATTTATTTTTATTTTTGGAATAACTTTCATGATTGGATTTTAGGAAAAAGTAGATAAGACATTAATAAAATATGTTTTAAGAATAAATAATAATTATCCAATGATAAAATTTTAAATGATAAATTTTTATAAATTTCTTAGGTGAGAAATTTTTTCTAAATTTGTTCCAAATGGCATAATAATTTAGATAAATTTTAATAACAATAATTAATATTTATTTTCAAAAAAAGGATAAAAATAATAATAAGCTAAAATAAAACTTTTTGGTTGAAAATATTTTAAAATTACCTAATGATGAGATTCTTAAAAATTTTAAATAATAAATTCTTAAAAAATCTCTATGTGAGAAATTTCTTTAAATTTGTCCTAAATGGTGGAAGAATTTAAACAAAATTTCAAGAAAAATAATTGTCATATTATTTTCTTTCCAAAAGAAAAAAAAAGAAGAAATAAAAAGAATTTCTAAATAGGCTCAGATGGTGGAGAATTTAGAAATTCAAAAGAAAATATATTTTAATTTTGACCAAAATGGTGGAATAATTAGATATATTTTCAACAAAAACTAAAATAAAAATAATCAATCTTTTTTTGACAACGAAACCTCTTCAAGAACACAAATAGGATTTTTAAATACTCTTGAGGTGAGAGAATATTTTTAAAAGTTCTACCAAATTAATGGAGAATCTTAAGAATTATTTCAATAGTCAATACATAAAAGTTTAAGACCTTTAGAATCAAGACCTTATGATAAATTTAAAATAAAATGGTACCATCATTTGGATGGGTATGTGGGGCTATAACTTTCTTCATATGTAACCGAACTCCCAAACCCTATTTTGGTTAGTAGACCAGAGCTTATTCTTTTAGGGACCCTTAGTCATGCTTAGAAACCCCTTAAAAGGATAGATTCTTTAGGTGGCCAGTCGCACCTAATTAAATAAGATTGGTAACAACTCCATTTGTTAAGTCTAGCTATAGATTTATGGACCTATATGTTATGACATGTTGATTAGGCAATATATAAATGGAAAATTTTTAATAATTAATTAATACTAATTTATAATATTTTATTTAGATTTGCGATTCGTATATTCATCCATTTATTTAAAAAGCATTTCCTAGATACACCATTACCTTTTTAAAAAGGAAAAAATCAATGAAACTTGGTTTTAAGGGGTCAGAAATGAAGATGCGAAAATGATGCACAAGTTATGTTAAAAGACAAATTTAGAGTGTTTTTTCTGTAATAAATGCATTAAACAAAAGCAAAGATATGATTATGACGTAGTCAAGATACACATAATAAAATATGGTTATAAAACTTTTGTCCATTAATTTTAAATTAACTTTAATTTCCTTTCCTTTTATGTTTTTCTCTTTCAATTTCAATTGTCAGTGTGACCACGATGAAGCTAGTGTCAAGAAAAGTAGGCTTCTGAATGGAATGTGACCGTGGACACAGTTAATAATGGGGGTAGTCATCGATAAAGTTGCAATTGGGATTGGAGGTGTTTTTGGAATGTGTTAACAGCTCCATTTAAGAGTGTTTTTGGTGGATCATGAGAGTAATAATTTCTAATTATTTTGCTTCTATTTGCAGCTCAGTTTTTTTTTTTCTTTAAAGTTCTTTAACCTAGTTATAATCTCATGGTTACAATTTTTTTGTAAGTGCAAGTGTAAAATATATCCATCACAAAGGGGGAAAATATCCTAGTCACGTTATTAATCCTGCTTGATTGTAGCATTAATGTTATCTAGTTGGTAATCGATATATTATTATAGCTTAAAAGAACAGCTCTTTATGCTTTGCCTTTGCTATAATCGAATTAGTATGCTCCCTCAAGTTTGCCTATCATTAACTCTTTATAGCTCTAGTTGCCTTATTTTTTGGGCTAAGTTCTAATTTTAGGACTTCAACTTTTGTTTCTATGTTTATTTGAGGATATAACCTTTTATTTTGATCAAATTGACAACATGTTAAAGCTTCCAAAGTTGATGGATGAAGTCTATTACATTGTACACTCACCAACCTCCCTCTAGTACTAAAAGTAGACTCTGAAGCAATAGTAAAAATTGCTATGGCATAAATATCTCTAACAGTAAGTTCTAAGGTTGAAAATTCAGGTCCAGTTAGTTTCCACCAATTCAATATATCAAAATTCCCTTTTCTTGGTATGACTTCTTCATCCAAGTAATGATCTAACTTTGATTTTTCTTTTGATTTCTTCTTTTTTTTCCTTGAAAAAAAATCATCATAGTCTCCTAAATTTTCTAATTCAGTAACACCAGCACCATTTTAAGGATGAAAACCTTGAAATAGAATGTCCTTCTTCATTTTCTAAAGCCAATTTCTCCTCATACTCTTTAAGCAAATCCTAACATATTTGCACAATCCTTTCAATTTCAAATTCAGCATTTCCTCCATAAATCTTTTCAAAGTAATACTCCAACAACTCTGTTTTGTACCTTGGATCTAAAATTATGGCAACACCCATTATACCATTCACATCATTCCAATATTTTTTAAATTTGCCTAACATGCTCACAACCATGCATGAAATAATTCTATTGGTATGCATAATTCATTCATTCAATGCCAATCTGATTTTACAAATATTAGGAAAATAAAGATTTGCAGTGGTATATTTTATGCCAGAAAACCCTTCAATGATATCATAAAATAATTTCAACTTCTCATAAATCTCATTTGTAATGATTCAATCATTTTCAGTTGGCAAATATTTGTATAAAAGATCACCATGTAATTGCACACAACAAGAAAAAACATCTTTATAAAGCCATGCTATTCGAAGCATCAAGTAAGTAGAGTTCCATCGTGCTTTAACGTCAACACACAACTTTTTTAAAGTTGGAATGCACAATTGACGTACTGCCTCTTCAAAATTTTCCCACCACATTGATGTAGCACCCCAAAAAGGACATTATCATGAATTCTTTTAATTCCATGTTCAGTCACACTCAATCCATCTTTCACAATCAAATGCAAGATGTGTGCACAACAACGCATATGAAAAAAGGCCTTATTAAGCATAAGTGCATCACAACGAATTCTAATAATTAACAACTCAATAACACCATTATTCACACTACAATTATCCACTGTAATAGATGAAAAGTTTTCTATCAATATTCCAATCTAAGAAACATTTCATCAAACTTGAAGCAATGACCTCTTCGTATGTGGAGTTGGCACATATTCAAACCTAATTAACAAATCAATTATTTACACTAATTTAACAATTAATTCAATAATATTAATTACTTAATAAAAAATGAACACTATCATAATAAGACAATTTAATAAAATGTACCTGATGATGCGTTTTTGTAAGTTCCATTGATTATTGATGTAATGAGCAGTGATAGCCATGTATCCTATTTTTTGGTGATCAGTAGTCCATATTTAAGTTGTGATAGCAATTCTCCTTTCATTAGCTTCCAGCTTGGATATTGTTTTTGCCTTTTCCTCTTTGAAAATCTTCAAAATATCACTCATTATAGTATTTCAAGAAGGTATTGGAAACAAAAGGCTGGAGACTGTAAGAATACTTTTTGAATTGCACATGATCAACCATTGATAAGGTATATTCCTGCATGATTATCATGGTGGCAAGCTCCCTCATTGTGACATTTTGACCAAAGGAAAAGGTTTTTAGTTTTACTTTTCTATCTGCCTTCCTTTGATTTGCTACCAGTACTTGTTGATGAATATCCATTTGAAATCACTTGCTGCACCTCTCTGAATGCTCACGCAAATGACTTGTCCCGTTCTCAGAAGCACCACCAAAGTTTTCTTACAATAATTGCATATTGCCTTCCATTCATTATTGATCTTACATTTTTTAGAATATTTCCAAACTTCTGATTTCAACTTACTTGAGTTATACCCACTATCATCAACTTTAACACCCTCGTTAGTCATACTTAATGATGGAGTTGCATTTTCATCAGATGTTGGAATGAAAGTTTGCTGAATTGGTGATTGATGTAAGGGAGAAGCAGGAGGTGTTGAGGAACACAAATTATGTCCCAAATTAGACATTTTAACTTCATTCATAAAAAAAAAATTTAAGTTATTATTCTTGATATTAACAAATAAAGCAACTAAATAAATTAACTATATCAAACCAAAATAGAAAGGTTTATTAACAAATAATTCTATTAAAACAATTGAAAAACAAACTTAGAATCTAAGTATTAAAAAAAATTAGAAAAATTCATTCCATAAAGAAAAAGAAAGAGATTATCCTACCATGTACAACTTAGCATGCACCTTTGGCCAAATAAGGAGGCTAATTAGCATATAAAACAAGTTAAAATGTCTTGATTTGTCTTATCAAACTTAAAAAACCCAAAAACTATGTAAAAAAATAAGTAAATTTATACCATAGGAAAGATTAGTTTATGCAAAAAAATATATGTGAAAGCAAAATGAATATAATTTTCCTTTCACCCAAGAAATGCATGTATACAAGCAACTATAAGTGGTTAGTTAAAGGGGAATTGAATCATTGCAAGGAAATTTGTTTTAACTTGGATGCCACACTAAATAGCATGCATGATGTCATTTGATTTTAAAATGTTGATGAATTGACAACCCAATAAGAGGCACATCTTATGCTAAGAATTAGTGATATACATAATCCAACAAATGAAGTAATTTATCCAGCCTAGAGTTGATTACAAGAAATGTGAAGTCATACATAGGTGCCCAAGGCAGTGCTGCTACAAAACTGCTTGTCTCCAAAAATGTATTTGATAGAATTAAGGATTTAACTCATCTTGGATGATGTTGAGCAAAAAGTTGAGCTAGGAAGCCTCAAAGACTATACCATATAAATGTATCTGTAAAAGACATGTTACTTAGCCTACTACGCAAATGTTACAAATCAACATGAACTACCACTACCACAATCTTGATTAAAAATACAGTTCCAATAATAGAACTAGAAAATTAGGATAAGATTGCCATTTTAGAACTATGCCATGAACTTAGCAAGAAATTAGTAGAGCAACATATACTTTCACTTTATGTAGACAAACATGTAACAAGAATGATTATTATGAAATATGCACTGAAAACTACAAATAGATGTAGTAGAAATGGAATGAAAGATAGGCCACAAATTTCTTAAGCTCTCACATGATGAACATCGACGGCGTCCAAGAACTTTTCAAAACTATGAATCCATTCCTAATGATTCCAAACACAGGGAATATCAATAGATATTGCATATTAAATTGAACTTAATTCATTAATTTAATGAACAAAAATTTACTATAGAGAAACCGTGCGTTTCTAAAGTACTTCATCATCACTCTCATCACTCTCATCTAAAACAATGTCATTTCCTGGTATCTCTAATTTCCCACCCATATAAAATGATGGTCCCAAACTTTCAGATTCAATATAATCACCCTGCAATCTCTCTTCAAATCTCTAGTCACTACAGTTTATGAACCAATTCAATGAACACTTAATTCCTTTACTTTGTACCTTAAGGTACCTGGGTTTGATCCTAGATTCCAAGCTGGAAGTAAAGTACTATTTACAGCCTTAGCTAGCTAAGAGGATGATGTTGGATAATGGTGGTCGATAAGATTCTTGGTGGTTTAAGTGATTTTGATGAAATAATAAGATGTTGCCATGGGTTTGGACCTTATTAAATGTGTAAATTACTAATTTAATGTATTCTAATGCCTATGTACAGATTTTCAATCTGTTGCTAAATCCAAGATTTTCTCCTCTTTCATGCTGAAATTGTTTAAAAATGTTGCTTTACTTTGCCTATAGATATATGCTAAGACTGGTTTTGTTTTTGTATTGATCTTTTTATTTTTTAAAGTTGTTCTTCATTTAGACGTTGACGTACCATCATTTTTTGGCTTCGTTTGAGAACTCCACTAGAAGTAAATATCCAAGTGTGTATTTTTTTTCCTTTTTAGCTAGGTTGAAAGTCCAACAAATTAAATATGGATGACGAGCGAAACTTAGTTCTCAAGCATAGGATATAAACATACACAATATTTGTTATATAGTATATGAATACGTTCACTTTTTATTTGTTTATGTTATTTATTAAATTTAATAAATGATCAAAAATAATATTCGATGTTCATTAATTAAATAGAAAGATTATAAACACAATAAAAATTCATTTACTATTTGATTTAAATTATAATATAAAAAGAATTTGATGAATAATTTGTAAATAAATTTAATTTATTTTTATTTATAAATTTAATATATAATTATTAATAGTATTTTTAAATTTTTAAATAAGAATCGGAGAGCCATAAACATGATAAAATTAGTTTATATTTCATTTGTTTACATTTAGAAGCATATTACCTCCATTATTGTAGTATAATTAACCTATTATATTTCATATTATGTGGGATTTATTAAAATTATGTAAAATTTATATTTTTAAGTGATGAATTTTTACATAATTTTTTCTTATAATTGATTAGTAATAATATTGTAGGAAAGGGAATGGATCCATTTATCAAAGCTGTTTACTAAGAGTATAGACTGCCCCTAAAAACATGCAAGTGCTAATAATTGTTAGCCACAAAAATCAATGACGAATAAGAAATGGATCTACTTTATATTATTACAGATGTTTAACATGAAACAAATGGACCCAGTGAATGAAATTTGTAATAAGAAACCTCAAATGTGTAGGTGCAATTTTGTCTAGAAATTTTTTTTATACTACCGACAAGTCTTTCTTTATTTTTAAAGCAAAAAAAAGTGAACTACAAGAAAGCTTTCTTTATCTTTATGGATAACCAATTCATTTTCAAATATAGTTGGAAGACTTTCCCCAAGAAATGGGTAAGAAAAATGAAAGGATCGAAACATAGGAATAGATTTGATAACTATACAAGGGTTTCCACGAGCTCTTTCACTGGCCTCCCCACCTCACTTTTGAAGTAATAATAGCTTTTCTTCATGAGCTCATTTCGTTGTGCAAGCAATTGAGGACATTTCAAAGCTTTTACCTTGAGAAGAGCTGATGCGTTCATATCAAAGATCAAATCTTGTGAAATGAAAATGAAGAGATTGATTTAACTGTAAAAAAAAAAAATTAATACTTGCAAATAAGAGATGTAAAGTAGATGGCTTTGGCTTCCCTCAAAACTGCTGGTACTAATGGATATCACTCAAGGGAAGGCTTAGTTGTGGCAGTTTTTGTTTCTTAGAAAGAGGAGCAGCTACTCCTAGGTACTAATAGTTGGCCCGTCTTCCTTTTCTTCCTATCCTGTTGACTTTTTTCTTTCTACCCTGAAGGCTTTCTTTGCTGAAATAGAGGAAAGATTCGAAAGAAATGGATTAAAGCTAATGGAGAAAGAAAGATATAAAAAATATTTTTTTAAGCCCTTGAATCTGAAACTCTAGAAATCTTTTACTTTTACTTGTAGAAGTTAATAAACAACTTGAAGAGAACACTTCAATTGATACTTAGTTTACTTATAGAAGTTAGTAAACAACTTGAAGAGAAACTTCA